>CM018685.1:27027576-28227576 GCA_009363875.1 Mikania micrantha | reverse complement strand
TAAAAATTTTATGTCCATCCCATTGTTAAAGCAATCAATGCTGAAGATAATTCCTTGTTCAACACATTTGTTCCTCCTTTGTCCCTTAAATGCACATTTGAAGAACATGGGCCAAGAGCCTCCGGTGGTAGGAAGTAACAACGTTTTCAAAGTAGGAGATACTCTCGTTCATAGATCATTATTGTTAACACTAGTAAGACTTTATCTTTGGATGTTCAATGGGATCTTTGGTTTATCTCCAAATAGTAATACTTCTCGAATAAAAGCATCAGAAACAACTATCTCAGCATCTTGAATCTTGCCTTCGATAGATCGAAACCCTTTAGCGCCTTTAGCGTTTAATGTAGGAGTACTCTAGAAATCTTGAATGAATGACTCACCAATAACAGGATTTTCTCTGATGGCATGACCAATTTGACTCATATTCAAACCAGTGATGAGAGATTTAAACTCTTGATTATCTTAAGGAGGATCTGAGAGATATGCCACCATGTTATGCTCGGGAACAAATTTATTGTAGCCATTTCCTACAAAAAAATTTCTAAGTTAATTTAAAGCAGACATAAAGTTTAGTCATTAGATCGAAAGCACAAAAAAAAACAAATACACTTTATTTACAATACCGAGAACACATAATTTTAAAATAGATAACCAAGTTCTCGTTTTGAATGATATCTCTATCATTAATCGAGTTCTTGATCATAACCCTTTAATCTATTTTGAATCAAAAACTTTAGTTCCCGATGATTTAATAGGTTTTCAATTAAAATGTGGTTCTAGATAAGTTAAAAAGGTTCTCAGAAGATGGAAGAGTTCTAGGGTGTGATTCCTGAGGTATCTTCTTCATGGAAAACCCTAACACTCAATCGAGAAACATCTGAGCATAAGACGACCTCCATTACCAGATTAAAACCTTTTATTTCATAATCTCATATGCTATTATATCACAATGAAAGATTTTTTCCTAATTTCCCAAATCAAATCTTAGATTTTAGTTCATTCCATTCAATCGATACTCTATTTCCGACTTAAGCATCCACATTGCTAATCTGTGATCAATAAGTTTAATGATTTCCAGTCGTTAGGACACAAGCACAATATAAGAGTTTTTTTCCAAAGGGTGTTGGTGGGAAAATTATTTACCAAAATGGTTGATCTGAAATAAATTTACCAAAATGTGTGTTTTCAGTTATTTCTTTATTTTTAGCTAATTTTATACCATATTACCATTTTCCTATTTTTTTTAATTAATTCACTTTAGTCTTTTTAGTTTTTCTATTTTGATTGAATCAAAAAAGTTAACAAAAATAAATAAATGAAAAACACCCATTTTGGTAAATATTTTCAAATCACCTATTTGGTAAATAATTTTTCCACCAACACACATTTGGAAAAAAAACTCCACAATACAATGATGATTGAAAATAACCGACTAAATGTAGATTAGCTCTCGATCGATCAACGGAATCCTATTAACAATCAATTCTATGCGGAATCTAGAATTGATCTATATGAATCAAAGATATAAAATCATTATATAAACCTCATTCATTGATCAAAGCAATATGATTACAATGAAATTTGAACACACAGTTCAAAACTCTCACACAGAGAAACTCTCTATCTCAGATCTATCTCACACACAAAAACTCAAAGACTGCCAAACCTGCTAGACAAACCTGCTATATACATAACAAACAGACGAATCTAGCCGAACGCTTAGGTTCGCCAGCTGAACCTTGAGGTTCGCCAGCTGAACCTTGAGGTTCGCTGGACAAACCTTCACACACAAGCCTTAGGTTCGTGGGCCAGACGAACCTTAGCAAAATCTATTTAACTTATACAATTTTGAAAAGCAAACTATTACAAAAATGTCCTAACAAACTCCCCCTTAATAGTTGCTTCAAAATCTTCAAAGTCTTTGTCTTCAATCTACAGCTCGAGTTCCACTTGTTTCTTCACAAACAACATTCTGCAGCACGAATAACAAGTGACTTTGGAATCTTTGATAGTCGTTCAGCTTCCAACTTTGCATCTCTATCATCTATCTCGTTCTGCAACTTCATCAATTCAACATACAAGTTATTTACATCCTCCCATTTGCATCTAGAGTGTATTCCAAAAGTATAACACATTCTAGCTATTGTTTGAAATTGAACAGCCATATCTTTGTAGCTAATACCAACATCATGGAACCCTTCACTTGCAAAGATTTCAGCTTCATTAAGCAAATCAATATCTTCCTTTGAACAGTTCACAAACCAAACAGGATCCAACAGTCTGATCACCCTCCACTTCTCATTTTCTCTCAATAGAATGACTGCTTCAGATGTTTTTTCATCATAGAACCAAAACTTGAAATAAGGATTCCAATTTTGTTCTATTCTTCTCAACCTTGGTCTTGAATAAACTTTAGGCTTTGGATACACATAAGAATTCTGCTTTTTAACACAGAAAATTATGGAACCAACCAATTCCATCATGTTTTAGCTTCCTTCTTTAACATCTTCTCAAATCTTTCATTGTGCTCTGTCTGAATAGGCTTTATCATCCTCAGTCTTGATAATTGCATGCATTCAAAAGAAGGTAATGACATAATGTCAAATGCCTTTCCAAAATATTGACAACCATCAGTTCTCTGAACAACATAACATCCTCTATTCTCAGGCTTCCAGGAATATTGTGAAAGTAACCATAGCTTACAATTCTTCCTCTCATCTTTGACTTAGATCCAATCTTGAATCTTGAGAATTTTCTTACTTGGTCATCTTGAACTTTTCTTTTTAAATACTTCAACCATTTGTTAAAAATCATTAAGTGATCAATGATGTACTTTGTTCATCTGTAGATGCATTAAATGTCCCAAGTTTGATTTTGTACATCCATTATGTATGAAGTTTATGTATTAATGGAAGTTGTCTTTCTATGTTGATTCTTAATGTTATTATTAAGTATATGTGTGTGTTGATTAGGATTATCAATGTTTAGGTATGATTACAGACCCATTCGGGCGAATGACTCTACTAATGAAGTTATTCGCCGAATGAACACCCTAGCGAATGACTAAGTCAAGCGAATGAGCATTCGCCCAAATGACTCATTCGACTGACATGTCAATTCGGCCAAGTCATTCGTCGAATGAGTGTCGGCCACTCATTCGGCCCGAATGATGACAACCTATAAATACAAGTCCAAACCTTTCAAACCTAACTTTTTGAGCCCTCCTTCTCCCTGAGAACCCAGAGTCAAAACCTAGGAGATTAGAGCGGCCATAGCACGTCCAAGTTCGATTCACATCCCGTGGTGTTCGATTCTTGATCAAACGTCCATCCTTTACCTTCGGATCACCACGGTTGCTGTTTGATTTCGATTGGAAAACCCTGGAATAGGATTCCGCACTATTCCAGAGGCTGTCGGGTAGATATCCATTGGAACCGGATAGTTTCCGTGCTCCCAATTGGTCCTACAAAGTGGTATCAGAGCTTTGGCTCTTGATTCTACTCGATTTTCATTCAAAATCATCAGATCTCAGATTGGATTTTCGTAACTTGCAAAAAACCCTGATTTTCTTGTTCCCCAAGTCACTGTTTCATTCAAAATCAGTAATATTTTGTGGTGGTTTTGTCAAAACAAACATCCCAATTGGTTGGTAATCTTGTCATGGTGTTTGTACCAAATTTGGTGCATAGATTTGGTCTAAATCAAGAGTTATTGCGATTTTAGTGCTGAAAACCCAGATAGCCCGAATGACTCTGGCGGGCCGAATAAGTTTGCCCGAATCACTCTTATTCGATGAATAGCTCCATTCGGCTACTCATTCGGCGAATAAGCTTCCTTCGTTTAGTCATTCGGCGATCGAATAGCTTTTTTTGATTACTCATTTGGCGAATAGCCTCATTCGATCAACTCATTCGCCGAATAGGTCAATCGCCACAGTCATTCGCCTAAGTGTCATACTGACTTTCTCATTCGCCACAATTTCTGTTCATTTGCCAGTTTCATCGCATTTGGTCCCCAAAATTCGGCCTAATTGTCTTCATTCGGCATATCAGTTTGAAATTTTTCTAAGTGTTGGATTTTTTGCTGTTGACTCTATGGAAGACTTAGCATTGATGGCTAACCAGAACCATCGTATTCAGACGTTGCTGCTGACTGAAACTGAGAATGGGAACTCCAATAAAGCTCCCAAGTTGCTGTCTTTAGATGATTACCCGCACTGGAAATACAGATTTGAGATTCACATAAATGGAGTGGACACTAACTTATGGATGATGATTTAGGGTGGTTATCTGAGGCCTTTGAATGAAGATGGAACTCCTATGCTAGTCACACGGATGACTGAGCCTCAGAGGAAGCTTTATGATTATGAGAAGAAAGCTTATGCTATTCTGTCTCAGTCCATTGCGACTGATATCTTCCATCAGTTCAGACAGTTTACATCCTCTAAGTATTTGTGGGATGCTTTGCAGCAGAGATATGAGGGCAATGATGCTTTGAAGAATATCAAGTCAAAGGCATTGAGGAAGGAATTCAATAGCTTCATGTATGTTGGAATGAATCATTGGATGATCTGATTGCCAGATTTTACCATCTTTTGAGTGAGTTGTTCAATCATCAAGTCAAGACTACAACTCAGGATAAGATCCAGTGCTTGGCGGATGCTTTACCTCCTAAGTGGGAGTCATTCTTGATGGTTCTTAAGCAGAACGAGATGATGGCAAAACAGGACATTAATGATCATCATCCAGAAGCTGAAAGAGTAAGAAATAGAGAACAAGTGGAAGGCTAAGAGAGTTCTCAAGTCCAGGATCCCTCATTGTATATTCTACTCCGACTGTAGAGAAAGGATCTTCTCATGCTCCACTGAAGACTGCCTTTGTTTCTCAGACTACTGAATATTTTGGGAACATCATTATACAATTATTTTGTATATCTTGTGCAGTTACGAGATAGATATTTTATGATGTCATGATTGGATTTACATTGTTAATTATGAACGATACGGATGTAATTTAACTTTGAAATTCTAATCAATTTAGCATTTCTCATTTATATCATGTGGCAATGTAAACAATCTGATCACCTTGATTATCACTCACGATATCGCGCCCGGGAACCTTCCGCCCGACGGACTTCGATCCAACCCCGCCGGCTCGGGGTGTGACAAACCATATAGGTGTGATCATGTGTTTTGTGGTGCGTTGTATCCCATACAACTCCGGTGTGCTCAACCGAGTGTGTGTGTTGACTCTACGAATCGTTGGTGACACGTTTGTTTTGCCATGTCCGCTTAGGCGTCATAATACAAGTAGGACGCCTACATACAACCTATGACTCTAATCGTACGACGTTCACTTAAGTGACGTGTAAGAATCGTAAAAATTACCATTTTTGAAAAGTTTCAATTTTAGGAAGGTGTAGTTAAGAAATTTCCATATCATAAGGTCAATACCTTTATATGTTTACAAAAACACTTTTATCACTTAAAACATGTCGCTTGCATATAAATCACCATTTATGGCGTTTACCCCAAAATAAAGTTTCCTTATTTTGGATATGTTTAAATGTCTGTTTTCTAAAATCAAGGTTTCTAATATGCTTAGAAATCATTTTTAAGCATATTCCATACTCAAAGTTCACCAAAAATATCTTAAAACATCGAAAGCCCTCTTTTGATTTTAAAAGTTTCCATATTTAGTAAGTTTCTACAACCATGTTTTTGACAAAATCAAATACCCAAATGTGTTTCTAAACACTCCAATATGCATTTGACAACATCTAGACATGTCTAACATGTCTAGATCATCACAAATCTACAACATGCATAAAAAAGTTTCCTTTTATGGAAAGTTTTACAAAATCACCATCAATCAACAAAACCCAATCCTAGATGATTTCTATCATCAATCTACTTCAAAATATATTAACAAACACTCTAGACTCACTAAAAATTCGTGCATGTGAGCGGATCGGAGTTGCATGTGATCAAATACACTTACATGTGGTTTTTAGCCCTTGCATATACGATTTAACTATGAACAAACATGTAAAACTACCTTGGATGCTCTAAAACATTGAGATGAGTCTAGAACAGGTGCTAGCAGCTCTCCAAACGTGGCTGGGGATAAGCTCTTAGTGGCTTCAAGTGGTGGCACACTGAGAATAGGCCCAATAGGCCCATTTCCGTCTCGCGCGAGAGCCTGGCGTCCGAGGCTTTCCTTCCAGTCTCGCGCGCATCGCCTAGGAAGGGTGTTTGGGTCTAGGCATACCGCCTGGACGTCTGGTCAGCCCAATAGGCCCATTTCCATCGTTTCGATCCTTTTTTCGATTATTTCACGCTTATAAACTCTTCAGTTAACATTGTTGGACTGAAATTATTATTCAATGGTTTGTTTCACCAACGTTCGTGAGACTCGTGCATGTTTCGATAAATCTTCGAATTATCGGTGATCGTTTGTGTTCGTGTTTTACGAGTGTTTGCCAGGCTGATTAATCCCAATTAGCGTGTAATGCACAATTCAATAATTCCTCGAATTATTGTTTTATGTTAGTGTTTGTGTTTGCCACACTTGTTTTCCAAACCAATGTGCGATTCGATAGTTCCTCGAACTATCGTTTCGTAGTTGCTTGTGTTTAACTCATCTAATTAATCAAAATCAAATGAATGCAACAAGTATGAATGTGAAATGTAAAGTTGTAAGAGTTGCAATTTACCTGAAATTGTCGGGTGTCACGGTTTAAATTACATCATCAGTTTCGTTCATAATTTTACAATATAGGGTCAAGCTTACCGCCAGCCCAGCCACCAGCCCACCACATACCAAACCACATGATATATTGTTCCTGGTGATAATTAAGCGTTTCATCCCATACATTTGATTCACAAAATTTGATCAACCTGAAAACTTTTTAACACTGACCACCCGTAATGACAACCTTAACCTCATCAACAACCACCTATGTTATCCAATCAAGTATGCTTATATATAGGGGGCATATGTAGGGTCAAGCTTACCTCCAGCCCAGCCTCCAGCCCACCACATACCGAACTGCATAAACATATTGTTGTTAATGATAATTAAGCGTTTCATTCCACACCATCGACACAATAGTTCTTTAGTTCTTAGTTCTTGTAATTCCACAAAAATAGAAATTCTATTGATTTCTTAAGTTTATCACACAATCATGATCAACCATAGCATTTGTAGAAAACATTGCATTAAATGCTTGAATAAATAAATAAGTAAACATTTAATAAAAGTAAGACCTAACAATTGGGCCTTGGTCAACTCTAGTAGACTAGTCTAGCAATCAAGGTTTTAGTAGTAAAAGAGATATGTAAATATCATCAAACATGCGACCTATAATCAATCAGTCTAGCTAGGTCATCTTTTAATGTATAGTAATTTATAGTTCGTCTAGATCTTCTTCCGTAGTTCGTATAGTTCTTTAGTTCTTTGGCACATGTTATCTTTGAGTATTTCCCTGATGTTCCTCAAAATTGGGTAGGGGATGCTGTAAATATCATCAAACATGCGTCCCATATTCAATATTTCTAGCTAGGACATCTTTCAAACCTGGGATCGGCACATGCTATCTTTGATATTTCCCAAGCAGACCCTTGCAAACAGTTCTTTGTACATAGTTCGTTGAAATAGATCGTTAGTTTTTTGACAACACGCCACCGAAAATAGTTATTTGTACGTAGTTCTTTGAAATAGATCGTTAGTTCTTTGACAACATGCCACCGAAAATAGTTCTTTGTACGTAGCTCTTTGAAATAGATCGTTAGTTCTTTGAAAATAGATCTTTAAAAATAGTACTTTGATTTGAAATAGTTATATCCTCATGATGAATAAATAACTCAATTTGAAATCCTGCAAATAGTTTACCTAGACAAAAATCTAGGATAACAGTTATACATATGAAACATATTTGAAGTAAAAGCATTTAAGTAAATATAATCCAGGGAATATAGTTTACGCATGCTTCTCAGCCCTGCGTTTGTAAAACAAAAGCATTTAGAAAAGGGGCAATGAACTTACCTTTGTTGCTATGTAATGAATCACAAAGATATGCCCGCTCGTTATTTGTAGATTAAGTATCTTCAGTACCTGTGTTGATTTATTAGGGTTTGAATACGATAAGTGTTCGAAGATGATGTATATAGGGTTTGGTCTCGGTGTGTGACTAAGTGTTCCATGACTTTCTAGTGTGTTACTATAATTCCCTCTAATTATTCTAAGTTACTTACCATTTATGAACCCTTATCCCCTAGGTAATCACAACTAAACCTTAATTATATAAGGTTTATATTAAGTACATCCATGATTCCTTTAAGTATAACATTATTTTTAAAATCCGTTTTAAGTTGTAAAACATTAAGTTTAGAAATCATTTCATTTTAATTAAAATGTAAGTTATCTTACTTACAGAAATTATAAGTTAGTATGTTTGAACATAGGTTAACCTCATTAGATTAACTCTAAGTTCTTCGTTTCCCATAGTTCTTTGATCGTTCATGTGTATAACTTATCTTAGAAAGTTCAATTGAACCATCTAAATTTGTTACACCATTACATAAAATCGCTAAGCATCGGGTGTTGATGAACCAAGACCAACACCACTATACTTAGTCGGTTTCTTGATGTTCCATAGATATTCACTTAGTTTCCTTTAGTTCTTTGATTTCATAAGTAACCATCATTTTCCTCTTTGTAGTGCCTCATTAAGCATAGCTGATTGTATAATCCAATTTAATTGTTTAGAAACCCAAGTTAAGGGTATTAATATTAGGGTTTTGGGTTGACACTCGGTTAACCACTCTTAAATACAATTTATTTCCAAAAACTCACTCATGTTTTCATTAATAAAATCCAAGTATCTTAACCCACATGATGATTAATACCCTTGTTTATAGGTTGAAATGGTTTAGAGGGTATCGAGATTGACAACCTTAGCACTAGTGCTTAGCACAACCGGTTAACCCTCTTGGAAACCCTAATGATTTCCCACTCGCATACTCGTATGCTTGGTTAAACGGTCATGCATATGAGATTTCACGAAATAATTTCTTTCACACATGATGTTCCTTCGGTCACCACCTTTCCCCCGAACAAGCTGCTCATGCGAATAACTACCATGCGAAGTAATCCATGGTGACCGAATGAATCAAGGACTGCAAATGGTGTTAACCGAATGTAACTGGTCATGCGAGTGTGATGATTGACCGAATGAGGATGGTCATGCGAATGGGAGGATGAATGGGAGGCCATTCGCCTCATGGAGTCAGTCGCACCAATTCATTCGCCCCATGACCCATTCGGTTGAGCTGAAAAGGCTCATTCGCCTGGTTCGAGCTCTATGTTCCTTTTGCTGCCATTTTCGAGTTCTAGGACTAAGCAAGATGTTCTCCATGCTCCCATACCTTTCTTAACCAGTTGTAAGTGCTCTGTATAGGTTTTTGGAGGGTGAAACCGACTGAAATAGTCTAGGGTTCGAACAAGGGCGTAAAACCCTAAAAATCGCTACTTTGAACCAAATTTTACCTCGTTTCTGCTGGTTTAAAGCTCAGATCCCTTGTACTTTCGTGTTCTACGTATTGTGAGGATCGTTTTGATACCAAGAACACTCGATTTGGTGAAGAATCGAGGGTTTTAGGGCTTGAAAACTTAGAGAGAGAGAGTGATGGAAATGGGGAAAAAGAAATGGGTAGGTGGAGGAGATAAAAGGAATTTAATGCCATTTCAAGCTTTTCAACGATCTGACACGTTCGGCTTCGTTCTGTTCCGCTCAGTTTTGCGTAAAATATCGGTTTTCGGTCGTCTTCGTAACGAAACGTTACGGTTTTAAAAATAGAGTTTATTAATTAAATTCAGGTGGTAATTCCTAGTAAATTAACTGATATCTTTTGTTTATTTTAAATTCCGAAAAATGTTTAAATTTATTTGTTTAATCGAATCGTACAGTTGTCGCGCATATTCACTCAGATCGTCACCCGTACGAACACGGCGATAACTACACTCTTCGATGTGATTTTATAATAAATGGACATCATTTAGAATGTTAAGCTTTCAGATATATTCGTATAGATCGTCACCTATACGAATCATCCGTCAATTTAGCATTCACGTAACGACATCCGTTATTGTTTTGTTCCATATAATCACACATACGTCTATGCATAATAAAATCCTAACTAACAATCACATAATAGTTATGTGTTGTCAGATGAAATTCTGACTGATAAACCATGGATTTGAATCGTGTTTCTGAATTAAATGTGTAATAGTTCTGTGTCAAACATCAAATGACAATAGTATACATGTAATACACATAGTTCGTACCTGAGTTACCGTGCAAGTTACTGTTACGGTTACAATTCCGGCACTGATGTTATAAAAGAATAGCATAATGGGTGATTAAGTGATGGTTAAGTGTGTATTATGGTGAGTTATGGTGATTTAATGAGAAATGTGAAAGGTCTTGAAACTCCCCCTAACTTGGCTGATTCCTTGAAGGTTATATAATTTTTATTTTTATTTTGTTACATACATTATAACACAATATACATGTTGTAGTGCAACATGTCACATGCTACCACTTTACTTAGTTTATAATTTATTATTTCTTAAGTTTTGTGTAACTTTACATAACCAATTATTTTGAACATTATTGGTAATATATTATTGGTTATTTTTAGTTTTTATAACTATATTTAAGTTTGTGTATCATCATTGAGTGTCGGTTATACCGAATTTTACAATAATCATTGCAAAACCTTGTTTTTAGTTTCGTTTCTTTGTCTTCCGACCAAACACTAAAATATGTTGACTTTGATATGTATGACACATGTTTATAGTGTTTTGTCTTAGTTTAAGTTAATTTGACATGTCTTGGACAAAGTCCAAGTCAATGGACAAAGTCAGAGTCAAAGTCAATAGTCATAATCAACTAAAATTTTACGACAAATGTCACACTAATCCATCATGATTATATCATGCGAAATTTATTTGCTTCTCAATATGATATAACTCAATATTTCTAATACTTAATCTCCAATAACACAATTGTTTTGACTACTAGTCATTTAATTATTGAGAATGACTAGTGTTTTGATCCAAATATTATCTCGAACATCTCTGTCCAATATTTTCGGATCTGATGTTAAGCCTTCTCAATAACCAATATGATCAATAGTATCTCATTATAGTTATTCAAGTTAATACTCAATTCTCGACTGTAACTACAAAAAATCACTGATCTAATGGTTAATTGAGTATGATCTTACTATTGTTCTAAAATCCACTCTTTCTTATTCATGAACAGAACCGGAGCTTTTTAGAATTGTAAGCTCTAGTTAAGTTGGGTCTAGATTTTACATAACTTTATACACGCCTAATTAGGTATTTCCTACATTCTAGAATGTGATGATCTGTTTAAATATCTAAAAAGCGGATATTACAATAGAAATATACGTACTATGGAACTCTATCAAATGTGTAAGGGAAAATTCCCGACAGATTTTCGGGAATTTCATCAGTAGTTTTCAAGGTAATTAAGACTAAGTTATTTAAGACTAACCTAGTCTCAGTTGGTTGAAGGGTTTCCTAATATGTCCCTAAGTCTATTCCACATTGAATTTCTACATGTTTTAGTGTTCTACCTCTATTAGATTTTCTCCTTAACAACGGTAACAGTTCCCAGGCGTAGTATAGGCAATGGTGATCCTAATTCCTATTATCTAATTGACACCTAGTTAATCTATGGTTACCATAAATCATTATCCCTAAAACCTACAATAGATATACATTTCTAATCATTATACTAATACATTACTTAAATACACAAAATTGAAATGACATACCTACGAAGTCATCCGACTCCGAGCGTACATCTGGAGCTGGTAGAGAGAGTAGTTCCTCGGTAGCTACTTGAGCTGCTGGAGGCTTTCTCCTGTGGCAGTCCCTTGAGAAATATCCATGCATTCCGTAGGCGTAGCAGTTGCTGTTGCGTTGAGAGGAAGTATATGTGCTCGCTCCTTGGCTCTGATTCGGAGATGGAGGGATTCGACACTTCTGAGTCGAGTGTCCATTCTTCTCATAAATCAGACAGTGGTTACACTGTTCGTTCCTAGAGTGATGAAACCCACACTCGTTATACTTAGGAAACGTACCAGGAGGAGTTGGGTTCACTTGAGATTCGCAATATGTAGCCCAGTGACCCATCTTTCCACTGAAGGTGCATTGGCAACACTGGGTCCTGTCATAGTGGTGATATTGGCAGAGTTGCCATAGAGGGGCCTTCCCACTATAAGTCTTGCCACTCTTTGTAGTCATATTCGGCATGACTTGACTGATAGGTGTAGCTTCGGTGAAGTTTACAGGTCCTTTGCACTTTTTAGAAGAACGACGTTTAGGCTTCCTACTGGTTTCACCTTCCTCTGATTTAATCTTCCCGACAGCGACTTGTGGGAAGCTTCTAGCATACTCTTCACTATTCCTGATCCGATTGAGGATTTTAGGACTAACTGCAACCAACTTTTCAGTGATCAAGGTTGCCAGTGCTGCAGTTGCTGGATTCACCTCGGATGTAGGGAAATGAGGTGGTGATGGTTGTCGTCCTTGTGACATTCTGATCTTAACCAAAAAGTTATCGGTTAGTACTCATGATCAAAATGCTAAAACTTACACAAATAATTCATGAGTCTTGTGTTCTCTGCATGAGGGTCCGTAGGTTATAGTCTAGGCCAAACTGTTTAAACAAAATGACCTATGTTTCTCTGTAACCATGCTTTGATACCAAACTATCACACCCCAGGCCGGGGGGATGGATGGACTTTCCCGTCGGGTGGAAAGGTCTCGGAGCGTGATATCGTGTAATAATCAAAATGATCAGATTTTTTGCATAGCACATGATATATGAAATGAGAAAACTAAACGTACATGCAATAAAAAATTACAGAGTTAAATAACATCATTTTGTGTTTCATAATTTAACCCTGCAATTCTATCAAAAGATATATGATATAAATCTGCCTTGAACCGCAAAATGTTCTTGATCATATGTGAATCCTACACAAAATGCACAAAATGTGCTAGGTCCTTCTATTAGGCCACCTAGCTAATTCCTTGATCTTGGTGACTAAACATGTTCCTCACCTGAGAAGAATCATGCAAAAGCGGGTCAACACTAGGTTGGTGAGTTCATTAGTTTATATGAATTGAAGATGTTTTAGTAAAACATTTATTCATTCCACATGATTTAAGATTTCACAAATGTTTGTAACCGTCACAATGATATAGTTTGCCCCCAATTGGTTTCTATCATTCTCAAAGATTATTATAACTAACAACTAGAGTTAATAATAATATACTCTAGTTTAGTCAATAATATAATAGATTGAGGAATTTCCCACCAAACTTTCATTTAGTGGGATGTTCCTATTTATCACAAATTGATTTGAATTTTCCCCACGCACATCTTCCACCATAGACCTCACCACTGACATCACCCCGTCTTGAAAAGTATCGCTTATGTATAGGGCATACATAGTGTCAAGCTTACCGCCAGCCCAGCCGCCAGCGTACCACGCCCTTGACAAGACACGATCATGTTCTTAGCGAAAACTACGTCTTTCGCTTCGCAATCACACACACTCAGATCTCATTGATCTCACTGCGTTCACATTGAATGAGTACTCATTTCTAACTTCCAACTAGAGGTGACAATCAACCAATTAAATGAATATAGATTCATTGAACAACTTGGAGGTCAATGTTAGCTGAACCACCATGCCACCAAATCTACACTTCATGGGTTTTGATATCTGTTCTCACATTTCCCTCACATTGTCTGCCACTTATCAAAACTTAGGCTGAGTATCAGTCAACCAGATTATAGTTAGTGCAACAGAACAGTACGGTAGTTAATAGTAAAGATGCTGCCAATTTAATATAACCCATGTGGTCGTTTACCAAACCTGACTGATGCCGCCCTGTTACCGGTCATACGGGTTCGGCCAAATGAAAAATGCCCCAATTGAAAATAACGTGCCGGCCTCACTCACCGGAGGTTTGTCAAACCCTATGGTACCACTATGTTGCTGTTGAATCTGGCCACTGCCACTTAATGGTAAACAAACTAAAAAGGGACTTACGACTGTACATGAATACTGGGCACATGAATACAGTGATATAACTGAAAAGTTTCTCTAGAAACCATGTACATGTCATCAATACCACAATTCCCAATCACACAATGTCATATGCACTCAATCTTGTCATTTACCCAATAACCCATTTTATAAATTTAAAACAAGTCATACTTAGGTAATATGGAGTTAGTCTGTTGTTTTGAATTCCATTGAAATCAAAACTGTCTTGTGAAATCTGGAAATATTATCACACATGTGGCCTATACCAAAAGTCTTGCTAGGACTTCTGAACTTATAGGACTTTTGTTTGCTCTTGTGTTTCCAATGTTTTTGTCTCAATCGTCATGATTTGTGTCAATAGTTATTGCCTTATGTGCACATGTTGTCTTTGATATTTCCCAGATATTTCACCAGGTTCTGTAATTGTTATTTGCTCATTGTGATCTCATGAAAATAACTATAATCTAACATCACATATGTTAGAAGTTATTTTAAGATTGAAAATGATAATCCAGTACGTGAACATTTTAGATAACCTAGATGCCCCTGGATACTTAGCATCTTAGTTTCTGAAATCCCACACACACACACGAATTAATAGCATAATATGAAAGCATTACATACATTTTATAAAATAAAATATATAAGCAAGCTTCTCAGCCCATGGTTATAAAACAAAATGTTTAGAAAAAGAGCAATGAACTCACCTGTGTTATGTTGCCTGTTGACTTACTTCGAGAATGCTCGTGCTCCTTGTTTGTAATTGAAGTGTATTCAACATGTGTTTGATTTGTTTGTCTTCAATATTATTAACATTAGTATGTGTTTGAGAGTTGTGATGAGCATTGTGCAATTATGCTAAGTGTCCTAAAAACCTTTCTAAAGAGTTACTAGGTTTTTAACTATATGATTTTTATGATGTTATTTCCAATAACCCTTAACCATAATTATTAGCTAGCCTATTTAGATAGGGTTCGTATCCAAAAATGTTTGAAGTTATTAAAGACCACATGTATCAAGAACTTTATGTTTCACATATGTAACATGTGTACATTTAGTTATGGTAGTCATAAACAGAGATAGAACAATGTGTATTCATATTCAATATGTCAATGTGATTCATAACTCAGGTACAAACTATGTGAACTATTGTATGCTATTAACATTGTGATGCTTAACACTACATATTATGCTATCGTTTCTGAAGTTTGATTAAATCTCATGGTTTAACGGACAGAAACACATTACACAACACTGAACTGACACACAAATGCTTGATTTAATACTATTATGCTAAGCGTGTATCTATGCATGAGATACGTGAATGCCAAACTATGCTATTGCAAGCTGGTATCTATGCATGAGATACGTGTTAGCCAATACTAGGTCTAACATATATACATACACAAATCAATACAACTTATACTTATAAGTTACATACAACGTATATCTATGCTACAAGCTACTATCATATGCTAAATGCTAAGCGTGTATCTATGCATGAGCTACGTGAATGCCAAACTATGCTATTGCAAGCTGGTATCTATGCATGAGATACGTGAATGCTAAACTATGTAAATGCTAAGCTTGTATCTATGCATGAGATACGTGAATGCCAAACTCTGTTATTGCAAGCTGGTATCTATGCATGAGATATGTGAATGCTAAACTATGTGAATGCTAAGCTTGTGTCTATATATGAGATACGTGAATGCCAAACTATGCTAGAGCAAGGCTTGTATCTACATATATGAGATACGTAAATGCTAAACTATTCTGTTGCAAAGCTAGAATCAATTCATGAGATACGTAAATGCTAAACTATGCTAGAGCAAAGCTTGTACCCATGCATGAGATTCGTAAAAGCTAAACTACAATTCTGTGAATCTATTATCCTTGTACAGTATACTTAAAGACTAAGCTATGTGAATGCTATAAACTTATAAACTTTTAAACAGTATGCTAAAGCTATGATGGAGACGGGATTGGGGTGTAGGTAAAACGCTTAATTATCATTAACAACAATGTCCTATGTGGATTAGTATGAGGTGGGATGGCGTCTGGGCGGGTTGTAGGCTCGACCCTTTCGTATGCCCTATATATAAGCATACCGATCTGGATATTACATGTGGTGTTAATGAGGTTAAGGTTGTTACCGAAAGGGTTTGTAAATGCTATTGGGTGTATATCTTAAACTTCTAAACAGGATGCTTAAAACTAGGATGGAATTGGATGGTAGGTAAAACGCTTAATTATTACTAACAATAGTGTCATATGTGGATTAGTATGTGGTGGGATGGCGTCTGAGCGGGTTGTAGGCTTGACCCTTTCGTATGCCCTATATATAAGCATACTGATCTGGATATTAAATGTGATGTTAATGAGGTTAAGGTTGTTACCGAAAAGGTTTGCTAAAGCTATTTTTCAACTACTAAACTATATGAACTCACCAACCATTGTGTTGACTTTGTTTTCTTACATGCTTTCTCAGGTGACGTACAGGAATAAGCTAAGGCTAAGGAATGCACACTAGGATGCCCAGTTAGAGGACCTAGTATATTTTGAAAAGCACATGTTTTGATGAACGCTGTGAAGCTATTTTGATATCTTGTACCGATACAAGATAAAAAATATTTGAATCTTTTGATAGGTTTACTTAGTTAAATTATCAAACATTTACAGTTGTAATTTAACTTTGTAATCCTAGTTTAATGTTATTGTTCTTTAGTTATTCTCAATGTTGATGCTATGTAAACAATCTGATCATCACGATTATCACTCACGATATCGCGCCCTGAGAACCTTCCGCCCGGCTGGGAAGTCGATCCGTCCCGCCGGCTCGGGGTGTGACAAAAACCTCCATTAAAATGCCAATATCTTCTTCGTTTCTGAAACAAATTGCGCATATTATATATCAAAACGACCGTCTCGACGAGCGGAAGCTGGAAATACAGGGGATCGGAGCTGATTCAAAGTATTTTGGCCGGAATCTTAGAGAGAAGGTACTGATCTGATGAACTTTACACTATTCGTCATCTCTTTTCTTTTCAAAATTGATTTACAGCTTCTAAACTCGACTAGAGGGCTGGTAATCACCTGGGAATTATTTTGAGATATGTGGATTAAAGTATTAGAAGCAGGGCTGAACTTGGGTTGGTCATGGGAATCAAAAATCGTTTATGACAAGCTGGGTAAGAAAATATCGATGATGGAGATGGTGGTGGCTGGACTCACTCCATACTATCTTGGTCGATGGTGAGCCTAGTGTCGTCGAAAATAGCTGGAAAAGGCCATCGAACTTCCAAAGAATTCTGGCCGATATTGATAGAATAGGGAACCTAGTGTCGACAAGAAGTGGGAGCCATCGAAATAGATAACGTCCATGGACTTTACATGCAGCCACAACCTCTACTAATTGATATTACCTTTCATTGCTTCTGATATCCCGCCGACCCATGATCTTAATAACTAATATCAGCCCAAGAAAATCAAAATTTGTGATTGGTTGAGACCATAGAATCGAAGGTGATAAAGATAGAAGGATGCCATTAAGTTGATATTTATCAATATTGTGTTATCAATGGATGCCACCTTCTGTTCGATAAAATCAAACATACAATCTCTTAAAAACCACCATAATTCACAAACATAATCTGGAGTTGGTTAACTCAATGAGTTTAGAACATCGAACCATGGGTATTGGACATACAACTCGGCTAGTATTGAAAGAATGGTAAGCCATAGATATTATTAATACCGATGGGTTGCTCTCTAGTCTTAGGTGATCGGTATTATTGATCTTGGCTGTCATACCATACCATGGGAGTAGATATTGGTGGGTTGAGTCCATACATGTGTTCTAAATTAAAGGGGTCACAAAGTTAAACAACGAAGAGATTACAAATGATCATTTAGGCTGAAAGGGATCAATAGGGGTATTATAACCCTAATTTGATCTTAGTGATGGAGTATTAGTCTTATTCTAATTAAGTTAACTTAATTAAAGAATAAGAATATGTCATAATCACAAGGGCATAAATATAAACATTTTCAAGAACAATATGTGAACAAGAGGTTCAAATTCACAAACACATGTTACATTTATGCATAACAAACCTTATGCATAGTGTGTAACATGACACAGTCTTCTAAATCATAAGTCAACCATTATTTCAAGAGATCAACCAAGCTTTTCAAGTTCACATAAAATTTTTAAAGATGAGAACAAGTTATTCAAGAAGTAATCATTAACAAGATAACATAAGTCAATCTACTAACATAAGTCAACCAAATCAATCAAAGGTTGTAACATTATAAATATTATATTATACGTATGATTACAATGATATAGGAATCACTTAGAAGTCTTGTTGCTTGCTACTTGCTACTTGTTCAGGTTCAGAGTCTACTGCTGTCAGGTGAGACCATAAGCCCATCTTTTACTGCTTTATAACTGTTTTGGGGTGAAACACGTGACCAAACATCTTTTGTACTACAACTTATCAATTACAGTATCCACTAATCTTTTACAACAAACCAAGGTTTATTCTTTACTTCTACTGTCTTTACAACTGTTAAACACATTTTGTTAAAAGGTTTTATAAAAGAGTTTTATAAATTATTTTACAACCTGTTTTACTTAAAATGTTTTATAAATGTTAACACTTTGAAAGAATAAGTTTTACAAACTCTTACAAGCTTTTAAACTATAACTCGTGTTTTTTTATATAAATGTTTTATTAAATGTTTTCGTTCAAACCTTGTATTTATACAAGGGTCTTCTATCACAGGATTCAATCAAGGGTTTTCAAATAAGATATTCATTCAAGGGTTTTCATAGTGGTATTCAATCAAGGGATTTCAAAGCCATGGTAATCAATCATGGATATTCAACCAAAGGTTTTCAATCACAGAATTCAATCTTAAAAACTTAAAAGCATGGTGTTCATCGTTGTGAACAAACTTAAACACACATCAAGACACTTATTCAATCTTATTCTTATTCTTATAACGTTAGTACTGGGTGATCACAACAAGGGAAAGCGAGACACATTATGGTTACGCCAAGGCTGCGGTTATCGTTTTAAATTTGTTTTGAAAACTAACTGCAGATTGGATGCGTTACGGTAATATGGATTTGCTGCTAATTAACTTTACCAACATAGGTCATATTGACCGAGTATGTCAACATGGATTTTGTCTTCTGAGTAAACTCATTAGTACTGCTCGTGTTGAATGTGTTTGTTGACTACTTTTTTCTGACTCCAAACGTAGTTTGGGGCTTGATTATATGTTGGTTGTTCTAGTAGACAGTCATTAGACTGTTTGCACACGTTATTCCTACTTGATGTTAGTTTGGGTTGCAACTATCCATGTTATTTTCATTCACTGTTTTACAATGCAGATTCATATTTACAAATGTTAAACCTATTGTTCTCACCAACTACTTTTGTAGTTGACAGTTACTTTTCACGTGTTTCAGGTAATCAGGTTTAGAGCTTCACAAGGACAACTAAGGATACCATAGTTAAGATAGAAAAAGATGAAGAAACAAGCTAGGATGGATTAGAAACTCACATAATCCTGATTGTTTAATTGTCTTGTCTGGGTCTTATTTTGTAAACAATATTTTTGGGTCTGTAGTTGTCATTCATTTGGTAGATAGATAGAATGTCTGTAACTAAACAATTGTCTAAACTTTATGAAACTTAGTAATTCATTGTGGTTGTTCTTATTCAATATTTGTGTATGATTCAACCATCGATCGTCACCACGCCATGGATTCCGCACGCGGCGTAGGGGGTGTGACAACATAAAAGAGTTTAACTTATTTTTATCCAAGAGAGATTTTAATAGAAAGACTTATGATTATCTTATAAATACACTTATTCACATAAGTTTGTTTAAATTCGTTTAATACATTATGTTTAACTTTATAAAAATATCCAGGTTTTAAGTTATAAAACTCTTTAAGCCTATAAACTTTGAAAGTTGAGTTAAACCGTATTAAATTTATTCCATCTGAAGAGTTTACCATAATCATGATCACCTTAATAGAAGTGTTGTGTTTTAACTTTAGTTGGTTAACAAAACATGTTGTTGGTAAGTTACTCGTGTTTACTGAAAGTTATAGGTAATTTCTATGATTCGCAAACCCGTTTAACATTGAAAACCCTAATGAAGTCCCATCAATGTCCTCTTGTTTCAACCAATCATAGAACTTCAAATCCAATCCTTCTGTCTTGAATTTATGTTTAGTTTACTTGAAATATCCAGATTGTATATATTTTTAAATTAGTATCGATGGGATATCAACCAAAGGGTTAATATCGAAGGTCTCACCCAAACCGGTTATCTCATTTCCAACACCATAACTTCCATCGATACGGCTGCCCTTGCCATCCCTTTCTTGATCTTGTTTAAGATTAACATTGCTTGATTTGAGGCTCAAAACACTTGGAGAATGCAGGTGTGTTAGTATCGGGGCAGCCTGGATAGTATCGAAGGCCCTAGTATTGATAAGGATCCGAGAATGCATGGCAGCCCCGCGTCGATGCTATTAAGTTCGACCAGCTCCCTTGATTGTCGATACTATGGTGGTCAATAGTGTTAATATCGACAGGAGTTTACTTCACCCACCTTGAACCTCGTCAAAATTTCAAGCCTTCTGCCTTTGTCGAACTTGTTAATGTCGACAGAAGATAGCTGGATGCTCTTTCTCTTTGTCGATACTATCCTCATCTTGGTTTCTTGCATCGACACTATTCCTTTCCACACACTTTTGAGCATCATAAGCTTGAAATCAAAGTGTTCCTTAAGTTCTTAAACAGGTTTTGTGCGCATCCTAAGGTCCTTGAAGTGAGAAAATCGGTCTTGAACTCGTATGGATGAAATTAAGAAACCCTAACGAGAACCGAAACTTCTCTCTAGTTTTTCTTCCTTTTGAGCTCATTTCAGTCCCGATCTTCTGTACTTCCCTGTTCTAATCGTTGAGAGCGTCGTTTGGAATCCAAGAACTCGAATTTTGGTGGTGATTTGCTATGGTGGAGTGTGTGAGAAGTTAGAGAGAGTAGAGAGAGGTGAGAGCTTTTCTTTTGATGAGAGGGAAAATGGCTGGAACATGAGGAAGAAGAAGAGAAAATTGGGTTTTTATACCCCGAGTGTTTACCCGCGTATTCGGTCTTGATCGGTTTCGTTAAATTATGACATTACGTTACGTAACGTTAATTACGTATAATTTTCCAAAAATAGTTTAATTTAAATCCTTTTAGGTTGTAATTCCTAATAAATATTATTTTATTTTCCTTATTTTAAAGTTCGAAATCGTTTATTTTTATCGTTTCGTAAGAAAACGCAACTTACGCGCGTTTTTGTACAGAGCGCTAACCGCACGAACACGATTGTTCGTTTCACTTTCTAATTTGGTTTTCTATTACAAGATATCATTTTAAAATATGAAACCAACAAATATATTCGTTTGAATCGTCACCCAAACGAATATGACGTTTGCTTAACACTTTCATAACGATATTGAATTATTGTTATTTATTGATATCCACACAGTCGTTTATATATTTCCTCATAGTTATTCTCATTCATTTGAATTTTCCCATTAAGTTTTCAGTCGTCTGATCCTTGTTACCGAAGGATTTGTTTACGAATGTTGTGTTCCGTCTTCTGTGCATACTGTTATTTGTACTGAATATGTTCACCCTGTCTTATGGCATCACCATATTTTCATTGTTTTGTACTTTTTTCCTTAGTTTATTTAATAAATACTCTCTGGTATTTAAACTAAGGTCTGTGACTATTGTACTACCGTACAATTTCCTGACGGTTTTGTACCAGATGTTGCACCATGTGTTGACTTGATCTTATTGCATGACTTCTCAGGTGACGAACAGGTCTAAGCTTTAGGAGACTATGCTACTAATAGGATGCCTAGTTAAAGGACCTAGTATTTTGGATGTGCATATCTTTTGTACATCAACATATGAATCATTTTGTATATCTTGTGTAGATACAAGATAATTAGTTTATGATTCTTGTTGGTAGATTTTACATTGTTAAATTATGAACATGACTGATGTAATTTAACTTTGTAATTTTATTTCAAATTAGCATTTCTTATCATATATCATGTGCCATGTAAACAATCTGATCACTTCGATTATCACCGGATATCGTGCATCGATATTATTCTGCCCGACGGGAAAGTCGATCCAGCCCGCCGGCTCGCGGTGTGACAATAATGATTTTCAAGAACTCGAACACAATTCATCAAGGAGATGTACGTTGACCATATCATTTCGAGGCTTGTGTCCAACCAAGAGGTGAACGGACACGACCCGAGGAATTGTGTCACATTACAAATCGAAAACATGCATTTTCATTGGATTCATTATTAAAGAAACGACAAGTTTAGTAGGGTGTATGTCTATGGTAATTCACAAGAGCATGTGTCCACACATCATACACATCAAGAATTTGAGTAGGAATTCTCAAGTAAGTACATTTTTCAAGAGTCATTTACTATTAGTTGACATGGGTCAACCGACGATAACGTATATGGTACCATAAGTTTAACAAGCTTCCAGCGCTGAGGTTGGTACGTTACGTGAACAATTGCTAAGATCAAATCTTGGATCAGATCCATGGGATCTGATCAACAAGGGCAACTCAGTTAGGTTTGGTAGATGCTCACATGTGTGACATTACAGACAAATTTCACTATTAAACTAAGTCACATGTTTTCAATTGATATGTGAAAGACGATTTACAAAATTAACATCTAAACAATTAATTGTCAAGTGTGTGGTGGGCTGGCGGCTCCACTTGTTGGTACCTATGCCCTACACATAATCACTAATTGGCTTAGCAAGACGATGTCGGTGAGGAGGCAAAATGAGGAAACTTGTGTGATTTTAAACATAAACAAATGAGAAAATCTCTGATTTCAAGAGTAAATTCGAACAAACACATATTTGGGGAATTTTCTAAACAAATGTGGAAATCCATTTCCATTTCCAACATAAGTGAACTCTCCACATTCATTTCTTCACTATAATAGGATGTCAGATTTGTACGACGTTAGTCTCTTTTCTACAACTTAGTATAGTTCCGATAAAGGGTTCAGGGAGTGAGCTTGCCCAAATGTGTCAAACCTTTTACAAAACCTACTTAATTTAAAAACTCATGTGAACTCTCCAACCAAGTGTTGACTGATTTTACATGTTCTCAGGTGATGAACAGGTGTGAGCAGGATGCATGTCCGAGAGAGAAAGATAGAATCTATTAGAGGACCTTACAACTCCTGCATAAAATCTTACAAGGCCTCAACGGCTCCACTTGTGAAACATCTTGGTTATGTTCAAGATGTTCAAATCATGTTGTAATAGAGTTAAATTATTAAACCAATTGTAATTGAACTTTACATTACCAATGTTGATTAGTGTTCTCATATTATCATGTGCTATGTAAACAATCTGATAATTTCGATTTAATCATGTAGATTTCTCTGGATCGATCAAATGGCTTCTATTTACAATTCAATCTATGCGGAATCTAGATTAAATCTATATGAATTTAAGATACACAATCATTAAGATAAACATCATGTTCATTGATCAATAAAATCATATTACAATGACATGAAACAAGAACACACAGTTCACTAATCTCATACAGGTTCTCTCCCTCTCTGATCTGTCACACACACACAAAATACAGACAAACCTGCTACATATACAAGATTCAAACAAACCTAGCCGAACCATTAGGTTCGCCAGACGAACCTTTAGGTTCACTGGACAAACCACTACATGACACAACAATAGGTTCGTCGAACCTTGTCACACCCCGAGCCGGCGAAAACGGATCGGGTTTTCCCGTCGGGCGGAAGGTTCCCAGGGCACGATATCTTGAGTGATAATCAAATGATCAGATTGTTTACATAGCACATGATAAAGAAATGAGAAATACTAACACATCCATGATGTAGAATTACAAATGTATCGTTCATAATTTAATCAAGCAAATCTATCAAAAGAATCAATGTAACTATATCTTGTATATGTACAAGATATACAAAAGATGATTCATTGTTCTTGTCACCAAAAGCATGCAATACAAAATAAAGCTAGGTATTCTAAAAGTCCACTAGCTTAATCCTTGCATGTAAGTAGCTACACCTGTTCATCACCTGAGAAAACATGCATTTAAACAAAGTCAACACTAGGTTGGTGAGTTCATAAGTATGTTAATTGAAAACCTTGATTCATTCACATGCACAGTCACATAGTTGATTATATTACTTGTATGTCATTTGTTTCACTTGTTCACCCAATGGCTTCTCAATAGTTATATTTACAAGTATTATATCATCCTAGTAGTGATGCTTATATATAGGGCATATGTAAGGGAACTAAGCCCTAGCCAACATCCCACCACATCACTACTAGAACTCCACACTACTTGCAATACAACTATTGATTTCCATTCCCACATCCACATGTTCATCTCACTCTTGATCACCTGGGATATCATGTATAGAATAATATGATAATGTAATTGTAGTTATCGAACCAAAGTTTAGATAACAATTATATATGTTAAGGATATTAGATTTATCAAATATGTTCCTTGTATTATTCTATAATTGTGGGGTTAACTGTTGTTTCACTTTTAAATATTAAGAGTGTTAGTTAACCAATTGTAATTTGTTCTTGACTTATAGTGCATAGAGCCTAAAAGGAATCCATTGAAATCCTCACGTAATCAGATTTCAATGCATCCGATTTACCTCTACCACTTTGTGTACCCATAGACCTCATCAAAACAGTTACTAGCAATATGACATGAGAATATAAATTACTCAGTCTACTAGTCAACAAGAAACGATGGATTAATTACTTATCACTGCAGATTAATATCACCATTGTCACTTTCCAGAACCTGACTTGAAGTCGCCCTGTCACCGGTCATACGTTACCGGCCAATGAATCAATACGATCAACATACTAGCCCTACAAGCTAGAGGTTTGTCAAACCTATGGTACCACTATGCTATCGTCGGTTTAGTCACGTCAAACTAACTGGTCAGCGAATTTTAGGGACTTGCATGATCAACTTGTATAAATGGCACATGATTGAAGTGATATAATATAACAGGTCAGTAGTAACTAATTGTAACTGTGTTCATCTGTGTTATTGTTCTCATTGTCATATGTTCTCTGTGTTATTAACAAAATTAAATAAGAACTTGTCTTATTTCATTATGTTAATTATTTGAGTGAATGATGTTGTTATCATGAAGTTACATTATCATGATTATCATTCTTGGTTCCATGTTCTCTTGTAATATGTGTTGAGTTGTAAAGCTAGTTGTTAAAAGGACTTGTCCTATTACACTTACTTAACTCTTGTGTCGAATGTTATTACAAAGATATGTAATATCTTTATAACATTCATATGTTTGTCTGTGATTGTTCCAATGTCTGTTTATGTAAGAATAACTGAGTGTTATAAGATAAAATCTTATAACTATATTATTCTAATGTGTTGATGAATTAATAAGATATATTATCTTGTTCATCTGATTATCCCTGTCATGTCATGATCATACAAGCATGCATACAACGATAAGCGATAATAAACAATTAAGTATTATCTAAAATCAATGTAATAGCAATATGTTAAGCAAAACTTTTAAGTAAATAAAAGTAAGCATGTTTCTCAGCCCCGAAGGTTGAAAATCAGTTAAGATTAAAGAAAAGGGGCATATGAACTCACCTTGTTGTTGTAGGGTTGACTTAGCGTAAAAGAAGAATACACACGCTCTTGTTTGTACTTGCAGTTGTGTTCACTCTCCTGTATTGATTTAATGTTATTGTAATTCATAAGTATGGGTTGTAGTGTCTTATGTACGTGTGCACGTGTTAACCTTAACTTGGTTATCACCCCTTTTGTCTCGATCATTATTCGGCCCAATTCAATTAGAGTCGACTTTATTAACACTCAATCGATTTATTATAAGTGTAGAGTATGATTGTAAGTTATGACTAGAGTTTTATTCTTTATGACCTCTTTGGTCTTTAACTTAGTCTTGTAAATATTAAATGATCCCATATGTCATAAATCATTTTAACATACTAACCATCGACTCAATGATAGAACACGACTACCAATTTCATTTCCCATAATTGACATTCTTTAATCATTTAATTCACGAATTAGGTCGCGTTTAATCTCATTGGGCCGAATATGTGTGTCCTTGGGCCAATTAGTGTCGCGGGCTATTGTGCCAAAGTGATAGTGTGTGGGATCGAACAATGGGTCGATCTCCTCGGCTGTTGGGTCGGGTATCAAAGTGTGGGCCGAACAATAAAAGCCCAGAAATAACATTGGGCCGAACATGGCCGCTGTTGGATCAGGTTGTTAGCGAGTGGGCCAAAGGGAATTTGGGCTGCAAATGATTTCGGCCGAGAGTTATATGGCCCACATCGGTTACTTGGGCCGAAGCTCTTTCCAAAACAGAACATGATGCGGCTATGGTGATCAAATTTTCTAGGATTTTGGAACCTGCTACCTTCCAGCGAACCTTATGGTTCGTGTGTATAAAGGTTCGGCTCCTAGTGGATACGCATAGGTTCGTTCATGATCAAAAAAAGTTTGTGGCATTCTAGCAATGGTGGGTTCGGTAATGGTTCGTGAAACCTCAAAGGGTTCGGGCGTGAGTAATAGGCTCGACCAGGTTCGTGGTTTCCAGATCAAGGGTTCGGCTAGGGTTCACCCTTAGGGTTTGTGACATCATCACTGGTTCGCCTGAAATGAAAGGTCCGTGAACATGGGAGGGGTTCGCATATTCGAAGAGTATGAACTCGAGGGTTCGTTGACCACAGATGGTTCGGCAGCATGTAGTAAGGTTCGCCACATGCATGCCACGGTTCGGGAATCAACAGGGTTCGGCTGGCAGCACTGGGTTCGTCACTCGATCAGGTTCGCGAGTCCTTGGTTTCAAAGATGGTTCGCTGGCTGATGAGGAGGTTCGGTCAAAGTGTGATGCTTCCAGGGTTCGTCTCCATGCAGCCCAGGTTCGGGACCATCATCACCTACGCGAACCTGTAACTCTCTCCTCATCATCATTGATCCACTGCATACATGGCTTTTCACATGTCTTGGTGTACCAGATTAGGGTTGTCGAGGGTGTGTGATTACAACAAGAAAGGTGGCTAGCCGTTGGTATGAGGTGACCGAGCCAAACACACACAAAAACCCTAAATTTCGTGGTCTTTCATGCATCATTACCTCGTTTTTGAGCGGTTGAATCTCCAGATCCGCTGTACTTCTAGGTAGAGGACATCAAGAGCTTCGTGTGGGTTCAAGAATCATCGAATTTCGTTAAGAAATGTGGAGTTATGAACCTTGGAAGCTTGTTAATGGTGGTTTTGTTTTTAGAGAGAGAAATGGACGGGAATGAAAGAGTAGAGAGAGAGAGGGTTGGTTGAAAATGAATTAATTTGCCTCATTAGTGGTTTATATACTCCTGGGTGTTCGGGTTTGTTTCGGTTGCTCGGTTTGCGGTTTCGTTGCGTATCCGGAACTTTACGCGTAACTAATTTGTAATAAATAAAAGAAAGATTATTTTAAATTATTTGATGAGTTTCAAAATTGTAAAACGTTATTTATTTTATTTTATTAAGTTATGATCGTTCGTGTCGTGTTTCACTTTCTTTTCGTCGGATCGCGTCACCATCGCGCGTATTCGTTCGAATCGTCATTCGAACGAACACGTCGATGGTTTGGCTTTCAGACTTTGGTTTTCTACTATTCAGTTATCATTTCAGAACGTTAAACTCACAGATATGTTTGTGTGAATCGTCTCCCACGCAAACACACTGTCAGTTCGTTATTCTGAAACAACATTGCTACATTGTTTAAATTGTATTTCCTCACTGTCGGACTCAACTAAACATCCTGTTTTCACATTGTTTTCTCATTGAATTGTCGGCCATCTGATTCCTGTCATATATGGATATCAGATCGCAACCGGTTTGTTATTGTTATTTGCTTGAACACTGCTGTTTCTCATGATCTGTTGTGTTAACTGTACTTAGGTTTTCACTTAAATACATGCAACTAATGTTTCAAATGTATGTTATACTTACAATATTTAAGTTTACACAAAAATACGTACAATTGTTTCTTGTATTTAGAATTCTGTTAATACAAGTACTGTTTATACACATGTAATTACACATAGTTACTGTTGAAAGTACACATACCGTACGGACTTGCCGGCCGGTCAGGTACTAGTTGTCACAGTCTCCCATTGTTAAAGAAATTTCGTCCCGAAATTTAAGCATAAAGGTCGGGCTTTACTTCTCAAACAGGTGGGGATACTTTGCTTTCATGTTGTCCTCACGCTCCCAGGTAAATTCTGGTCCACGCTTAGAGTTCCATCGAACCTTTACAATAGGGATACGACTTCGTTTAAGTTTCTTAACTTCACGTTCCATAATCTCTACAGGTTCTTCAATGAAATGTAGTTATTCATCAACTTGTATCTCTTCCAATGGTATGATCAATGATTCGTCAACTAAACACCTCTTGAGATTTGATCATGAAACACAACTTTAATATGTCTCTGAAACATCGAATCGAACCACTTAACATCAAAATACATCTCTAAACTTTGAACTCGGTGTTTAAGTTTAAACTTTTGAAGTACTTGACTTAGTGTGTTTAAGTTTATTTTACAATTATTTAAAATATTATATTAAATTATTGATATGATTGTGTATATAGTGTAAATCTGTAAAATTACATATACAATTCCAATCCGTCTAGAGACGATTAAAATCCCGATTAGTCAGCAGGCGGCACCTCGCCACCAGAATAGCGCCTAGCGATTTTTACAACCATGATATATATATATATATATATATATATATATATATATATATATATATATATATATATATTTAGGGCAAGGTATAAAAAATAACCCTCATCTTTTGCTACAACTACATAACCCATTTCAACCAATCATAAAATTACACATAAGCATTTCATTAAAATATTAAAAAGGGCATCATAGTCATTTTACCTTTATAAGTTCCCCCCCCCCCTCTTTTTTAAACATTAATAACTTTTTTATAATATATTATTTTTTTAAAAAAAATTGCACCATTATATTCGTCTCATTTTTCTCTTTAATTCCGTTATAGTCTCGACTAATTTTTTTTTTACTTTTTTTAGATGCCTTATATTTACATCATTGTAACGAGCTTAAATATAACAAATTTATTTGAAATTTTTTTAAAAATGATAAATTACAGTGATGTAATTTACATTGACGTAATTTATCGTGATGTAATTTACATTGACGTAAAATTCGGTTTCGGTTTTTCGGTTAATTTGGTTCCGGTTCGGTTTTTTCGGTTAATTCGGTTTCGGTTCGTTTTTTTTTTGTTTTTTGCTCATCCCTAATTTGTAACGAGCCTAAATACAACAAATTAGTTTGAATTTTTTTCGAACAATGATAAATTACATCACTATAATCATCATTGTTAGAGAAAAAATATCAAAATAATGTGTTATATTACATCATTGTAATTTATCATTGTAATTATCATTGTTAGAGAAAAATAAAATAATGTGTTATATTACATCACTGTAATTTATAATTGTTAGAAAAAAATTCAAAATAATGTGTTATATTTATGCTCGTTATATCGATGTTTAATAATGGACAATGAGAAAAGAAATTAAAAAAACTAATCAACATTATAACGGGAATTAAAGAGAAAATTACATCACTGTAAATAATGTGTTACGTCACCGTTAATTATGTCATTGTAAATTACTTCATTTTGAGTTACATTACTGTACTTTACCATTGTTAGAAAAAAAATTCTAATTAATTTGTTATCGTTAAGCTCGTTACAATGATGTAAATACATGACATCAAAAAAATAAAAAATAAAAAAACTAGTCGAGACTATAACGAAATTAAAGAGAAAAATGAGACGAGTATAATGGTACAATTTTTTTTAAAAAATAATATAGTATAAAAAGTTATGAATGTTTAAAAAAAAGGAGGTAAACTTTACATAAATGATAAATGTCTTAAATGCCCTTTCACACTAAAGACAAAAGAATTGACACGTGGCACGATCCTACACACTTACCTTTTTCAAGTAACCATTGGATGATGGTTAATGGGTTGTAGCAAAAGATGAGGGTTATTAAAAATTTCATCCCCTATATATATATATATATATATATATATATATATATATATATATATATATATATATATATATATATATATATATATTTATTTATTTATTAAAAAATAAAAAAACTAACTAAATACAAATTTGTATACAATTTGTATTATACTTGGCTCATTTTCAATTTTTTGTATACCTAACTTATTTTTTAAGCTCATTTAAAAAAAAATTTATTATTTTTATTTTTGTGTGTGAAAATAGAATCTAAAAACTCCACACTTCGCGTTTATTTTTTTTCTATTCCAAAAATTTTGCCAATTAGGGCCCTTGGCCTCCCGCCTCCGCCCTCTTTCCAGCCTTCAGCCCTACACGGCGCCTTCTGTGCGACCACATGACGCCACACGACTGTAGCTCCGAGCCACCGACTCCTTGATCCAAGAAGCCAAAGACCGCCGACGACCAACCCCTACGCACGAATCACGAGTGCATGACTGTGAATCACCAACCAACCAACTGGCAATCACAGACCATTCGCGGGAAACCTTGTTGTCTTGCGAGTTGTGACCTTCAACAGGTAAGATTAATGAACAATTAAAATCTCTTATTAGTGTTGATATGTTAGTTGATTATACACTCTAATATTCTCTGATGTTGAATTAGGATTTAGAGTCATATGTTTTGTTGTTGAATTAGGATTTAATAGGACCAAATTTTGTGTTGTTGAGTTAGGATTTACTGATTTAGGGCCAAATTATGTGTGTTCTTTTTAATTAGGATTTAAGTTACTCTGTTGTTGAATTAAGATTTACTGATTTAGGGCCAGATTTTGTAAATTTGTGTTTTCTTTTTTTTTTTTTGTTTTTTTTTGTTGAATTAGGGATTTAGGCATAAGTTGTTAAGTTATTGAAATCTAACTTACGAACAGCAATGTCCAAAGAAAGATTTAGTGAATTGGCCGTCATAACTATAGAGAATGATATATTAGAAATTCTACACTTCAAAAAGCTTATCAACCAATTTGCTATGAAGAATGATAGGAGAGCATCACGAATCATCGGTTAATTATTGTTACATGTATTTCACTAAACTTGACACTATGATTTTGTTACGCTTATAATTTAATCGTATAATTAGTTGTACCTTACGAAAAAACTTTATATACTTGAATGCATTAAGTGGTCTTTTTTTTCCGGCTCGTCTTGGCACTCAAATTTTCAGGGCCGCCCCTGATTCGATTCGTAGGAGGACCTCTCATGTTGTGGAAGAGAGAAGGAATCAATGGTTTCGTGTTTACCTGTTGAAACCGAATACCGTGCAATGGCTACCATTGTAAGCGAAGTTCTATAGGTTTATTTTAGGGGCATTCATCGGTTCAGTTATTGGTCTGTTTGATTTATTGGGTTCTTTTGTTTGGTTTATATGGTTCTTTTATTCGGTTTTGAAAAAAAATTATCCTTAATCGAATTCAGTTTCGCTCAGTTAGAGACTAATAAATTCAGAAGACGTATTAAAAATATGTTAAAATAATACGCTTTTAAGGACGACAATGTGTGACAGTTAAGGTTGGAGAATGAGGATGAAAGATGGTGGCCACAGCTATGCCAGCAGAGTCTTGAAAAACTACAGAGTTTGTTTTTTATTTTTCTTTTTTTTTGAATTCTAATATTCATACATCATCTCATATACATCATCTCATCTATAAATCATATTTAAATCAAATCAGTCACATTATAATTACATATTTTTCACTTATACATATCTTTAAATATTTTTTTAATATTAAAAAATACGAAAAAATGATATTATTGGTACATGAAAATCAATAGCTTTTTTTCATATTAATTTTGCATGAAGAATTTCTGTATATATTTTATGATTTCCTGATCCTTTCCCAGGAAACATTCGTGGCAGCAACTTATCATGATATTGATTTTGATATATCCATTTTTATATACTTATTAATTAAAAGCATACTGGAATTTAATTGCAAATGAAAACTCATACTAAACGAGATATTATTAGACCAAAAGGTTTTTAGTCTATTCTAATGATACTTTGAATAAGAGTTCTTAAGTTCGAGTCTTATTTTAAGCCAAAAATGAAATGTTTTAGGTTGAGATACAATGTTTTCTTAATGTATATACTCCAAGATTGTGGTGTCAATGTGCTCATTGAAATATTGATACTTGACGATATTTGTTCATAAGAAGAGGTATAATTAACTTTTGTTTGCATTTTTTATTGTTAATAGTGGAGTGAATGAAACTTTGTATGATGATTATTAGAGTAAATTACCGATATAGTCTCAAATTTTAAACATTTGTAACACATATAGTCCTTCAGTCACTAAATTATCTTAACATAATTGACTAAATTACCCGTATATAATAACTATATGTGTTACAGATATTAAAAGTTTGGGATCATATGTGTAATTTATGAAATCTAGAGACCAAAAGTGAAATACTAGCAAATCACAATGACCATCTCGGTAATTTATTTACTGTGATTATTATTTTGTTTTTGTTTAGCCATACAATCAACCTCTTTATTTCTTTATTTGATTAGGATAAGAGCATAGAAGGTTTGCTTTTATATCATTCTTTCAAACTATTTTACTTTGTAATACTTTCCTTGAAATGTTTGTTTGTTTAATATTTAAAATTGTTCAACTATAATTCAATAATAATTATATATTTATTAATTAGCATATTGGAAGGAGAAGTCTGGAGAACACGCTATTTATGATGTGTTTTGCACGTGAAGTTGGCTTGTTTGGCAAGATAAAAAGTAATCGCTTTTTGGTGTTGTCATTTGCATGTGAGTAAGCTCTTATAATTACACCTGGAGTTGTGCTGGCATTAAATCAGTTCCCCCCACCCCTTGGTGAAGACCACAATTTTTTATTTTTTAGTTAAAAAACATTTGATTAATTGTATGAAAAAGTCCAAACTTTGAAGACAACTAAAAAAACCTAATAAACCCCAATAAAGAAAATTACACAATCGCTCTGCAACATGAAACGAGTAAAAAGAAACAAACAAAACAAGAAAATAAAAACAAAACAAATAAAAACAAAACAAAACAAAGGAAAAATGTGTAAGGGGAGGTTCAAACATGAGGGATACAGCAGGTGCAGAAGTATTATACTGGAACCGTAGTCTCATGAAATCAATGATTTTTCAGCTTATATACATACACTTATAAAATAATGTTTTCAAGTCGCATCATTAAAAAATCTTGAACCTGTCACTCAGAGAGAATGAGGAGCGAATAGCCTTAAAGGAACACACACAATACTAAACCCTTCTTTAGTTTAACTTTCCGTTAGCAAAAGTAACAGTTGCTATTGAAGTTTTTAGTAGCTACCAAAACATCAATTTATTTTACAAACAATCGTACTAACCAGCATGGGCGTCGCTTAGTTCAGACCGGGGGGAGGGGGGGACCGCCCCCCTATTTTTTCGTGCAGTAGTGTATATTTCCCGATACGTATTGTAAAATTTTTTAAAAACCTTTATTTCGCCCCCTAAAAAAATTATTTCTCCCCCACTAGCTTACTTGTCAAGCTCCGCCACTGGTAACCAGAACCTTCGCCCTAACATTAGGTTTTTATTGTTAGAAATAAATAGTCTTGTAAAAATATGCATTTCACAAGTAACAATATTTATCGTTTAATTTTTCTCAAGTAGGGCTGTAAACGAACCAAACAAACACGAACGAGCCCTTGTTCGTGTTCGTTCGTTTAACTTTTAATTTGTTCACGAACGGTTCACGAACGCTAACCGAACGAAAATTCTTGTTCGTGTTCGTTCATTAAGAAATTCAACTTGTTCACGAACGCTAACGAACACATATTATTTAAAAATTAAAAATCAACATTCTAAATATCAAGCATTGGAGATAATCATTTATAAATATATAAATTAAAATATTATAGTATTAAACTAAAAATAACTTAAATATTATGGTATTAAACTAAAAAATTAAAATTATACAAAATATCTAATGAATAAATATAATAAATGAACTTAACCGAACATAAACGAACGTAACGAACGTTGACGAACACAAATGAACGAACACGACGTCTGTTCATGTTCGTTCCTTTAACTAAACGGACGGAATTTCTTGTTCGCGTTCATTCCTTTATTAAACGAACGAACATAAATGAACTTCCCGCCGAACAGTTCACGAACTGTTCGCTGAACGTTCGGTTCGTTTACAGCCCTATTCTCAAGTAAATCTAACTAGATAAATAGGCTTGATCTTTGAAATGAATGATTATGTAATCACTAATTAAAATATAAAGATTTAACACATGAAAACCTCTTCATCAAACAATTGCATTAATTCTTACAAGGAACTCAAACATGATCTTCAATCCTTCTTCATCTGACATGAGAACATGCAAATATCACTTGGTTTTTAAGATCATGAACACAAATATACAAGAAACAAATAAACAATATTCAAGTATCCATACTTTATGACGTTCTTGTTTCTCCAATGTTGAATAATAATACTTACTCTTATTTGTAGACTGCTAATTACTAAAAATATTAACATACTCGACGTATTAAAAGTGTCAAGAACTAGGTAGTAGCAACTGGAGTATGATAACGAAAAAAAAGGTCGGAAATTAGTTACTGATTTGCGACTAATTGGTAGCTAAGTTAGGAATCGTTTTGATTATAACTGACAATCTTGACCTAGTGCAGGATAAATGAGTTGTTTTGAGTAAACAATTAATATAACTTAAAGTATTACTATAACATAAAACATGTTGATATTGTACAAGAGGTAACTTAAAAAATATGTGAATAAAACGGATTCAAATGGATAATAATTTTTAATAATATGTTTGATAAAAAAAATTGTTAAAGATTATTAAAATAGATATTTGTTTAGTTAAATATCATTTTAACTTTAACTAAATTAAAGTTTTTTAAAAGTAGCTCATTGAGATCAAACGTATTTTCATCATAACTCATCATGACCCCTAAGTGTATATACTTATTAGGATTGGACATTTTGGACATTTTAGTACATCGTAGAATTTATTTATTTATTTATTTATTTATTTAAAAAGAGAAAATGTCAGAAGAAGAGGGGTGGCAAAAGGTAAACCGGAGGGGAGGAAGAAGAAGCTTGGGAGCTGTCCAGAAGCAGCCTAGGAAAGCTATTCCATATCCAAATACCACGTTCTATGTATCCAATCTCCCCGCTGGATGCACTTCGGAGGATCTTGGTACTGCTTTTAAGGAGTATGGGAAGGTCATTGATGCGTATGTGGCAATGAAGAAAGATAGAGCGGGCAACTCTTTTGGTTTTGTTCGGTTCCCATCAATGAAGGATGTAACAAGATTGGAGGAGAGGATGAATTCGGTGGTCATTGGAAACCTTAAAGTAGCTGTAAACCTCGCAAAGTTTGACAGAGACGGTACTAAGAGGGTCTACCACATAAATAGATTTGCAAACAGTTTGCAATCGGAGTATCAAGATGCAAAGCAACAGGAGATTAATAAGTTTGCTAGTTGGGAGAGGTCTTTTAAGGATGTTGTCCTTAATCAAATCGGTAGACCATGCGCCAAAGAAGTACATCTTAATTCGTTCAAGCCTCAACCTATGGTGTTATGGGGGAAGGTGGTGATTATTGGAAGGGCAAAAGATTTAATGTCTTTATGTTCTTTGGGTGATTGGATGTCTAGGATTAAAGGATGTTCGGCTCTAAGATACTTGGGTGGTCTTCATGTCATGATTTCATTCATTAACAAAGAATACGCTGATAATCTTATTATGGATACTAAGAAGTGGGAGGAATGGTTCTCTAAATTGCATGCGTGGGAAGGAAATTCTATCCCACATGAGAGGATTGCATGGATCAAGGTCTATGGCGTTCCTCCTCAGCTATGGGATCCTAGAGTTATAAATCAATTGGGGGAGAAGGTCGGGAAACTAGTAATGAAGTCGGATGCTTCAATGGAGGATTGTAACCTCTCCATGGATTGTTTGGCGGTGCTTGTTTCTGGAGGTGAACCTATCCATGAGAAAGTTACTATAAGATGGAATAATAAGTCGTTTGTTTGCTGGTTAATTGAAGATTTCAGACAATGGGTGCCAGACTTCGTTAACACCGATGGGAAGTCTCCTTCTGGAACCACCGGGTCAAAATCCGGTGAGCTAAACGACTCCGGCAGGAAGTTAGATAGTTGTCCGGATAAGGAAATTTTGAATTCGGCAAATGAAGGGGTGGTTTTTGGGGAACCGGTAAAAGAGGGTAATGGGAATTCCAAAGCAAATGATGGTGTTTTTGCATGGGGGACTCACGAGCCGGTTCCAAAAAGGTGGCAGAGGAGAAATCGAAGATTAAAGGGTATTAGGAATTCTGATGGGCCCCTCCCAAGCCAAGCCCTATCCCCTGAATTGTCAAGGCCCAAAAAGAGGGGTAGAATTGAGTTGGGCCACTATAATCCAAATACTGGTCTTTTTTTTGCCGGGTGTTCTCCTCAAATCCCCAATCTTAATCATTCCAACTCAACTTCTGCATCCGAGGAGACAATGGTAGGGATTAGCGGCTCCAGCACACAGGTTCCAGATTCAATCGATCCATCAGGAAATCCGGTTACTCTATCTCGGGTTCCTATTTCCCTTGAGACGGTTGTCCAGGACTCGTTGATTGACCAAAACTTGGAGTTGGAGGAGGGTCAGATTCCGAATCAAGGCGACTTAGAAATCGAGATAAATGAAACAATTGAGCTTGCAGAAAAGGTTGGTATTCAGATGGAAGGGCAATACGAAGCTGTTAAAGCTCTCATTCTTGGGGAAGGTGATTCAAATGTTCCTCAATGAATATATTATCTATAAATATCAGGGGTATGGGCGATGATAACAAAGCGGTATGGATTAGATCGATTAAAAGAGATCATAAGATTAACTTTATATGCATTCAGGAAACTCAATTTTTTGATTTTTCAAAAATTAAAGTAGATCGTTTTTGGGGCAAATCCAAGTATGAGATGGAAGGGGTTGGGGCAAATGGTAGATCTGGAGGGCTCATAAGCTTATGGGACCCAGGGGTTTTTCAGAAAACTTCGGTGGTGGCAAAGCAGAATTTTATACTGGTTACTGGGCATGTTACGGGTCATCAGGAATTGTTCAATGTTGTAAATGTTTACGGGCCTCAGATTCTGGGTGACAAGAAAGCGCTCTGGGAAGAGCTGAAGGAATTGAAATCTTCTGGTTCTGGTTTATGGATCTTGGCTGGAGATTTTAATGAGGTTAGATACTCATGTGAAAGGATTAATTTGGAATTCAACTATCAAGGGGCAAGCTGGTTCAATGAGTTCATTTACAATGCTCAACTCATGGAATATCATATGGGTGGTCATCCTTTTACTTTTATGAGGGGTCTTGGGGAAATGTACAGCAAATTGGATAGATTCCTGGTGTGTGATGCTTTTATTAATAGGTGGCCGAATGCTTGTGTATCTGCTCTCCCAAGACACCTATCCGATCACTGTCCGATTATTCTTATAACCTCAAATATTGACTTTGGTCCTACCCCATTCAGGTTTTACTCCACCTGGTTGAAATTTCCTGGCATAGAAGAAGTTGTGCAGGCTACTCTTGGCACCAACTTTGTGGGAATCAAACCGGATAAGGTTTTAGCCACTAAGTTTAAGTTGCTTAAGGAGTCATTGAGGAGCTGGATAAAAGATCACAGGCTTAAAAATGAAGCAAAACTCACCGAGCTACAACAGGTTTCAAATTTCTATGACATGGTTGCAGTAACTAGGACCTTATCCGAAGATGAGATGGATGACTGGGCTGCCACAAAGCTGGATATATCGGTTCTTGATTCAATTAAAAAGGAAGATCTGAAGCAAAAAGCAAGGGGTAGGTGGGCAAAACTGGGGGATGAAAACTCGTCTTTTTTCCATGGGATCCTTAAGGCCAATATCAAGAATAATAGGCTGAACGATATGTTTATTGATGGGGTATGGTCAAATGATCCGACGAAAATAAAAGAGGAAGTTTGGTCTTTCTATAGCAGGAAGTTCAAAGAACCATATGTGGGAAGACCACAATTCAACTGCCCAATGCCAAAAGTTTTAACAGAAGACGAAGCAAGAATTTTAGAAGAACCGTTCACTAAAAAAGAGATAAAGGATGCGGTTTGGGAATGTGGAGGTGATAAAGCTCCTGGTCCGGACGGGTTTAATTTCACATTCCTGAAAAAATTTTGGGATTTGTTGGAGGATGATTTCTACAAGATTTTGCTTTCTTTCTACAAGGATGGGATAATATCTAGAGGTTGCGCCTCTTCATTCATCACACTGGTTCCAAAAATTGATAGTCCAACGAGCTTGGCAGATTATAGGCCCATTAGCCTCATTGGGACCATCAGCAAAGTTATTTCTAAAGTTCTAGCTTCTAGGCTGAAGGGGGTGATAAATTCAGTTATCTCTGAAACACAAACTGCTTTTTTATCAGGTAGGAATATCATTGATGGGGCCCTGGTAGTTAATGAGATTATCTCATGGCTGAAAAAAATGAAAAAGAAAGCACTCCTTTTTAAGATTGATTTTGACAAAGCTTTTGACTCAATCTCGTGGGAGTTCTTAGACTATGTTTTATTTAGAATGGGATTCTCTCAAAGATGGAGAATATGGATTAAAGGGGTGTTACAATCTTCTAGAGCCTCTGTATTGGTAAACGGCTCACCCACCATGGAATTTCAGTGCTCAAGGGGTCTAAGACAGGGAGATCCGTTATCACCTTTCCTATTTATCATCCTAATGGAGGCCTTCAGTAGCTTATTTATTCGAGCTGGTGATCTTGGAATTTTCTCGGGTATTAACATCCCAGGTACTGGGCATTGTGTATCTCACTTATTATTCGCAGATGATGCTTTAATCTTGGGGGAATGGTCGAATCAAAATGTTTCTAATTTAAGAAGAATTCTGAGGGTATTCCACCTAGTGTCTGGGTTAAAGGTGAACTTGAACAAATGCAACTTGGTTGGGATAAATGTGGGGGAAAGTGTCGTAGCCGAGGCTGCTGGGCGTCTTAATTGTAATACTGGGGGCCTGCCTTTCAATTATTTGGGTCTAGCTGTGGGGGCTAATATGAATCGGGTTGTGCAGTGGCAACCGGTTATTCAAGTTTTCGAAAAAAAATTATCATTATGGAAAGCAAAAAATTTGTCTTTTGGGGGTAGAATTACCCTTATTAAATCTGTACTTAATAGCTTGCCCTCATATTACTTCTCATTGTATAAAGCTCCAATAAAGGTTCTTGAAAAACTCGAAAAAATTAGAAGGAACTTCTTATGGGGAGGTGATGATGAAAAATCCAAAATCCATTGGGTAGGTTGGGAAAGGGTGAAGACAAAGAAAAGTTTGGGAGGTCTAGGACTTGGAGACCTTAGAGATATTAATCTGAGTCTATTGTCAAAATGGTGGTGGAGGTTCAAGACGGAACCGGGGAGATTATGGGTAAGGATAATAGGTGGCATCCATAACATTTTTCCTTGGGGAGGGATTGTACCTTTAAATCCCAGTTTGACGGGTGTTTGGAGGAATATTGCCAAATTGGATATTGAGCTACATAAACGTGGGGTGAATCTGAGGATACTCTTTAAAGGCCTTTTAGGGAATGGGTACAAATTGGATTTTTGGAACGACCTATGGTGTGGAGAGATTCCATTGTGTTACAGGTTCCCTAAATTATTTAAGCTAGAGGCTAATAAAAGGTGTAAAGTAAAGGAGAGGATGGTATTACAAAATAATGTGATCAACTTCAACTGGCTCTGGAAAAGAAATCCTAGTTCGCAACAGGAAATGGAGGAGTTTGAGGAATGTAAACACCTATTGTTGCACTCAAGACTTGGGGATAATGAGGATAGGTGGACTTGGCAGGGAGATAAAACCGGAATGTTTACTGTGAGCTCTCTCAAATCTAGAATAAGTGAAAGTAATGCAGTCCAGACACAATTTGTATTGTATTGGAGCAAATGGGTTCCCATAAAAGTTAACGTTTTTGCATGGAGAGCAGAAATGGGTCGTATTCCTACAAAGGACGGACTGGTAAAAAGGAAGATTATGCTACCTGATTGTTTATGCCCATTGTGCGGAGTGGCGGAGGAGACAGCAAACCATTTGCTTATAGGGTGTGTAGTGGCGTCTGAGTTTTGGCAGATTATCTCAACTTGGTGTAAAATCCCTCCTATCTATGCATTTGAAGTCAAAGACCTGCTTTCCATCTACAGCACTCTTCCAGTTGGTGGTCTTAAAAAGGAAGCCATACATGCGGTTATTCTTTCCGGTTGCTGGGTCCTATGGAAGTCAAGAAATAACATGGTTTTTAATAACATGAGGCCTGATCTATGTGGGTTAATCGAAGTTGTTAAGAGATCAAGTTTCATGTGGGTCAAAAACAGATCAACAGGAATGGATTGGACATGGGAAAATTGGAAGACTTTTCATTTTGTCTAATGTAACCTTATGTTTTATGCTTTTGGTGTTTAAATGTACCTGGTGTTTTTGGGCTAGCATCTTGCTAGTTGGTGCTCTAATAAATTCTTTCGCTGTTCAAAAAAAAAAAAAAAAAAAAAAAAAAAAAAAAAAATTATTTATTTATTTATTTAAGTCGTTTAACATATACCATATGGTTTCTGGGTGAATTTGGAAAACCACTTTTGGTTTTATGTCTTTCGCTGTTAGAAATAGCAGAAGTGGATGATGTACTGCAAGCTTGTTTAGCTAGTACTAATGTTTGATTGACACCCTTATGTCTATTAGCGGAAATGGGTATATAGATCTGCTTCATTTTATTAAATAAATATTTTATTTTATTTTTATTTTATATTATCTGCCCACTTCTGCCAGCAAACATAGCCCTAATGCCCAATATCGAAAAATTAAAAAATAAGAATTCATGATCCGTCTAAACCATTTAATAAATGGGCCTTGTTGGAGATTCATTAAATTAAAACAAGTTGATTGATCAACCTATTTAACCTTTGTACAACTTTATTAAAAGTATTTTTGTTAGGAACAATCACTAATGTTACTAGGCTATGCAAAGCTATGAGTTTGTACAACGTTAGTTAAACCTGTTTCCACTTTCCAAACAAGTCAGTTGTTTTGATAAAATGAGTTAATAGGATCATGTTATATTCAGATTTATGTTGATTGTGTTTAACACGAATAAACATATAGGTTGTATTCGAGGTCAAGGCCGGCTCACCACAACAAAAAAAGCCCTATCTTAGCGCCCCCAAAATCCAAAGGCCTCAAATTTTCAGGATAAATTGAGTTTTTAGTTGTAATTTTGTTTCTTTTAGTATTTGTAATTAATAAGCCTTGCAAAATAGGTGGGTTTGATCTGGCTGGGTAACAGGTAAGAATGAGTTTGGGTTGAAATGAGTGTTTGTTATAATGAGTTTTAAACAAAAATTACTTTGGGCCTAAATGAGACATTTTTAAAAAAAGCTTCAATTTATTTTAGCTTAAAATCGTTTGTTTTAATAATATTTATTGATTTTATCATAAAAAATATTATAGATAATTTTTACCCGTTTAAATTCATTTTATTAACATACTTTTTAGGTTACTTTTCTTGACCTATATTATGCTAATGTGTTACCCTTCTCAACTCATTATATGTTATGGTGTTAACCATTTAAACCCAAAATACAATAATAGTTCACCTAAGTCAACCAATTTATCTTACTTTGTGTCAAGATTGTTAGGATAGTAATTAATGCACATTTTGTTTGCGATTTATGCTTTTCGTAGTTACTTTTTCATGATAATTTACACTTTTTTATGTCTCAAACTTCGAGATAGTTTTTATTTACAGTCGAAAGAGCCACCGATTTTTATACCTGCTTTGGACCATCAAAAAACTTGAAACGACCCTGTTCATGGTTACTAAATTTTAACCTTTTAACTCGTAAATGTAAACCCATCAACCTGTTAACATGCCAATTTTCAAAATTGAAATTCTTCTGAACTTGACTAATAAACATCAAAACTATAATTGTTCTGTTACCAAAAATATTGAGTACTGATGGTATATTAATTTATAGGAGTAGAAAATGCAGCTTCAGTTATCTTTGTTCCAGGTTATTAGTGCATAAAATTTGGAGATAAACTTTATATGTTAAGGGTCTTTTTAATAGGTCTGTAAACGAATCTAACAATTCATAAACAATCCTATTAATACGGCCCATATAGCGCGCGTATAGTGTGGTGTATGGTTATACCGACACAACGAGAGTAAATGAAAGAAGAGGTCCTTGTTAATTATGTGGTAAAACATGAAATATATTATTTTCTGATTATAAATAAACTTAAAAGAAGAACAAACTAGCGCCTCAATTAAATGAGGATTAAGTTGAATTTTATCTATCATCACTCACTATATTTCTATAAACTCTAATAACTTTCAGATGCAAACCTGCAAAAACTCTTTATAAGCAACGAAAACTTTGTTTTCTATATCATTACAACATATATATAACGTTTTCTTTTGTTTATATACACACAAATTTATATTCGTTTAAAAACCAAAATATGATCTTTGTAATTATTAACACGTGTGAAATTTATAATTACAAAAAGTATCTATAACAATTACGTTTGTTTTAACTTTTCAGCGCATTTCAATTTGCATACACACATAAAAGAATAAATTGTTATATATGTGTATTAATGATACTTAAAAACAAAGATTTTTGATGAATAATTGTGGGTTTTGCACTTTAGTAGAGTTTAATTTTAAATGTTGCAAATTATATATATAGAGAAAAGTAAATAAAAACACTAATTTTGGCTAAAAAGTGTAGAAAGACATTACTACAAATAAAATCAAGTCTTTTTTATCCTTAAAATAAGCATAATTTGTATATATTAAAAAACAAAAATTTATTTATTTTAACCGTATTATATTTTTGGTATCAAAATGTGTACAATATTTATTAAAATTACTGTACATCAAAACAGAAAAAAAAAATCTAACATAAAAAGTACATGACAAAATGACAAAAATGTAGTACAAGTGTAAGATGGAAAAATAAATAATATAAAAATATTGCATAAAAATACAGTTTCGTATAAAAAGCTATAATTGTTTAAAAATAAAGAAATTTATAAAAAAATAAAAAAAAAGTATCTTCTCCTATATATTTTGTTTTTTTTCTATACTTTAATATTAAAAATTAAAAACTTGTGATCATTTTATATAATTTTTAAGCAATAAAGATTTTTAGGGGATACAACATACATATTTCATATGATTAGAATTTTTTTTTTTAAACCGTGTAACTCATTTATTTTAAATTGTGAACCATATATCTAATTAAACATATAAAATTGTCAATAAAAGATAATGCAAATGAAATAATATTAATTTTTTTTACATGATCCCGAGTATTTATACAAAAACAAGATGAAATAAGTACGAATGAGTATGTTTACTTGAAGATTCAATATAAATACGAGTAATGTATCTTATTACGCCAACGTGACTCGTATTGTTAGAATTTAAATGCCTTACTACTATAATATTTGTTAAAACACAAGAGTAGATATAGTTTTTGCTGGAAACAAGGGCAGAGCATCTATAGGCGGGGAGACTACTTTCTTCTTCTTTTCTCTTCCTTTTGTAGTGTTAATTTTTTTGCTGAAAAGTTATTTTTTATTTTAAATATCGATTACGCCCCTCTCCCGCTTCAAAAATTAATATGTATTGTAGGTCCTGTAAATTTCCGTCCCTTTTTTCAAAATTTTCAAGTTGTCACCGGTTAGAACTTCACATATGTATACACAGATACACATTTAAGTCGGTTTGTGTTTTGAAATTTAAAAGTGTATGATCAAGTTAATGGTAGTTGAATTTTACCTGAGATTTACCAAGCACACCGTCAAATGGTCCAATCTCCACCATATGAACTTTTAGGTAAGTTATGCCCTCCTCAAAGTTTTTGTAGGTTTTCTAAACAACAAAAGTGAAAGTTAGCACTTAAGCTATTTAAGCATGAAACGCATATAAGGTTGTTTAATGAAACAGTTGAGTCGAGTCATCATTGTCTCAGGCTCAAGCTCATAAAACAAGTCAAGTTTGAAAGTGTAAATGTGTAATGCTAGATGTCAGTTTCATTAGATTAAACCTCTTCAAATAGGATGAAGTTTCAAATAGAGGTATTTATCAGATCTGTTAAAACAACAAAACATGCTGCTACAGCATATCTGGGCCAGCCAAACGAGGAGATTAACTTGTCAATACGTCAGGACGTTATGGGTCAGAGACGATGTCATGTCCATGATGCTGCGAACCTGCTAAGAGCAAAACACTGTTAGTCTCACAGAAGGGGAGGGTCCTCTGTGATCAGCCTCCGGTGTGAGAATAAGTATCGGAGCACACGATAATTCTAGAGAGAAGTATTAGAGAGAGAGAGAGAGTAGAAGAGTGGAGTGTGAATTCAACTCCTCTTACCTTGCTGATTATGTTGGTTTCTATAGGCATAAGGAAGATGATGGTTCTTGGCTTTAACCAACGTGTCTTTCCTTCTATGGAAAGAGTCCTTCTTTATCCTCCATCTTTTCTTATATTCTATTTTTGTCCTCTGACAATGAATCCTATCACCTTTATCCTTTTAACAGAGCTGACTCCTATAATCTTTTCATAGATTAATATACGTATGTAAGCCTTTTTGACATCAAATCTGATCTCGAAGCTCGATGCTTATCTTGGAGGAGAAGTCGGAGGATCATAATGAGTCGGTCATCTTATCCTGGCCATATTATGTTCCTTGGTTTTTGTGGGCAGGACACATTATCATATCCATAATGATCCTACCCCGTCATCAGTCCCCTGTCAGTGTTATTAACATAGTATTACGTAAATGAAACTGACTTGAAAAGAGAAATTCCCGGAATACCCTTAATTGTAGCTGATGTGCCAGTAACCGTCGGCCGACCTATTTCTTGGGCAAAGTGTTTCTTCTTCATCATTTCTTTTTCTTCATTATCATCAATAGGTTTTTTCAAAAAAATCCTGAAGCTTTTTCGTTCTCCCTTGTTCATTTGAAGCAGCAATTTCGCAGGTTAGTACCCCGTTCTTCTGTGTCTGTGATTTAGTCGAAGATGACGGAGACGAAACGCAATATGCTGTCCCAATTGTGTGATTTGTCAAAAAAAGAATTCTTTGAAGTTTGTGTCCGGTACCGTATAGGACTGGAGTTTCGTCCCCTTCGTCCTGATCCGACGAGTAATATCCAGGAGCCTCCTCCTGGATTTGTTGGGTTATACGCTCGGTTTTTTGATTTTTCCAATCTTTGTCTTCCCTTACCATTTTTTCTGTTAATCGTACTAGAACATTATGGTGTGCATATTTCGCAAATGGCACCCTACGGCCTTAACGTGATTTTGAATTTTGACATGGCATGCCGTGTATTAGGCGGTTTCCCCACCATTTCTCTATTTCGCAAATTTTTCAGTTTGGCAAAGAATGAATATTGGTTTACTGTTAACGGTATAGTGATATGTATCCCCAATGTATTTATGGGATCACCCCGTCTACCAAATATTTGAAAATTTCCTTCTTTTGGATTTCCTCTTTGTATTTCCCCTTTCAAATGTTATGGAAAGATCCCTCGCAGCCAATTGTTGCGAAAAGTCTTAAGGACCTTGTTGTGCACTTAAAATCACCCGGAATATTTCAAGATCAGGGATATTTAGGGATATATTTATGACTAACTTATATATATGTTTATTCCTAATATGATTTCCGATATTTCAGGATAAAATAGGTTGATAGATTGCTGAGCAATAATCACGGAAAAAGTCAAAGCACATCCAACTGAAAGATCGTGGATCGCGGCAACAGTGAGGATTCCACGCCATTAATTTGAATAAGTCACCCACGTATGGAAAGTTTCCGAGATATTCGCAACGGCTATTATGGACGTTCTTTGTAATTTCTTTGTATAAATACCGAGGCATTGATCAATATTAAGAACACACAACACACTTAGCAGATATACGTGTTTACAAACACTTTTAACATCGATCATATTGCGCTCTTTCTTTGTAACTTGGTTAATTTCATATTAATTAACTAGGCAGAGTGACAATAGTCACCTCCCGAGGTTTTGATGCCGGCAATCATAAGGGATTAAAGGCTTTTCCTCGTACAAATCTCGCGTGTTTGGCAATTTTTCTGTTTCATATTTTGGAATATCCCTAGGGATCCTTAGGGATATTTTTTGTTATAGTTCACGAATATTAAATATATATAATCATAAAACACAATACACCACTTTTCTAATTCGGTTTTGCTAAGAATTAAGCTTGTTAATTTTTACCCGAAACAGATCTGTTGCATAATATCAAACTGTTTTCAGAATGGTGTGACCATCGGACCTATATTCGGTCATATCCCGAGTCTTATTGATACTTGTTGGTCTTATTAAGAATTGGGATCCTGCAACCTTCGTTCTAGTTTGTCTACATCAGGGTGTTGGTATGATAGCCTCCTTATATTTTATATTGTTGCCTTCCGCATTTGTTGAATGTATTGTAATTTTGTTGTTGACTTTTGACATAAATGGATGTAATTTCTATCTTGAGTTTGGAGTCACTCTCGAATGCCAAATTTTCATCCAGGGGATAATTTCCCGTTGGAATGTGATTTACATGAAGTTGGAAATGGTTATGTTAGTGTAGTTGCTGGTGCAAATAAAGGGTCTGGTCATAACAAGAAACAGGAAAAACCTCAACCTTCTAAAAAAGGAGCTGAGGCTACCACCAGCAGGAAGCACAAAGGGAAGAAAATCCTTCCTACTTGTGACAATTGCATTTGGAAATTTCGTCATCAATGACGAGAGCACATTTGGTCGTTCTTGAAATCCACCTTGATTTAGCTATTGTAATTATTACAGGTTGATAGTATGCGAGAAATGGTGAACATAGGCGAAAACCGTGCGTGAAACGGAGTTCTGGATTGTCCGGAATCGCAAAACGAAGAAAAGTACAAAAATGTCAAAGTCAAAGGGTCCAGGCGGTACGGCTAGCACCAGCTTCTCTCACTGGCGTGGGTCGGTTGGCTGGATTAGATCAAAACTCATATTTTCATGCAGATCACACCCATTTCATTTTCTCTAGAACTTTTGCGCTCAAGACTTGTTACCCGACGAAATTTGGAGCCGCAAATCTCAATTTTAAGGTCTCTAAACATCCAGATCGCATTAGGAAACTTATCTGCAAGTGTTGATCGTCGTTTTACAACTAGAAATCCGTCTAATGAGGTAACAGTTCGTTTTAACCTTCTAGTTTGATAATGGTTGATTAGATCTTGTTTTTGAATGTAACGGTATAGTTAGGGTTGTTGATTATTGCCTAGATGATGGCTAGGGATGATTACAAACGAAGAACTTGACATGTTAACGGGTAAATCCTTGTTTTGATCCGTTGTAATGCCCGGTTTTCATGAAATTATAACAATGATTATAATGGTTTAAACCATTTGATTGTGACAATATAGGTGATTAGTTTGATTAATCTTTGAAATGCAAGGTTAAATCCAAGTGTTTCAAACTAATCACAATCATTAACATACTCATTAGAACGATTATCTGATGTTTATGATAACAGTCATATTAGTATGTTAAACATGGTTATTAAATCTATTTTAATGTCATATTATGATATTTCATGATAATTGGGTAATCAATAACAAGGATTGATCATTCCTAAGCCATAAATCCAACTAGAAACTGTTTCAGCACCATAATCAACAACATTAACTATTTGGTTAATCTAAGATTATTCTGATTAATCAAACGTATCATTAACTGATTGTTAGGAACCTGAATCAGTATAGGTTCGTACATTACCATACATTGTATGATATGAAGCTAAAATAATTAATTAAAAACCTAATATTGGTTTGATGACTTTCAAGGCAATGTCTCTGACATTGAACGTACAGAAAGATCTAATCAGCAAGTTAAAACATAAATAACTCATTAAACATAAACTAATACAGAATTTAGCTACCATTAGTGATTTCACCACTCTTCTGATTTCAGGTGAGTTTCGTACAACCCCTTTTGTCTTTAATGTTTTATAAACATCGGGGTGCCTCTATAAACCCATTTCTGAACATATGATATGTATCACTGTTATCTTTTTGATTTCATGTGACTCTTGTGTGATTTCATGGGATTTTGCCGTTAGTATATTTATCACAGTATCAAAAGTCCTCATTCTTCGAAACTGTATCTACTAAACCCATGTGGGGCCGAACACACATCAATGATAGTACTATCGGCTAACAACCCATTCACTGGGAGGTTTGCATCTCCCCTGGTGTGAATGTTTGTTACCTGTGTTTGAAACACTTTCTTAATGTTAGTGATAGATATTAAGATAATGAGGCATTAAGATATTTACCGACGGGTAGTATCTTCGTAAAATGTAGAACTGTCCGAAAGGAACTAGATATGGGTCCCATGGTTATCTGGAACTGAATATCTTGAGAATTTTTATATCATGTCATATCATAAGGTTTAACTTGAACTTTACGAACTCACCAGCTTTGTGCAAATCTTTCAAACTCAAACATTTTTGCAGGGAGACAGTGGCCACGGTGAGGCTGCACCTTCAACCACATGTAATTAAATAAGTTAGTTGTGTAATAAACTTAGTTGTAAACAGTAATGTTGGTTGTAACGACGATCCTTGTAATGTATTTATTTTAAGTTAATCTGTGCGTTGTGATACCGGATCAAGTAAGTCACACCTCATCTCTGAGACATCACCACTATGCTTCCGTAACCTTCTCAGAACGATGAGAGACATCATCACAGGTGACGAGAGGTGGGGGTGTGACACTACTAGGTCTTCCAAGCGTTCTCGAAATGGCAATACTGCTAATGTTTCATTGAAAGATGAAGCCTCATCCTCAACAGGTTCCTCTTCCAGAGGTAAGATGCCTTCATTCAACAATTATGTTCCAAAGGAGAAAACTGTTGATAGTAATGAAATGGATCCGACAATTGCTGCTGAGACATAAGTCACTTGTTGGGACGTGCGGAATGGGGATGTGTTAGACTCTAGCTTTGTCTGTCGCAAATTTTTCAATCATTTTTCCCCTCTAAGAGAAAAAATGATGGTATATTCTTTGAATAATGATGTGGTGATAAGTGAAGTAAACTCATTGTTTGCTCAACTTGGCAGTGTTCTTCCAGTTGCACTTAGCCGATTCGAGGCATGTGCTTCCAGCGTTGCCCATTCTGATTCAGAGGTGAATGTTATTCGTAAGCACTTAGGGGGTAGCCAACAAGTTGTGGCGGACCTGAAACAACGTGTGGACTTATTTGAAAAAGAAAAGGCTGAACTGCTGGCTATTCTGAAGGAAAAAAATGGTGTGATGATTGTTGAGCTCTCTCAAGCATTGAAGGTTAGTGAGGATGCCGTTCAAAATGAGTGCCAGAAATATTAGGGAATAAAGAAGAATTTTGGGGTTGTTTAAAGCTGGTCGGGGTTGGCTGATAGAAGAAGGTTTTAGCCATGTTATGAAGCGAGTGTTAGGAAGCGGAGAATTTCGAACAACCCTTGGGGCTTTGCATAAGGCTGTATTTCATCATGGCTTGCATGTTGGTTTTCAATCAGGTTCCTGAAACTGCTTGAAAAATAAAGCTATGAACGAGACCACCTATTTTAGGCCTGACGCAGAGAGATTGATGTAGGAGGCTGCTTTTAACTTTGACTCTTTGAGTTTTTCTTACTTGCAGAAGTTAACTTTCTTGTCTAGAGAAAGTCTTGAGGCTATTAAGGAACTTGAACCTACAAGATTCGATCCTTGTCTTCCTATAACTGGTGGGAAAGAATTGAGCGGTCAAACTACTGTGAGTTATGCTGCGAAGGCTATTGGCGGGTTAGATTTTGGGAGCGTGTCCAAAAGTCCCACCCGGGTGCCAGTTCTCATTCGAAATCCATGCTTCCTCCAAAGGGAAAAATATAATCTTCAAAAAGCAAGGATGCTCCTGTTGAACATACAAGCATTGGGGCCAAAGGGCTAGACGATTTGGAGATGCTTTAGGTATTTGAAATATATTTGTGGTAGACTATGGCTTTGGAACAATTTCCTTTTTTATGTCTTTGCATTTGTGGTACTTTGTTTGTATTGTCATGAAGAATGGTCGTAGAATATGTTTGTCTGCGCCTTGTTCTGGTGACTTGTCAGCCATGGTTTCTAGTTTGTTTGTTGAAGACTACTTTATGTGTTATGATGTTCATTAATTTATTTCTATGATCAATTATTTTAAGTGTTTTTGGCTTATAAGCAGGTTTGTCTTGGAGCCTTTGTAGGTTTTCGGATATAGGAAGAGCTTTATGAAATTTTTTCTTCTTTGTTATGAACATAATGATTGAAAAGGAAACTTTTCCTCCATGAAATTATTGGGCAATGTAACACTTTCACCCATGTTTCTTATGTGTGTATGTTGTGCAAGACAAGGCCGAAGCCTATTTTTAGAGTTAAGAAATTCCTGGGCAGGATGATATTGATCCACTTGGAATGTGCATGTTGTTGTTGGGCAGGACAAGGCCGCAACCTGTTTGTATGTTTAAGGAATTCCTAAGAAGGATAATACTAATACCCTTGGAATGTGCATGCTATTGTTGGGCAGGACAAGGCCGGAACCCATTTGTATGTTTAAGGAATTCTGATGTGCACGGTCCGTATGTTAAAAATAAGACAAATTAAAGATATCTAACCTAAGCTAAGACACTATAACTAATCCTAGACCTAGACTCGACCTAAACACCTAGTTAAAATCAGAAAACCGCGATGAAGGAAAGTGTACTTATCGGTGACAGTATAACTTGTGGAAGTCTGTATATCGAACCTAAGGACACTAGTTTGAAAAACTTAACCTAGACTGTGAACAAAATAAAGTAAAAGAGGGGGGTTTGGTGCAATTCTTAAAACCTGATCGAGGCTGTAACTACTAACTGACTAAGCTAACAATTAATGTCTAAAAAAATAACTAAAACTGAAACTAATAACGGGACTGTAAACTGAATCTAAACTGCAATAAGGAAAACTGGTATACCTAGGCTGGGAATCTAAAGTGTGACAAGTGATGACTTGGACTGACTTATAAAGGATGAAGACTATGATCTTAAGTAACAAACTTAGAATGACCTAATGGGACCCAGATCAGATACCAGGTAACACCAATGGAAATCTTAAGTATGTATGTATGCACTAGTCTATCGGGTCACCTTCGGATTTTCCCGATATGCAATTGCACTCAAACGGGTGGATCACCTCTCGGATTTCTCCACCCACGCGTATCCTAAGACACTAGAGAGTCATAAAGTTGACTACTTTGACATGGATTGACACAAACACTAAGGAAATCCAACACAACGCCCTCCCGGGTTGTTTAACTCAAATATCCCAAGTGAAATAGACCAACCATCTAACCTATCACCTCCTGAATTTCTAGGTTAGGTCACATATGCAAATCACAACACTTAATGATCTCTAATCCAATGGAATACGATCACTACTCAATAAACTAACCTAAAACACAAAATAGTAGGCCTAACATGCATCTAATGGTGGAAAGACATTCTTAGACACACATGGATCTAACATTCATCAACTATTATCATTCAACACATGCAAAAACCATCAAAGATCATAACTTTACAGCTGATTAAAATGCATATATCATCTCATAACATAAATCAAGTCCAAAATCATCAAATTTCACAACTTTATCATCCCAAACCTAGATATAACCCAAGATCTAGCCAATAAACATCATAATAGTAGCAAACCAGATCTGAGTATAGTCTACATACATGTTAAACTACTGATTAATCTAAGAAAACAAAAAGATAAGAACAATACTCAAGATGCTTCCTTGTTCTTCACTCTAACAAGCTCTAATCAAGCCTTAACATCCATGGTTAAGCTGCAGCAGCTCCAAGGCTTGATTAGGGTTCCAAAATCGCAGAAGAAGACCACAAAAATGGTCTGGACGCGTCCTATTTATAGAAGGCGTGAAATTAGGGTTTTTGGGCTGAAAATGGTTTGGGGCGCATCGCCTAGAGGGGCTGCGTGGGGCTAGATGATGCGCGCGAGACAAGATAGTTGGGCAGCTGAGCCTGGCAAGCGCATCGCCTGCAGCTGGTCGCTCTGACTAGGCGGTGCGCGTGGAATCCTAGGATTCAGAGAATGTTACCAGGCGCATCGCCTAGGATCAAACATCGGCCCGGGGCGTACCGCCTCGATTCCGATGACCGTTTGCCTTCATTTCCTCTCCTCTGGGACACAATCCTGCATAAGAACAATAAAATGTAAAATGGAACTAAAAACGACTCGAAATATAAACAATAATTACGAAAACGGACTCGATTATGTACAAAACGGATGTGTTTAAGTAACACATCAAATTTTTGGGAAGGATGATACAGATACCATTGGAATGTACATGCTTTTTTTGGGTGGGATAAGGCCGGAACCCGTTTGTATGTTTAAGGTATTCCTGGGCAGGATAATACTTATACCCTTGGAATGTGTATGCTGTTGTTGGGTAGGACAAGGTCGGAAACTGTTTTTAGATTTGAGTAATTCCTGGGTAGGATAACACCGATACCCTTGGAATGTACATGCTTTTGTTAGGAGGGACAAGGCCGAAACCTGTTTGTAGATTTGCATTGAGAATAATACATTCTAATGTTCCAACCTCTTCCTCTTCCTTAATACGATCAACTGCTGGCATTCAAAAGGTAGTCTTTAGTTTCCACTATTACATTATAATACTTGAAAAGGAGAAAACTAGCATAGTTTTTTAAACATAATAACGACAAAGAATAACAACATTCCAATGTCTGGGTATGGGTTTGCCTTCCATTGTTTCCAACTTGTAAGAGCCTTTTTGTGGGCCTCCCTGACTTGGTATGGCCCTTCCTAATTGACTCCCATTTTCCCCTCCAGTTGCTGCCTACTTGCTTCATTTTTTCTCAACACCAAATCGACTGGCTTGAAACTTGTCAGTTTTACTTGTGTGTTACTTGCTTCATGTAAATGTTTAATTTATGTGTAATTCTACACACCAGATTTTTAAAGGTTCTGCAGAAAACTGACTGTCGTTGTCTGTAACAATCTCCCCTGGAAGCCCAAATCGACATAAGAGCATTTCCCAAGAAAAACGTATAACCTGTTTCCTAGTGATAGTAGATAATGGCTTGACTTCGGGCCAATTTGTGAAATAGTCAACCTCTACTAGCAGGAATTTTGCCTTGTTACTGCCCATTGGAAATGGGACTACGATATCCATCCCCCATTTGTGGAATGGCCAGGCTATGGTTATAGGTATGAGATTATACTTTGGGAGGCATTTGATAGGTACGTGCAACTGACATGATTCACATTTGCGAAGTTCTTCAGCCGTGTCTCCGTGCATGGAAGGCCAGTAGTACCCGAGGTTCATGATTCGTGATACTATGGATCACAAACCTGCATGTGTTCCACAAATCCCCATGTGGACTTCCATGATAAGGCAGTTACTTTGCTCTGCGCTGACGCATCTAAGCAGAGGAGAGAGAAACCCTTTCTTAATTAGCAACCCATATTTGTCCACATATTAGCTTGCCTTTAATCGCAATCGTTCAGCTTCTTCTTTGTCTTCTGGCAGAACCCTTTGCGAAAGGTGTTTGTATATGAGGGTCATTAAGGTTGTTCTTTTTTCCTGTACCACCTCGTTAACTTCTGGTGAATCCATGGAGCGTGTATGCAGGACTTCCACCAATACTTTCTTTGTGAGATGAGCAAAAGATAAAGAGGCCAATTTACTTAAGGCATCAGCTCGTTTGTTTTGGCGTCTTGCCACTTGAACCACCGTGCAGTTTGTTTTGGCGTCTTGCCACTTAAGGCATCATCAGTAATTAGATTGCGAGATTTTTATTCTACTTCATGGATGGTTCTTTTGCTTCATAATCCCGATTGATTTGGTTTGCCACTAAAAGGGGATCCACGTGGATCTTCAGTATTGTCACCCCCATTCAATGGGCTAACCTTAAACGAGCAAAAAGAGCTTCATACTCAGCTTCGTTATTCATTCTTGCAAAGTTGAGTCATAAAGCTAAGTAATTTTGATACCCGAAGGATCTGTGAGGATCACTAATGCCCCTGCTCCTTCGATACTTGAAGCCCCATATATATATAGTAACCATTCCCCTGGTTCTCTTTCTTCCATCATCACCTCCTGGACTTCCACATTCTGATATTCTGGTCTAGATGGTATTTCGACCAAAAAAGCTGCCAACACCTACCCTTTTACCAACACCCTAGGTGCATATGTGATTGCATTAAATAAGAGTGAATTAAAATTCACTAATCTTCATGGTTGTTGGTCTAGTGGACCGTATGAAGTGGGTAGGCCTTACAAGCGCCTTGTTATGTGAAATATTCTTTATTCATATGAACTTGTGATATCCTTTGCGGGTATCAAGGATGCATTTCTCCTTGTTATTGATTTAAGAATCCACCTTTAAATCAATATCAAGCAGGGGTAATATTTCTTATGACATGATTTATTAAGGTCTTCAAAGTACGTACACATCTTACAATTATCGTTTTGTCTAGTTTACGATAACTAGATTTTCTATTTAAGTGTGATACTGGGCCTCCCTAAGTGTCTTGACGTTTATTAACTTGTACAATTCTGTTAAGACTATATTGCCTCATTCAAGATATATTTCTCTTTTCTTCTAAACAACCCGAATTAATTTCAGAGCCACCATGAGGGCATGCTTAACCATATATCAGGGAAAATATATAATATTATTCTACGATCAAGAGAAAACATATTTGTCTTTATGTAATAGCTTAATCAAGGACCTATGTCCTTATGGAGATATGTTTGTCCCAATTTGGACTGTCTGTTACGCTCATTGATTACCACTAGAATTGTATCTTCATTTGCTTTGTGATCTTTATTTTCGGCATTGCATAGTAGGTGATCCATTGTATTTTGTAAAGAGAGTAGTCACTCCTTTTGTTGCGTTGTATCTTGAAGTGTAAAAAATAACCATAAAGGTTAATGTTATAATTTTGGAGGTTTGTTCCTCTGCAAAGTGTCTTCGAGGTCGATCTCACCATTGGTTATACCTTTTTTTTCAAAGAAGCCCACTAAGGACGTATGAGAGGGAAACAAAATTTTTCTTGATTCTAAACTTAGCTTTCTTTACTCAACCCTACGATCAATAGAAAACATATTTGTTTTTATGTAATAGCTTAATCAAGGACCTATGTTCATATGGAGATATGCTAGTCCCAATTTGGACTATCTGTTATGGGAACCGCTCATTGATTACCACTAGAATTGTATCTTTCTTTGCTTTGTGATCTTTATTTTCATTATTGCATAGTAGGTGATCCATTGTATTTTGTAAAGAGAGTAGTCACTCCTTTTGTTGCATTGTATCTTGAAGTGTGAAAAATAACCATAAAGGTTAATGTTATAATTTTGGAGGTTTGTTCCTCTGCAAAGTGTCTTCCAGGTCGATCTCACCATTGGTTATGCCTTTTTTTTTCAAAGAAGCCCACTAAGGACGTATGAGAGGGAAACAAAATTTTTCATGATTCTAAACTTAGCTTTCTTTACTCAACATGCTTTGATGACCATTGGCCCCTCAATCGTTGCATGTGATGATATCGGAAGGAATTTAATGGAATCTTGGAGAGAAACATCTATGTAACTTTTATTTTCATCTTTTATTATTTTTAAAAAGGGAAATCATAAGGATTTTTTTTTGCTTCTTCTTTTCCTTTTTCTTGTGTTTTCTTTCAGACTTTTAGTGATGAGCCAGCTCGACACTTTGTATAGCCATCTTGATTCTTTTCTTCAACAAAGAATAATCATTAGTATGATAGATCATGTTTTCGTGAAATTCACATGTGCTTGAGGATTTCTGTCATCCATTTGACTCATTGGTCGAGGAGGTCAAAAATTGTACTTGACTTCTTTAGTGGCAACTATTTTGTTACATAGTCATGGATAAAGTTGTAAACTAAACAAGTTTATGTTTGTCTCCACAGTGTGATGCGCGGTGGTGAGGTGTTTGTTAAAAAGGTCTACAAAAATCATGGCGATGTCCTCAAGATATTCTTTACATGAAGGATTGAGAAATGGGAGTGATACTTTGGCTCGTCCGATTTGAGCAATATTGTGGGCATCTTCCACCATGTATCATGATATTCCTATCATGTCATATGAGGACCAAATGTGTAACATTTGTACATTTAGTCATGTAGTCGTAAACAGTGTTAGAACAGTGTGTGTACATGTTCAGTCAGTCAATGTGAATCATGTGTCATTATGTGTTTGTGTGTTAGAATCTTTATCATTTAACAAGTATGTATTACTTATTTACAGTCGAGTTCACTAGGCAAGAACAGTATCTTGTTATATCGAAACAGTGGTGGGCAGCGAGAGTGAGCCCTATATATATACTGCGTTCGGTGTAACAGGATAGTGTTAGTGCGTAGTGTTGAGACGAATATTATAACAATTAATTAATTCAACAAGAATCGTAATACGTAAGCGAGACTGAGTATAGTTATGGGTGACGATCCATAATGATACGAATGTTGAACTTATAATTATGATTAAACGACTTTAAATAATTAATACGATCGAAAAACGTACGCGATTGCGGGTATACACGTAATTTTGAATGTTTAACGATCTGGCAACGCACGAAGAGTAAAAATAATTAAATTAATTATTTTATATTTTTTTACAATTTTGAAACTCATCATTTTAATGAGTTTAACAACTCTTTTATTTTTAACCGCGTAAAATACGCGTTACGTACCGGAAACACGAACCGAGCGACCGAAACGGACCCGAATACCACACGGGCTATAAAAGCCCTAAAGATGGTGATTTTCTCATTTAATACCTCAACAACCATTTCTCTCTCTAAAAATCCCGTATACTCTCTCTCTCTCTAGAAAACCGACTTTCAAACGCGCGTATCTTCTTCGTTTCTCAACGGATTTCGTCGTTCTTGGTGTCCACACGAAGCTCTCGACATCCTCTACACGAAAGTACAAGAATTTCGCAGATTCATCCAGCCAATCTCGAGGTAATGAAGCTTGAAAAATCCGGATATTAGGGTTTTCTACGTGTGAGTGTTTGAATCTAAGTTTTAGCCGGTTCTTGCACCGTTATTTGAGTTTTCGCACCTATGGCGATCATCTTTGATGTTAGAAGAACTCAGATCGTGGTCTAGATCCAGAAGTTTGATTATGGAGCTGATGTGGGTAACAGGTTCGTTGGCCGAACCCTTCCTGAGCAAACCGGCGAAGGGAAACGAACCCATGGTTCGTGAGTCGCAGCAGGCCGAACCCTAATGGTTCCGACGAACCTGCACGAAGTCACAAGGGATCCCACGAACCCTAGTAGCCTTCACGAACCTGTTACCAGCCCTCATGCATTCACGAACCAGTTGGTGCTCACGAACCATAGGCGAACTATCATCAGAGTCACGAACCCTATTATGGCATGTAGCGAACCCATGCAGACGAACCACCACGAACCCTAGACCCTCTCAGCCGAACCGTGGTGTCACCGAACCCTGGGTGAAGCTGCCGAACCATGTATAGGCTAACGAACCTACATGAGACTTTCGTTCAAGCCACGAACTCTAGATGCCACGAACCCTCTTATGCCGAACCTTGGAAGGCTAACTCTGCATGGTTCGTCGAATTGTTGACCGAACCTTGGACCTCTCATCATGAGCGAACCCTTGTTTTTCACGAACCAATCTTATCTTGGACGAACCCTTAGCCATGGAAGGCGAACCCTAGAAGGAAAAGGAAAGGGTTCGCTGCCTATGTTGGCATCCCAAGCTCAACTTGGCCCAATCCGGTTCTTCAAGGCCCAAATTCATTAACACTTGGCCCATAGGTTCCAACTAAGCACAATAGAGTTAAATTGGCCCATCATGGTTTAATTGGCCCGATATTGTCTTAGAAACTTGTGTGGTTTACATACACATTAGTGGGCCCAATTAAATTCTTTAGGCCTAATCCAAGCCCATTAGGCTCACTATTATCCTAATAGGCCCAACCTCACATACAATTGGCCCATTGTTAACCTAAGTGGCCCATGGACTCGGGTTAAGGACCACCATGGTTTCATGGGCTTAAGGCCCAATGTGAGGCCCTCGATTATGACAATTGTGAATTGATCATAAATGGGTTAAGTTTGTAACTTAACAATAATCATGAAGATCAATTCACAATCACAAGACTTAAAACAATTGGAACATCTTTTCATAAATCATAGTAATCAATGGTTATCAAATTCGCAAACAATTATCATTTTATGCATAAGATTTATGCACAAAGGATCATTTCATATTCGTTTCTTGGACCCATGATCAATCAAGTGATTCAAATCATAATCATGAGAACAAGTTATCATGTGATAATCAATCATGAGAACACAAGTCAATCAATGAATCAAAGTCTATACAATTATAAATCCTATATCTTATGTATGATTACAATGTTATAGGAAACAATTAGAAGTCCTGTTTGCTACTTGCTATCTGTTTTAGTTCAGAGTCTACTGCAGACAGGTGAGAACATTAGCCCCTCTTTTACTGTTTTATAACTGTTTTGGGGTGGAACACGTGATCAAACCAATCGTTTACAAACATATTTCATTACACAAGGTGTGTGTATTCTTATAAACATTACGGGTTCATTTTACGAATCCTAGGGATTCATCAACTGTTTTAAAGGAATTATCAACTATTAAACTCTTTTCACTAAAAAGGTTTTATAAAGGATCTTTGAACTGTTTTGTAACAGATTTACTCAAATGTATTTATGAAGGATAAACACTTTTAAATAAATGATTTTATGAACTCTTTTGTTATAAACCTTGTTGTTACACAAGGTCACTATTTCATGGTATTCAAATCAAGTGGTTCACATCATGGTATTCAAATCAAGTGGTTCATTTCATGGTATTCAAATCAAGTGGTTCACATCATGGTATTCAAATCAAGTGGTTCATTTCATGGTATTCAAATCAAGTGGTTCACATCATGGTATTCAAATCAAGTGGTTCATTTCATGGTATTCAAATCAACAGATTCATTTCATGGTATTCAAAACAAAGGATTTAATTCGTGGAATTAAATCTAGGTTTTCAATTCATGTTATCAAATAAGGCATTAACACATTTGGTTAAAGTAAGGTTCAGAAACATGGTGTCTATTGTTGTAAACAAACTTGTAAAAGCATCAAGTATCATATTCATTAGCGTTAGTACTGGGTGATCACAACAAGGGAAAGCGGACACATTGGTTCTTATCCAGGATGGAGTTAGCTTTTAAATTTGTTTTAAAAGCTAACTGCAGGTCTGGTGTCATTATGGTTTTCAAAATTGCTATACATAATCTAACTCCAAACGTGGTTTGGGACTTGATATTATATGTTGGCTTTCGTGCGAACAGTGATTGGACTGTTTACACTCATTTTCTTACTTGATGTTAGTTTGGGTTGCAGCTCATCCGTGTGAATCTTATGTTGCTTTAACTTACCTATGCCTTAAATCATATACTCATGTTTACAAATGTTTAAACCTATTGTTCTCACCAACTACGCCTGTAGTTGACAGTTACTTTTCACGTGTTTCAGGTAATCAGGTTTAAGACATTTTCAGGGACAACTAAGGAGACCATTCTAAGATAGAACAAGATGAAGAAACATGCTAGGATGGATTAGAAACACACTAAATCCTGATTGTTTAATTGTCTTGTTTGAAGTCTTCTTTTGTAACTATATTTTGGGTCTGTAGTTGTCTTTCTTTTGGTAGATAGCTGTCTGTAACTAAACAATTGTCTTAACATTATGAAACATAGTAATCCGTTGTGGTTGTTCTTATTCAATACTTGTGCATGATTCAACTGTTCATACGTCACCGCGCCGTGGATTCCGCACGCGGCGCAGGGGTGTGACAGGTTGGTATCAGAGCCAAGGTTGTAGAGAACTAGGAAAAACCCAATGTTTAATGACCTAGACTATAACCTAAGCTACCCAATAGGACTAAGTGCTATAGACTTGAGGATACTTAGGATCTAAGTAACTTAAGTGAGCATTAAGTCTACATCAAGCTTGAAAGATCTTAGGGACATTTTACTAAGATTAGATATCGAGTCAAAGAATTTGAATCGAACTTCTATAATTTTAGAAACCGAATTAAATTCTCACACATATGCATTTAAGGATTTCAGAGGCAAGGATCTGTATTCTTAGTATCCTTGATCTGAAATTCTCACACAGAGATCATTATAGGATTTAGAGGCAAAGATTGATATCTTTGATCTAAAGTCCTTGTCATATTCATTATGGGATTTAGAGGCAAAGATCTATTAATTTAGTATCTTTGATCTAAGATCCTTGTCATATTCATTATGGGATTTAGAGGCAAAGATTGATATCTTTGATCTAAAGTCCTTGTCATATTCATTACAGGAATTCAAATGTCAAGGTCTATTAATTTAGAGTCTTGATTTGAAATCCTTGTCACATTCATTATAGGAATTCAAATGTCAAGATCTATTAATTTAGAGTCTTGATTTGAAATCCTTGTCATGCTCATTATAGGAATTCAAAGGTCAAGAACTATTAATTTAGAATCTTGATTTGAAATCCTTGTCATTGTTATCATTGTTATCATTATCAGGTGTTCATTATCATAGGAACTTTATAACTTAGAATCTGTGTAACAGTATTCTTTAGTTGAAGTTCTCACAAGAGATCATTATACTCGATACTGTAAGTATTGAGAACCTAGGTTAATTAACCTAGGACACACATGCTAAAACCTAAGGTTTTAATTTCAAGCAAATTAAGAACCATGGTTTACATAATCATAAACATATCCACAGAACAAGAGGCAATCATGAAACAATCATAATCAATCAACAGTTTGAATCTTAGCCCCAAATATAGACGACGGATTAACGCTGATGTGTTGAGGTAAGTGGTGGGTCGGTGAGAGCTTACCCTATATATAAGCTTATTTCAGTATGTTAGGGGGAATCCGGCGTTTTTATTTGGAGTGAGGATTCGGGATCAAATGGAAACATGGAACATTAGTCAAACACATGGGATACAAACATTTGGGAAACAATCATTGGTGAATCAAATCATAGTGCAATTCAAGCTTGGATGAACCAAACATTATGGTGAATCAATCAAGTTGTGAACATTCTATAAATGTAAACCTTAAGTGAAATTCTTAAGTGATTACATCATTAGTACTTACTAACATAGTTAACAAGAAAAATGTAGAGCACACATATGATTTAGTTCTACATGTTAACAACTGTTAGTAGGTGCACGCATAACATAATCATAGTTCAATCATGGAATCAATCATAGTTCAAGTTGATCAAAGATCATGGGATTCTTAATCAATGGAACACACTTGCAAATCAGTACAAACGTGTTGCCAAATGCTAGCAAGGGCATGATCGTGGTATACCGAAACGGTGGTGGGCAGCGAGAGTGAGCCCTATATATAAGCTGTTTTCGGTATATCGGGAAAGTGTCAGTGTGTAGATTTGGTGGTGAGATCATGAGACATCGTACATATTCACATGATAAGTATGCAAATAAGTTGATAACTTATACGTGTACTGGATCATATTACAATTGAATGATAATACTAGTAGTATGGATATATTACTGACCTTATCATGAAAATTCAATTGTATCCTTCCTCATTACTGACCCACTTGTGGCTTCTATTCGTAGAATGCCTCCCCGACGTGATCCTAACGGAGGGGGTTCAACAAGTGGCAACGACGATGAGATCAACAAGATTGCTCGAGCTATCGCGGTTCATATGCGGGATGTGATTCCTGGCATGGTCACTGATATCACCCAGAATCTTCGGGGAAGTACCAGTGATTCCGCACACAACTCAAATGCCACTAACGCTGGAACTGCTAACTTTACTTTCAAGCAGTTCAACGATGCTAAGCCTCCTAAGTACTCTGGTACCGAGGGAGCTACCGGCCTATTGTAGTGGCTGAAAAGCATTGAAGACATTCTCGACTTCACTGGATGTCCTGAGAATCTGAAGGTCAAGATGGCCTCAAGCGCTTTTCACAAAGGCGCACTCACCTGGTGGAATTCTGAGAAGAACACCAGAGGACGTGAAGTTGCATTAGCCTTACCGTGGGACGGTTTCAAGAACTTACTCGTGGAAAAGTTTTGTCCACGTCATGAACTGAAGAAACTCGAGGTAGAGATGTGGAATCTGGTGCAAGATAGTGGAGAGAACGCAAAGTATACAACTCGATTCCATGAGTTGTGCATTCTGGTACCCCATTTGGTTACTCCTCTATCCCGCAGGATAGAGAAGTACATTGAAGGTCTACCCTTAGTAGTTAGGGGAACTGTTATGGGGAATAACCCCACTACTCTGGAGGCAGCCATTCAACTTGGTGCTACTCTTACTGAAGAGTATGTGAAATCTGGAGTGCTCACCCGAAAGGGATTCAAGAGAGCACAAATTGAAGAAGGCAAGAAGCCTGAACAGCACCATCACAAGAAGAAGAAGCAAAAGACAATCAAGAACTTTGCAGCGTTGACTGCAGCTGCACCTACTCACGCCACACCTATTACTGCTATGCCACAACCTGCTAATGCCAGAAAGCCTTATACTGGCCAGTTTCCACTTTGCACCAAATGCCAGTATCATCATCTGCCCAACACTCCATGCAAGAAGTGTCTCAAATGTGGGCGTATGGGACACTTTGCAGCTACATGCCGAGCTACTCATCTTGCTGCTGCAACAACTGCTACCACAACTCCTATTGCTACAGGTGGAAGGGCCTGTTACAATTGTGGAGCAGAGGGACACTTCAGAAATCAGTGTCCAAAACTCAACAACAATACCGCTGCTGCTCGTGCTTTTGTCATTGGAACTGCTGAAGCACGTGAAGAGCCGGCAGTCATCACGGGTACATTTCTTATCAATGATCATTATGTTCCTATCATATTTGATACTGGTGCCGATAAAAGTTTTATCTCTGCTCATACTGCTTCTTTGCTTAATATGCAACTATCCACACTTACTGCTCCTTATACTGTAGAAGTAGCGAATGGTAAGACCATAGTTGTAGATTCCATAATTCATGCTTGTGAGCTAAGATTAAATGACCATCTCTTTTCCATCGATCTCATTCCTATGACTCTCGGAAGCTTCGAAGTTGTAGTAGGAATGGATTGGTTATCCAAAAACAATGCTGAAATCGTATGCTCGGAGAAACTTATCCGAATCCCCTTACCGTCCGGCGAAACGATGATAGTCTACGGCGAGAAACCATGCCGCGGATTGAAGATTGTATCGTGCATCAAGGCGAGGAAGTATTTGAAGAAGAAATATTATGCTTTCCTAGCTCATGTAGTGGAAAAGAAACCTGAAAAGAAAGCAGTTGGAGATGTTCCAGTTATCAAAGAATATCCAGACGTATTTCCAGAAGACTTGCCTGGACTACCACCAGTCCGACAAGTGGAGTTTAGAATTGATCTCGTCCCTGGAGCAAACCCAGTGGCGAAGTCACCGTATCGATTAGCACCGTCTGAGATGCAAGAACTGTCTAGTCAGCTTCAAGAACTTTTAGACAAAGGTTTCATAAGGCCGAGTTTCTCTCCATGGGGAGCTCCGGTTCTCTTTGTCAAAAAGAAAGACGGTTCATTTCGTATGTGCATCGACTATCGTGAGTTGAACAAGTTGACAATCAAGAATAGATATCCTCTGCCCAGGATCGATGATCTGTTTGATCAATTACAGGGAGCAACTTGTTTCTCTAAGATTGACTTACGATCTGGGTATCATCAGTTAAGAGTAAATGATGAGGATATACCAAAGACTGCATTTAGGACTCGATATGGACACTATGAGTTTGTGGTTATGCCATTTGGGCTGACCAATGCACCCGCAGTGTTCATGGACTTGATGAACCGAGTCTGCAGGCCATACTTGGATCAGTTTGTTATTGTCTTCATTGACGATATATTGATTTATTCCAAGTCAGAACAAGAGCACGAGGATCATTTGAGGAAAGTCTTAGAGTTACTAAGAACTGAACAACTATATGCTAAATTCTCAAAATGTGAGTTTTGGCTAAAGGAAGTTCACTTCTTAGGACATGTCATCAACAGGGATGGAATACATGTAGATCCAGCAAAGATTGAGGCGATTAAGAACTGGACTACTCCATCTACTCCAACAGAGATTCGTTCGTTTCTGGGTATGGCGGGCTATTATCGGAGATTCATTGCGAATTTCTCTAAGATTGCCTTGCCACTTACCACTTTGACTCAGAAAAGTCAAGCGTTTATATGGGGACAGAAACAGGAAGATGCATTTCAACTTCTTAAACAGAAGTTATGCAACTCCCCTATCCTTAGTCTTCCAGAAGGCAGTGATGATTTCATTGTCTACTGTGATGCTTCAAACCTTGGTCTCGGTTGTGTACTTATGCAACGGGACAAGGTCATTGCTTATGCTTCAAGACAACTTAAGGTTCACGAGAAGAATTACACTACTCATGACCTTGAGTTAGGGGCTGTGGTCTTTGCATTGAAGATTTGGAGACACTACCTGTATGGTACTAAATGTGTCATCTATACAGACCACAAGAGCCTACAACACATTCTCAATCAGAAAGAACTCAACATGAGACAACGACGTTGGGTTGAGCTTCTAACTGATTACGACTGTGAGATTCGTTACCATCCGGGTAAAGCCAATGTGGTGGCGGATGCTCTTAGTCGCAAGGAACCAGTCAAACCAATTCGTGTAAGAGCCATGGAGATCAACACACAGCCAAACTTGAAAGACTTGATTCGTATTGCACAACAACAGTAGTAACAGACAATCAACTCAAGACAGACTTGGATTGTGGCATTGAGAAGAAACTAGAACCCCGATCTGATGGGGTGTTATATCTCAACGGCCGCATTTGGATTCCAAAGTCTGAAGAATTGCGCACACTCATCTGTGATGAGGCTCATAAGTCGCGATACTCAGTTCATCCTGGAGCCGACAAGATGTATCAGGACTTGAGGACATCTTACTGGTGGCCGGGAATGAAGAAAGACATAGCACTGTACGTGGGAAAATGTCTTACCTGTTCAAGAGTCAAAGCAGAACATCAAAAGCCTTCGGGACTTCTACAGCAACCTGAAATTCCTCAATGGAAATGGGAACAAATTTCCATGGATTTCATAACCAAGTTGCCGAGAACTCCGCGAGGATTCGATTCGATTTGGGTGATCGTTGATCGACTCACCAAATCTGCTCATTTTCTCCCTATCCGAGAGGATTACAAAATGGAGAAGCTATCCACTCTGTACATCAACGAAATCATTGCACGTCATGGTACACCAACATCAATCATTTCTGATCGTGATAGTCGTTTCACTTCTCGCTTTTGGCAATCATTGCAAAAGGCTTTGGGAACGCGTGTTAATCTTAGCACGGCGTATCATCCCCAAACCGACGGTCAAAGCGAAAGGACTATCCAAACACTCGAGGACATGCTTCGTTCTTGTGTCATTGACTTCGGTGGAAGTTGGGACACTCATCTCCCACTCATTGAGTTTTCATATAACAATAGCTATCATACGAGCATCCAATGTGCACCATTCGAAGCTTTATATGGTAGAAAGTGCCGATCACCGGTCTGTTGGACCGAGATTGGTGACTCACAGGTCGTAGGACCAGAACTCATTCAGGAAACATCAGACAAGATCACAATCATTCAGTCACGGCTTAAGGCCGCACGAGATCGACAAAAGAGTTATGCTGATCGACGTCGGAAACCGCTTGAGTTTCAAGTCGGTGACCGAGTCTTACTCAAGGTTTCTCCCTGGAAAGGCTGGTCCGATTCGGGAAGAAAGGGAAACTTGCACCAAGGTACGTTGGACCTTTTGAGATCCTGGAACGGATTGGTCCCGTAGCCTACAAACTCAAACTTCCAGTGGAGCTAAGCAATGTTCACGATACTTTTCATGTATCGAATCTTAAGAAATGCTTGGCGGATCATGATGTCCAGATTCCACTGGAAGACATACAGATTCAGAATAACATGCAATTCATAGAACGTCCAGTTGAGATCATGGATCATGGGGTCAAGAAACTTAAACGCAGCCGTATCCCGATCGTAAAGGTACGATGGGAGGGCAAACGCGGTGCTGAGTTCACCTGGGAACGTGAGGACCAGATGAAGCTTAAGTACCCTCATCTTTTTACAGTATCTTCGGCTAGTTAATTTCGGGACGAAATTCCCTTAACTAGGGGAGACTGTAACATTTGTACATTTAGTCATGTAGTCGTAAACAGTGTTAGAACAGTGTGTGTACATGTTCAGTCAGTCAATGTGAATCATGTGTCATTATGTGCTTTGTGTGTTAGAATCTTTATCATTTAACAAGTATGTATTACTTATTTACAGTCGAGTTCACTAGGCAAGAACAGTATCTTGTTATATCGAAACAGTGGTGGGCAGCGAGAGTGAGCCCTATATATATACTGCTGCGTTCGGTGTAACAGGATAGTGTTAGTGCGTAGTGTTGAGACGAATATTATAACAATTAATTAATTCAACAAGAATCGTAATACGTAAGCGAGACTGAGTATAGTTATGGGTGACGATCCATAATGATACGAATGTTGAACTTATAATTATGATTAAACGACTTTAAATAATTAATACGATCGAAAAACGTACGCGATTGCGGGTATACACGTAATTGTGAATGTTTAACGATCTGGCAACGCACGAAGAGTAAAAATAATTAAATTAATTATTTTATATTTTTTTACAATTTTGAAACTCATCATTTAATGAGTTTAACAACTCTTTTATTTTAACCGCGTAAAATACGCGTTACGTACCGGAAACGCGAACCGAGCGACCGAAACGGACCCGAATACCACACGGGCTATAAAAGCCCTAAAGATGGTGATTTTCTCATTTAATACCTCAACAACCATTTCTCTCTCTAAAAATCCCGTATACTCTCTCTCTCTCTAGAAAACCGACCTTCAAACACGCGTATCTTCTTCGTTTCTCAACGGATTTCGTCGTTCTTGGTGTCCACACGAAGCTCTCGACATCCTCTACACGAAAGTACAAGAATTTCGCAGATTCATCCAGCCAATCTCGAGGTAATGAAGCTTGAAAAATCCGGATATTAGGGTTTTCTACGTGTGAGTGTTTGAATCTAAGTTTTAGCCGGTTCTTACACCATTATTTGAGTTTTCGCACCTATGGCGATCATCTTTGATGTTAGAAGAACTCAGATCATGGTCTAGATCCAGAAGTTTGATGATGGAGCTGATGTGGGTAACAGGTTCGTTGGCCGAACCCTTCCTGAGCAAACCGGCGAAGGGAAACGAACCCATGGTTCGTGAGTCGCAGCAGGCCGAACCCTAATGGTTCCCACGAACCTGCACGAAGTCACAAGGGATCCCACGAACCCTAGTAGCCTTCACGAACCTGTTACCAGCCCTCATGCATTCACGAACCAGTTGGTGCTCACGAACCATAGGCGAACTATCATCAGAGTCACGAACCCTATTATGGCATGTAGCGAACCCATGCAGACGAACCACCACGACCCTAGACCCTCTCAGCCGAACCGTGGTGTCACCGAACCCTGGGTGAAGCTGCCGAACCATGTATAGGCTAACGAACCTACATGAGACTTTCGTTCAAGCCACGAACTCTAGATGCCACGAACCCTCTTATGCCGAACCTTGGAAGGCTAACTCTGCATGGTTCGTCGAATTGTTGACCGAACCTTGGACCTCTCATCATGAGCGAACCCTTGTTTTTCACGAACCAATCTTATCTTGGATGAACCCTTAGTCATGCAAGACGAACCCTAGAAGGAAAGGAAAGGTTTCGCTGCCTATGTTGGCAGCCCAGCTCAACTCGGCCCAATCCGGTTCTTCAAGGCCCAAATTCATTAACACTTGGCCCATAGGTTCCAACTAAGCACAATAGAGTTAAATTGGCCCATCATGGTTTAATTGGCCCGATATTGTCTTAGAAACTTGTGTGGTTTACATACACATTAGTGGGCCCAATTAAATTCTTTAGGCCTAATCCAAGCCCATTAGGCTCACTATTATCCTAATAGGCCCAACCTCACATACAATTGGCCCATTGTTAACCTAAGTGGCCCATGGACTCGGGTTAAGGACCACCATGGTTTCATGGGCTTAAGGCCCAATGTGAGGCCCTCGATTATGACAATTGTGAATTGATCATAAATGGGTTAAGTTTGTAACTTAACAATAATCATGAAGATCAATTCACAATCACAAGACTTAAAACAATTGGAACATCTTTTCATAAATCATAGTAATCAATGGTTATCAAATTCGCAAACAATTATCATTTTATGCATAAGATTTATGCACAAAGGATCATTTCATATTCGTTTCTTGGACCCATGATCAATCAAGTGATTCAAATCATAATCATGAGAACAAGTTATCATGTGATAATCAATCATGAGAACACAAGTCAATCAATGAATCAAAGTCTATACAATTATAAATCCTATATCTTATGTATGATTACAATGTTATAGGAAACAATTAGAAGTCCTGTTTGCTACTTGCTATCTGTTTTAGTTCAGAGTCTACTGCAGACAGGTGAGAACATTAGCCCCTCTTTTACTGTTTTATAACTGTTTTGGGGTGGAACACGTGATCAAACCAATCGTTTACAAACATATTTCATTACACAAGGTGTGTGTATTCTTATAAACATTACGGGTTCATTTTACGAATCCTAGGGATTCATCAACTGTTTTAAAGGAATTATCAACTATTAAACTCTTTTCACTAAAAAGGTTTTATAAAGGATCTTTGAACTGTTTTGTAACAGATTTACTCAAATGTATTTATGAAGGATAAACACTTTTAAATAAATGATTTTATGAACTCTTTTGTTATAAACCTTGTTGTTACACAAGGTCACTATTTCATGGTATTCAAATCAAGTGGTTCACATCATGGTATTCAAATCAAGTGGTTCATTTCATGGTATTCAAATCAAGTGGTTCACATCATGGTATTCAAATCAAGTGGTTCATTTCATGGTATTCAAATCAAGTGGTTCACATCATGGTATTCAAATCAAGTGGTTCATTTCATGGTATTCAAATCAACAGATTCATTTCATGGTATTCAAAACAAAGGATTTAATTCGTGGAATTAAATCTAGGTTTTCAATTCATGTTATCAAATAAGGCATTAACACATTTGGTTAAAGTAAGGTTCAGAAACATGGTGTCTATTGTTGTAAACAAACTTGTAAAAGCATCAAGTATCATATTCATTAGCGTTAGTACTGGGTGATCACAACAAGGGAAAGCGGACACATTGGTTCTTATCCAGGATGGAGTTAGCTTTTAAATTTGTTTTAAAAGCTAACTGCAGGTCTGGTGTCATTATGGTTTTCAAAATTGCTATACATAATCTAACTCCAAACGTGGTTTGGGACTTGATATTATATGTTGGCTTTCGTGCGAACAGTGATTGGACTGTTTACACTCATTTTCTTACTTGATGTTAGTTTGGGTTGCAGCTCATCCGTGTGAATCTTATGTTGCTTTAACTTACCTATGCCTTAAATCATATACTCATGTTTACAAATGTTTAAACCTATTGTTCTCACCAACTACGCCTGTAGTTGACAGTTACTTTTCACGTGTTTCAGGTAATCAGGTTTAAGACATTTTCAGGGACAACTAAGGAGACCATTCTAAGATAGAACAAGATGAAGAAACATGCTAGGATGGATTAGAAACACACTAAATCCTGATTGTTTAATTGTCTTGTTTGAAGTCTTCTTTTGTAACTATATTTTGGGTCTGTAGTTGTCTTTCTTTTGGTAGATAGCTGTCTGTAACTAAACAATTGTCTTAACATTATGAAACATAGTAATCCGTTGTGGTTGTTCTTATTCAATACTTGTGCATGATTCAACTGTTCATACGTCACCGCGCCGTGGATTCCGCACGCGGCGCAGGGGTGTGACAGGTTGGTATCAGAGCCAAGGTTGTAGAGAACTAGGAAAAACCCAATGTTTAATGACCTAGACTATAACCTAAGCTACCCAATAGGACTAAGTGCTATAGACTTGAGGATACTTAGGATCTAAGTAACTTAAGTGAGCATTAAGTCTACATCAAGCTTGAAAGATCTTAGGGACATTTTACTAAGATTAGATATCGAGTCAAAGAATTTGAATCGGACTTCTATAATTTTAGAAACCGAATTAAATTCTCACACATATGCATTTAAGGATTTCAGAGGCAAGGATCTGTATTCTTAGTATCCTTGATCTGAAATTCTCACACAGAGATCATTATAGGATTTAGAGGCAAAGATTGATATCTTTGATCTAAAGTCCTTGTCATATTCATTATGGGATTTAGAGGCAAAGATCTATTAATTTAGTATCTTTGATCTAAGATCCTTGTCATATTCATTATGGGATTTAGAGGCAAAGATTGATATCTTTGATCTAAAGTCCTTGTCATATTCATTATAGGAATTCAAATGTCAAGGTCTATTAATTTAGAGTCTTGATTTGAAATCCTTGTCACATTCATTATAGGAATTCAAATGTCAAGATCTATTAATTTAGAGTCTTGATTTGAAATCCTTGTCATGCTCATTATAGGAATTCAAAGGTCAAGAACTATTAATTTAGAATCTTGATTTGAAATCCTTGTCATTGTTATCATTGTTATCATTATCAGGTGTTCATTATCATAGGAACTTTATAACTTAGAATCTGTGTAACAGTATTCTTTAGTTGAAGTTCTCACAAGAGATCATTATACTCGATACTGTAAGTATTGAGAACCTAGGTTAATTAACCTAGGACACACATGCTAAAACCTAAGGTTTTAATTTCAAGCAAATTAAGAACCATGGTTTACATAATCATAAACATATCCACAGAACAAGAGGCAATCATGAAACAATCATAATCAATCAACAGTTGGAATCTTAGCCCCAAATATAGACGACGGATTAACGCTGATGTGTTGAGGTAAGTGGTGGGTCGGTGAGAGCTTACCCTATATATAAGCTTATTTCAGTATGTTAGGGGGAATCCGGCGTTTTTATTCGGAGTGAGGATTCGGGATCAAATGGAAACATGGAACATTAGTCAAACACATGGGATACAAACATTTGGGAAACAATCATTGGTGAATCAAATCATAGTGCAATTCAAGCTTGGATGAACCAAACATTATGGTGAATCAATCAAGTTGTGAACATTCTGTAAATGTAAACCTTAAGTGAAATTCTTAAGTGATTACATCATTAGTACTTACTAACATACTTAACAAGAAAAATGTAGAGCACACATATGATTTAGTTTACATGTTAACAACTGTTAGTAGGTGCACGCATAACATAATCATAGTTCAATCATGGAATCAATCATAGTTCAAGTTGATCAAAGATCATGGGATTCTTAATCAATGGAACACACTTGCAAATCAGTACAAACGTGTTGCCAAATGCTAGCAAGGGCATGATCGTGGTATACCGAAACGGTGGTGGGCAGCGAGAGTGAGCCCTATATATAAGCTGTTTTCGGTATATCGGGAAAGTGTCAGTGTGTAGATTTGGTGGTGAGATCATGAGACATCGTACATATTCACATGATAAGTATGCAAATAAGTTGATAACTTATACGTGTACTGGATCATATTACAATTGAATGATAATACTAGTAGTATGGATATATTACTGACCTTATCATGAAAATTCAATTGTATCCTTCCTCATTACTGACCCACTTGTGGCTTCTATTCGTAGAATGCCTCCCCGACGTGATCCTAACGGAGGGGGTTCAACAAGTGGCAACGACGATGAGATCAACAAGATTGCTCGAGCTATCGCGGTTCATATGCGGGATGTGATTCCTGGCATGGTCACTGATATCACCCAGAATCTTCGGGGAAGTACCAGTGATTCCGCACACAACTCAAATGCCACTAACACTGGAACTGCTAACTTTACTTTCAAGCAGTTCAACGATGCTAAGCCTCCTAAGTACTCTGGTACCGAGGGAGCTACCGGCCTACTGCAGTGGCTGGAAAGCATTGAAGACATTCTCGACTTCACTGGATATCCTGAGAATCTGAAGGTCAAGATGGCCTCAAGCGCTTTTCACAAGGCGCACTCACCTGGTGGAATTCTGAGAAGAACACCAGAGGACGTGAAGTTGCATTAGCCTTACCGTGGGACGGTTTCAAGAACTTACTCGTGGAAAAGTTTTGTCCACGTCATGAACTGAAGAAACTCGAGGTAGAGATGTGGAATCTGGTGCAAGATAGTGGAGAGAACGCAAAGTATACAACTCGATTCCATGAGTTGTGCATTCTGGTACCCCATTTGGTTACTCCTCTATCCCGCAGGATAGAGAAGTACATTGAAGGTCTACCCTTAGTAGTTAGGGGAACTGTTATGGGGAATAACCCCACTACTCTGGAGGCAGCCATTCAACTTGGTGCTACTCTTACTGAAGAGTATGTGAAATCTGGAGTGCTCACCCGAAAGGGATTCAAGAGAGCACAAATTGAAGAAGGCAAGAAGCCTGAACAGCACCATCACAAGAAGAAGAAGCAAAAGACAATCAAGAACTTTGCAGCGTTGACTGCAGCTGCACCTACTCACGCCACACCTATTACTGCTATGCCACAACCTGCTAATGCCAGAAAGCCTTATACTGGCCAGTTTCCACTTTGCACCAAATGCCAGTATCATCATCTGCCCAACACTCCATGCAAGAAGTGTCTCAAATGTGGGCGTATGGGACACTTTGCAGCTACATGCCGAGCTACTCATCTTGCTGCTGCAACAACTGCTACCACAACTCCTATTGCTACAGGTGGAAGGGCCTGTTACAATTGTGGAGCAGAGGGACACTTCAGAAATCAGTGTCCAAAACTCAACAACAATACCGCTGCTGCTCGTGCTTTTGTCATTGGAACTGCTGAAGCACGTGAAGAGCCGGCAGTCATCACGGGTACATTTCTTATCAATGATCATTATGTTCCTATCATATTTGATACTGGTGCCGATAAAAGTTTTATCTCTGCTCATACTGCTTCTTTGCTTAATATGCAACTATCCACACTTACTGCTCCTTATACTGTAGAAGTAGCGAATGGTAAGACCATAGTTGTAGATTCCATAATTCATGCTTGTGAGCTAAGATTAAATGACCATCTCTTTTCCATCGATCTCATTCCTATGACTCTCGGAAGCTTCGAAGTTGTAGTAGGAATGGATTGGTTATCCAAAAACAATGCTGAAATCGTATGCTCGGAGAAACTTATCCGAATCCCCTTACCGTCCGGCGAAACGATGATAGTCTACGGCGAGAAACCATGCCGCGGATTGAAGATTGTATCGTGCATCAAGGCGAGGAAGTATTTGAAGAAGAAATATTATGCTTTCCTAGCTCATGTAGTGGAAAAGAAACCTGAAAAGAAAGCAGTTGGAGATGTTCCAGTTATCAAAGAATATCCAGACGTATTTCCAGAAGACTTGCCTGGACTACCACCAGTCCGACAAGTGGAGTTTAGAATTGATCTCGTCCCTGGAGCAAACCCAGTGGCGAAGTCACCGTATCGATTAGCACCGTCTGAGATGCAAGAACTGTCTAGTCAGCTTCAAGAACTTTTAGACAAAGGTTTCATAAGGCCGAGTTTCTCTCCATGGGGAGCTCCGGTTCTCTTTGTCAAAAAGAAAGACGGTTCATTTCGTATGTGCATCGACTATCGTGAGTTGAACAAGTTGACAATCAAGAATAGATATCCTCTGCCCAGGATCGATGATCTGTTTGATCAATTACAGGGAGCAACTTGTTTCTCTAAGATTGACTTACGATCTGGGTATCATCAGTTAAGAGTAAATGATGAGGATATACCAAAGACTGCATTTAGGACTCGATATGGACACTATGAGTTTGTGGTTATGCCATTTGGGCTGACCAATGCACCCGCAGTGTTCATGGACTTGATGAACCGAGTCTGCAGGCCATACTTGGATCAGTTTGTTATTGTCTTCATTGACGATATATTGATTTATTCCAAGTCAGAACAAGAGCACGAGGATCATTTGAGGAAAGTCTTAGAGTTACTAAGAACTGAACAACTATATGCTAAATTCTCAAAATGTGAGTTTTGGCTAAAGGAAGTTCACTTCTTAGGACATGTCATCAACAGGGATGGAATACATGTAGATCCAGCAAAGATTGAGGCGATTAAGAACTGGACTACTCCATCTACTCCAACAGAGATTCGTTTGTTTCTGGGTCTGGCGGGCTATTATCGGAGATTCATTGCGAATTTCTCTAAGATTGCCTTGCCACTTACCACTTTGACTCAGAAAAGTCAAGTGTTTATATGGGGACAGAAACAGGAAGATGCATTTCAACTTCTTAAACAGAAGTTATGCAACTCCCTTATCCTTAGTCTTCCAGAAGGCAGTGATGATTTCATTGTCTACTGTGATGCTTCAAACCTTGGTCTCGGTTGTGTACTTATGCAACGGGACAAGGTCATTGCTTATGCTTCAAGAAAACTTAAGGTTCACGAGAAGAATTACACTACTCATGACCTTGAGTTAGGGGCTGTGGTCTTTGCATTGAAGATTTGGAGACACTACCTGTATGGTACTAAATGTGTCATCTATACAGACCACAAGAGCCTACAACACATTCTCAATCAGAAAGAACTCAACATGAGACAACGACGTTGGGTTGAGCTTCTAACTGATTACGACTGTGAGATTTGTTACCATCCGGGTAAAGCCAATGTGGTGGCGGATGCTCTTAGTCGCAAGGAACCAGTCAAACCAATTCGTATAAGAGCCATGGAGATCAACACACAGCCAAACTTGAAAGACTTGATTCGTATTGCACAACAACAGGTAGTAACAGACAATCAACTCAAGACAGACTTGGATTGTGGCATTGAGAAGAAACTAGAACCCCGATCTGATGGGGTGTTATATCTCAACGGCCGCATTTGGATTCCAAAGTCTGAAGAATTGCGCACACTCATCTGTGATGAGGCTCATAAGTCGCGATACTCAGTTCATCCTGGAGCCGACAAGATGTATCAGGACTTGAGGACATCTTACTGGTGGCCGGGAATGAAGAAAGACATAGCACTGTACGTGGGAAAATGTCTTACCTGTTCAAGAGTCAAAGCAGAACATCAAAAGCCTTCGGGACTTCTACAGCAACCTGAAATTCCTCAATGGAAATGGGAACAAATTTCCATGGATTTCATAACCAAGTTGCCGAGAACTCCGCGAGGATTCGATTCGATTTGGGTGATCGTTGATCGACTCACCAAATCTGCTCATTTTCTCCCTATCCGAGAGGATTACAAAATGGAGAAGCTATCCACTCTGTACATCAACGAAATCATTGCACGTCATGGTACACCAACATCAATCATTTCTGATCGTGATAGTCGTTTCACTTCTCGCTTTTGGCAATCATTGCAAAAGGCTTTGGGAACGCGTGTTAATCTTAGCACGGCGTATCATCCCCAAACCGACGGTCAAAGCGAAAGGACTATCCAAACACTCGAGGACATGCTTCGTTCTTGTGTCATTGACTTCGGTGGAAGTTGGGACACTCATCTCCCACTCATTGAGTTTTCATATAACAATAGCTATCATACGAGCATCCAATGTGCACCATTCGAAGCTTTATATGGTAGAAAGTGCCGATCACCGGTCTGTTGGACCGAGATTGGTGACTCACAGGTCGTAGGACCAGAACTCATTCAGGAAACATCAGACAAGATCACAATCATTCAGTCATGGCTTAAGGCCGCACGAGATCGGCAAAAGAGTTATGCTAATCGACGTCGGAAACCGCTTGAGTTTCAAGTCGGTGACCGAGTCTTACTCAAGGTTTCTCCCTGGAAAGGCGTGGTCCGATTCGGGAAGAAAGGGAAACTTGCACCAAGGTACGTTGGACCTTTTGAGATCCTGGAACGGATTGGTCTCGTAGCCTACAAACTCAAACTTCCAGTGGAGCTAAGCAATGTTCACGATACTTTTCATGTATCGAATCTTAAGAAATGCTTGGCGGATCATGATGTCCAGATTCCACTGGAAGACATACAGATTCAGAATAACATGCAATTCATAGAACGTCCAGTTGAGATCATGGATCATGGGGTCAAGAAACTTAAACGCAGCCGTATCCCGATCGTAAAGTTACGATGGGAGGGCAAACGCGGTGCTGAGTTCACCTGGGAACGTGAGGACCAGATGAAGCTTAAGTACCCTCATCTTTTTACAGTATCTTCGGCTAGTTAATTTCGGGACGAAATTCCCTTAACTAGGGGAGACTGTAACATTTGTACATTTAGTCATGTAGTCGTAAACAGTGTTAGAACAGTGTGTGTACATGTTCAGTCAGTCAATGTGAATCATGTGTCATTATGTGTTTGTGTGTTAGAATCTTTATCATGTAACAAGTATGTATTACTTATTTACAGTCGAGTTCACTAGGCAAGAACAGTATCTTGTTATATCGAAACAGTGGTGGGCAGCGAGAGTGAGCCCTATATATATACTGCGTTCGGTGTAACAGGATAGTGTTAGTGCGTAGTGTTGAGACGAATATTATAACAATTAATTTATTCAACAAGAATCGTAATACGTAAGCGAGACTGAGTATAGTTATGGGTGACGATCCATAATGATACGAATGTTGAACTTATAATTATGATTAAACGACTTTAAATAATTAATACGATCGAAAAACGTACGCGATTGCGGGTATACACGTAATTGTGAATGTTTAACGATCTGGCAACGCACGAAGAGTAAAAATAATTAAATTAATTATTTTATATTTTTTTACAATTTTGAAACTCATCATTTTAATGAGTTTAACAACTCTTTTATTTTTAACCGCGTAAAATACGCGTTACGTACCGGAAACGCGAACCGAGCGACCGAAACGGACCCGAATACCACACGGGCTATAAAAGCCCTAAAGATGGTGATTTTCTCATTTAATACCTCAACAACCATTTCTCTCTCTAAAAATCCCGTATACTCTCTCTCTCTAGAAAACCGACCTTCAAACGCGCGTATCTTCTTCGTTTCTCAACGGATTTCGTCGTTCTTGGTGTCCACACGAAGCTCTCGACATCCTCTACACGAAAGTACAAGAATTTCGCAGATTCATCCAGCCAATCTCGAGGTAATGAAGCTTGAAAAATCCGGATATTAGGGTTTTCTACGTGTGAGTGTTTGAATCTAAGTTTTAGCCGGTTCTTGCACCATTATTTGAGTTTTCGCACCTATGGCGATCATCTTTGATGTTAGAAGAACTCAGATCGTGGTCTAGATCCAGAAGTTTGATGATGGAGCTGATGTGGGTAACAGGTTCGTTGGCCGAACCCTTCCTGAGCAAACCGGCGAAGGGAAACGAACCCATGGTTCGTGAGTCGCAGCAGGCCGAACCCTAATGGTTCCCACGAACCTGCACGAAGTCACAAGGGATCCCACGAACCCTAGTAGCCTTCACGAACCTGTTACCAGCCCTCATGCATTCACGAACCAGTTGGTGCTCACGAACCATAGGCGAACTAGCATCAGAGTCACGAACCCTATTATGGCATGTAGCGAACCCATGCAGACGAACCACCACGAACCCTAGACCCTCTCAGCCGAACCGTGGTGTCACCGAACCCTGGGTGAAGCTGCCGAACCATGTATAGGCTAACGAACCTACATGAGACTTTCGTTCAAGCCACGAACTCTAGATGCCACGAACCCTCTTATGCCGAACCTTGGAAGGCTAACTCTGCATGGTTCGTCGAATTGTTGACCGAACCTTGGACCTCTCATCATGAGCGAACCCTTGTTTTTCACGAACCAATCTTATCTTGGACGAACCCTTAGCCATGCAAGACGAACCCTAGAAGGAAAAGGAAAGGGTTCGCTGCCTATGTTGGCAGCCCAAGCTCAACTCGGCCCAATCCGGTTCTTCAAGGCCCAAATTCATTAACACTTGGCCCATAGGTTCCAACTAAGCACAATAGAGTTAAATTGGCCCATCATGGTTTAATTGGCCCGATATTGTCTTAGAAACTTGTGTGGTTTACATACACATTAGTGGGCCCAATTAAATTCTTTAGGCCTAATCCAAGCCCATTAGGCTCACTATTATCCTAATAGGCCCAACCTCACATACAATTGGCCCATTGTTAACCTAAGTGGCCCATGGACTCGGGTTAAGGACCACCATGGTTTCATGGGCTTAAGGCCCAATGTGAGGCCCTCGATTATGACAATTGTGAATTGATCATAAATGGGTTAAGTTTGTAACTTAACAATAATCATGAAGATCAATTCACAATCACAAGACTTAAAACAATTGGAACATCTTTTCATAAATCATAGTAATCAATGGTTATCAAATTCGCAAACAATTATCATTTTATGCATAAGATTTATGCACAAAGGATCATTTCATATTCGTTTCTTGGACCCATGATCAATCAAGTGATTCAAATCATAATCATGAGAACAAGTTATCATGTGATAATCAATCATGAGAACACAAGTCAATCAATGAATCAAAGTCTATACAATTATAAATCCTATATCTTATGTATGATTACAATGTTATAGGAAACAATTAGAAGTCCTGTTTGCTACTTGCTATCTGTTTTAGTTCAGAGTCTACTGCAGACAGGTGAGAACATTAGCCCCTCTTTTACTGTTTTATAACTGTTTTGGGGTGGAACACGTGATCAAACCAATCGTTTACAAACATATTTCATTACACAAGGTGTGTGTATTCTTATAAACATTACGGGTTCATTTTACGAATCCTAGGGATTCATCAACTGTTTTAAAGGAATTATCAACTATTAAACTCTTTTCACTAAAAAGGTTTTATAAAGGATCTTTGAACTGTTTTGTAACAGATTTACTCAAATGTATTTATGAAGGATAAACACTTTTAAATAAATGATTTCATGAACTCTTTTGTTATAAACCTTGTTGTTACACAAGGTCACTATTTCATTGTATTCAAATCAAGTGGTTCACATCATGGTATTCAAATCAAGTGGTTCATTTCATGGTATTCAAATCAAGTGGTTCACATCATGGTATTCAAATCAAGTGGTTCATTTCATGGTATTCAAATCAAGTGGTTCACATCATGGTATTCAAATCAAGTGGTTCATTTCATGGTATTCAAATCAACAGATTCATTTCATGGTATTCAAAACAAAGGATTTAATTCGTGGAATTAAATCTAGGTTTTCAATTCATGTTATCAAATAAGGCATTAACACATTTGGTTAAAGTAAGGTTCAGAAACATGGTGTCTATTGTTGTAAACAAACTTGTAAAAGCATCAAGTATCATATTCATTAGCGTTAGTACTGGGTGATCACAACAAGGGAAAGCGGACACATTGGTTCTTATCCAGGATGGAGTTAGCTTTTAAATTTGTTTTAAAAGCTAACTGCAGGTCTGGTGTCATTATGGTTTTCAAAATTGCTATACATAATCTAACTCCAAACGTGGTTTGGGACTTGATATTATATGTTAGCTTTCGTGCGAACAGTGATTGGACTGTTTACACTCATTTTCTTACTTGATGTTAGTTTGGGTTGCAGCTCATCCGTGTGAATCTTATGTTGCTTTAACTTACCTATGCCTTAAATCATATACTCATGTTTACAAATGTTTAAACCTATTGTTCTCACCAACTACGCCTGTAGTTGACAGTTACTTTTCACGTGTTTCAGGTAATCAGGTTTAAGACATTTTCAGGGACAACTAAGGAGACCATTCTAAGATAGAACAAGATGAAGAAACATGCTAGGATGGATTAGAAACACACTAAATCCTGATTGTTTAATTGTCTTGTTTGAAGTCTTCTTTTGTAACTATATTTTGGGTCTGTAGTTGTCTTTCTTTTGGTAGATAGCTGTCTGTAACTAAACAATTTTCTTAACATTATGAAACATAGTAATCCGTTGTGGTTGTTCTTATTCAATACTTGTGCATGATTCAACTGTTCATACGTCACCGCGCCGTGGATTCCGCACGCGGCGCAGGGGTGTGACAAAATGAAATATGCGTTAGAGAGCTTGGGCGCATCAACCCGTTGACATACGTTTAAGTAGAGAATTTATCCGAGAAAGATATATATATTTAATTAAATAAACAATACATGAATATATTGATACATCTTCTTGTAATATTAAGGAAACAATTTTCAGGAGGGACCATAATTTATCAAGGTAAAGATGTTTCTTGGAACAAACTTATTAATATTAAGGTGTTGGAAGGACCAAACTAATAAAGATGAAATTGCTGCAGTCCAAATTTATGTAAAAGAAGGTTCTTTATGGAACAGACTTATGAATCTAGTGATCCTTTGAAAAAATTGTTTGGAAGGCCCAGACTTATCAACATCAATATAATGGTTGGACAAGAATTATGTAAAGTTTGAGACTTATGAATAAAAGAATCCAAGAAAAGGATTGGCTGTAATGACCAGGCTTGTTAAATTGAAGATATTGGTAGAAATAAACTTATGAAATATGAAGTGCTCAATGGTACATAATTATGAATAACAAGGTCCCTGGAAAGGATTGTCTGGAGTGACCAGACTTGTAAAAGTGAAGATGCTGGTTAGACAAGACTTATGAGTAACGAGATCCTTTGAATGGATGTTTGGAAGGACCAGACTTGTCAAAGTAAAGATGCTGGTCGGGCCAGACTTATGAAAACAAGAATCTTGGAAAGGACTATTTGGAAGAACCAGACTTGTCATAATGAAGATGCTGGTTGTACCAGACTTACGAATAATGAGATCCTTGGAAAGGATGATTGGAAGGAATAGACTTGTCAAAGTAAAGATGCTGGTCGGATCAGACTTATGAAAAATAAGATGCTGGATGGACCAGAATTATAAATAACTAGATCATTGAAAAGCATTGTCTGGAAGGATCAGACTTGTCAAAGTGAAGATGCTGGTCGGTCCTAGGGATGGCAAAAAAACCCGTGCCTGATGGTTTACCTGAAACCCGCTGGGTATTCCCAAGCCCGATGGGTATTGGGCCGGGTATGGGATTAATTTTTCAAATTGTCGCGAGTATGGGACGTCTTGGGATTTGTTCATATACTCGTTTACCCGGCCCGATTTCCCGATTATATATATCCGTTTACCCGTCCCGTATTCCTGATTATAAATACCCATTTATATACATTTGAAGTAGATAGAATTTGTTTCTTTTTTATTTTTTTTGAGCTTTAGAAATTGTTTATAAAATTTGTTTCTTTTTTATCTTTGTTTTTTTTTGTGGCTACTGCAATATCTTTTTTTAACCATTTTGTTAATTGCTATTTTTTGGTTTATATTGAACGATGGTAATCAAGTTATGACATTTGAAATTTCATGTTATTTAATACATTAATAGTTTGTTCTTATCATATTTAACATATAGTTTTTGGTTATAAAAAAATAAATCTATCATTAGCTACCCAATACCCGAAGTGATTTAAGCCAGTTATTCTTAATGACTATATTTAGCTAAACCCGTCGGGATACCCGAAACACGCTGGGATACCCAATACCCGACGGGTAAATACCCGATAGATATCCGATGGGTTTTAGGACGGGTATGAGACATACTTTTATAAATGGGTATGGGACTGGGATTAACCCGTCCCAAACCCGACCCATTGCCATCCCTAGTCGGTCCAGATGTATGAAAAATAAGGTGCTGGATGGACCAGACTTATGAATAATAACAAGATCTTTCAACAACTAATAATACTCTGGGAGATTCAGGCGTTAATGGATGATTTCTTTCTTGTATTTGTCAATACTTTCTATTTTTACTAAAAGTAAGTAGCCTTCCGAAAAGGGTCTTGACTTCCGTGATACCAACTTATCAGGTGGCATCACTAAATGATAAATGTCCTCTTAGTTGTTTGGAAGGTCTGTAACAGGAGAAGCATTTGATTCCTTCTCATAGCTGAGACGGATCCTTAATATTTGGAGTCACCCTTCTCGAGCATAGTTTTTCATGTGTACCAGCAAGCATGAAATGTTTTCGAGAAATCCTTCAGAAGTTAATTCGATCATATCGGTTATTTTCGGTGGGTGTTTAAGAGTTGACGTTGGTGATGAGGATCGAGGAATAAAATCATCTCGGGATGGTGTTTAACTTGTCATAGATAGCAATAGAAAATTAGAAATAAGTGTATAAGACCAATTTCAAGAAGCTTAAAATGAAGGCGGTCCCACAGATGGCACCGCTTGTTAAAACAACAAAACTTGCTGCTATAGCAGATCGAGGCCAGTCAAATGAGGAGATTAACTTGTCAATACGTTAGGATGTTACGGATCGGAGACGATGTCCTGTCTATGATGTTGCGAACCTGCTAAGAGCAATACACCATTAGTCTCACCGCAGGGGAGGGTCCCCTGTGATCAACCTCCGGTGTGAGAACTAGTATCGGAGCACACGATAATTCTAGAGAGAAGTATTAGAGAGAGAGTAGAAAATTGGAGTGTGGATTCAACTCCTCTTACCTTGCAGATTATGCTGGTATTTATAGGCATGAGGAAGATGATGGTTCTTGGCTTTAACCAACGTGTCTTTCTTATGAAAAGAGTGATCTTCTTTATCCTCCATCTTTTCTTCTATTCTATTTTTGTCATCTGACAATCACTTTTATCACATTTATCCTTTTGACAGAGTTGACTCCTATCATCTTTTGATAGATTGATATACGCATGTAAGCTTTTTGCTATCAAATCCGATCTCGAAGCTCGTTGCTTATATTGAGGAGAAGTCTGAGGATCATAATGAGCCGGTCATCTTATCCTGACCATATTATGTTCCTTGGTTTTTGTGGGCAGAACACATTATCCTGTCCATAATGATCCTACCCTTGACATCAAGATCGAATAACGGTTTATTTGGGTTATTTAGATCGGAATATTTGGATGGACATTTTTCATATGTCAATTCGGGTAAACAAGGTTAACCTGATTAACATTTTTCTTTAACCCAATTTTCGAACCGAATATCATCCTTGGGTTTGGGTTCCATCTAAATCATATTCAGGTTTTTCATCTTATTCAAATATCCGATTAATTTGGTTGAAGTTTGGGTTTCAGGTTCCATCTAAAGACGTCACTCCTACACCAGAGTAGTGTATGGCTTGCCGGTAGACATGGCCGCTCTTTGCAATACGCAAACAAAGATGAGCAACAAACATTATTGCAAAAACTATGAGATGCATTTTAATCTACAATTCGAATGTGTCACACCACGGGTGCTTGTTTAAGCCCATTAAACTATTTCCTTAACTCACAAGCATGCATAGGACAAGTGCGGTCAGCAGAACCAGGAATTTTTTTTTCATGGGGGTGGAAATTTTTTAGACCCATTTGAGTACGCTAAAAGAGACAATCAAACTAAATTATAAAAAAGTATAGTGAAAATACAATACATATAAATTTGTCGTATGGAGTTTTTTTTTTTGAGATGTATCCAAAACAACGTGTAATGAGATTTTTCTATGTAGCTCTTTATCCACTATTAAACAAATAAAACTACCGCTTAAATTCTTATCACCAATCTGATTACGTAAATATGACTTCAAGTATTATGTTAATAAGTTTTGAAAATTAATAATATAGTTTTTTAAAATAGGCTAGTGGTAGTTTAACTTATTAAAATTAATAATGAACTTGGTTTTAAAGTGGGTTAAAATTGTTAGTTAAGTTTTTTCAACTTGAATTTAATAACTATTACTTAGAAATTAAAAGTGAATGAGGTACGATTGCAAAATTTTATAAGAGGACTATCATGATTTTAATATCTATAAACAATTAACCGATTGCTTTATGTTGTATATTTTAGAGAATTTGGAGGTAAAGAAATATTAAATAGTTGGAGGTGCGGAGTGCACACTCATTTAATATTTCTGAGCTCTTGATCAAGCGCAAGGATCAAGGGGGCCGCGCTCCCTTGTGGAGTCCTAGGGCAACGCCCCTAAACGAAATTGACTTAATTCTTGTAAACTGGATTGTTTTGACATGAGAATTTAACCCGCGAATACTTCCGCAAAAACCAACCGCCAATAACTGTTTGCCGTTGTTTTTGGTGTTTAACAGAGAATTTGAAGCACAGAAGAAGAATCAATCGAAATTCGTATCTCAAAGATCAACTATTTGATTATCCCTTGATCAAATTTTTTGAACTCGAAAGGGTTGAAATATTGATTTCAAATACTAATTTTATACATGATCCGATAAATTTCCAAGTTTGATTACTGACATTTTCCAAACACTTTATAGATTTGGGGTGGCTGTGGGCATTGGCAACTTTGATGTAGGGATCAACGGTGTCGGCAGTGGCACCACATTGGGGTTAGGTTATGATAGTTCGAAAGGACTCATCGTCAAAGGTAACACTAGAGATAAGATAACAATTCTTGTTGTTAGGGTTGTAAACAAATCAAGGCAGCTTGTGAAATAATCGTGATCGGATCCGTAAAAAGCTCGAACGAGCCAAAAGTGTTGCTCGTTTCGTAATCGAGCTCGAGCTTTACGTATCGAGCTCAAGCGGCTCGCAAGCCTTAACGAACTTTTTGAATATATAATTTTTATTTATTATATTAAATGTTTATTTATAAAATTAATTATTTTTATATATAAAATTATGATAAATATATTTAAATCAAATATTTTATGTTAAATTTAAAAAATATAATTATAAATATAATTAAATTAGTAATTAAAGCAAATAAATTAAATAAATAAAATCTAAACGAGCCGAGCCGAGCTCGAGCCTAAAAATTTTCTAACGAGCCGAGCTCGAGCCTAATAAATAAAGCCCTTAACGAGCCGAGCTCGAGCTTGAGCTCGAGATTGAATTTATCTAAACGAGCCGAGCTCGAGCCTTAATGAGCCCGGGATTGGCTCGGCTCGGCTCGATTACACCACTACTTGTGGTATATAAACAATGGAATGTATGAGGTTGTGTGGTGGTAAAGGTACATTGCAAAGCATATGCAAGAAATTTATGGCAAATCGGGTAAGCTTGATCAGGTTTGGGGTTAATCAAGTCGGGTTAGTTGGGTTCTCTGTAAAACAAATTGACCCGCAACCAGTGGTGGATCCAAAATTTTTTTCACGAGGGAAGAAATTTTTTTTAGGGTCGTTTGATGAATGCTATATAACAAATTTTTTTTCCAGTTATGTTGAGGTTGGGTTGGGTTGGGTTGTATTGGGTCAAGTCATGTTAAAAAAGACAATTAAACTAAATCTACATCTACATACACTAATAAAAGAGTATATATTTAGAAGACACGTGTTACATTCTGGTGATATATGAAATTTGATTTCCCGTTTCTCTCTCATGATTATTTTAACAATTTTTAATAATTATATATTGAAAGTATATCTTCTCATTGTAATAATTTACTACTTCACTAAAACTTGGTAAACTATGATAAGATTTAAATTATATGTTATCTTAAAATTTAATTATATAATTATTGAATATATTTATTATTTGTTTTATAATTTTTAGATATTCACATTTTTTATTTCACCCAATAGTTGATAAATCTAACATATAAATTTTTATAAACATTATTATATATATATAACATGTTATAATTATCCAACACATGTAATACATGTGTTTATAATGCTAGTTTTATATATAAAAGTATAATATAAATACAATACATTTAAATTTGTTTTGTACGTGGTTTTATTTTCTGAAAACTATCCAAAACAACATCTATGAAGACTATTTCAAGTAATTTTTTCTCCAATAAAACAATTATAATTATCACTTAAATTTTTGTTACAAGTTTAATTATGCAAATTTAAGAAGGAAAATTGAAAAAATATTAAGAGAATAAATCAGGATTTTAACACATAATAGTGAAAAAAAATAAGGAGGGTGGCTTCCCTCCCAACAATCAACATAGGTGTCCGTGCATGCAACCCATTCTTAATAACGTTCAGATTATTCGGATTGGTTCAGTCGAGAAATTATTTATTTGCTATAATCTAACCTAATTTTATATTACTATATATATTTAGATTCCCAGCCAGAAGGATGTTATTATTTTATATACAACTGTATAAATCCCCTCAACCTAAAAAATGAGAGGAAGATGGGTAGGAGTATAAAGACTACACATGATATTGTTGAGACGACATAACACTCGCTTAATTTTCCCATTTCAGCACGACGTTTAAAGAATTAAAAACCATAAAAAAAAAAAAATAGACTATCGGTTAGCAAAAGATTTGAAATCATTGTTATCAATTTCGCCATGCATATCACATTAAAAGGTATAATATTTCGATTAAATTAAGTTTGCACACCACGATGAAACTTTTCAAAATTTTAAACAATTTTAGACTTAAATTCAAGAGTATAAACTAGAGGTAGGCAAAAAACCTGGAACCGGAACTGACAACCCGAACCGGTGGGTACTAGCGGTTCCGGATTCTCGGAGAAATCGAAACCGTAAACGAAAAAAGTAGAACCGGTTCCACTTTACCTAGCCAAACCCGAACCGGAACGAGTCAAAAACCGGAACCGGTTGTTAACTTTGTTAACCGGAATTGGTTTAAAAAAACTGTTTGCTAGTATAAACCCAAACATACGAAGTAAAATTACTAACAAGTACCACCTAATATTTGTAGCAAGAAGCACTAGCTACATGCAATCTCTAAAAGTCACAATGACGCCGCCACCGCCGTCTCGCCGTCGCCGTCGTCATTGTGACTTTTAGAGATTGCATGTAGCTAGTGCTTCTTGCTACAAATATTAGGTGGTACTTGTTAGTAATTTTACTTCGATGTTTTGGTTTATACTAGAGGTGGACAAACATGGGTTTTTTTAAACCGATTCCGGTCAACAAAGTTAACAACCGGTTCCGGTTTTTGACTCGTTCCAGTTCGGGTTTGGCTAGGTAAAGTGGAACCGGTTCTGCTTTTTTCGGTTATGACGACGACGGCGAGGGCGAGGGCGAGGACGAGGATGACGAGGACCAGGACGAGGAGGACGAGGACGATGACGATGATGATGCATACAAGTTATATATGTGTAATAACTTAAAATACATATTGTTTTATATTTTTTTTCCTTTTTTTACATTTATTATCTTACAATAAAAGGAAATAAAAAAGAATAAAATGAAAAAAAATTTAATTTGTAATAATTGTGATTAGTTTTCTATAAAATGATGGTTTTCTTAGGAATCCTTATATATATATATATATATATATATATATATATATATATATATATATATATATATATAGGGGCTGCAATTTTTAATAACCCACTAAATGTGTATTAACCCAAATAACTTTGGCAAGATGAAGCCAAATCTTGGATTTATTTTGGACATCATTGTAACACATTTATAACACTATGTTATTTTCTGAGTTTGTGTAAATTAATCACCGTTTAAGAGATAACATCTTTGTAAATTTTGGGCAAAAAACACTTACAGTACTGTAAGTCAAAAACTTACAACGATGTCATCTCTTAAACGGTGATGAATTTACACAAACTCATAAAAGAACACAGTGTTCTAAATGTGTTACAATGATGTTAAAAAAAAATATTCAAGATTTGGCTTCATCTTGGCAAAGTTATTTGGTTAGTACACATTTAGTGGGTTAATAACAATTCCAAGTCCTATATACATATAATAAGAAGATATTTTTGCTTAATAAGAGTAATAACCAATATAAATTTGACACGTGGCATGCTAAGAACAATGAAAACAAAAATCCACCACAAAAAAGAAAATCCACTAAAAAGAAAAAGAAAATCTAGTACAAAAAAATTAAGTACAAACATCAAAAAATTCAGTACAGAAAAATAAAAATTCAGTACAAAAAAAAAGTAGTACAAAAACAAAAATACAAAAAAAAAAACACAAAAATCCAATATAAAAAGTAATATAGTACAAAAAAAAATTATCATGTTATATGTCAAAAATACAAAAAAAACCCAAAAATGTTATATATAAATTATCATGTTATATGTCAAAATTTTATTAGTTGTTACTATTTTTAGTCAAAAATCTCTCTATATTTGATTTTTACTATATAAAATTTTGATTTTTATTATATAAAGAGATTTTTGCCTAAAAATAGTAACAACTAATAAAATTTTGACATATAACATGATAATTTTTATATATATATGTATATATATATATATATATATATATATATATGTAGGAGCCGGATCTAATACATGTGGTATTTAACGTATAAAACGTAGGAAGCCACAAAACGTAAGACACGTGTAATTCTAAAATATGAACCGTAGGGATATTTTTGTAACCGACACATAACGTATTATAAGAAACTATTTACTTAATTATGAATTATACGACAAACATGGATTCGGTTATTTTTTTTATTTTCTAATTTGTCTTACAATAATATACGAATTCAGCAATTCACGAAGGTATTTTGTACATTTTTTATCTAAGAAAAAAGTTAGGGAACCATTGTTGTTATACGTTCGATGGACGTTGTTAGAGATTGCGAAAGTACATTGTTGATATAAACATTTCATATTTTTGATATTAGCAGATGATATCGAAACTAGGAGTTACGTTACAGATGTGAAAATATCATGATAATAGACGAATCGGGAATGATGGAAGAAGATTTGTTGTATTAGTATGTAATATTAGTTTGTTTCTAAATCCGTATTTAAAGATTGGGGACCAAATTTTTATGTTATTGACCATATATTATATTTTATTTTAGTTGTACATTTTTAGTAGTTGATTATTAATATACATGAAACGAAATTAATATTTCATTTTGTATAATCTGTAATTATTATGAACATTAATAAAATATTTATATATTTTATATAAAACATAGGTCGTAATTGATTAAGTGTATTTTGATGAGTGATTTAGTTGTATATTATAACGTGGAATTGGTCAGAATATTTATTAATAAAATAAAGGTCTGTTTGTGAATATATGATAGTATGTAGTTATTTGTTTATGTTTGGTGCGTGATTATTGTAATTTTTGGATAAGATGCCATTTTGATACGTGATTAATGATTTACGTATACATAATTTACTGCAGGTTGTCAAACTAATTAGTTATCTGTTGGGATAAAACACATATCACCAACATCAGGAAAGCAATTTTATATACCTAATGTCCCGATATCTTGCAAACCACAAGAAGGAATGGGTTTTTTTTTTCTATTGAGCATGCATTTGAATTTTACCAAACATATGAAAAAATGGTGGTTTTACAGCTCGCAGAGGATCTTAGTTTTTTTATGGCAAGGTTATTAAGATAAATTACATTGTTTGCTCTAAGGAGGGACATAAACCGGCAAGAGATTGTAATTCAAGTGACAATAAGAATGAGAAAGAAAAGAGAATCAAAACTAGGAATAGGCCTAGTCAAAGAACTGGATGTTTAGTTCACATTGTTTTAAAATCACATTATAGATTGACGTTTATTATCAGTAAATTACTTGAAGAACATAATCACAGTCTTGTTTCACAAGTTGAAATCCGCCGTTTTCCATCATGTAGGAAGTTAACATGCGAGAGGATGCAGTTGATGCGTTCAATGTCTAAGCATAATATTGGTCTGGTTAGAGCTTTTAATATAATGCGTAAAAAGTACGGGGGTTTTGAGAAGGTGGGAGTTACATCTGTTGACAGGAAGAATTTCAAAAAACAAATAAATTTGTTTCTTGGTGAATATGATACATACATGATTGTGAATATGATACTGAATAAGAAGGAATTTTCCCTGATTTTTCCTTTGAGTATACTAATGACAATAAGAATTTGCTTACTGGTTTGTTCTGGGTAGACATGCTAAAAAGAATTATGTTATATTTGGTGACGTTGTTTCATTTGATGCAACATTCCGGACTGACAAGTAAATTAAATAAATTTTGGAATAATATGTTTTTTAACTTATAACATTATTTGATATTATATTATGATGATTATATATATTTTCTTTACAAATACAAAATGGTGTTTGTTCTTTTTATGGGTATTGACAACCACTATTTCAACATTACATTTGGATCTTCAATATTAAGGTCAGAAACGCGTCTTACAAATGGTTATTAGAATATTTTAAAAATGCTTTCGGGTTGCCCCCCAAATGTTGTTGTGACGAACTAGGATGCTGCTATCAAACAAGCTATATTATTTGTTTGGCCTCTCAGCAGAAATAGACTATGCATGTGGCATATCATAACTAAGGTTGCGAATAAGGTATATATATTAAGTACCAACTACGAAGTAGTAAAATGACTTTTATGTTAAATATTGTTTTGGTGGTTCAGATTTTATATATTGGTTGGTACGTCATTTGGTAAGTAATTATAAAAAGTACGTGATTATTGTTCTTTTTTTAAGAGACGTCAATTGGTACAGTAGTAATATTATTCGAGTACATAATTGAAGTAAAATGGAAATTTTTGAACATGTAATTTATTTTCATAAGATTTTTTTGAAAATATTGTATTGTATGTTACAGGATGGTAATGCATTATGTAGTCACAAGGAATTTAAGTTGCGGATATGCAATATAGTGTGGACTGATTCTATAACACCTGAAGAGTTTGATCGTGAATGGTTATCAATCACGGATGACTACGAGTCAAGTAATGTTGACTGGTTTGGATACATGTTCGAGATTAGGGATATGTGGATTCCTACGTTTTACTGACATGAATCGATGTCGGGTCTTATGCGTACTACATCACGATCTGAAAGTGAGAATCATTATTTTGGACAAGTATCCAATTGTCAATTAACTTTACTTGAATTCTTTACACATTTTGATACCGCCATGGAATCAAAATGGCATAGACATCGGAACAACGATCATGATTCAAGGAATACAACAGCTGATATGAGGTCTGATTGTCTGCTTGAGGAGCAAGTGTGATAACTAGTACCTGATCGTCCGGAAACCGTACGGTATGTGTACTTTCATTACTATGTGTGTGATTATTTATGTGAATAACAGTTACGTGATAACAAATTTTGTGAAATTTATAACAGTTTTATGTGTTTCAATGAGAATTGGGATTACAACATATAACAATTCATGTGAAATAACAAGTTATTGTAAGTACAAATGACATAAGATTTCGGTTGTGATCTAATTCCCACAAATAACAGGAATCAGATAGCCGAAAATACAATGAGAAACGAATGTGGAATCAGTGAGAACATAGGTAAAACAATTAAGTTTAGTCGTGTTCTTCTGTGAGTATGTCAAATCCAAACAATAATTTGATATCGTTTTCGAATGTCAAACTAACAGTGTATTTGTGTGGGTAACGATTTGCACAAATATATATGTGGGTTTAACGTTCTGAATGATGAAGTAGAAAACCAAATCAGAAAGTAAAGCCATCGTCGTGTTCGTTTGGGTGACGATTCGAATGAATGCGCGCGGAGGTGATACGATCTGACGAAACTGTCAAATTCGATGCTTTTGAAAATGTAAAAATTGTAATGATTTCAAAGTATGCATTGAGTGTAATGTATAAAGTCAAGCTCAAAATGGTTAATCAAGAGATATTACAATATGCTTAGCTTAACCTAAATGGTTAAGTGTTGGTATATTCATTAACCCTAAAGTCTAAATTTAATCAAAACAAGAATGAAATTATAACCAATTAAACGAACACTAGGGCATATATAACACAACACCCATACTTACAAGTTGTGAGCATTAAATAAATCAATTACATGGCTTGAAATCAATACATCACAATAACGAGCACATTCATTTCTTGTTAATAGTCAACAACTTGTACACCTTGAGTTGATTTGCCCCTTTTCTAATCTTTTTGATTTCTAAATACAGGGATGAGAAACATGCTAAATTCTTTTCTTAAATATTTTAGTACTTTATTTCATCATTTATGATTATAAGGTAACAAAGGTTTTATCTTTGCTATCATATCTATATCTATGTGTGTGTGAATCATTATTTATAACATATGAGATTATTCAAGTGTTGATAACCATCACTTGAGATATCAAAGATGATATCATGATAATATAACTTCATGATATCATTAAACATTTTGTGACAACATTGTGTGAGAAGACAAGAATTTATAACATTGTGATTATAACATTGAGATAATAACATTGAGTTGAGATAAAAATGAGACAAAAACAATGAGATGAGAACATTATATTGATTATTAGTAAGACTGATTGCATTATATAAGTGTATTCATGTGTCCATTATACATTTCATTTCATTTCATTAAGTCCCTTTCTATATCGTTTACCATTAAGTAGTAGAGGCTAAGCCGACGGTAATGTAGTGGTACCATAGGTTTGACAAACCTCCGGCGAGTGAGGTCGGTACGTTATGCGTATTGATTATGAAATTTGGCCGGTATCGTATGACCGGTAACAGGGCGAAACAGTCAGGTTTGGTAAACGGCCACATGGGTGATATTAATCAATAGAAACTGTTAGTAATTGTACCACATCTGTTCTGTTGACTGGTAAGACTGGGAGAATGACCTCACCCATGTCAACAAGCTGGGACAGACGGTTGTGATGACAAGTGAATCACAAATGAATAGGGATAAATTGGAAGAATTTGTGTTAACCACAATGAGGTCCCATTTAGCTCTATTCATCAATTGGGGAAGAACATAAAATGGGTTGACAGTCACTTCTAGTTTAGAAGTGAAAAACAATAAACTCTACGTATGAGGGAGCTAGGGGTGTTCATAGGGTCGGATAACGAGTTATTCGGGTTTGAAAATTTTTTTGGTCTATCCGAAACCCGACCTGAAATTCAAAAAATATTATCCGACCTAAATAACCTGAATTCGTACATCCGTATAACCCGAACAACCTGAATAAACCTGTTTTTTCGGGTTATTCGGATATCCGACCCGAAAAAGCTAGTTTTTGCATATCTGAAACCCGACCCGAATCTAAAATCATATTATCCGACCCGAAAAACCCGAAATAGATTTTGGATAAGGTTTTTTCAGGTTTCGGATACGATTCGGATTTCGACTTTTTTCGAATTTTGGATATTTTGAACACCGCTAGAGAAAGCAATTAAAAGATTAAGATTGATTTAAAATCTATATATTTAAAACATTAAGGGCCGTTACTTATGTTATGGTAATTACATACCCTTCAAAATACTACATATATACATATCTATATACACATGTATATATATACATATGTATATATATACATATATATATATATATATATATATATATATATATATATATATATCATTTGGGGAATAAGATATGACAATGTGAGAATATCAATTGAGAATAACAAATGTGAGAATGAAATGGGTATCTTTAGTTGCATTACAGGTGGTATTGAACTCAGTTAAGTGTGTGGTGGGCTGGCGGCTTCACTTGTGATACGTATGCCCTATATATAAGCATGCTTGACTCAGTGAAATCCAATCTATATATGGAACTGTCACACCCCAGGCCGACGGAAACGGACCGGGTTTTCCCGTCGGGCGGAAGGTTCCCGGGGCGTGATATCGTTGTGATAATCGAAATGATCAGATTGTTTACATGGCACATGATATATAAATGAGAAATGCTAACATGACATTGCTACAAAATTACAAAGTTAAATTACATTGTTATGTTCATAATTTAACTCAGTAATTCTACCAAGAAGAATCATTGGGTTTCTATCTTGTATCTGCACAAGATTTAAAAAATATGATTCACTGTTATGTCATTCAAAATATGTTCGACACAAAATGGAGCTAGGTCCTCTAAAAGTCCACTAGCTATGTTCCTGATGCCTGGTGACTAAACCTGTTCGTCACCTGAGAAAACATGCAATTAAACAAAGTCAACACTAGGTTGGTGAGTTCATAAGTTTAATATTTGAAAACTTTGATTGATAAACATTCGTAGTCACAGTATCATACACAAGTCCTGTTAATGTTTGATTCATCTGTCTCACAACATGGCCTCTCCATAGTTATATCTACAAATAGAGTTTCAATCCAATCAAGCATGCTTATATATAGGGCATACGAAAGGGTCGAGCCTACGACCCGCCCAGATGCCATCCCACCACATGCTTAACAGGATTAAACTCCACTTGCAATACAACTATGGATACCCATCTCTATCTCACATGATTTCACCTAGTCTCATCGCGTAGTCTCATGTAGTCTCATCGCATAGTCTCATATAGTCTCATCACATAGTCTCATATAGTTTCATATAGTCTCATATAGTCTCATCGCATAGTCTCATATAGTCTCATCACATAGTCTCATATAGTCTCATCAACTAGTCTCATATAGTCTCATATAGTCTCATATAGTCTCATCACATAGTCTCATCACATAGGCTCATATAGTCTCATCACATAGTCTCATCACATAGCCTCATATAGTCTCATCAACTAGTCTCATATAGTCTCATATAGTCTCATCACGTAGTCTCATCACATAGGCTCATATAGTCTCATCACATAGGCACATATAGACTCTTATTGCATAAATTCATATAGATATCACCTCCTAATCACGTGGTCACAATTTCATGGTCTCACACAAATCGGATCTAACCCAACCCTAAGACCGTCACCTTTTAGTCTCATAGGTATTACCGTTATAGGTTCATAGGTTTCACTGTAGTACAAGCATAGTATTATAAATTCAAGTCTTATAATATAATGTTAGCATGTATGGGGATTGACATCTTGGAATTAGGTTTTCCTAATGTCACCCTTGATATTACAAGTAATAGTCTCATATGTCATCTGTTCTCAGTGATAAGTGTTTTCATGTTTAACCATGTGTGATAAGAGCTAGTCTTATTACACATCGTTAGTATTAGTGGTGAACGATGTCAATATCATGAAGGTATGTCATCATGATTATCATTCTTTGTTATTCCATATAGTCACCCTGTTGTCACTAAGTTATGATAAGAACTAATCTTACCACACTTTGTCGACTCAGGGGGTGGATGATACTCGTTACATGATATCTTGTAGTATGCACCGAGTTATAAGCTGAGTGTTATAAGAACTGGCCTTATTTCACTTAACTAAATCTCGTGTCGAATGAAATTATGAAGATATATTATCTTCATATCATTCATGTTTGTTGTCGCTATTGTCATCATGCTTACTTGTGATAATCTATTCTTGTAAGAATAAGTAAGCGTTGTAAGGTAGAGTCTTACAACTATGTTATTCTATTGTGTAGATGATTTATGAAATTATCTTATCATAGTCATCTTAGTTGTCTATGTCTTATCATGATCAAACAAGCATGCATACAATGATAAGCGATAATAAGTCAAGCAATATTATCTAAATCAAAGTATAAGCAACATGTTAAGCATAAAACTTTTAAGTAATTAAAAGTTAAGCATGTTTCTCAGCCCCGAGAGTTTAAAATCAGTTAAGATTAGAAAAGGGGGCATATGAACTCACCTTGTAGCAGTTGTGGTTGACTTAGCCTAAACAAGAATGCACGCGCTCTTTGTTGTACTTATGGTTGTATTCACAATCCTGTATTGATTTCACGTTGTTTATACTTTGTAAGTATGAGTTGTATGTACTTGAGTGTGTGTATGAGTGTGTGTGTGTGTGTGTGTTAGCCCTAAAGTTGGCTAACACTTACCGGTCCTGGTCATTATTCGGCCCTGATTCACTAGTTGTAGTTTATACTAACGCTTAACTCATGCAAGTTAAGTTTAGCACTTTATGCTATTGATTTTATGTTTCACTTGAATTACTCATAGCAACTTGTATAAGTTTGTGACTCAAAGTAGTTACTAAGTGTAACTTAGGTTTTTGTATCAACTTGGCATGTTTCGTTTGAAATCCTTCATTATGATGTTTAACTTGTCACCAAATATATCATGTTATGAAAGGTCTCACCCAAGATAATTTCTAAGTTTAAAACTTAGGTTTGTAAACGTTAAGGTCTATAATTCAAATAGCTTTTAAGATTAAAACCTAGATCTTAGGTTTTGTTATCTTGTTTATCAAAAACTTCCACCACCTTTGTAGTAACTCCCATATCTATGTTTGTTGTTCTCATGTAGGTTATTCATGGCATGTGTTTGTTTATAACCAAAATCAAGTGGGCCGAACCCTTGGCATGGGCCGAGCCTTCAACTATGGCCCAAATGACACATGGGTCATATGTGTGTGTGTGGGCTGGTTAATTGTAGTAGGCCAAATGACTTGTGGGCTGGATTATTCATCATGGGCTGATTCAACCACATGGGCCAGATGAGAAGAATGTGAGCCGAATTCCTGTTGGTCGAATGAAAGTGGCCGAAGGAAATGTCTAGGCCGAATGGTGATGTAGGGCGAATGGCTCTTAGAACCAAATGAGACACCCTTGGCAGTCATTCGCTGGGCCCTTCACTCGTCCCTTGGTTCGTCCGAATGAAGACCTGATTCGGTGGATGGTTCTATTCGGCTCAAGTTCATACTCCAGCCCCCCTCCTTCGGCCGAATGGCCTCTTTCGGCTGGACTGTGAGCCGGCGCCCCCATGATGTAATTTTCCAGTTTCAACCAAGTTTAATGAGATCCCTCAGTGGTTGTGATATGTGAGAACTAGTTTTCTAAAGTGTAGGATGAAGGGGAAATGTCTAGGACCGGTTAAGGGTAGGGGTCGACCAAGGTGTACGAAAACCCTAATTTTCGTGACCTTCCTTCTCGATTTACCTTCGATTCAGAGACTTAAAGGGTCGATCCTTTGTACTTTCGTGTAGAGGAGATCAAGGGCTTCGTTTAGGCTCAAAGATGGAGTAATTTCATCAAGAAATGAAGAAGTTCTTGAGGTTTGAAGTTCAAAAATTGTAGAGAGAGAAAATCGGGGAAATGGTTTTAGAGAGAGAAAGTGGGTGTGTAATGAGGAAGATGAACTCTTTCAAGGTATTTATACCCCGAGTGAGTTCGGGTTCGTTTTCGTTGCTCGGTTCGCATATTCGTTGAGTTTCCGGAACATTACGCGAAGTTTTACGTACTTAAAATTAAAAGACTTAATTTTTAATTATTTTGATGAGTTTCAAAATTGTAAAACGTAAAATATTACATTTCTTTAAATTATTATCGTTCGTGTCTTCTTTCGTTTTCGTTTCGTCAGATCGCGTCGCCATCGCGCGTATTTATTCGAATCGTCATCCGAACGAACACGACGATGGTTTTGCTTTCCGACTTTTGTTTTCTACTTTTCAGTCACTATTTCAGAACGTTAAACTCACAGATATGTTTGTGTGAATCGTCACCCACGCAAACACACTGTCAGTTTGCTATTCTGAAACAACATTGTAATTAAGCTGTGAATTGTATTTCCTCACTGTCGGACTCAACTAAACATCCTGTTTTCACATTGTTTTCATACTGATTTTTCGGCCATCTGATTCCTGTCATCTATGGATATCAGATCGCAACCGACTTGTTCTTGTTATTTGCTTGAACACTGTTGTTTCTCTTGTTTCGTTGTATTATATGTACTTAGGTTTTCACCTAGATACTAACAACTATTGGTTATAATGAATGTTGTACTTACGACATTTAAGTTTACACATAAATACGTACAACGGTTTCTTGTATTTTGAATTCTGTTAATACAAGATTTGTTCACAAACATGTATTTACACATAGTCCATAGTGAAAGTACACATACTGTACGGACTTGCCGGACGATCTGGTACTGGATGTCACAGCTAAGGAGGAAACATTGTTGGGGGTTAAGACATGAGAATTACAATAAGACTTGTGAATGACAACAAGACTTGAAAATATCATTTTCAAATGTTTTAAAAACACTAAACTTATGAACTCACCAACCTAGTGTTGACTTGTTTACTTGCATGTTTTCTTAGGTGACGAACATGTTTAGTCACCAGATTTCAGGGCATAAGCTAGTGGGACTATACAGTGGACCTAATGTCACTCCTCAAGCCAGCGGGTTGGATTGACTTTCCCGTCGGGCGAAAAGATCTTGCGGCACGATATCGTATGATAATCTAAATGATCAGATTGTTTACATGGCACATGATATATATAATTAGAAATGCTAAATGACATTGATATTGAATTACAAAGTTAAATTACATAAGTCATGTTCATAATTTAACAATGTAAATCAATCCAAAAAGAATCATAAAGTTGGTATCTTGTGTCTGCACAAGATTCACAAAAGTGATTCACGAATATGTCATCAAAAGATTATGCACACAAAAGCTGCTAGGTCCACTATCAAGGCCCACTAGCTAATGCATCCTGAATCCTGGTGACCAAACATGTTCGTCACCTAAGAAAACATGCATTTAAAACAAGTCAAAACTAGGTTGGTGAGTTCATAAGTTTAGTAATTGAAAACATTTGAAGTTTGATATTTTCGAGTCGTATTTGTCACACACAAGTCTTATTGTAATCCCAATGTCTTATCTCTCATCAATGTTCTCTCCTTCGTTCCACCTACAGATAATATGTCAACCAATCAAGCATGCTTATATATAAGGCATACGTATCATGAGTGAAGCCGCTAGCCCACCACACACTTAACTGAATCCAATACCACCTGTATTCCAACTATTAATACCCATTTCAATCTCACATTGGATATTCCCATTTGTTTTCCTAACCTGATATTCCCACGGGTTATGTCCTCATTCCACAATGTTACACATAGAATAAAAGGTTGTGAAGGGTATGCACTACCATAACATAAGTGATGGTAGCCCTTAATGTTTTAAAGATGTATATTTTAATAAATCTTAATCCTTTTATTGTTCTCTCATAAGTAGAGTTTACTGGTTCTCGCTTCTAAACTAGAAGTGATAGTCCACTCATTTATTGTATTCACACACTTGAATGTATAGAGAATAAATGGGACCGCATTGTGGTCCTCACGTAATCAAACCACAATGCATCCAATTTATCCCTATCCATTTTTAATAACTTGTAACCCTAGTGTCTTCACAATGATCTGTCACCAGCATTTTGGCACGAGTGAGGTTAGTCACTCAGTCTACCAGTCTACAGAATCGAAGGGTACAATTACTAACAGTGTCTGTTGACTACTATCACCCATGTAGCCTTAACCAAACCTGTCTGATGCAACCCTGTTACCAGTCATATGATACCGGCCAAATGTCATGAAGTTACGCATAATGTACCGACCTCACTCGCTGGTGGTTTGTCAAACCTATGGTACCACTACGTTACCATCGGCCTAGCCTCTGCTACTTAATGGTAAATGATTTAGAAAGGGACTTACAACTTATAATGAATAGTGGACACATGAATACAGTGATATAATGCAATCAGGATTTATAGTTTCAATTGTAATGTTCTCATTCTCATCTCATCTCAATGTTCTGATCTCAAAGTAATTGTCTCAGTGTTATGATCTCAATGTAATTGTATCAATGTTATGTTCTCAATGTCTTTAACACCGTGTTATAAAAACTGGTCTTATTACATTATGTTATTACAAATGTATAATTGTTGTAAACTCGGAGAGGTTGTTTAACCAGGAACAAAGACGTTAGACAGACGGTCAAAGCTTTGGTATTAGCTCCCTCTGAAGTTTTACACTAAGTTATTTTCGTTGTTTAGTTTTTGCAAGAAAGAGAGAAGAACAGAATAATAGCATAAGGAATTTTGTGCGAAGTAATTCCAATTTCTCAGAGAATGTTGGGACTTAATGTGACACCCGGCAATTTCAGGTAAATTGTGACTCTTACATTCTTTACATTTCACATTCATACTTGTTGCATTTCATTTAATTATGTTTAATTAGATGAGTTGAACACAAACAACAACGAAACAATAGTTCAAGGAACTATAGAATCGTACATTGCACATTGGTTTTGGAAACCAAGTGTGGCAAACACAACACTAACACAAAACAATAATTCGGGGAATTATTGAATTATGCATCACATGTTGATTAGGATTAATCAAACGTGCAAACAGCTCGTTAGACATGAGCACAAACTATCGAAGATAATTCGAGGAATTATCGAAACACACACACGAGTCTCACGAACGTTGGTGATCAATCAAACTTATATGTTATTATATGATTATGTGCTAAATGTGCATTAGACGTTTAGGATAAGCGTTAGGAATCGAGTACGAGCGAAATCGTATCATCGTAATCGAAAAACAAGAAATTGGACTCGTCGCGGTACGCGACGACCCTATGAAGAAAGGCTTCACGGTACGCGGCGCAAACCGGGAGTCGAGACTCCCGAATCCCATCGCGGTACGCGATAAATAATTTTGATCGGCCTTCACGGTACGCGAAGGCCATGCAGATCAAATTTCTTTTAAATACCAACCTCCCTTCATTCTCAATCGTTTTCTCTCCGACTTTTTCGAACTCTCTCACCCATTCTCGACTAAAAGCTTCTGGAATAATCACCCAAATCCTCTGGATCAACATAGGAGCTATCTATATGCATTCCTTGGTGATTTGAAGTCATTGGAGCCTTAGAAGCTTGGAGGAGAAGACAAGGAGCTTGGAACGACCAACAAACCAGTAGTGTGTTATCATCAGAAGCTGTTCTATCTCGGATCTTGTCATCTAAGGTAGTTTTAAACATTTTCCTAGTGTTAGATCGTACATGCAAGGGCTAAAAACCCACATGCAACTCCATACGGTTATTGTGCACAAATTTGTTGGTCATTTGTTGTGTAGGTGTTATAGATTTACTGATTTCAAAGTATTAGAATGTTAGATTGAGTTTTGTTGAGTTATTGGTTGATTTGATGATGTATTGGTACACTTGCCATAAAAGGAAACTTTTATGTTGCAAGTCTTGGATTTGTGATGATCTAGACATGTTAGACATGTCTAGATGTTGTTAAATGTATATTGGAATTATTAGAAACACATTGGGGCATTTGATTTTGTCAAAAGCATGGTTTTGTATAAACTTGCTATAAAAGGAAACTTTTAAAAATCAAAAGAGGGCTTTTGATGTATTAAGGCATTTTGATGAACCTTGAGTATTGGGATGTGCTTAAAAATGATTTCTAAGCATATTGGAAACTTTGATTTGTGAAAACGAGCTTTTAAACAAGTACTTACTATTTTAGGAAACTTTATTTGGGCAAAACGGCATAAATGGTGATTTATGCACAAACGACATGTTTTAAGAGTTTAAACGTGTTTTACAATCATATTAGGAGTTATTAACTTGATGAAATGGGATTTCATAACCACACTTTCCTAAATTGGAAACTTTCTAAAAATGGTAACTTATGTGATTAGAGTCATAGGATGCATTTTGGTGTCTTATGTGCATTAAGGCACATAAACACAACAATCGTGTCACCAACGATTCATCGAATCTCACTAGTAAACACACACACACTCGGTTGAGCACACCGACACTTGGAGTTGTATGGGATACAACACAACACAGAACACATACTCACACCTATATTATTATAGGTGCCTACTAGCAGGATTGCTAGCATTCGCAGACGCGAACACATTCACCGGGACTGCTATAACAGGTGAGTTCACGGCCCCTTTTTACATTTTCTACCTTTGGGGGAGAAAACATTACATACAACTGTTTTTGATCAACATACACACTTTCGGTTACTTTTGTACATGCTAATATGGTATATGCATATGTGCGGCATAAATCCACAAAACTGATAAGTCCTCATTAAACACACCTCGAACCGTTAATAACACGTTGCGCACAGCGTGGTAATTCTGAATAGTACTGTTTGGGTCTGACAATCCCCACTGTTGCGAGCCGTATGGCCACCCCGGCTGGAGGTCGGAACAGTGCATAATTGACCAAACAACGTTTGCCATATCTTGGATGGATATGGCGGGAGGCAGCATGTTAGCTTCGGTTGCGAACCCGCATATGATATAACACATATTTACTAGCTATCAATTTATATTGCATTGTATTGAAAAGTAGACATGCAACATTTACTTTAAACATTTTGATGTTTACTGCTGATTACAAACCTGTGCTCTCACCAACCTTTGTGTTGACTCTTTACTCGCATGTTTTCTCAGGTAACTAAGGCACGCGCACAAGGAATAGGATGCTAGGCTGGAGTCGCATGCATCTGTTTAGGTGTCTTAGTCTATTAAACATTGTTATCATTTGGTCGTGTTCTTATGTATTGTTAGACATCTTTAATCGCTTCCGCAACTGTTGTTACTTATCATTTTGAAAACTGTTTTTATTTAACGCTTCCGCAAATGATGAATGTTAAACTGTTTTGTTAAAATATACTTTACTACCGCAACTCTGATTTTACAAACTGTTTTATCCAAGGAATTGGATGTACGTATACAACCAGACATGTAGGTCTCACAAGTTGTGTGACCGGAGACTGCGATCCTGACAATCTGTTGTTGCTCGCCCCCCAGAAGGGACGGTATTTTCTCGGGGTGTGACAGATTGGTATTAGAGACACCGGTTATTGTGAATTAGGTTTGCATTTAGTGAACTTAGTCTATAACCACTAGTCTGCACACAACACTTAGTGCTTAGTATTGTGATACATGCACACATGTCACATCTTTTATGCATTACCTTCATCACTGGACGTGGCTACCCATGACGGGGATAGCCGAAAGCTCTATATATTCTTTGCAATACCCACCGCACACACTACATTAGTCATTAGTCAAACACTAACACTTATTCTGGCTATTAAGATCATGGCTGGAAGACGTGGAGCACGCAGGAATGCGGGCGGACGTGGAAACATCAACCTGACAACAGCTGAGATGAACGCACTCATCAACGAGCGGGTTGAGGAGGTACTTGCTGCACGGGAAGCTGCCCGTAATCAAAACCCACTGAACCAAGGTGATGAATCTGTTCATATTCACCTTGCACCACAATCACTCAATTCCAATTCTGCACGTTTACCCGATACTTAACCCAACTCTACTCTTTGCATATCTCAGTAGCAAATCCTAACCCACCCCTCTGCACTTTCAAGATGTTCCTGGACTGCAAACCCCATTCATTCAGCGGCACTGAGGGAGCCATCGGACTATTACGCTGGATCGAAAAGGCAGAACCGGCCTTTGCTATGAGCAACTGTAGGAACGATGACAGGGTCAAGTTCGCTGCAGGGACATTTGAGGGAGCTGCCCTCACTTGGTGGAATGCCAACGTTCAAAATCTAGGGCTGGATGCAGCCAACACCCTACCTTGGGATGACTTTAAGAGGATGCTGAATCGCGAATACTGTCCTCGCGGTGAAGTGCAGAAGCTGGAAACAGAATTCTGGAACCACAAGATGATTGGTTCCGAGGTTTTGGCATACACTGCCCGGTCTTATGAGCTGGCAAACCTGTGCCCGGAAATGGCAAACCCACCTTTCAAACACATAGAGAAGTACATTGAGGGGCTACCACCTCAAATTCAGGGCATGGTACTTTCTGCTGACCCCATCACCATGCAACAAACTGTGCGACTAGCCCACAAGCTCACTGATTCGGCAGTTGCACAGTGACTCTTACCACCATGTGGTGCTGTGACCACAACCAATGACAAGAACAAACGCAAATGGGATGACACCCTAAGCAAGACTTCCACTTTCCAACCACCACCACAACAGCGCAATTTTGGATCGACCCAAGCTTATGCACCACCTATCCCCACCACTCAAAACCAAGGGGGCTATGCAGGAAAACAACCCAGATGCCACAAGTGCAACTTCCATCATGCACAGGGTCAGTGTGGCCGTTTCGAATGCCAGCGCTGCGTAAAAGGGGGACATGCAGCCAAAGACTGCAGGGGTGAGCTAATGACAAAGACCCCGCAGCCACAACAACAACAACAACAAAAACAACTTGAAGCGCCAAAGGGTTGCTTTGAATGTGGAAAACCAGGGCATTTCAAGAAGGACTGCCCACACCTGGAAAACAACAACCAACAGAACAACAATGGGAACAATGGCACAAGGGGACGAGCCTTCGTGATTGGGGCTAAGGAGGCCAGAAGGGACCCCAACCTTGCAACTGGTACGTATCTCTTGAACGATAATTATGCTTCTGTATTGTTTGATACTGGAGCTGAGAAAAGCTTTATATCTAAGGATTTTAGTGAGATACTTGCCATTACCCCAACACCCTTAGAAATTGAGTATACAGTAGAGCTAGCTGATGGTAAATTAATTGTGACTAAGCAACTTCTGAAAGAATGCACACTAGAGCTATCTAACCACCAATTTAAGATAGACCTCATGCCAGTTACACTAGGCAGTTTTGATGTCGTAGTGGGCATGGATTGGTTGTCTGAAAGCCAGGCTGAAATCATTTGCCACGACAAGGTTGTGCGCATACCTCTCGCTAACGGAGGAACTCTAGACATCAAGGGCGAAAGGAGTGACACTCCTCTGAACATCATCTCGTGCATGAAAGCTCACAAATGCTTACGAAAGGGATACACAGCCATTCTGGCACTTATCACCGACAAGACTGAAGAGGAGAAGAAAATCGAAGACATCCCAGTCGTATGCGACTATCCTGACGTATTTCCTGAGGATCTACCCGGACTTCCACCACCTCGACAAGTGGAGTTTCGCATAGACCTTGTGCCGAGAGCAGCACCTATTGCACGGGCGCCATATCGACTTGCACCTTCGGAGATGCAGGAACTGTCCAATCAACTGCAAGAGTTGTTGGACAAGGGTTTCATTAGACCAAGCTTCTCACCCTGGGGAGCTCCGGTCTTATTCGTGAAGAAGAAGGATGGCACGTTCCGTATATGCATTGACTATCTGGAATTAAACAAAGTGACAATCAAGAACCGTTACCCCTTACCTCGGATTGACGATTTGTTCGATCAACTGCAAGGATCGAGTTATTATTCTAAGATCGATCTGCAATCTGGGTACCATCAGTTGAGGATTCAGGAGGAAGATATCCCCAAGACTGCATTTCGCACTCGGTATGGCCATTACGAGTTTTTGGTTATGCCGTTTGGGCTGACAAACGCACCCGCAGTATTCATGGATCTCATGAATAGAGTGTGCAAACCATACCTCGACAAGTTCATCATTGTCTTCATAGATGATATTCTCATCTACTCCAAAAACAGGAGGAACACAAAGAGCATCTTCAATTGGCTCTTGAACTGCTACGGAAAGAGAAGCTGTACGCTAAACTCTCAAAATGCGACTTCTGGATTCGAGAAGTCCAATTCTTGGGACATGTTGTTAATGAGCAAGGGATCCATGTGGATAAATCTAAGATAGAGGCAATCAAGAACTGGGAAGCACCAAAGACCCCAACTGAGGTACGACAATTCCTAGGATTGGCCGGCTATTATCGACGATTTATCGAAGGATTTTCAAAGATAGCCCAACCACTCACCTCTTTGACCGACAAAGATAAGAAATATCTCTGGACTGACAAACAAGAAGCTGCATTCCAACTTCTCAAGCAGAAGCTCTGTAGTGCACCTATCTTATCGCTTCCTGATGGAACGGGCAACTTCGTAGTATACTGCGATGCCTCAATACAGGGGCTCGGCTGTGTGCTGATGCAGCGAGACAAGGTGATCGTATATGCTTCTCGACAACTGAAAGTCCACGAGAAGAACTACACCACCCACAACTTGGAACTTGGAGCCGTGGTATTTGCACTCAAGATCTGGAGACACTACTTGTATGGTACGAAGTGCACGATATACACTGATCACAAGAGTCTCCAACACATATTCGATCAGAAGGAACTGAACATGCGACAACGTCGCTGGCTCGAGCTCTTAAACGACTATGAGTGTGCTATCAAGTATCACCCGGGGAAGGCCAACATTGTGGCCGATGCGCTAAGCCGGAAAAACACATCAAAACCCAAGAGGGTACGAGCTTTACAGCTCACCATACATCCCAACCTCCCTGAGCAGATACGTAGTGCCCAAATTGAGGCACTTAAAGCAGAAAACTTAGTGACCGAATCATTAAGGGGAATGGAGAAACAGTTCGAAGTCAAAGCCGATTGCATACATTATTTCATGCAACGCGTCTGGGTTCCACACCACGGAGATTTACGAGATCTAGTGATGGACGAGGCTCACAAATCACGGTATTCCATTCACCCTGGATCTGATAAGATGTATCATGATCTGAAGATACTCTACTGGTGGCCACACATGAAAGCCGACATTGCCACCTACGTAGGCAAATGCTTGACTTGTGCCAAAGTCAAGATCGAGTACCAGAAACCCTCTGGATTACTCACACAACCTGAAATCCCCATGTGGAAGTGGGAACAAATACCCATGGATTTCATCACCAAATTACCCCGTACTCCTAGTGGATGTGACACTATCTGGGTAATTGTGGACCGACTGACTAAGTCAACACATTTCCTCGCGATTAAGGAAAATGACAAAATGGAAAAGCTAGCCAGAATCTATGTCAAGGAAGTAGTCTCGCGACATGGAGTGCCGATCTCCATCATTTCAGATCGAGACGCCAGATTCACTTCTAACTTCTGGAAATCATTGCAAAAGTCACTTGGCACACGGTTGGATATGAGTACAGCATACCACCCCCAAACTGATGGCCAAAGTGAACGCACGATACAAACTCTGGAAGATATGCTACGAGCGTGCGTAGTAGACTTCGGCAACAGCTGGGAAACTCACCTACCGTTGGTGGAGTTTTCCTACAATAACAGTTACCACAACAGCATCAAGGCATCGCCATTTGAGGCACTCTATGGCAGGAAATGCCGATCACCTATCTGTTGGGCGGAAGTGGGCGACAGTCAGCTCACTGGCCCGGAACTTGTACACGAAACTACGGAGAAAATCGTGCAAATCAGAAACCGCATGGCAGCAGCTCGTGATCGTCAAAAGAGCTATGCCAACAAACGCCGGAAACCTTTGGAATTTCAGGTAGGAGACAAAGTCCTTCTGAAAGTTTCGCCATGGAAAGGCGTCATTCGTTTTGGCAAACGAGGCAAACTGAACCCACGGTATATTGGACCTTTCGAAATCCTAAAGAGGATTGGTCCGGTGGCATACCAACTCAACTTACCAGCCGAACTCGACGGAGTTCACAACGTGTTTCACGTCTCAAACTTGAAAAAGTGTCTATCTGATGAAACACTTATAGTTCCACTGGATGAGATCCAGGTGGATGAACAACTACGGTTCGTGGAAGAGCCGGTAGAGATCATGGACCGTGAGGTCAAACAACTCAAACAGAGCAAGATTCCGATTATCAAAGTCCGATGGAACTCGAAACACGGACATGAATTCACGTGGGAACGTGAAGATCAAATGATGCGCAAATATCCCCATCTCTTCAAACAGAAAACGTCAAACGCCGACAACAACGAATAAATTTCAGGGCGAAATTTCCTTTAAACAAGGGGATGATGTGACAACCAGAAAATTTTTGTTCCTCAAACACTTTTGCTTCTCAAACACTACCAACAACAACCAAATTTCGGGATGAAATTTCTTTCAACAAGGGGATGATGTGACACCCGACAATTTCAGGTAAATTGTGACTCTTACATTCTTTACATTTCACATTCATACTTGTTGCATTTCATTTAATTATGTTTAATTAGATGAGCTGAACACAAACAACTACGAAATAATAGTTCAAGGAACTATAGAATCGTACATTGCACATTGGTTTTGGAAACCAAGTGTGGCAAACACAACACTAACACAAAACAATAATTCGGGGAATTATTGAATTATGCATCACACGTTGATTAGGATTAATCAACGTGCAAACACGTCGTTAGACACGAGCACAAACTATCGAAGATAATTCGAGGAATTATCGAAACACACACACGAGTCTCACGAACGTTGGTGATCAATCAAACTTATATGTTATTATATGATTATGTGCCAAACGTGCATTAGACGTTTAGGATAAGCGTTAGGAATCGAGTACGAGTGAAATCGTATCATCGTAATCGAAAAACAAGAAATTGGACCCGTCGCGGTACGCGACGACCCTATGAAGAAAGGCTTCGCGGTACGCGGCGCAAACCGGGAGTCGAGACTCCCGAATCCCATCGCGGTACGCGATAAATAATTTTGATCGGCCTTCGCGTGCAGATCAAATTTCTTTTAAATACCAACCCCACTTCATTCTCAATCGTTTTCTCTCCGACTTCTTCGAACTCTCTCACCCATTCTCGACTAAAAGCTTCTGAAATCATCACCCAAATCCTCTGGATCAACATAGGAGCTATCTATATGCATTCCTTGGTGATTTGAAGTCATTGGAGCCTTAGAAGCTTGGAGGAGAAGACAAAGAGCTTGGAACGACCAACAAACCAGTAGTGTGTCATCATCAGAAGCTGTTCTACCTTGGATCTTGTCATCTAAGGAAGTTATAAACGTTTTCCTAGGGTTAGATCGTACATACAAGGGCTAAAAACCCACATGCAACTCCATATGATTATTGTGCACAAATTTGTTGGTGATTTGTTGTGTAGGTGTTATAGATTTACAGATTTCAAAGTATTAGAATGTTAGATTGAGTTTTGTTGAGTTATTGGTTGATTTGATGATGTATTGGTACACTTGCCATAAAAGGAAACTTTTATGTTGCAAGTCTTGGATTTGTGATGATCTAGACATGTTAGACATGTCTAGATGTTGTTAAATGTATATTGGAGTGATTAGAAACACATTGGGGCATTTGATTTTGTCAAAAGCATGGTTTTGTATAAACTTGCTATAAAAGGAAACTTTTAAAATCAAAAGAGGGCTTTTGATGTATTAAGGCATTTTGATGAACCTTGAGTATTGGGATGTGCTTAAAAATGATTTCTAAGCATATTGGAAACTTTGATTTGTGAAAACGAGCTTTTAAACAAGTACTTACTATTTTAGGAAACTTTATTTGGGCAAAACGGCATAAATGGTGATTTATGCACAAACGACATGTTTTAAGAGTTTAAACGTGTTTTACAATCATATTAGGAGTTATTAACTTGATGAAATGGGATTTCATAACCACACTTTCCTAAATTGGAAACTTTCTAAAAATGGTAACTTATGTGATTAGAGTCATAAGATGCATTTTGGTGTCTTATGTGCATTAAGGCACATAAACACAACAAACGTGTCACCAACGATTCATCGAATCTCACTAGTAAACACACACACACTCGGTTGAGCACACCGACACTTGGAGTTGTATGGGATACAACACAACACAGAACACATACTCACACCTATATGATTATAGGTGCCTACTAGCGGGATTGCTAGCATTCGCAGACGCGAACACATTCACCGGGACTGTTGTAACAGGTGAGTTCACGGCCCCTTTTTACATTTTCTACCTTTGGGGGAGAAAACATTGCATACAACTGTTTTTGAACAACATACACACTTTTGGTTACTTTTGTACATGCTAATATCATATATGCATATGTGCGGCATAAATCCACAAAACTGATAAGTCCTCATTGAACACACCTCGCACCGTTAATAGAGCGTGGCGCACAGCGTGGTAATTCTGAATAGTACTGTTTGGGTCTGACAAGCCCCATTGTTGCGAGCCGTATGGCCACCTCGACTGGAGGTCGGAACAGTGCATAATTGACCAAACAACGTTTGCCATATCTTGGATGGATATGGCGGGAGGCAGCATGTTAGCTTCGGTTGCGAACCCGCATATGATATAACACATATTGACTAGCTATCAATTTATATTGCATTGTATTGAAAAGTAGACCTGCAACATTTACTTTAAACATTATGATGTTTACTGCTGATTACAAACCTGTGCTCTCACCAAACTTTGTGTTGACTCTTTACTCGCATGTTTTCTTAGGTAACTAAGGCACGCGCACAAGGAATAGGATGCTGGGCTGGAGTCGCATGCATCTATTTAAGTGTCTTAGTCTATTAAACATTGTTATCATTTGGTCGTGTTCTTATGTATTGTTAGACATCTTTAATCGCTTCCGCAACTATTGTTACTTATCATTTTGAAAACTGTTTTTATTTAACGCTTCCGCAAATGATGAATGTTAAACTGTTTTGTTAAAATATACTTTACTACCGCAACTCTGATTTTACAAACTGTTTTATCCAAGGAATTGGATGTACGTATACAACCAGACATGTAGGTCTCGCAAGTTGTGTGACCGGAGACTGTGATCCTGACAATCTGTTGTTGCTCGCGCCCCAGAAGGGACGGTATTTTCTCGGGGTGCGACTGTTAAATACCCAACATTCAGTGTTACAAGACAAGAAATAATAAGACAAATAACTAACACTGTTACAGACATTGAATCATCATAATAGTACAATTAATACAAAGTCAACAACAACAGAAAAACGAGTCTTCAGGTGTCTTCAGAAGTCTTTAGTTCTTCCGAGGTTAAGATAGTTGTGTTGAGGCTCAGTGGTTCTTCTTTAGGAAGATGTTCATCAAAACCTGATTATACAATCAGCTATTTAGGAATCGGAGGTTGTCTTCCGAATCAATTGATGTCTTCCAAAGCAGTGGTTGTCTTCCAAAAGGATCATAGTCAGCTAATGTCTTCCGGTGTGGAGAAGTTCATCGGTAGTTCTTTTTGGCGAATCTTCCGCTATTGATGTTTCGATGCTGAAGTTGTTCTTCAATCGGAAGGGAGAGTATTCTGAAGTGAAGTATCCGCGGTTGGTCATTCCTCAGTTTTATTCATTTGTCTGACTTCAGTGGTTTTGCTCATCAGTCCTTATTTTCCAACAATCTCCTTCTGGACTGATGAAGCCAAAACCATTTATTTTTATCTAAGAGCTAGACCAATTTTATTTCTAAGAGTCCGCACATAGTTCAGGACTTGATATTCTGTATCAGCATTATCTAGATTCATATGCTGCAATTCCTTCTGATCATTATTTGGTAGATTGAGAATTTCATCCCAATCTGAGAAGAAGGATCTTGAACTATTGTATCTCTCAATTATCATGCTCATGGAGACAAAGTCATAGAACCATCTTTTTATTCTAGTTCTGGAATTTTTGATCTGAGGTGGTTGGGACTTAGAAGATGGACCCAAGGGGAGAGGAGCTCCAGCAGGCCAGTGAATTATTTCTCTTCTTTTTACTTGATCTTTTGAATCAAGTATTTTCTTTACTACAACATGCTGATGGGGCTCGTAGTTTATTAGAAGATCAGGAAGAATTTCCTTTTCAACTTCAACCAAGGTCTGAAGTTGACAGCACATGGAGATTCTGCAGACCCAACACCTAGGCTTCCTATAGGTGCATTGTGCAGGTGATCAAGCAATGTGCTTGGATTAGCATCCTTTAGCTAGGACATTATAGTGGGGGAGGGTGACGTGGCTTCTTTCCAAAGCTCTGAATGATCACTGTTATCTCTTTTGAATTTTGACCATTCATCAAACAGAACATCATCTTTCCATCTTGTTATTGTGTTCTTTGGTCCCCATTGATTTTTTATGAGGATATGTTTTATTCTTCTTCTCTGCTCAAGGGTCTTTTTCTTCTTGATGTCTGCCTTTATTCTTTTGGACAGAACCTCAGCTTCATTCCTATGGCTAGTGATATCTTAGTTACTGAAGGTTTGAACTTTGTACTTACCTTCATCCAGCAAAAATTCGATCAGCTGCTCCCTCTCAGCCTGATAAGCTTTATTTTGATGCCGATCCATCAAGGCTATTTGTTCCTGATAGGTCTTGGCCAGATCATCTCCTAAGATACAAGTGGCTTCTAGATCAGCTAGGATCTTATTTTCCTTTTCAGTTTCTTTATGCTTTGTCTCTTGAAGGTCTTCATCGGAAGGGAATGTCCTTACAGGAGAATAGGATTCCGTTAGCGGAGAAGTTTATGATTTTTCAGCATCTGCTGACTTTATTTGTGAGGGACTATGGTGGTTTTAGGCAGGTCAGACTCATCATCATATGCCAATATGAGCCTTATCTTTCTAGGAATATGAGAGGCAATGAGCTGATCATCATTTGAGTCCGAGCATGGTTCTTGAATAGGGGTTAGAGGTTTTAGAGGTTTGTTACTGGGGGTTTTGGGTTAGACACACGGTCATAACTTTGGTATTAGCTCCCTCTTAAGTTTTACACTAAGTTATTTTTGTTGTTTAGTTTTTTCTAGAAAGAAAGAAGAACAGAATAATAGCACAAGGAATTTTGGAGAAGTAATTCCAATTTCTCACAGAATGTTAGGACTTTAATACCCAACATTCAGAGTTACAAGACAAAAAATAATAAGACAAACAGCTGACACTATTACAGACACTGAATCATCAGAATAGTACAACTAATACAAAGTCAACAACATCAGAAACAAGAGTCTTCAGGTGTCTTCAGAAGTTTTCAGTTCTTCCGAGGTTGAGATAGTTATGTTGAGGCTCAGTGGTTATTCTTTAGGAAGATGTTCATCGGAAGGTGATTATACAATCAGTTATTTAGGAATTGAAGATTGTCTTCCGAATCAATTGATGTCTTCCGAAGCAGTGGTTGTCTTCCGAAAAGATCATAGTCAACTAATGTATTCCGATGTGGAGAATTTCAGCAGTAGTTCTTTTTGGCGAATCTTCCACTATTGATGTTCCGATGCTGAAGCAGCTCTTCAGTCTTAAGGGAGTGTATTCAGAAGAGAAGTATCCACAATTGGTCATTCTGTTGTTTTATTCATTTGTCTGGCTTCAGTGGTTTTGCTCATCAGTCCTTATTTTCCAACAATAATGATATCATGCAATTATATTTTCATGATCTTATTCTTGATGTCTCATGTAATTGTGATCTACACTTGATTATTCCCACATGTTATAGATACCATATCACACACAAACATAGATATAGAAATGATAACTATGGTAAAACCTTCGTTATATTATAAACATGATAAATGAGATAATGAACCAAAACCTTTAAGAAAAGAATTTAGCATGTTTCTCAGCCCCGTATTTGAAATCAACAGATTAGAAAAGGGGCATATGAACCCACCTTGGTATTGTAGTGGTTGAGTAGTAACAAGAAGTACACGCGCTCGTTGTTGTTGTGTTATGTATTAATCCTAAGGTTTGTTAGACTTATTGAATCCTAGTTATATTGAGTAACCTTAACGCAATTTGTAATATAATACACTAACACTTAATCATTTTAGTTTAATCTTAGTATATTATGATATTCCTTAGTTATTTGTTTTGACTTTAATCTGTAACACCCCAAATTTTCTAATAGAACTTATTGAAATTACGTATGTGTAACGACTAGTTAACTTGCAGGAAAAACAAACAAAAAATAAACCAAGTTCAGTTCACAAAATGGAGTACTCGAATTCTATTTCCAGAACCCTAGTTCTCAAAAATCAGTACTAAAAAATGACCCGATTTCGAGTGCCCAGTTCGTGAACACCGCCTGTATATATTAGTGCCTTGGGAAACGTGCACACCTTTGGCTGGAATCACGCTTTCTCACAAGTACACGAAGAGGATTTCGAGAACTTCAAGAAACGAGCTTTTAATCGACCAAACGAAGGAAGAAACCCACGGGATTCTATAGATGTAATCATCTGGCATCAAGTAAGCACTCTAAACTAAAAAGTTAGGATTTTTATATGAAAGTTAACTTAGGCATAAAGCTCACACCTTTATGCTTAAAGCTCGAAACATTGCGGTTCCAACATGTTGTTAACGACGTAAGGAACCTAGGACTAGTACCCCAAAGCCTTAGATAGATTTCTGAGATGTTTTATGATAAAAAAATAAGTACTCGAAAATGTACACGAAATGAGGACTTGAATCCCTTTGAGTATGATATTTCTATAACCCATGGTTCGTTAACTATTTTTCGAGAATGAGAATTCGTGTACAATGTTTCGAGTACTCAGGTATTTCGTGAACTCATTGATTTCCTGTACAAGAGTACTTCGTGAACTTCAAGGGTTTCGAATACTAATGGTTTCGAGAACTTGGATTATTAGGGGGAACTAGTAGGCTATGAGGACTTAGAATAAATTATAAGTCTAGGAATGGGATGTGATAAGATAATGTAATGATGTAGGTTCTTAAGTCTTGGCTAAGGAGTTCGGTCAGGAATACAAGGAGCTACTGTCAGGTGAGTTCTAGATTCCCTATAGAAACACTTTATGTGTACTTATGTTTTGGGCTGACATACATGCTGTTAATATGTTTATGATGTTATGTGACAAAACCATGATGATGAATGCATGTTAACAAATTAGGATGATTTATGCATGAAGGTATGCTAAGTATGACGATTGCATGCTAGTGAGTTATGATGATGAATTGTATGTTAAGCATGCTATGATGATAGTTATAAATGTTATGATATGATGAGATCCGAGGCTGCTAAGATGAAAGTATGATGTATGATTGATGAAAGCTAGTATGACATGTTTATGAGGCCATGATATGTGATATGATGCATAGATTCTAGCATGACATGTATGTGATGCCATGATGTTTTGATACGATGATATGATGTTAGCATATCGTACTATGATGATTCCTATGTGATTAATATATTGATACGATGAAATGATGGTAGCATGACATGTTTATGATGCCATGATGACTATGACGAATGATGTTATGACGACTAGCATGAAATGTATGATGTTTATAATGAATGATAATATGATGCTAGTATATCCTGTATGATGAATGGACGATGATCCCATAATTTTTATGTGTAACATCACTGTACTTTCGGTTGTCCGTACGTCCGTACATCCGTACGAATGTACTGTTACGACTGGATATTTATAATTATTAATGATTATGAGATTATTGATTGACATTACTGATATTATCACTGTTGCTGGTATACATGATTATAATTTATTATACGCGTAAACCACGGGAAGTTTAGTTGTAATTCAACTACACAGACCCGTAGTGTTTATTGCAGTTACGTATTACAGATGATGAAGAATTATTGGTTGAGAATTGATTTGTGATGGAACTGGGAGTTTGTTGGAGTCTGGTTACTAAACGTAGTCAAGGACCCATGGTCATGGTTTATCGAAATAGCGGTGGGACGGTGGCTAGGGCAGTTGCGACTGACCCTTACATATGCCCTATATATGCATATTTCGGTCTATCATGGATGTGTCAGTGACTAGGGTTTAGTGGGTTTTGGTTTGGGAAATGATAATATTAAAGTTAATAAATGTTGGGAATTAATTACGCGAAGTGAGGTTACGAACATTACTTAAACGTGAATATTAATTCAGAAATGTTAACTTAATAAATGTATTCGCGTGGGTGACGATTCACACGAATATAATTATTAAGAATAATATACTGAAACGATATTCCATAAATAATAAATCAAATCGAAATACGATACGAGCGTTGGATTCGCAAAGGTGACGATCTTTACGAATACGTACGCGAGTAACGCGTTTCGACGAGATAATTAAATAATATCTCACGATATTAAATTAATAAATAAAACTTAAAACGTTTATTAGGAATCACAACCTAAATTGAGTTCGAATAAATTAATTATTAAATTATTGATTTAACGAAAATAAACGGAACTGCTTATTTAAATGATCTCTTGAAATTATTTTTATTACAAAGAAAACACGTTTATTTAAAAAGACTTTAAACATGTTACAAAAAGAACCGTGTAAATTAGTAATGATTAGCGCATATTAAACGAGATTATTTTTGTAAAATAAGGATGGTTTAAAATAAATGTAATTAACAAAACCGTATTATTTAAACATTTTATGTTTAAATATATTTACGTTTAAAAACCGAGTATTTTATTTATTATGATTACCGCGATAAAAACGAGACCGGACACGGGGTAATAACACACATTATAAGAAAGAGTTTCTTTCTTTCTTCTTCATTTCACCAAAATCACTTCTCTCTCTAAAAACACACACAACTCTCTCTCTACCTTCTCTCTACGATTTCAAGCTCGTTACCCGACGGAATCGCGAGATCTCGGTGTCCACGCGTTCGTGTGCTCGAGAGGAACAAGAAGATCCGAAGAAATCTCGTTTTTGGGCTACATTCCGAGGTAAATCTATGAAGTTATGTTCGGTTTTGTAATAGATCTTGAACCCTTGCCTAGTTAATATTGTGATCGATCTAGAACAAGTGTAAAACACCAAATCGTGTTGTTAGTAGGTAGGAGGGAGCCATAGACGACCTGATAACTTACAGGTTCGTGAGGAAGAAGAGGATGGGGGTGTCGACTCGACACAGCACATGGCCGAACCACTGTGCAGGTCGGCGAACCCTCGACAGTTCCTGAGAGCCGAACCCTCTACAGCCCCACGAACCATCTAACTGGCCACGAACCCTGCGTGGTCAGCCACTGGCCGAACCTTCTTAAGTCACGAGCCTTGTTGAGCAAGTTACTGAGGAGCGAATCTTAGTCTCGGCGAACCTATGATGCTGTAGCAAGGTTCGTCGAACCTAAGCCAGGAAGCAGCGAACCTGAACAAGTAACCCTAGTCCCACGAACCTTTTAGTTGGGCCGAACTATGGTTCAGGCCGAACCCTAAGGTGGCACCGAACCTATCATGCAAGCTGGCCGAACCATGACACATGTTAAAAGAACCTTCTTGCACAAAGTTAACCCGCGAACCCTCTAAGGCCGAACCTTTACTTTGGTGGGCCGAACCTAGGGCAGCTAGGTCATAGGTTCGCTGCCCTTAGAGGTAAACTAGGCCAATCTCGTTTAATAAATGGAATTAAGGGCTAACGGGGGATATAATAAGTAGGTATATGTATATGTACATATATGTATAGCCATGCATGCATGATGATTTTGATTAACACTTTTCGTTAATTATATTAACCTCAAGTTATGAAATGTTATATAATGTGAAGGTTGAGAAAATAACCTAATTATAATCTTTTAAACTATAAAGTTAATGGTGATGATTTGATATGGGAGGTTAAGAGAATTAAGCATGCATGCATGTATACAAAAGGGTACTTAGGGTATAAGGTTGATACCTTTATAAATAGTAAACTTTTGAATTATCAATTAAAAGTCTTCATATAGTGAACAATTTAAGATCATGAGCTTAGTGCAATTGTAGGTTGAATATTGTCAAACCATGGATGACACTACCTAACTGAAAAACAAATATAAACTAAGTCCATAGAGTACTTTTGGGTTTAAAGTAAATCGCGATGGACTTTTAATACTAATCAAACTCATGTACTCATAAGCACGATCACATATTAAATTTACAGATCCTTGAATTGATTTGAGTTACATACGCGAGCGCGCATAACACGAGAACACACATTCTAAGGACTTCAGGTGAGTTCTGATAACCTCCCTTTCTTTAAACTGTTTTAGTTTTAAAACTCGGAGGTGAAACATGTATACCGGTTTAAATATTATTTTGATAACACAAGGATAATACCTGTTTATCATTATGATATTCATATTATGAATTATCACTGATTGTCATTATTATTCATCCGTGTAAATATTGTTATTGATTTCGGTCAATAACAAAGATTACATGTATTGTCACGTGGATGATTTCCACATCCGTGAATCATTGCCTTTGACTTCGGTTAATTGCTTTGACTTCATGTATTGTCACGTGGATGAGTTCCACATCCGTGGATCATTGCTTTTGACTTCGGTTAATTGCTTTGACTTCATGTATTGTCACGTGGTTAGCGACCACTCCATGAATCATGTATTTAACTTATGTTAATTACATAATGATCATGTATAGTCACGAACATTGTTAGAGAATATGATTGATGAGATTGGTTGATTAGTTGTGGATTGATTATCTATGTTTGACTATGAATAATTGTGATTAATTATGGCTGATTGATTATGTGATTATGTGATTGTATATGTGTATGATTGATGAATTGGTGGATGTGTGTTGGATTATTTCATACAGGTATTCATATGGATTTCTTATGAAGATCATAAGTTTTATACCCGTTTTAAACAAAGCAGTTTATAAAACCATTTTAAATCATAAACCTTTAAACTCATTTTACTAAAATATTTTCCAGTATAAAAACTTATGATTACTCACCAACTACTTTTGTAGTTGACACTTGTTTTCTTACATGTTTCAGGTGATGGAGACAAGTAGGAATGAAGAGAGGATCTCTTCTATTTTGGACATCATCATATAGGATCTTGGACTTAGTTAATTAACTAAATTTCTGGCGATTAGAGTTTAGTTAGTTTAACTAATTCTTTTGTGTAACTGATGTATTTGATTCATGACGACCATGATTTTTGTGTAATTATTTTGGCTGATTAAATGATATATGATGATTGAATTAGATGCCCACGAGCTTTTGAACAATCTACACATCCCTCGTGGCATCCCGACGATTCCGCCGCCGGTCGGGGTGTTACAGATTGGTATCAGAGCCTGGGTTATAGGGAATTAGGTTACTAGAAATGGCTGACCTAGTCTATAACCGTAGGATACCCTAGTATGAAGTAATTTCATACACTAGTTAGTATATTCAGGATTTCATGCCTATGTGTTTATTACATTTTAACTGAACTCCTGTTATACATCTGATATATGTATGCTGCTTATAAATTTCTTGCTTATGTGTGCCCTAATGATTCGATAAGGACATGCACGTGGTGTATCGTAAAGGTGGTGGGACGTTGGCTAGGGCAGTTGCGACTGACCCTTACATATGCCCTATATATATACCATTTACGGTACATTGGGTGGATGTCAGTATTGAAGAATGTGGGAACTACCCGTTTGGGAAATTACCTGCTTAAGAAATTAAATGCTTAGGAATTATCTGCTTTAGGAATTATTTGTTTTATCTATAAACTCCAGACAAGGACACACTCGTGGTATACTACAAAGGTGGTGGGACGGTGGCTGGGGCAGTTGCGACTGACCCCTACATATGCCCTATACATATACCATTTGTAGTATATTGGGGGTCTGTCAGTGTCAGGAACTTAGGATATTACTAGGAATTATTGTGAGATGGATGTTGATGGTCTGTTGGTTAAGGTTGGTTTGGATTGACACTTTGGATGATCACACTTGATAAACACTTATAAATTCACTTATAAAAACATACGGATTGGACACGTAGGGTGCATAGGATTAATGAACGGTATGAGCGATTAGTGATGAAATATGGACTTGGGTGATGATATAGACACTTGGTGGTAATATAAACGCATAGTGATGATACTAACACTTAGTGATAGTATGAACACTTGATGAGGATGAACCATAGGGAGGATATGAACACTTAGTGACAATTAGAGCACTTAGTGATGATATGGACCCTTATTGATGATTATGGACATTGAGAATAGCATGGAATTTAGTGAACTTAGACAATTAGGGGAACTCTAATGTCAGGTGAACTTAGACATTAGGTGAACTTAGAAATAGGTAAACCTACATGTCAGGTGAACTTAGACATTAGGCGAACCTAATTGTCCAAGGGAACTAAAGATCACTTCACTCAAAATTATCCTATCTTGGGTAAGGTTTATGAAGTGAGAATATGGTGAAATACATGATAAACCCCAAACACTAACAAGGGCATAATCGTGGTGCAACGGAACGGTGGTGGGACGGTGTAGGGGAGATTGCGATCTACCTCTGCATATGCCCTATATATAAGCTTGTTGCGTTGTATCGGGAGGTTGTCAGTGTTGGTTTAGGGTGGGAAATGTATAGGACTTAGGAATAGCTAGCTAATATTAGTTATGACCAACTAGGACACTTAGTATAATATTAAGACATTTATAAATATAATGAGTTTAAGGACAGATAGGAGAGAAATATAGTTCCAATATGTAATTCTAACTGTTTAAATGAACTCATTTGACCATTGTTTGTATGCCATATGTTGTAAGTAACATGTTTCTAATTTCTCAGAAACATGCCGCCTCGCCGTCACAACGAAGATGACTCAAACAGTGGGGATGTTAACAACGGTAATGCCAACACCGGCATACAAGAGTTAGCCACACTTATTTCTGGATTGGTGAGCCAACTGACTCAGGCTAACCAGAATATCAACCAGAACAGAGGTGGTGCAAACCAGACAACTTGCACATTCAAACACTTCAATTCCTGCAACCCCCTGAAATTTACGGGTGCTGAATCGGCCACTGGTCTGCTGCAGTGGTTCGAGAGTATGGAGAACACCTTCATCAACAGCGAATGTCCCGAGAATCTGAAAGTTCACTATGCCACCAGTGTTTTCCAAAAGAGAGCACTGACTTGGTGGAATGGGGAAAAACGAACTAGGGGAGTGGACGCCGCTCTTGCACTGACGTGGACCGAGGTCAAGAATCTGATGACCACTGAATTCTGTCCTCGTAGTGAGATGAGGAAGCTTGAGACTGAATTCTGGGAGCTCAAGCAGGATAGCGGAGAGAATGTCATCTATAATACTCAATTCCATGAGTATAGCTTACTGGTACCTCACATGGTGACACCCTTGGAAAGGGCAATTGAGAAATATATCGGCGGACTGCCGGTACAGATTCAGGATACAGTCTACGGGAGCAATCCCAAAACACTTGAGGCTGCAATCCGATTATCTGCAACTCTTACTGACAATCATGTGAGGAATGGAACACTCACTAGGAAAGGATACAAGAAGACTGACACCAAGACTGCTGCAAAGGAAGTCAAAACTGAAGTCAAGTCTAAAGCTGCTAGCTCATCCAAAAGCAGCAACAAGAAGAGAAAGACCAGAAACTTCATGGTCGCTACTCCTGCTGCCAAGTCTGCGCAGCAATCATGAAACAATTCAACTGCCAGGAATTTCACTGGGAACACTCCTCAGTGTAATACCTGCCGATATCATCACGCACCAAATTTGCCATGTCGCGTCTGCAACAACTGTGGCAAGTTTGGTCATTTTGCTAATGTTTGTCGGAGTGCACCGCAAGCACAAAGGATGCAACAGGCACCGCTTTCACTGCCAGCTCCGCATGCACAACCAATACCAGCTGTACCCGTTCGCCAGGTACCTCAAGCACAGGCAAGAGCCTGTTACGAATGTGGTGAAGTGGGTCATTTCAGAAATCAGTGCCCAAAGTTGACTGGAAATAATCATAGGGTGGCAAGAGGCCGGGCATTTCTACTGAATGCTCCAGCTGCTCAGACCAACCAGGACGTCGTCAACGGTACATTTCTGATCAACAACTCTTATGCATCTGTCTTGTTTGATTCTGGTGCCGATAGGAGTTTCATTTCATATGATTTTGAATGCTTACTTGGTAGAACACGTACATATTTAGATAAACCATTTAACGTGGAAGTGGCTTACGGAAACACTATTGATATTGACACTATTATCGTTGGATGTACGGTGAACTTAAATGATCACGTTTTCCCAATTGATCTTATACCGATGCATCTTGGTACCTTTGATGTTATCATAGGCATGGATTGGTTAGCCACCCACAGAGCGGAAATAGTTTGTCATGAGAAATACATACGTATTCCATTGTCTTCGGGTGAAACTTTGAGAATATTTGGAGAAACTGCTAGTAAAGGTCTTAAGTTAATGTCTTGCACTAAAGCACACAAGTACCTTAGGAAGAAATGTATAGCATTTTTAGCTCATATTGTGGAGAAGAAAGAGAAAGGAAAGAAGATTGAAGATGTTCCAGTGATACGAGACTTCCCAGAAGTATTTCCAGATGATTTGCCGGGTCTTCCACCAGAACGTCAAGTTGAGTTCCGAATCGACTTAGTACCTGGTGCAAACCCAGTCGCCAAAGCTCCCTACAGACTTGCGCCTTCGGAGTTGCAAGAATTGGCGAGCCAGCTGCAAGAACTTACTGATAAAGGATTTATTCGCCCGAGCCATTCGCCATGGGGTGCACCGGTCCTGTTCGTCAAGAAAAAGGACGGGTCATTCCGGATGTGCATCGACTACCGCGAATTGAACAAGTTGACTATGAAAAATCGATATCCACTGCCGCGCATCGATGATCTCTTCGATCAGCTTCAAGGCTCGGCATGGTTTTCAAAGATCGACCTTAGGTCTGGGTATCATCAGCTTCGCGTACATGATGATGATATTCCCAAGACAGCTTTTAGAACCAGATATGGCCATTATGAATTTTTGGTAATGCCTTTCGGCCTTACCAATGCACCTGCGGTTTTCATGGACCTCATGAACCGTGTTTACAGGCCATACTTGGATAAATTCGTGATTGTATTCATTGATGATATTCTGATCTACTCAAAGACCAAGGAAGAACACGAGAAACACCTTAAGTTGGTTTTGGAGGTCCTGAGAGAAGAGCGACTGTATGCCAAATTCTCTAAATGTGAATTTTGGCTTAAGGAAGTTCAATTCTTGGGACACATAGTCAACGAATACGGTGTTCATGTGGATCCTGCAAAGATCGATGCTGTGAAGAATTGGAGTACACCAAAGACACCGACGGAGATTCGATCATTCCTTGGACTTGCCGGTTACTATCGGCGGTTCATATCGAACTTCTCTAGGATTGCGGTCCCTCTCACTGCTTTGACTCAGAAGAATAGGCCCTACGAGTGGGGACCAAAGCAAGAAGAGGCATTTCAGACCTTGAAGCAGAAACTTTGTGATGCTCCTGTCTTGACATTGCCTGACGGGAATGATGATTTTGTGGTTTATTGTGATGCATCCAACCTAGGTCTCGGTTGTGTTCTCATGCAACGGGGAAAGGTTGTGGCTTATGCATCAAGACAACTAAAGATTCACGAGAAGAACTACACCACACATGACTTGGAACTCGGCGCAGTCGTGTTTGCCTTGAAGATATGGAGACATTATCTTTATGGCACTAAGTGTGTAGTGTTCACTGATCATAAAAGCTTGCAACACATTCTAAATCAAAAGGAGCTCAATATGAGACAACGGAGATGGGTTGAACTGTTAAATGATTATGATTGTGAAATTCGTTACCATCCTGGTAAAGCGAATGTAGTAGCAGATGCGCTTAGTCGCAAAAGTCAAGTTCAGATCCATAGTGTCCGAGTGCACACTAACCTCCGTAATGATGTTCTCACAGCCCAACAACACTCATTAACTCAAGATGACTTGAAAAATGAGATGTCTTGTGGGGCTGAAATTTTATTGGAAACTAAGGATGATGGTTTGATGTATTATTTGAATCGGTTGTGGATACCAAACAGAGGTGATCTCAGGATGGTGATTATGAATGAAGCTCACAAGTCTCGTTACTCAATCCATCTGGGCTCGGATAAGATGTATCAAGACCTTAGGGGCTTGTACTGGTGGCCTGGAATGAAGAAGGACATTACTGAATATGTGTCTAAATGCCTTAACTGCGCTAAAGTCAAGGCAGAACACCAGCGACCTTCAGGATTGTTATTACAACCAGAGATACCAATGTGGAAGTGGGAGAATATCTCCATGGATTTCATTACTAAACTTCCACGAACTGCAAACGGTAAAGATAGCATTTGGGTTATTGTTGATAGATTGACTAAGTCGGCTCATTTCTTACCGATACGCGAAACTTACCCTGTGCGGAAATTAGCTCGTATCTACATTGATGAAATCATTAGCCGACATGGTATTCCCCTAAGCATAATATCGGATCGTGATGCTCGTTTCACGGCACGATTTTGGGAATCACTTCATGAAGCTTTTGGAACAAGACTGGATCTTAGCACCGCTTATCATCCTCAAACGGATGGTCAAACGGAGCGAACGATTCAGACACTGGAAGACATGTTAAGAGCTTGTGTCATCGATTTCGGTGGAAATTGGGATAGCCATCTACCATTGGTTGAGTTCTCGTATAACAACAGTTATCACGCGAGCATTGGTATGGCACCGATTGAAGCTCTTTATGGCAGGAAATGTCGGTCACCTATTTGTTGGACCGAAGTTGGCGATTCGCAAATTACTGGTCCTGAGATTATTCAGGAAACGACTGACAAGATTCGCCAGATCCGTGACAATCTGTTAGCTGCTCGCAGTCGACAGAAGAGCTACACGGATAAAAGAAGAAAACCTTTAGAGTTTGATGTGGGAGATATGGTATTACTCAAAGTGTCGCCTTGGAAAGGCGTTGTGCGATTCGGGAAGAAAGGAAAGCTTGCTCCGCGTTATGTAGGCCCTTTTAAGATCCTCGAACGGATTGGGAAGGTAGCTTACAAGTTAGAACTTCCTGATGAACTTAGTAACGTGCACCCGACGTTTCACGTGTCCAATCTAAGAAAGTGCTTAGCTGATCAAGATCTTCAGGTACCACTCGATGACATTCGCATCGATGATACCATGCACTTTGTTGAAAAACCAGTGGAGATAATGGATCGTGAGGTTAAACAGCTCAAACGCAGTAGAATTCCAATTGTCAAAGTACGTTGGGAATCGAAGCGGGGTCCAGAATTCACATGGGAGCGGGAAGATCAGATGAAGCTTAAGTACCCACATTTATTTACTACTGTCACTCCAAGTTGAATTTCGGGACGAAATTCCTTTAACTAGGGGAGACTGTAACATCACTGTACTTTCGGTTGTCCGTACGTCCGTACATCCGTACGAATGTACTGTTACGACTGGATATTTATAATTATTAATGATTATGAGATTATTGATTGACATTACTGATATTATCACTGTTGCTGGTATACATGATTATAATTTATTATACGCGTAAACCACGGGAAGTTTAGTTGTAATTCAACTACACGGACCCGTAGTGTTTATTGCAGTTACGTATTACAGATGATGAAGAATTATTGGTTGAGAATTGATTTATGATGGAACTGGGAGTTTGTTGGAGTCTGGTTACTAAACGTAGTCAAGGACCCATGGTCATGGTTTATGGAAATAGCGGTGGGACGGTGGCTAGGGCAGTTGCGACTGACCCTTACATATGCCCTATGTATATGCATATTTCGGTCTATGATGGATGTGTCAGTGACTAGGGTTTAGTGGGTTTTGGTTTGGGAAATGATAATATTAAAGTTAATAAATGTTGGGAATTAATTACGCGAAGTGAGGTTACGAACATTACTTAAACGTGATTATTAATTCAGAAATGTTAACTTAATAAATGTATTCGCGTGGGTGACGATTCACACGAATATAATTATTAATAATAATATACTGAAACGATATTCCATAAATAATAAATCAAATCGAAATACGATACGAGCGTTGGATTCGCAAAGGTGACGATCTTTACGAATACGTACGCGAGTAACGCGTTTCGACGAGATAATTAAATAATATCTCACGATATTAAATTAATAAATAAAACTTAAAACGTTTATTAGGAATCACAACCTAAATTGAGTTCGAATAAATTAATTATTAAATTATTGATTTAACGAAAATAAACGGAACTGCTTATTTAAATGATCTCTTGAAATTATTTTTATTACAAAGAAAACACGTTTATTTAAAAAGACTTTAAACATGTTACAAAAAGAACCGTGTAAATTAGTAATGATTAGCGCATATTAAACGAGATTATTTTTGTAAAATAAGGATGGTTTAAAATAAATGTAATTAACAAAACCGTATTATTTAAACATTTTATGTTTAAATATATTTACGTTTAAAAACCGAGTATTTTATTTATTATGATTACCGCGATAAAAACGAGACCGGACACGGGGTAATAACACACATTATAAGAAGGAGTTTCTTTCTTTCTTCTTCATTTCACCAAAATCACTTCTCTCTCTAAAAACACACACAACTCTCTCTCTACCTTCTCTCTACGATTTCAAGCTCGTTACCCGACGGAATCGCGAGATCTCGGTGTCCATGCGTTCGTGTGCTCGAGAGGAACAAGAAGATCCGAAGAAATCTCGTTTTTGGGCTACATTCCGAGGTAAATCTATGAAGTTATGTTCGGTTTTGTAATAGATCTTGAACCCTTGCCTAGTTAATATTGTGATCGATCTAGAACAAGTGTAAAACACCAAATCGTGTTGTTAGTAGGTAGGAGGGAGCCATAGACGACCTGATAACTTACAGGTTCGTGAGGAAGAAGAGGATGGGGGTGTCGACTCGACACAGCACATGGCCGAACCACTGTGCAGGTCGGCGAACCCTCGACAGTTCCTGAGAGCCGAACCCTCTACAGCCCCACGAACCATCTAACTGGCCACGAACCCTGCGTGGTCAGCCACTGGCCGAACCTTCTTGAGCCACGAGCCTTGTTGAGCAAGTTACTGAGGAGCGAATCTTAGTCTCGGCGAACCTATGATGTTGTAGCAAGGTTCGTCGAACCTAAGCCAGGAAGCAGCGAACCTGAACAAGTAACCCTAGTCCCACGAACCTTTTAGTTGGGCCGAACTATGGTTCAGGCCGAACCCTAAGGTGGCACCGAACCTATCATGCAAGCTGGCCGAACCATGACACATGTTAAACGAACCTTCTTGCACAAAGTTAACCCGCGAACCCTCTAAGGCCGAACCTTTACTTTGGTGGGCCGAACCTAGGGCAGCTAGGTCATAGGTTCGCTGCCCTTAGAGGTAAACTAGGCCAATCTCGTTTAATAAATGGAATTAAGGGCTAACGGGGGATATAATAAGTAGGTATATGTATACGTACATATATGTATAGCCATGCATGCATGATGATTTTGATTAACACTTTTCGTTAATTATATTAACCTCAAGTTATGAAATGTTATATAATGTGAAGGTTGAGAAAATAACCTAATTATAATCTTTTAAACTATAAAGTTAATGGTGATGATTTGATATGGGAGGTTAAGAGAATTAAGCATGCATGCATGTATACAAAAGGGTACTTAGGGTATAAGGTTGATACCTTTATAAATAGTAAACTTTTGAATTATCAATTAAAAGTCTTCATATAGTGAACAATTTAAGATCATGAGCTTAGTGCAATTGTAGGTTGAATATTGTCAAACCATGGATGACACTACCTAACTGAAAAACAAATATAAACTAAGTCCATAGAGTACTTTTGGGTTTAAAGTAAATCGCGATGGACTTTTAATACTAATCAAACTCATGTACTCATAAGCACGATCACATATTAAATTTACAGATCCTTGAATTGATTTGAGTTACATACGCGAGCGCGCATAACACGAGAACACACATTCTAAGGACTTCAGGTGAGTTCTGATAACCTCCCTTTCTTTAAACTGTTTTAGTTTTAAAACTCGGAGGTGAAACATGTATACCGGTTTAAATATTATTTTGATAACACAAGGATAATACCTGTTTATCATTATGATATTCATATTATGAATTATCACTGATTGTCATTATTATTCATCCGTGTAAATATTGTTATTGATTTCGGTCAATAACAAAGATTACATGTATTGTCACGTGGATGATTTCCACATCCGTGAATCATTTCCTTTGACTTCGGTTAATTGCTTTGACTTCATGTATTGTCACGTGGATGAGTTCCACATCCGTGGATCATTGCTTTTGACTTCGGTTAATTGCTTTGACTTCATGTATTGTCACGTGGTTAGCGACCACTCCATGAATGATGTATTTAACTTATGTTAATTACATAATGATCATGTATAGTCACGAACATTGTTTGAGAATATGATTGATGAGATTGGTTGATTAGTTGTGGATTGATTATCTATGTTTGACTATGAATAATTGTGATTAATTATGGCTGATTGATTATGTGATTATGTGATTGTATATGTGTATGATTGATGAATTGGTGGATGTGTGTTGGATTATTTCATACAGGTATTCATATGGATTTCTTATGAAGATCATAAGTTTTATACCCGTTTTAAACAAAGCAGTTTGTAAAACCATTTTAAATCATAAACCTTTAAATTCATTTTACTAAAACATTTTCCAGTATAAAAACTTATGATTACTCACCAACTACTTTTGTAGTTGACACTTGTTTTCTTACATGTTTCGGGTGATGGAGACAAGTAGGAATGAAGAGAGGATCTCTTCTATTTTGGACATCATCATATAGGATCTTGGACTTAGTTAATTAACTAAATTTCTGGCGATTAGAGTTTAGTTAGTTTAACTAATTCTTTTGTGTAACTGATGTATTTGATTCATGACGACCATGATTTTTGTGTAATTATTTTGGCTGATTAAATGATATATGATGATTGAATTAGATGCCCACGAGCTTTTGAACAATCTACACATCCCTCGTGGCATCCCGACGATTCCGCCGCCGGTCGGGGTGTTACATTATGGGATATGTATGAATGATGCTCCAGTACTTGCACTGGGTAAGTAAGAAAGTCGACCGGACTATAAACATGAGAGCCGATCAGGCCATAAACACGGAGCCGATCAGGCTATAAACACAGAGCCGATCGGGCTATAAACATGGAGTCGAACAGACTATAAACACGGAGTCGACTAGACTATAAACATGAGATTAGACCGGACTATAAATGTGAGAGTCGATCGGACTATAAACACGGAGCCGATCGGGCTATAAACATGGTAAGAGTCGATCATTCTATAAACATGGAGCCTTGTGCCGGCATTAGCCCATTGCTCATGTTAACGACAGTGGCAATGATGATGATGATGATGATGATGATGGTTATGATGATGACAATGGTTATGTGCTATGGTTTTTGTGTATGAGATGATGTTTTCATGTAAATAATATTTTACTCACTAAAACGTTTATGATCATTTATAAAACTAGAACTCACCAGCGTAAACTGACACTTTAGCATGTATGTCAGGTTAAAGTGACGGTAAGAGAAGGCATGGAGCTGGGGCATCAAGATAGAGAACCCGATGGTGTTGGAAATCTCAGTGTTTTGATACAATTTATTTCAATATATCTTGTATTTGACAAAGTTTTAAGTTCCGCTGCATATGTATGAAAGTTTTTATTTTAAGAGCTATGTGTTATGATGAAAACCAATCTCTGGGAGGCACCCTGGATCGGGGCCTCACAAGTTGGTATCAGAGCCAGGTTTGAGAGATCTTAGCATCCCAAATGGTAAGACTTAAACTGAGAATGGGATTAATTGATGCGGATTGACAACCACGAGCTAGGGTTAGAAAGGTAGTTAGTGCCATGCACATTGAGGAGATGGGATGGTAAACGTTTAGAGCCTATGAGTTGGATAAATCGTTAATAACACCTGATCAACGTCATTAACGATTTACAACACTTATTTCGTGCTAAACTGATTCCTGTACTGACTCATCAATTGTTTCATCCTGTCGATAATTAAGATGGCAGGACAAAAAGTAGGCCAGAAATCGGTTAGACTACCGAGGAGCCACATGTCGAGACCGAGAAACCTGTGAATGAAGAAGAAAACGAGCACAAATAGCAACTGGAAAATGAAGAAGAGTTCACGCTAGAGCCTATTGTGGTAAAGGTTATTTCTGATGAAGTCTGCAAAATCATGGATGAGAAAATGCCGGCAATGATTGCTAAATTAAAGGATGCGCTGAAAGAAAAGTATAAGGGAACAAAAGAAAGAACCAAAGATGACGAGGAAATCGTGATCCTCGAGACAAAAAGCGGTGACTCAAACTGAAGTGTGATGAAAGGTTGTGACTATAAGGCCTTCAAGGGAAGCAATCTACCATCCTTTAACGGTAAGAAAGATTCTGTGGCCACATGCCACTGGATATCTGCGATGGAGGTTGTTATCTCCATTAGTGAGTGCCGAATTGCTCAAGCTGCTAAGTTTGCAACTCACTCTTTTGTTGAGGAGGCACTTCACTGGAGGAACACCATCAAGCAATCAAAGACTACAGCTGATATGAAAAAGATGACTTGAGACGAACTGAAGGAGTTGGTCATGAAGCAGTTTTGCCCAAAGAATGAGTTGGACAAGATGGAATGGGAGTTTCTGGTCTTGAAAGCTGGGAACATGAATCATAGACAATGTACATCAAAGTTCAATGAAATGGAAACATGGTTGCTCACTTGATTGGTTCTAAGGAACGTAGGATGAAACTGTATATGGAGGGCTTGCCTCTAAAGGTGCGGATCCATGTGAAAGCAAATGCTCCCAAAACCTTTGACTCCACTATCAAACTCAGAGGTATTGTGTGGGATGATGTGATGGCTGATGAGCTAGTAAAAGAGGAACCGAAGGTGAAATGGTCCTTCGGGACCAAGAGGGGACAAACAGAGCAGCGAAAATCCTCTGGCAACAATATCAAGTGAGAAGAAATAGGCCTCTACAGTAAGTGTGGCAATAGCCACTCTGGGCCATGCCGTGTGGGCACGAACTTATGCTTTTGATGTGGAAATGTGGGGCACTTTTCAGCCAAATGTCGCGGTATTGTCAAATGCTACAATGGCAATAGGATTGGACATCTGTCCAAGGATTGCAGACAACCAAGAGCCGATGCTTCGTGCTCTGGTAAAAAAGAGGAGAAAGGAAAGGAGAAGTAGAAGGCTAAAGCACGAGCCTTCACAATGACAAAGGATGATGCTATTGAGGACCTGGACGTGGTCACAGGTACCTTTTCTAACAACAATATTCCTGTTTCTGTATTGTTTGATTCTGGTGCCATTATGAGTTTTGTATCTTCTACTTTCTGTGATGGGTTATCTGGGCAGGTTAAGAAGATAGATCGGGTATTTGATGTAGAGATGGCTATTGGTCATATAACCAGGGTGACTGAGGCTATAAACGTTTATTATGTTGATATAGAGGGTCATAAGTTCCCAGTACGATTGTTTCTTATAACCTTGGGAGGTTTCTATGTAGTCTTGGGTAAGGATTGGTTAGCCAAGTATAAGGCTAACATTATATGCCGATGGAAGATGATATGTTTACGTGCGATGGATGGGAGCTCCGTAATGGTTCATGGTGATGAAGCGATGTATGCGCCGAAGATCATTTTGACGATTAAGGCTGATGTTATGATGAGGCGAGGGTGTGTAGCCTACTTGGCCTAAGTGATTGAGGAACGCACGTATATGAGGACGATTGATGACGTACCCGTGGTGCGTAACTTCCCTGATGTATTCCCTGAGGAATTGCATGGATTACCACCTGAGCGGGAAATTGAGTTCCAAATCGACGTAGTGCTGGGGGCACAACCAGTCGCCAAAACGACATACAGTTTGGCTCCCACTGAAATGAAGGAAATGATGACCCAGCTACAAGAACTCCTTGATAAAGGTTTTATATGACCGAGGGTCTCTCCATGGGGAGCACCGATGCTATTTGTTAAAAAGAAAGATGGAAGCATGCGAATGTGCATTGACTACATGGAATTGAATAAGTTTACCGTAAAGAACAGGTATCCTCTACCTAGGATTGAGGATTTGTTCGATCAATTGAAAGGTGCAAGCTGGTTCTCAAAGATAGATCTCCGATCCAGTTACCATAAGTTGAAAGTTCGAGAGCAAGATATTCCAGAGACTGCTTTCCGTACACGTTATGGATACTATGAGTTTCTCGTTATGTCGTTTGGATTGACGAATACTTCTGCAGTATTTATGGATTTGATGAACTGGGTATGCGGACCGATGCTGGACCAATCGGTGATAGTGTTTATAGATAATATTTTGCTTTATTCAAAGAACGAGGGAGACCTTGCTTGCCACGTACGAGAGATATTGGAGATCCTGAGGAAAGAGAAACTTTATGCTATTGTTTCCAAATGCGCCTTCTGGTTACAAGAAGTTCAGTTTCTGGGTCACGTGGTGAACCCAGACGGCATTATGGTAGACCCAACTAAAGTTGAAACGGTTATGAAATGCAGCCCTCCGAAGTCATCAACGGAAGTATGCAGTTTTCTTGGGTTGGCCGGTTACTATCGGAGATTTATTCAAGACTTCCCCAAGATAGCGACGCCACTGACGAAGCTCACGAAGAAAGATGTAAAGTACGAATGGGGTCAAAACCAAGAACACGCGTTTTCAGTGCTAAAGGAGAAACTTGCCAAAGCTCGTGTTTTAGCACTGCTGGATGGAAATGATGATTTTATTGTGTATGCTGATGCATCACGACAAGGTTTGGGATGTGTACTAATTCAAAGGGGAAGAGTAATTATTTATGCTTCGCGCCAGCTAAAGATTCATGAGGCTAACTACGCGAGCCACGATCTTGAACTAGCTGTAGTGGTGTGTGCATTAAAAATTTGGAGACACTATCTATATGGAGTAAAGAGTACCGTCTATATCGACCACAAGAGCTTGAAGTATTTTTTCGAGCAAACGGATTTGAACATGAGGCAGAGACGATGGCTTGAGCTGTTTATGGATTATGATTGTGATATTTTATATCACCCGGGAAAGGCCAATGTGGTGGCCGATGCTTTGAGTCGTAAGACCGAGCATCCTGTTATACGAGTGAATTCGTACATTTTGGTGATTACGACATACTTTCTAAACGAGCTCAAGCAGGAGCAGGAGGAAGGATTGAAAGAAGAGAATGTGGGGTTTGAACGTGTCTTCGGGCAAGTTAAGAACTTCGTAGACAATGACCACGGAGCAAAGGTACGATTCGATCGGATGTGGATACCCAGAAATGGGGACATTCGGTCGAGGATTTTAGATGAAGCCCACAAATCACGTTATTCGGTGCATCCCGGTGCGACAAAAATGTATCAAGATCTTCGAAAGGATTATTAGTGGCAGGGTATGAAGTTTAATGTGATGCAGTACGTGAACAAGTGCCTTACTTGTGCGCAAGTAAAGGCCGAACATCAGAAGCCCTATGGATATGTGCAACCTCTTGAGATACCAGAATGGAAATGGGAACACATCACCATGGATTTCATCACCAAGCTACCGAGAATAGCTAAACGACATGATACCATATGGGTGATTGTGGATCGACTAACGAAGAGTACACACTTCCTTCCCGTCAGGGAAACATATACATCCGAAAGGTTTTCTGAGTTGTTCGTGAAAGAGATTGTGACCCGACATGGAGTTCCTGTCTCCATTGTGTCAGATTGGGATACGAGGTTTACTTCCAGTTTCTGGAAGCACTTTCATGATGCTATGGGAACGAGACTGAACATCAGTACCGCTATCACCCCAGACAGATGGACAGTTAGAAAGGACTATCCAAACGTTGCAGGACATGCCTAGGGCGTGTATTATCGATTTTGGAGGAAGCTGGCATGACCACTTGCCATTGGTGGAGTTCTCATACAATAACAGCTACCACTCTAGCATCGGAATGTCCCCATATGAGGTGTTGTGCGGAAGACGATGCAGAACCCCGGTATGTTGGGGTGAAGTTGGATAGAAAGAGATGGGAAACAAGGCTACCATGATTGATATGGCAGAAAATCTACAGGTGAAAAGGCACGTATGAAAGTTTCATAAGATAGCCAAAAGTCCTACGCCGACAAACACCGAAGACCGATCGAGTTCAATGTTGGCGATCGAGTGTTGTTGAAAGTATCACCATCGAAGGGAATCATTCGATTCAGAAAGAGAGGAAAGTTGAATCCGAGGTACATCAGGCCGTTTTGGATAGAGGCAAGGGTAGGGAAGGTCGAATACCGACTGGACTTACCGGATGAACTGAATGGGATTCATCCCACCTTCCATGTGTCACACCCTAGGAAGTGTTTGGCTGACGAACAAGCACATGTTCCTTGGATAACATCGAGGTGGATGACAGATTGAACTATATTGAAGAACCAGTCGGCATTGTGGACACGAAGGAAAAGCAGCTACAGAGTAAAACGGTTCGTCAAGTCAGAGTTCAGTGGAAACATCGAAAGGGTTCAGATACTACATGGGAAGCGGAAAATAAATGAGGAGGTTGTATCCTCATTTGTTTGAGTTGTAAAAAAGGCAGGTTTCGGGACAAACCTATTGTAAGGAGGGGAAACTTGTAACACCTTAAATTTTCTAATACAAGTTATTGAAATTACGTATGTGTAACGGCTAATTAACTTGTAGGAAAAATAAACCAAGTTAAGCTCACGAAATGGAGTACTCGAATTCTTCTTCGAGAACCCTAGTTCTCGAAAATCAGTACCCAAAAATGACCCAATTTCGAGTACCCAGTTCGTGAATACCGCCTATATATATTAGTGCCTTAGGAAACATGCACACCTTTGGCTGGAAGCACTCTCTCTCTCAAGTACATGAAGAGGATTTTGAGAAATTCAAGAAACAAGCTTTTGAGCGACCAAACGAAGGAGGAAACCCACGAGAATCTGCAGAAGTAATCATCTAGAATCAAGTAAGCGTTCTAAACTAAAAAGTTAGGATTTTTATATGAAAGTGAACTTAGGCATTAAGCTCACACCTTTATGCTTAAAGTTCGAAACTTTGCGGTTCCAACGTGATGTTAACGATGTAAGGAACCTAGGACTAGCTCCCCAAACCCTTAGATTTCTGAGATGTTTTATGAGAAAAACATAAGAACCCGAAATGAGGACTCGAATCCCTTCGAGTATGAGATTTCGAGAACCCATGGTTCGTGAACTATGTTTCGAGAAAGATAATTTGTGTACAATGTTTTGAGTACTCAGGTATTTCGTGAACTCATGGATTTCGTGTACAAGAGTACTTCGTGAACTTCAAGGGTTTCGAATACTAACAGTTTCAAGAACTTGGATTATTAGGGGGACCTAGTAGGCTATGAGGACATAGAATAAATACTAAGTCGAGGAATGGAATGTGATAAGATAATGTAATGATGTAGGTTCTTATGTCCTGGCTAAGGAGTTCGGTCAGGAATACAAGGAGCTACCGTCGGGTGAGTTCTAGATTCCCTATTTCAACACTATATGTGCAGTTATGTTTTGGGTTGACATACATGTTGTTAATATGTTTATGATGTTATGTGACTATGCCATGATGATGAATGCATGTTAACGAATTAGGATTATTTATGCACGAAAGTATGCCAAGTATGAGGAATGCATGCTAGTGATTTATGATGATGAATTGTATGTTAAGCATGCTATGATGATAGTTATATATGTTATGATATGATATGATCCTAGTCTGTTAGGATGAAAGTATGATGTATGAATGATGAAAACTAGTATGACACATTTATGAGGCCATGATAGGTGATATGATGAATAAATACCGCATGACATGTATGTGTTGCCATGATGTTATGATACGATGATATGATGTTAGCATATCGTACTATGATGATTCCTATGTGTAGGATCAATCGAGAGCTCGGAAACAATCTGATTCCAACGGATATCTACTTGACAGCCTCTGGAATAGTGCGGAATCCTATTCCAGGGTTTTCCAATCGAAATGAACAGCAACCGTGGTGATCCGAAGGTGTAGGATGGCCGTTTGAATGAGAATTGAACACCAAGGGTTGAGAATCGAACTTGGACGATCAATGGCCGCTCAGATCTTCTAGGGTTTGACACTAGGTGCTTTGGGAAGAAGGAGGGCTCTCAAAAGTTAGGTTTAAAATGATTTGAACTTGTATTTATAGACTGTAGTCATTCGGCCGAATGAGTGGCCGAAGCAGCTCATTCGGCGAATGACCATGTCGAATGGACAAGTTAGTCGAATGAGTCATTCGGCGAATGACTCATTCGCTCGCCTATGTCATTCGCTAGGGCGTTCATTCGGCGAATGACTTCATTCGTAGAGTCATTCGCCCGAATGGGTCTTTAACCATATATCTTCAACTTTAATCATAATCAAACAATTATAATCAAAATTAAACATTAAGAACAATATAGAAAGACAACTTCCATTAATATAATAAACTTTATACATCAAGAACAGTACAAAATAGAACTAGGGACATTTAATGCATCTACAAACTCCCCCTTGGACCTAGTTCAATCCTTGGAAGTGTCTTTCTTGGAAATCTTGTCAGAGATGACTTTCCAATCTGCTCTAGCATGAACCTTTAAGCATATGCAGATCTGGACCACCCTCATGAACTGAAGTGCCTGTTCCATGTCTTGTACATCAAAGAAAATCTGGTGTTGATAGAGAGCTTTGACATCATTGTGCGACAGGTTAGTCAACCACATCGGGTCAAATATACGTTCAGTCTCCCATTTCTTCTCCTTGCACATAACAATCACAGCCTCTCCACTCCGCCCGTCGTAGTACCACCATCGAAAGCCCTCTATAAAGTCTTGTCGCATCTTCCTTAACGGAATCTTCTTCAAAACTTTAGGAAGAAGCCACTTCAGGATAACTTTATGTTTCCGGGTATCTCCATCTATATTCGGCAAGTAATATCTTTCAGGTTGTTGAGGCTTGAAGTTTAGCCACCTCTTTCTGTATTCGTATTGCAGCTGTCGGGAGAACCATGCTGACATCCTAGAGTCTTCACTATAAAGCATCCTTAGACGTGCAAGTTGATTTACTTCGAATCCCGGCAGCGTCTTGAAGTCATGAGGATGCTTAAAGTAATATATTCCTCTTTCCCTCTTCACAGCATAACATCCTAAGTCATGAAAGTATGCCCAGCTCCGAATCTGACCTCCGGCTTTGTAGCCTTTGGTCCTGTAAACCTTTTTGTGAGTTGCTGGCATCTTTACATTGCTTTCTTTCTTCAGGATCTCCCAATAGGCCTTCCATTCTTCTTTCCTCTGTTTGATATTATCAGCTGCAGACTTACTGACTTCAACCTGTTCTTCCAAGTATCTGTTCAACATCTCTTTAGTGGCTTGATCAAATAAATCAGTGAAAGTAGGCAGTTCGTCCTCAGCCGATGTATACTTTGGATACTCCTCCTCGGTTATGTCCTCCAGAATGACCTCATCAATGTCATCAAAAGTTTCTGGAGTTGGCTCATCAAAAACTGGAACTGAGGTATCATCAGTAATAACTTCATCAAGATTTAACCTGAAAAACTCAGCTATCTGCTCCTTGGTGAGACAGTGAATGATCTTCCCCTCTTCTTTTTCATAGCTTACTGAGTGCTGTATAATGCCTTGAGCATCCAATATCATAGTCAAGGTCTCATCTAATTGACGTCTCAGAGTCACAGCTTCAACTTCCTCAGCATCTTTGGGTTCTTCAGTCTAAGCAGGGGGGGAAGGAGCTTTGGCACTTTTGTCGTGCCTTGTCTTGGTACGAATCTCAGGGGAAGGAGGTGCTTGATCATCATCATCATCATCAGTACTTGAAGAATCAGAAGATCCACTTCCTGAACCATCCTGATCATCATCATCATCAGAGTTGTCATCTTTCTCTGAATCTTCATACTCAACTTTTTCCTCCTCAGACTCTTCATCTTCCTCTTCATCTTCTTTGTCTGATTCATCGGAAATGACTGCAGAACCCTCAATTCTTGGAGTGCCTTCCTTGGAACTTTCAACCTGTTCAGCAAGTCTGGCGTTCTCAGCTTCTAAGAGCAGTATTCTATCATTGAAACTAGTGGCAGTCAGGGCCAACTGATTATGCTCATCAATATACTTCAGCAACTGCTCCTCTTGTTGAGCAGAACGAGCTCTCAGATCAGCTCTTTGATCGGCAGCCTGAAGTAGCAGGGTATCTTGCTCTGATACCAGCTGGGTGAGCTGGGCAATAACCAGTTCCTGCTCCTTGTTCTTCTTCTCTTGTTCCAGGCTCCACTCCATCAATCTAAGTACCATACTGTTCAGTGTGCTCAGCTGATCAACAACTGAAACAGTAGGTACAGATGTGTCAGCTGGTGAAGTGGAGGGACCAGTAGAGGCAGCAGTGAATATGGGAGCCTGAACAACAGAGGTGGTCAGAGGGGCTAAAGTAGCACTTATAGGAACAACCCTTGACCTGATCAGTGAAGAAACTGTAGTTGCAGCCACTGATGTAACAGTGGTTGTGGCAGCAACTGACAGTTCTGACTTTCTCTGAAAAAGAAACCTAGCTCTCTTTCTCCTGCCAGCTGGAGATGATGTGGACTGAATAGTAGCAACATAACAGCTACAGTGTCTGGAATAGAGGAACGAGGAGGAGGTGAGATATCAAACTCTGGAATGAAAGAGGGATCGGTAATCTCCTCAAGCTCAGCTTCACTTCTCTTCCTCTTTACTAATCTTCCTCCTACCCACACACTCTCAAAATCTTCATCAGGAGTATCTTCTGAGTCTGAGCTTTCTCCACCTTCACCACCAGCCTCATCACCTTCACCCTCTGAATCATCAGAATCCTCTCTGTCCCCTACAAATGTGGTACCAGTCATATCAAATGAAGTAGATACAGTGGCTGTAGAAGTAGCCAAGAAATCTAACTCCATCAAAGAATCAATATCCACATCCTCTCCCTCTGCGGTAGACATGCCAACACCACCACCAACACTCACACCACCAGCCTCAATCATGCTCACATCAGCAGTAGTAATGATATCATCAATAACAGTACTCGTCACAACAGAGCTTGCAGCTACAATGCTAATAGCAACTGTACTCATACAACCACCAGCACCAGTACCACTATGACCTGCACCATCATCATCATCACCACCGTCATCAGGAACAATAATGTCCTCTACCTCAGAATCAGAATCTTCATGCCTCCACCTCCTGCCAGCTGGAGCTATATAGTCAGGCGTCACCAGATGTCCAAACAAAGACCGGACTCTAGGCTTCCTATCCTTGCCTCTGTATGACATTACCCTGTTAAGAGTAATGTCACTCATGTGCTGCAATCGGATAATATCGGCAGTGATCTTTGGCAGATCAGGAAGCTGAGCATCAATCAGCTACTGAAGAAACCGAGGATACATCAGAAATTTCTTGTCTCCTTTAAGTGTCACATTCTCCATCATGTGTGAGAAGACCATCTCTAAAAATTGAATGGTCGGTTCAGCACCAGGGCAACGAAGGCACACTGTATGGTTTTCCTCATATCATCAAAACCACCTCTCCTAGATCCAAGACAGTGAATCAGTACATGGGCGAGATACTTGAACTGTGGAGACATATAAGCCTTGTTTAGGATTCCTGCTCCAAGATCGCCTTCGTACTTGCACCTCATAAAGCAACCACGAACCAAGTAACGATCCAGCAGATATGGCTGATCAGTTGTATCTTGCAAACGACAAACTCTCCTGATGTGCTCAGCTGATATAACAACATCATGTCCCAGCACCTTGCCTCTAATAACAGGAGGTTCAACCTCACAATCAATATCTGCAGAAGCCCAGAAGTCCTGCTGGTGAGAGTGATATGGTACATGCATAGTAGAAATGGCAGTGAAAATCCTGGATCGTCTCAAAAATGTGATAATCTCAGTGTAATGTCGGGCATTAGGCGTGTTGAGGTCCAGGTGGGCACATATTTTGTTCTTGGTCACCGACTTGTATCCAACCATTCTGAAAATCAATTAAAGATGTAACATCTGTGCCGGAATCGTTACCGGAACAGTAAATTACACTGTAGATTGCACAGTAACTCAGGTACAAACTAGGAGCATTACTTAGAAGGTAGTAACATTCGATGCTAAACAAAAACTAATAAACTATTTTTCTGAAATCCTGATTTAAACCTTATGGTTTAAACAGTCAGAAACACATCAGACAATGCTGAACAGGTACGCACATGTTAGATTTGATGCTATTATGTATAAATGTATGTGAGGATAAACAGAATAAAACCATAACGGTTGTTGAACAGAATGCTAAACCGACGAGTTATTCGTATAGGTGACGATCTGTACGAATAAATCTGATAGTTTAATGATCTGAAATGATGACTGAAAAGTAGAAAAAGAAAATCAGAAAGTGAAACGTATGATTGTGTTCGTACAGTTAGCGCTCTGTACGAAAACGCGCGTAAGTGACGTTTTCAGACGAAACGAAACGAAGACGATACGAAGGATAATAAATTTAAGGAAATAAAATATTTCCTGTTTTACAATTTTGAAACTCATCAGAAATAAATTTAAAAGAAACTATTTCCAATTAAAATTAGTAAATTCGTGAAACAATTAACGTAACGTGTAAAAATAATAAATTTCGATAAATAGTTCAAGAATAATAATATTTAAAATATTTAATATGAAATAACCATCTCCAAATATTTAAAATAAAGTCTTGTTATTTAAATTACAAAAAAAAAACACGCGTTACGATCCAGAAACGCGACGAAGACGAGAAACGAACAACCGAAACGAACCCGAAAACCCTCGGGGTATTTAAAGCCTTGAAAGAGGCTTTCACCTCATTTTTAAACATATCTTTCTCTCTCGAAAAGCTCTCAAACGGTACTCTCTCTCTCACTAGAATAACCGATCTTCAAACGATCACAACTCACTCGTTCCTTGGCGGAATCACGTGTTCTTGGTGTCCACGCGAAGCTCTAAACATCCTCTACCTGAAAGTACAACTGATCGGAGGATTTGTCCGGCCATTTTTGAGGTAATGAGCTTTAAAAGTTCGAAATGATAGGGTTTTCTTGTCACCTTAGTCGACCCATCCCTTTGACCGGTTAGAGCCTTCTAAAAACGATCTTATCTCTTCGAGAACTTGTGCTGGCATGACACTGACATGAGTACAGCTCTAAAACTTCAAAGGTTTCGGTGGGAACAATGGACATCTGCTGTTTGGACGGAAGAAGGGTGGCAGAACCCTGGTTGGCCGAACCTAATGGCGGCAGAGAACCCACAACCTTAGTTGGCCGAACCCTAAGAATTTCCAGCCGAACCTGCATGTCTCCTTCGTACTCACGAACCCTACCGGAGCCGAACCCAGTCTCCTGTTGCCGCGAACCTTTCTCCTTGTGGCGAACCCAGGGCAGCCGAACCCTTGGGGTCTTGCGAACCTGCTGCTCATTTCCGAACCATCTTGCAAGCAACGAACCATCCCTTCGCCGAACCATGCTACACCCCTTACGAACCCAGAAACGAACCTTCCTACTGGCGAACCCATGACCATGGACGAACCTTAATGAGTGCCGAACCTCCTGGATTACAACCGAACCTTGGGGAGGGACTCACGAACCCAGGCTGCTAGGCGAACCAAACTCAGCCGAACCCCCATCTGAGCAAAGTATCTTTCACAAACTGGCATGAATCCAGGGCGAACCTTAGCTGAACAAACCTCTACCCATGTAGAGCCATGAACCTGTGACCGAACCAGGGTCAGCCGAACCTGGAGTCATGAAATCATGCGAACCTAGCACCAAGAGGTTCGCTGGACACTAGATCGGAAGCAGGGAACTCATTTGGCCGCATCGGTTGTAGGCCCAATCCCATTTTTATGAGGCCCATTCTCTATAATGAACCAACTTGCACTCGGCCCATTTCAAATCCTTCGGCCCAAATTCTTATTCTAGCCCATTCCTCAATTCGGCCCAAGAGAATTAAACGGCCCAACTCCTAGGCGTATATTTAGGCCCATGGAGTACTGGTTTGGGCCCAATTCATCTATACGGTCCATAAGGGTTAAATTAACCTACATGTGATTTGACCCAAATCATTATTCGGCCCTATGCTTAAAAGACACGAACTAACATTTTTTTTGACATTGATTTTGAATAACATGAATGGGATTTGAATAATTGATTACAAAGTTAATGAAAAATGGATTAGACACATCATGGAAAACCCTAAAACTCAAATATTTAAATTTGATTAAGGATTTTTATTGGTTATAAATCAAAGCACATAAACAAAAAAAAATGTGGACATTAAACTCGGTATGTTATGTGTCACTAGCATCTTTAATAAGTATAAGAGGGCCGAAAGATGACCGCGACTCACAAGTGTCAACCAACTTAGGGCTAACATACATGAGCACACACAAATAATTAGAACTTATACTTATAAGCTACAAGCTATGTGAAATCAATACAGGATCGTGAATATAACGACAAATACTACAACGAGCGCGTGCATTCTTGTTTTACTTAGTCAAGTACTTCAAACACAAGGTGAGTTCATCTGTCCCTTTTCAAACATATTTGTTTTACCTCGGGACTGAGAAGCATGTTATATATTTTAAACAATATTTTGAAATGTTTTTAATAAATGCTTTTATACATATTCATGATGCTTAAACTTTGTGTTTGACGCTTATGACATAAACTTTATACTTCAACTTTATGCTTGATACTTAAGCTATAAACTATCGGCTTAAACTATACGTTCGATGATTATGCTATAAACGTTACTCTTAAACTTTAGACTAAATGCTTATGCTATATGCTTAGAAAGACTTACTCGCTTAAAAGGCTATTAAGACTTATATGTGTGAGATGCTTAGAACACTGGAATGCTCGATATACTTGGAATGCTTGAAACACATGAATACTTGATATACTTGGGATACTTAAACAACAGACTGATTGATCGCCGCGTGTTGACCTAGGTGTCAACCCCTACTAGTCATCAGTAAAACTATATGAATGCTTTAAACTTGTATGCTTAAGCTATAGGACATCGTAAGACAGACTGTTGGCCGCCGTGTGTTGACCTAGGTGTCAACCCCTACTAGTCATCAGTGCTCTTTGTTGTCAGAATCATGTAAGACAACATATTGGCCGCCGCGTATTTACATTGGTCAAGCCCTGCTAGTCATTCAGTGCTCTTCTTGATTCATCCATGGTTATGACAAGTGACTAGAATGATTTGGGTTTTTCTAGCTGACTTGGTGTCAGCTCGAAGGTTTCTCTATCATAACACGTCGTGAGTCATATTTAGGACCATTATGGATGGATGCTGAATTCCCTAGGGTGTTCAGCTGTCCATAATGGTGCCTCTTAATCTTGATACTCAGATGCTACTTTGTGCGTGTGGGAACTTACGATCAGAACACTTAAGCTATGGAAAGTTGTTGGGAGGTGAAACACTTAATTATCATTACCAACAATATGTTAAGCAGCCCGGTATGTGGTGGGACGGTGGCTGGGGCTTGTCCCCTACATACGCCCTATATATAAGCATACTCGGTTGGATAACATAGGTGGTTGTTAGTGAGGTTAAGGTTGTCATTTCGGGGAAATCAAAGTAACGTTTTCAGGGAAATCAAATGCTAAGAATCATATGTCATGGAATCAAGGTAGTGGAATGAAATGCTTAATTATCATTAACAACAATATGTTAAACAGCCCAGTATGTGGTGGGACGGTGGCTGGGCCTTGTCCCCTACTTATGCCCTATATATAAGCATACTCGGTTGGTTAGCATAGGTAGTCGTTGATGAGGTTAAGGTTGTCATTCAGGGAATCAAGGTAAACAATTACAGGGTAATCGAATTCAATGAATCGAATGTTGTGCAATCAAATATGCAGGATGAAACGCTTAATTATCATTAGGAACAATATATAATGTGGTTTGGTATGTGGTGGGATGGTTGCTGGGCGGATGGTAAGTTCGACCCTACATATGCCCTATATATAAGCATACTGAAACGTATGGTATATATGGTTAATGGTGAGGTTAAGGTTGTCATTCAAAGGATTTTCAAACTATTTTCACATAAAACTACATGAACTCACCAACCATTGTGTTGACTTTGTTTTCTTACATGCTTTCTTAGGTGATGCACAGGAATAGACTCAGACTTCAGGACTGCATACTAGGATGCTCAGATAGAGGACCTAGTAGACTTTTGGAAAGCACATATTTTGATTTAATGCTACAAATCATTTTTGATATCTTGTACAGATACAAGATAGAAACATTTGATTAGTTTGATAGGTTTACTTAGTTAAATTACTAAACATTGATATTGTAATTTAACTTTGTAATCCTAGTTAAATGTTTATTGTGCTTTAATTATTCTTAACATTGATGCTATGTAAACAATCTGATCATCACGATTATCACACACGCTATCGCGTCCCCAGAACCTTCCGCCCGACGGGGACTTCGATCCAACCCCGCCGGATCGGGGTGTGATAGATTGGTATCAGAGCTCAAAGTTATAGAGAATAATAGGTCACATACTTAAACAGTTTGGCCTAGACTACAACTTAGGGACCATCATGTAGAGAACATAGGATCTAAGTTTGCATTGTGTCTTCTGCATTCGATCACTGCACTAACCAATATCTTTTGGTTATGATCAGAATGCCACGCAGAAGACAACCGACCCGGGTACCTTCTCCATAGACTTCTGCACCTCACTCATCGACACCATCACCACTAGATTCACCACCGCCGCCTCCTCCTCCACTGGACCCTCCTCCAAACCTGACTGCCACTATAGTTCTGGATCCTGCTACTATTGTTTTGGCAACGTTGTTGAGCAGTCAGCTGACTAACCAGCTGAAGGATATTATCCCAGAGATGATCAACAGAATTCAAGATCATGGTAACGACACCAGGCGTACTGTGGGGGAACTAGTGGAAACACCAGCACCGCTTCAGAGTGTTCCTACAAATCATTCGTAGGATGCAAACCGCCAAGCTTTAACGGTGTTGAAGGAGCTGTTGGACTGATCCAATGGCTAGAGAAGATGGAAAACACACTGCACATCAGCGGCTGTCCAGAACATCATAAGATTCGCTACGCTGCTGGATCTTTCAGTAAGCGTGCCTTAGCATGGTGGAATTCTCAGATACACGCTTGAGGTAGAGATGAAGCACTAGCCATGCCTTGGGCAGAATTCAAAATCCTTGTGAGGAATGAATTCTGTCCTAAGCACGAACTACAGAGGCTGGAAGTTGAACTCTCAAATCACGTAATGAAAGGAGCTGACCACATGACTTTCGCTACTCGCTATCATGAACTGGTAGCCTTGGTGCCAGAAACGGTACCAACTCTGGAGAAACGTATAGATAGGTATGTAGGTGGATTACCAGCCTGCATTCAGAGTCTTGTCATTTCTGCAAATCCTGTAACTCTAGAATCGGCTATTTCACTGTCAGCCAAACTTACTGACTTGATGGTCGCATCAGGAGTTTTAAAGAAGGATTCAGGTGAAGCTAAAGAGGAACAACCAAAGAAGAAGCAAAAAGTCATCCAACAATACGCGATGCCCACACCACTCAATCAAGTTGATGCGGTACCTGCTAAAGCTGCACGCAAACCTTACACTGGTGTACATCCTCAATGTGCAAAATGCCAATTTCATCATGCTGCCACAATGCTGTGTAGGCAGTGTACCAACTGTGCCCGAAAAGGTCATTTGGTTCAACACTGCCGAACTCCACCGGCACCATCTGTAAACAATGCTGCCATGGCAAGGCCACCACCACAAAACCCTGGCAATCACAACAACGATCGGGGATGCTCTAACTGTGGTGAAGTAGGCCACTATTCCAGGAACTGCCCAAAGAGGGCACAACTGGGAGATCAAGTACCAAGGGGAAGAGCTTTCATGATAGGAGCTCCTGCTGCACGCCAAGACCCAGAGACGGGTACTGGTATGTAGTACCTCCTCACTCATACGACTCTATTTTATTTTGATACTAATATGAATAAGAAATTTATCTTATTCCCATTAGTATAATCACATGAGTATTCCATAGAACTTAGGAATTCTTTTATTGCGATAGGAACAATGAAAGAATCCTCGATAAACGTATATGACATAAGTAGGAAACTACAGCTAACACCAAGGTTGTGCAACAATTGATGTTCATAGCATAAGTTTGTTTTGAACAACAAAGTGCTAGAATTACGCAATTAAGTAGCAAACAGTAGTAGTAAGATAACTATGAGCAATAAGATTATCAAAACTCCGAGGTTATACATAAGAAATCTCAGACGTGACCCATAATTTAATTTGGGAGCGTAAGAGCCTCACATCATACAAAAGTCCTTCCACTTGTTTACAAAGAAAGTTGTACCGATGATAACTTTTAAATTTTGGGACGAAATTTCTTTAACAAGGGGAAACTGTAACATCTGTGCCAGAATCGTTACCGGAACAGTAAATTACACTGTAGATTGCACAATAACTCAGGTACAAACTAGTAGCATTACTTAGAAGCTAGTAACATTCGATGCTAAACACAAACTATTAAACTATGTTTCTGAAATCCTGATTTAAACCTTATGGTTTAAACAGTCAGAAACACATCAGACAACGCTGAACAGGTACGCACATGTTAGATTTGATGCTATTATGTATAAACGTATGTGAGGATAAACAGAATAAAACCATAACGGTTGTTGTACAGAATGCTAAACCGACGAGTTATTCGTATAGGTGACGATCTGTACGAATAAATCGGATAGTTTAATGATCTAAAATGATGACTGAAAAGTAGAAAACAAAATCAGAAAGTGAAACGTACGATTGTGTTCGTACAGTTAGCGTTATGTACGAAAACGCGCGTAAGTGACGTTTTCTGACGAAACGAAACGAAGACGATACGAACGATAATAAATTTAAGGAAATAAAATATTTCCTATTTTACAATTTTGAAACTCATCAGAAATAAATTTAAAAGAAACTATTTCCAATTAAAATACATAAATTTTTGAAACAATTAACGTAACGCGTAAAAATAATAAATTTCGATAAATAGTTCAAGAATAATAATATTTAAAATATTTAATATGAAATAACCATCTCCAAATATTTAAAATAAATTCTTGTTATTTAAATTAAAAAAAACACGCTTTACGATCCGGAAACGCGATGATGGCGATAAACGAACAACGAAACGAACCCGAAAACCCTCGGTGTATTTAAAGCCTTGAAAGAGGCTTTCACCTCATTTTTAACCATCTCTTTCTCTCTCTAAAAGCTCTCAAACGGTACTCTCTCTCTAGAATAACCGATCTTCAAACGATCACAACTCACTCGTTCCTTGGCGGAATAACGTGTTCTTGGTGTCCACGCGAAGCTCTAATCATCCTCTACCTGAAAGTACAACTGATCGGAGGATTTGTCCGGCCATTTTCAAGGTAATGAGCTTTAAAAGTTCGAAATGATAGGGTTTTCTTGTCACCTTAGTCGACCCATCCCATTGACCGGTTAGAGCCTTGTAAAAACGATCTTACCTCTTCGAGAACTTGTGCTGGCATGACACTGACATGAGTATAGCTCTAAAACTTCAAAGGTTTCGGTGGGAACAATGGACATATGCTGTTTGGATGGAAGAAAGGTGGCCGAACCCTGGTTGGCATAACCTAATGGCGGCTGAGAACCCACAACCATAGTTGGCCGAACCCTAAGAATTTCCAGCCGAACCTGCATGTCTCCAGCATTGATGCTATGTGAACAATCTGATCATCACGATTATCACTCACGATATCGCGCCCCGAGAACCTTCCGTCCGACGGGGACTTCGATCCAACCCCTCCGGCTCGGGGTGTGACAAAAGATATATATCAGTACAATTTAGTTGAATACAAGATTCAAATCATAACAATGAACAAGTATGAGCATTTGGCCGAATGAATTTGATTTAGCCGAATAAAATTGATAGGGCCGAATGAACACATTCACCGAATGAGGCATTTGGTCGAATGAATTTGATTTAGCTGAATAAAATTGATAGGGCTGAATGAACACATTCATCGAATGAGACATTTGGTCGAATGAGTTTCATTCGCCGATTGAACTTCATTCGTCGAATGAGTCATTCGCCGAATGGCGTCATTCGGCTGTCTGTTGGGATTCAAACACCAGTTTATGAATCTTCATATCAGCCCATAAAAATCATACATTCATGCTCAGAATCGACCGACTAACAAGTTTAAAACTAGTCTTATGTGAGTTTGAGTCCATTTTGACTATCTATTGAAAGGGCGATTCTAAAAACCCAAAAACCCTTGATTCAGTTCTGTTTTTGATGTTTTCATGGTCAAGAATCGACAATATTTGATCCCCATGTACCTGAGATGATAAAAATAAGATCTATCAGTGTCTGGATCAAGAATGATGATGAAGAATAGGTGAGTCAAGGAGAGAGAGTGATTCGGGCAAATGGCGCACACACAGTATCGGTCGAATGAAAAATGGGAGAATGAGGGTAGTTCGGCCGATTGAATGTTTATATAGGGTCGGTCATTCGCCAAATGAGTCCGGCGAATGAGATGTCTTCCTTCGATAGACTTTCGGCGAATGAAATTCAAGCAACACAGTCATTTTCCTAATGAGACTGGCGAATGAGCTCTTTTTCCCCAAAGTCATTTGCCGAATGACTCATTAGCCGAATAAAGTCATTCGGTCGAATGGGCCATTCTTATTACTCATTCGTCCGAATGAGGTTTTCCACTCACAAAACACAAAATGATTTCAATATTTTACATTATGATCAGTAAAACAAATGCCATTTATGAAGATAAGTCTGGTTGGTTTAGGATTCATATAAGACAGACATTTGAACCTACAAATGATCACCTAAACTGAAATTGAAAATATAAAATCTTTTTGCAATTTTCAGAAACAAAATACAACTGTACAACTAGCAGCTAAAGACAAAAACACACATATTTTTGTGAGAAGTCTATTGAGAAACTAACACATACACCTAATCACATCAAATCAGCATTGTTGAATGCTTCACTTCAGACACATTTGTCTTATGATACGATTACTGATATATTTGTCCAATCTTAAACCTAACAATACATAACTTCTAGACAAACTTTATGATCACTCATATTTTCTGATTGAGTTACCCATTTCATTTTACCACTAAAGATCAAAATCAGTTTACAACTCATTTCTACATATCTTAAGACCAGTCATCATAAATTCTATAAGATTCCAATTTATTATGTTTCTGTATTTTTCTTGTTCTATCCAAATGGACGGCTTCAGCTAGGTCTTTACAAAGCAATATGGCACGTGTATGGAATCGAACTTATTTAGTTTATGTATTTCTCAAGCTTAATACCAGCTTGTTCTTGTTTTTCTTCAAGCTTAGCACCAGCTTGTTTTTGTTTTTCTTCAAGCTTAATACCAGCTTGTTTTTATTTTTCTTATGATTCAATCATTCTCATCTGAATGGACGGCTTCCGCTAGGTTTGTCCCAGCAATATGGCACGTGTACAGCCTTGAATTCATGAATCATTTGAAACCTTATTAGATCCTATGATGACCGGTGTATGCCTGATTTGAGTCAAAAACTATTTCTCAATTGACTGGTTTTCTAAAACAGATTCCACAAATCAGACTTTATAAGTTATCACAAATTATCTATTCATTTTATAAAGTCGGCCTATCAGTACATCACATCATAATTCTCTTGTGTTTTCAGCTTACACATTCACCTCAGCTTCTGAGATATAAAAGGTTAAAATATTACTTTCTCAAAGAAGACTTTCTCATTATTTTTTAATGTTTTTGGATTTTCAAATAGCATACTTTTTCTCCCCCTAAAAACCTAAAACTGAAATCTTTTTGTTCTTTTGATTAATATAATGAAAGAAACAGGAATACTTAAATAAAGAAGAAAACAAAACAAAATTAACTAAGAAAAACGATGATCATTTATTAGATTCAGATGAAGGATGGACTTCATCCTTTTGAAAAACACCATTAGCCGATAAGGGATATAAAAATCTTGATTTATCAAAAGCTTTTGTGAAAAGATCGGCTTTCTGGTGATCGGTGTGAATTTTAACAACATCGATTAATTTCTTTTCAAAACAATCACATATGAAGTGATATTTAATATCGATGTGTTTTGTTTTCGAGTGTTGGACCAGATTTTTAGTGACAGATATGGCAGCAATATTATCAACATAAATAGGAGTTTTAGAAAAATGTAACCCATAGTCCTTTAGTTGCTGTTGTATCCAGATGATCTGAGAACAACAACTAGCAGCAGCAATATATTCGGCTTCACAGGTTGAAGTAGACATCGACGTCTGCTTCTTGCACTGCGAGGTAACTAATCGGGTTCCAAAGAACTAACATCCCGCAGATGTTGACTTGTAATCTTCTTGCATGCACCATAATCAGAATCACTATATGCAGTAAGCTTAAAATTATCATCATTAGGGTACCATAAGCCAAGATCCGGAGTACCCTTCAGATAACGCATAATCCTCTTCACAGCAATGAGATGGGATACTCTTGGTTTTGATTTATAACGAGCACACAAGCATGTAGCAAACATGATGTCTGGCCGAGAAACAGTGAGAGACATCAGAGATCCGATCATTCCTCGGTACAAAGTGGCATCGATTAACTCCCCCTTTTCATCTGGTGTAATCCCGTGATTGACACCCAGTGGGGTACCAGCAGGTTTCGTATCTGACATACTGAACCGGCTCAGTATGTCACCAACATATTTGGTCTGATGAATGAAGATTCCTGCCTCAGACTGATCCACCTGTAATGCCAGAAAAAATTTCATTTCTCCCATCGAGCTCATCTCAAAGTTCTCCTTCATAACCATCTCAAATTCTTTGTACAGAAGATCATTAGTAGAACGGAAAATGATATCGTCCACATAAACTTGTACCAATAGTAGATCACCATCCTTTTCCCGAATAAACAGTGTGCAGTCAATGACACCTCTTCTGAAACCGTTGTTCAGAAGGTGAGTAGATAGTGTCTCATACCATGCTCGTGGTGCTTGATGCAATCCATATAAGACCTTGTCTAACTTGTAGACTTGGTCACGATGCAATGGATCCTCAAACCCGGGAGGCTAACTGACATACGCTGTTTCACTTATCACACCATGAAGGAATGCACTCTTGACATCCATTTGAAAGACTTTAAACTTCTTGAAGGACGCATAAGCCAAGAAAATACGAATTGCTTCAAGGTGAGTAACCGATGCAAACACTTCATTATATGTCTGAATCCTTTAACCACCAAACGTGCGTTGTTTCTAACAATGATCCCAAGATCATCTTTCTTGCAACGAGGAACCCATCTGGTGCCTATAACTTTTGCACCTTTTGGTCTGTCAACAAGTTGCCAGACTCCTAATTTCTTGAATTGTAGGAGTTCTTCTTGCATGGAATCAACCCATGATTCTTCCTTTAAAGCCTCAGTGACAGTTCACGGTTCAACTTGGGAGATGAAACAAGAATGGGCACAGAAGCTCACATCTGTAAAATCAAGAATGTCTGCAAGTCCCCCTGAAGAAAGTTGATTTCTTGTCTTAACCCCATCTAATGGACTTCCAATGATGTTTTCTTGAGGATGAATTCGATTAATTCTTCCAACAGGATGAGCTGGAACTTCAACCTGTGGATCAAGATTGTTCAGATTCAAGTCCTCAAGTCTTGGCACAAGATTGTCAACGTTTGGTTCAGGGGAAGCTGGAGGAACTGGGTTGTCGTCTGTGTCTGAGCTGTCATCATGTATCTGTACTGTGGGAGGTGAAGTGGATGAAGGTTGCACTGGTTCATCAGGTGCATTTTTTGCATCATACATCATCTGAACATCAACATCTTCATCAGTATACATGGGAGACATATTGAAGGACTCAAAGAAATCAGAATAGTTGAACATCTAATCAGGACCCGTCCCAGGTGGTGGCATAGAATACTTCTGAACATCTACATGGTACCATTCCTCTACATTTTGAGTCGATCTATTGTAGACCCGCTTGTTTGGAGTACTGTACCCAAGAAAATAGTCTTCTTCCACCTTTTCAGTAAACTTGCCTTGCTCATGTTTCTTAAATGTCACACCCCCGAATTTCAACTAACGGAATCATACCGTTTGGGACGTGACAAACCAGGATCTCAGATCATTAGACATAACGAAGACCTCTATATGCTTTTAAAACATAACTTTGGTCTAAAACTGTAATATCAAAGTTCTAACGTTGTGGAAGCGTTTTTAAAACAATAAAAAAAGTAACGGTTTGAAAACTGTAAATTACAACTCAAAATCTTAAATGTCCAAGTTCAAAACACAAGAATTAAAATATGCATGCGACTCCACATCCTAGTCCATTCTTGCTTGATGTTGTACCTTAACGTCCTGAGAAAACATGTAAATCAAGTCAACACAAAGGTTGGTGCTTACACAGGTTTGTTTGATCACAAATGTTTGAAACAACTGTTTGAAATGAAATGTTTGCAGATAACATAATCACACATGCATAGTCATGATAGCTAGTCATTTGTACTATTTACATAAGCGGTCGACACCGAAGCTGACTATTAGAATGTTGGTTGCCTTTCCACTATTGTCTAGCAAAAACAATAGTAATGTTTGAATTGGCTAGTCAAACACTTGGGTGGACCTACAATCTACCAAGTGAGGTTTGTCAAACCCAATAGATCTATCTTCAACTACCACACTTTGCACTACGACAAACTAAACGGTTCGATATGTAAGGACTTGTAATGCTATGTTGGCACTTATCATAAATAGCTAACTCATGCAAGTGATATGTATCTAAAATGTGTCTTTGCACATGTTTTCTCCCCCAAAACAGTAAAATGTAAAAAGGGGCCATGTACGCACCTGTGAGTGTAAATCGAATGATCAAATACGCGTGAAATCGTGTAGACGATCAGCTACGAAGAATCTGTGGTATAACAGTAACGTTGTGTTATTCGGGATATCGTTTTGTGCTTGTAATCACATACGTGCTAACACACGTATGTTAGATTGTTAGAAATGCAAATACAAAAGTGTACGTGAATTTGTGTTCATTTGTTTAAACCACATAAACATACACCATTATGTTTATGTACACGTAAATATACGCGACCGTGATTTTTGATCAAAATATAGATTTTATTGGTTTATTTTGTTCGGGGTTCCGTTACGGTTCTAATGCAAGTTGAACGAGTTAAAACGGGCTTAAAACGAATGAGTTACAATTAAAATACAAAACTTGTTTTTAAATCCAAAAACCGGTGGTGCATAGGGTCGAACTCATGACCCCCCGCCCACCCTCAACACACACTGCTTACCATCTCCTCTATCTTAGTTTTAGTTAACAGAGTATGGTTTTTAATTGTGTTAAGCCCAATCGGCCCACTAACCCTTTTGTTAATCATAACCGAACCATTAACCTCTCAATTGACCCTGATTTTGAACCCAATCAGTTCCAAAACCATAGGGGTTTTGTTTCAATAATCAAATTGAACCTAAGTGTTGTTTTTGTTCGATGTATCATCAATTCGAAAACTCAGAATGAGAGAAAAATTGAATTCGAACGTATGCATCAAATCCATTATCCAATTGCATCGAATTCGTTTATTTTAAACTGAAATTTCATAGGATTTTCATCAAACTAAACATTTCGAAAGCTTCTGTGTCATTTAATTCTATTTTCCCATTCGATTACATCAAAAACCCCAAAACAGTTTAACCCAAAAACCCTAATTATGGATTGTTTTAAATTCGGTGTTAGAACTCGAAATTAACAGAGGGTTTTCCTTACATGATAGATTCCTAACCTATCTGTAGCGTTTAATTTGATTTTTATGCTCATTCGAATAGAAATCCCCAAAACCTTTTGTGCTAAGAACCCTAGAAGTAGGTATCATTCAATTCATTGTTGTTTGGAAAACTTAACATAGGGTTTATGTTAATCGGCCCTTTCTGAAACTGTGTATACCATTTAATTTCATTTTTGTATTCACTTGAATCAAAATCCCCAAATGCGTTTTTAAGATAAACCCTAGAAATAGAAATCATTAGATTCGCGTTTGTTTTATGAAATTGGCATATGGGTTAGCTTAGTCGTAGGTTTCTGAAACTAATGGTGTGATTTGATTTAACGTTTAAACCCATTTCGACCGAATCCCCCAAAACCGTTTTTAAGATGAACCCTAGAACTAGAACTCATAGCATTCGATGTGATGAGCCGAAATTGACTTAGGATTAGTCTTAGTCGGCCACTTTAGGTACTGTAGATGTCGATCATTACCTGTTTTGATGCCGAATAGGTGTAGTTCGATTATACACTTGAGTCTCGGTCACCCCACGATCAATTTCTCCTTCCTGTGTCTTCTTGCTTCGAATTGATATATGGAGAAGTTCCTAAGTGTTCCGAATAGAGTCTTTGCAGGTTCAATTGTGAGAAATGTGATCGAATTGCGTGGGTTTGATGACCAAAGGCTTCGGTTTCGTCTTTTGGTTTAATTTTGGATTAAATCCGATGATTGATGTTCCAATAACGGTCAATTGATGATAAGGACCATTAATGTGCTGCTCTTGAGTGATTAATTCGGTTCATAACCGTGCATTATGGTGAAATTAAAAATCCATTTGATCTACAAATACGAATTTTGACTTCTCAAGTCAAAATTATGAAATTTAATTAGTTCCAAGTCTAATCCTTGTGATTTAAGTGTTTATAACCTTATGTAACCATCAACGGAATAATTAAGGATGATTTGGTTCGATTGTAATCGATTTTGGAAGTAAATTCGAATTCCAATTGACTCCACGAATCGAATTTTGACTATCAAGGTCAAAATTGTATTCTTTGGCCCAATTTCAACCCTAATTTTTGTAATTTAATAATCTATGAATTAGTTTCGTTTAATTACAATTCCTTTAATTTAATTTCGTATTATTTCGTGTCATTTCTGTTAACTTTTGTTAACGGAGTTAACCGCGAATTGCCGGATTGTCACATCATCCCCTTGTTGAAGGAATTTTCGTCCCGAAAATTGTAAAATGTTAGAAGTAGTTAGGAAACTACTTACGAGTTCCAATTGTACGTGTTAATGCGATGTCTGATCATTCTGTGTGCTTGTGTGTACTCACACACAAGGTTCATTGTTTGTAACATCACACCTAAGTGTGATCGTTCTATGTAACTGTTTGCGTGCACAACAGTTAGTACACCTAACTGTGAATGTTTGTGTTTGATCATACCATGCTATGTAACCTTGCACATAATAAATGTTCGAAACTAATCATGTATGGACTACCATAACATGTAACATATGAAATGTAGCACATAAATTGTATAAAGTGTTTGTGCTTACCGTTTGAAATCTGAAGTGTTGATGTGCAAAACATCACATCATCCCCTTGTTGAAAGAAATTTCGTCCGGAAATTTAACGTATCTTCACAGTGTTTGCAGTTGTTGTTTTGAACAGATGAAGATACTTCTTCATCATTTGATCTTCTCTTTCCCGTGTGAATTCAGGTGCACGTTTTGAATTCCACCGGACTTTGACTATCGGAATCTTACTTTGTTTGAGCTGTTTGACCTCCCGGTCCATGATTTCAACTGGTTCCTCGATGAATCGTAACTGTTCGTCCACTTTTATTTCCTCAAGTGGTACAATCAACGTCTCATCAGAAAGACATTTCTTTAAATTCGAAACGTGAAAGACATCATGAACTCCGCTGAGTTCATCCGGTAATTTAAGTTGATACGCAACCGGACCAATCCTTTTCAGGATCTCAAAAGGTCCTACGTAACTTGGGCTAAGCTTCCACTTGCTTGCTGAATCGTATCACACCTTTCCAAGGTGATACCTTTAGAAGAACTCGGTCTCCTACATGAAATTCCAACGGTTTGCGACGTTTGTCAGCGTAACTCTTTTGTCGATCCCGGGCCGCTGCCATACGGTTTCGGATTTGAACTATCTTCTCTGTCGTTTCATTCACTAGTTCAGGACCTGTAATCTGACTGTCACCAATTTCAGCCCAACAAACCGGTGAACGACATTTACGGCCATACAATGCTTCAAACGGTGCTGCTTGAATACTTGTATGATAACTGTTGTTGTAAGAGAATTCCACTAACGGTAAGTGGTTTTCCCAGCTGTCACCAAAATCAATGACACAAGCTCGTAACATATCCTCGAGCGTCCGAATCGTACGTTCACTCTGGCCGTCGGTTTGCGGATGATAGGCAGTACTCATGTCTAAATGAGTTCCCAATGACTTATGGAGTGGTTTCCAAAAGTTTAAGTGAATCGGGCATCTCGATCTGATATGATGGAAATTGGTACGCCATGTCATGCTACCACTTCTTTGATGTAAATGCGAGTCAATTTCTCCATTTTGTCAGTTTCCTTAATAGCCAAGAAATGTGCAGATTTCGTTAATCGATCGACAATTACCCATATCGTATCACAACCACTTGATGTACGGGGTAACTTAGTGATAAAATCCATCGAAATCTGTTCCCATTTCCACATAGGTATTTCTGGTTGTTGCAGTAAACCAGATGGTTTCCGATATTCAACTTTGACTTTCGAACAACTCAAACATTTGCTAACGTACTTAGCAATGTCGGCTTTCATGTGAGGCCACCAATACAGTGCCTTTAAGTCATGATACATCTTGTCTGACCCCGGATGGACTGAATACCTAGACTTGCGCGCTTCATCCATCACGAGTTCCCTCAAACCACCATGCAAAGATATCCAAAGTCGATTAATGAAACAATGAGTTCCATCAAGCATGACATCCAATTGTTTTTCCATTCCTCGTAAGGATTCCTGTACCAAATTATCCTTTTCTAAGGCTGCAAGCTGAGCACTGCGTACCTTTTCAGGTAAGTCACTATGTATCGTCATCATAAGTGCGCGAACCCGTCTTGTTGATGTTGTATCTTTTCTGCTTAAAGCATCAGCTACCACATTAGCTTTTCCCGGATGATATTTGATTGCACATTCGTAGTCGTTCAACAACTCGACCCATCGTCGCTGTCTCATATTAAGCTCCTTCTGATCAAAGATATGTTGCAAACTCCTATGATCAGTGTAAATGGTACACTTGGTTCCATATAAATAATGCCTCCAAATCTTCAAAGCAAATACCACTGCTCTTAACTCCAAGTCATGAGTAGTGTAATTCTTTTCGTGTGGTCGCAATTGCCTTTAAGCGTAAGCAATCACTTTATCACGCTGCATCAACACACATCCCAAACCCTGTGCAGATGCGTCACAATACACTACAAAGTCTTCTGTTCCTTCCGGTAAGGACAGAATCGGTGCACTGCAGAGTTTCTGTTTCAATAGCTGGAATGCAGCTTCTTGTTTATCCGTCCAGTTATACTTCGTTCCTTTGTGAGTAAGAGCTGTAAGTGGTTGAGCGATCTTTGAGAAACCCTCAATGAATCGTCGGTAGTAACCCGCCAAACCAAGGAATTGCCGTACCTCGGTAGGGGTCTTTGGTGCTTCCCAATTCTTAATCGCTTCAATTTTCGTTGGATCAACATGTATGCGTTTCTCATTGACTATATGACCCAAGAATTGAACTTATCGCATCCAGAAGTCACATTTCGAAAACTTAGCGTACAATTGTTCTTGTTTCAGTAATTCTAACAGCAGTCGAAGATGTTCAGCATGCTCCTCCTCAGTCTGAGAATAAATGAGAATGTCATCAATGAAAACAATGACAAACTTATCAAGATAAGGTTTGCATACTTGATTCATGAGATCCATGAATACTGCTGGAGCGTTCGTCAACCCAAATGGCATGACCAAGAACTCGTAATGGCCATAGCACGTTCTGAATGCTGTCTTAGGAATATCTTCCTCCTGTACTCTAAGTTGATGGTAACCCGATCTGAGATCAATCTTTGAGTAGTAACTCGAACCTTGCAACTAATCGAACAGATTGTCAATTCTAGGTAACGGATACCGGTTTTTGATGGTAACCTTGTTAAGTTCCCGGTAATCGATACACATACGGAAAGTCCCGTCCTTTTTCTTAACAAATAAGACTTGAGCTCCCCACGGTGAAAAACTAGGTCGTATAAAGCCCTTTTCCAACAACACTTGCAGTTGTGTAGATAACTTTTGCATCTCAGATGGTGCAAGTTGATAAGGCGCCCAAGCTATCGGTGCTGCGTCTGGCGTAAGGTCGATTCGAAATTCCACTTGTCTGATAGGCGGTAATCCCGGTAAGTCTTCTGGAAATACTTCAGGAAATTCACAAAATACTGGGATGTCTTCAATCTTCTTCTCAACTACCGGCTTCTCAGTTATAAGTGCTATAACTGCTGTATGACCTTTACGCAGACATTTGTGTGCTTTCATACAAGATATGAGACGCAGTGGTGTACTGCTCTTCTCGCCTTGTACATACAGTGTCTCTCCATGTGGAAGAGGTATACGAACTATCTTTTCATGGCATACTATTTCAGCCTGGTATTTGGACAACCAGTCCATGCCAATAACTACATCAAAACTACCTAAAGTGATAGGCATAAGGTCAATTTCCAGTGTTTGACCCATCAAGTCAAGCATACATCCCTTAAGGATATGTTCTACTACAATTAGCTTGCCATCAGCCAGTTCTATAGTGTATGGGTTTTCTAAGGCAGGACTAACATTTAGCAACTTAGAAAATGAACTACATACAAAACTCCGGTCTGCACCAGTGTCAAATAGCATAGAGGCATAGTGATTATTCAAGAGGAACGTACCCGTAACAATGTTGGGATCCTCTCGTGCCTGACGTCCTCCAATCACAAACGCCCTGCCCCTAGCACCATTGTTGTTGTTATTGGTGCCATTACCGTTGCCGTTGCCATTTGCATCATTAGTCCCGCCCTTCTTAAGTTGTGGGCAATCCTTTTTGAAATGCCCCAGCTTACCACACTCATAACACCCCTTTTGAGTGTTGTTCTGGTTGTTGTTCTGATTGTTGGAGTTGTTTTGTAGTTCCCCACGACAGTCGTTAGCTGCATGCCCTGCTTTACCACACCGTTGGCACCGATACTTATTACAGTGATTCCCAGCATGATGGGATCCACACTGCTTGCGGTTCTGCTGAAACAATTGTTCGTTGAAATTCTTGGAGTTGTTGCCTTCCCACTTCCGCTTGTGGTCTCCCACCTTAGTAGCTGCTGTTCGTTTACGCAGAGTTCCTTTTAGCACTGCCTGATCAGTCAGTTGGTGCGCCAACCGAACAGCTTGTTGAATCGTTGTGGGATTTGCAGAAGTGACTAATCCCTGGATCTGAGGCACTAATCCCCCAATGTACCTCTCAATCCACTTGCTCGGTGGAGTAGCCATGTGAGGTAGATGTCTGGCTAGTTCGTGTGACCGAGTAGTGTACTCCTCGATGTTAGATCCCTCCATCTTCAAATGCCAATATTCCTCTTCAAACTTCTGCATTTCACTGTGAGGACAATATTCTTCTTGCAGTAATGTCTTGAATCGATTCCAAGTTAGGGCATTGGCCTCACCCAGTCCCAATGTTTGAACGTTGGAGTTCCACCAGGTCAATGCTGGACCTTCCAAAGTTCCCGTGGCGTACTTAACTTTACTCCCTTCAGGACAGTTGCACATCTGAAACACTGATTCTGCCTTTTCAATCCATCGTAGGAGTCCAATGGCCCCCTCCGATCCTTTGAAATTTTGCGGTTTGCAATCCAAAAATGTTTTGAACGTGCACACATGTGGGTTCACCAATTCCCCTACTGTTGATCAGCTCATTAGATTTTGCAATCCAAAAATGTTTTGTCGTGTGTGTCTGGGTGTAGTTCGCGATAGCCTCCGCGACCCTGTTGTTGATCAGCTCATTAAGCTCAGCAACTGTCATATGTATGTTCTCGCCAGCCATAATCTTCATAGTTAGAATGAGTGTTAGAGAGTTATCAAAATCTAATGTGAAATGTGTAAACAATGCAACAAACAAACAAACATGTAATGTATGAATTAACACAACTGTTGGCAATAAGTAATAGTTTTTCAATAGATAATAATCTGATTTGATTACAATACTTTCAAAATCAAACATAGGTTTTCAAACATCTAATATAGGGACACAACCCGCCCTTCTAGGTTTAAACTAAAAAAAAATCAGGCATCCTCAATAGTAGAATCAGCATTAGAATCAACATCCTATGCTGGTATCTCCTCCTATTCCTCTTCCTCCTCTGCGTCGGATACAAACTGCTCCTCCAACGCAATCAACCTCCCCTCAGCGATGTCAGCTCGGTGTTCCTCCTCCTGCACTCGTGTAGTCAGATGTACGATGTGAGACTCCATCCCCTCGACTACACTACGAAGCTCCGCATATCGAGCGTTCACATCTCTGAGCTCCTGCGCGATGTGCTCGATCCTATCATTAGCCCACTTTGACTCCCAGGTCAGTCGGGTGACACCATCAGACTCAAATCGTGGCCTCTTAGAGGTACGAAATGTAGGTGGCATACGGTAGGAAGACTCCTCAGCGGGATCCTCCTCTGGATCCTCTTCAGGATCCTCCTCTGGATCCTCCTCCGGGTCATTCTCGTCAAGATCCTCCTCCGAATCCTCCACTGGGGCCTCCTCGGGATCCTCCTCCGGATCCTCCTCATAACCCTGAATTGCTAGAGCTATCGGCTCCTCGTCCTCAAGTACGATCACGTGCGGTGGTGATGGTGCTACCATATCTGTTACATAAGACCATATGCAAATACTAGGCAAAACTCAGATGTGTAAACAAATGTGTCTAATGTCTAACAGTTATAGTCTAAGTCTACAAATGCAAACCTAGTTCACTATAAGCAATGGCTATGATACCAATCTGTCACACCCCCAAATTTCAACTAACGGAATCATACCGTTTGGGACGTGACAAACCAAGATCTTAGATCATTAGACATAATGAAGACCTCTATATGCTTTTCAAACATAACTTTGGTCTAAAACTGTAATATCAAAGTTCTAACGTTGCGGAATCGTTTTTAAAACAATAACAAACGTAACGGTTTGAAAACTGTAAATTACAACTCAAATTCTTAAATGTCCAAGTTCAAAACACAAGAATTAAAATATGCATGCGACTCCACATCCTAGTCCATGCTTGCTTGATCTTGTACCTTAACGTCCTGAGAAAACATGTAAATCAAGTCAACACAAAGGTTGGTGCTTACACATGTTTGTTTGATCACAAATGTAACATTTGTACATTTAGTCATGTAGTCGTAAACAGTGTTAGAACAGTGTGTGTACATGTTCAGTCAGTCAATGTGAATCATGTGTCATTATGTGCTTGTGTGTTAGAATCTTTATCATTTAACAAGTATGTATTACTTATTTACAGTCGAGTTCACTAGGCAAGAACAATATCTTGTTATATCGAAACAGTGGTGGGCAGCGAGAGTGAGCCCTATATATATACTGCGTTCGGTGTAACAGGATAGTGTTAGTGCGTAGTGTTGAGACGAATATTATAACAATTAATTAATTCAACAAGAATCGTAATACGTAAGCGAGACTGAGTATAGTTATGGGTGACGATCCATAATGATACGAATGTTGAACTTATAATTATGATTAAACGAATTTAAATAATTAATACGATCGAAAAACGTACGCGATTGCGGGTATACACGTAATTGTGAATGTTTAACGATCTGGCAACGCACGAAGAGTAAAAATAATTAAATTAATTATTTTATATTTTTTTACAATTTTGAAACTCATCATTTTAATGAGTTTAACAACTCTTTTATTTTTAACCGCGTAAAATACGCGTTACGTACCGGACTATAAAAGCCCTAAAGGTGGTGATTTTCTCATCTAATACCTCAACAACCATTTCTCTCTCTAAAAATCCCGTATACTCTCTCTCTCTCTAGAAAACCGACCTTCAAACGCGCGTATCTTCTTCGTTTCTCAACGGATTTCGCCGTTCTTGGTGTCCACACGAAGCTCTCGACATCCTCTACACGAAAGTACAAGAATTTCGCAGATTCATCCAGCCAATATCGATGTAATGAAGCTTGAAAAATCCGGATATTAGGGTTTTCTACGTGTGAGTGTTTGAATCTAAGTTTTAGCCGGTTCTTGCACCATTATTTGAGTTTTCGCACCTATGGCGATCATCTTTGATGTTAGAAGAACTCAGATCGTGGTCTAGATCCAGAAGTTTGATGATGGAGCTAATGTGGGTAACAGGTTCGTTGGCCGAACCCTTCCTGAGCAAACCGGCGAAGGGAAACGAACCCATGGTTCGTGAGTCGCAGCAGGCCGAACCCTAATGGTTCCCACGAACCTGCACGAAGTAACAAGGGATCCCACGAACCCTAGTAGCCTTCACGAACCTGTTACCAGCCCTCATGCATTCACGAACCAGTTGGTGCTCACAAACCATAGGCGAACTATCATCAGAGTCACGAACCCTATTATGGCATGTAGCGAACCCATGCAGACGAACCACCACGAACCCTAGACCCTCTCAGCCGAACCGTGGTGTCACCGAACCCTGGGTGAAGCTGCCGAACCATGTATAGGCTAACGAACTTACATGAGACTTTCGTTCAAGCCACGAACTCTAGATGCCACGAACCCTCTTATGCCGAACCTTGGAAGGCTAACTCTGCATGGTTCGTCGAATTGTTGACCGAACCTTGGACCTCTCATCATGAGCGAACCCTTGTTTTTTACGAACCAATCTTATCTTGGACGAACCCTTAGCCATGCAAGACGAACCCTAGAAGGAAAAGGAAAGGGTTCGCTGCCTATGTTGGCAGCGCAAGCTCAACTCGGCCCAATCCGGTTCTTCAAGGCCCAAATTCATTAACACTTGGCCCATAGGTTCCAACTAAGCACAATAGAGTTAAATTGGCCCATCATGGTTTAATTGGCTCGATATTGTCTTAGAAACTTGTGTGGTTTACATACACATTAGTGGGCCCAATTAAATTCTTTAGGCCTAATCCAAGCCCATTAGGCTCACTATTATCCTAATAGGCCCAACCTCACATACAATTGGCCCATTGTTAACCTAAGTGGCCCATGGACTCGGGTTAAGGACCACCATGGTTTCATGGGCTTAAGGCCCAATGTGAGGCCCTCGATTATGACAATTGTGAATTGATCATAAATGGGTTAAGTTTGTAACTTAACAATAATCATGAAGATCAATTCACAATCACAAGACTTAAAACAATTGGAACATCTTTTCATAAATCATAGTAATCAATGGTTATCAAATTCGCAAACAATTATCATTTTATGCATAAGATTTATGCACAAAGGATCATTTCATATTCGTTTCTTGGACCCATGATCAATCAAGTGATTCAAATCATAATCATGAGAACAAGTTATCATGTGATAATCAATCATGAGAACACAAGTCAATCAATGAATCAAAGTCTATACAATTATAAATCCTATATCTTATGTATGATTACAATGTTATAGGAAACAATTAGAAGTCCTGTTTGCTACTTGCTATCTGTTTTAGTTCAGAGTCTACTGCAGACAGGTGAGAACATTAGCCCCTCTTTTACTGTTTTATAACTGTTTTGGGGTGGAACACGTGATCAAACCAATCGTTTACAAACATATTTCATTACACAAGGTGTGTGTATTCTTATAAACATTACGGGTTCATTTTACGAATCCTAGGGATTCATCAACTGTTTTAAAGGAATTATCAACTATTAAACTCTTTTCACTAAAAAGGTTTTATAAAGGATCTTTGAACTGTTTTGTAACAGATTTACTCAAATGTATTTATGAAGGATAAACACTTTTAAATAAATGATTTTATGAACTCTTTTGTTATAAACCTTGTTGTTACACAAGGTCACTATTTCATGGTATTCAAATCAAGTGGTTCACATCATGGTATTCAAATCAAGTGGTTCATTTCATGGTATTCAAATCAAGTGGTTCACATCATGGTATTCAAATCAAGTGGTTCATTTCATGGTATTCAAATCAAGTGGTTCACATCATGGTATTCAAATCAAGTGGTTCATTTCATGGTATTCAAATCAACAGATTCATTACATGGTATTCAAAACAAAGGATTTAATTCGTGGAATTAAATCTAGGTTTTCAATTCATGTTATCAAATAAGGCATTAACACATTTGGTTAAAGTAAGGTTCAGAAACATGGTGTCTATTGTTGTAAACAAACTTGTAAAAGCATCAAGTATCATATTCATTAGTGTTAGTACTGGGTGATCACAACAAGGGAAAGCGGACACATTGGTTCTTATCCAGGATGGAGTTAGCTTTTAAATTTGTTTTAAAAGCTAACTGCAGGTCTGGTGTCATTATGGTTTTCAAAATTGCTATACATAATCTAACTCCAAACGTGGTTTGGGACTTGATATTATATGTTGGCTTTCGTGCGAACAGTGATTGGACTGTTTACACTCATTTTCTTACTTGATGTTAGTTTGGGTTGCAGCTCATCCGTGTGAATCTTATGTTGCTTTAACTTACCTATGCCTTAAATCATATACTCATGTTTACAAATGTTTAAACCTATTGTTCTCACCAACTGCGCCTGTAGTTGACAGTTACTTTTCACGTGTTTCAGGTAATCAGGTTTAAGACATTTTCAGGGACAACTAAGGAGACCATTCTAAGATAGAACAAGATGAAGAAACATGCTAGGATGGATTAGAAACACACTAAATCCTGATTGTTTAATTGTCTTGTTTGAAGTCTTCTTTTGTAACTATATTTTGGGTCTGTAGTTGTCTTTCTTTTGGTAGATAGCTGTCTGTAACTAAACAATTGTCTTAACATTATGAAACATAGTAATCCGTTGTGGTTGTTCTTATTCAATACTTGTGCATGATTCAACTGTTCATACGTCACCGCGCCGTGGATTCCGCACGCGGCGCAGGGGTGTGACAGGTTGGTATCAGAGCCAAGGTTGTAGAGAACTAGGAAAAACCCAATGTTTAATGACCTAGACTATAACCTAAGCTACCCAATAGGACTAAGTGCTATAGACTTGAGGATACTTAGGATCTAAGTAACTTAAGTGAGCATTAATTCTACATCAAGCTTGAAAGATCTTAGGGACATTTTACTAAGATTAGATATCGAGTCAAAGAATTTGAATCGGACTTCTATAATTTTAGAAACCGAATTAAATTCTCACACATATGCATTTAAGGATTTCAGAGGAAAGGATCTGTATTCTTAGTATCCTTGATCTGAAATTCTCACACAGAGATCATTATAGGATTTAGAGGCAAAGATTGATATCTTTGATCTAAAGTCCTTGTCATATTCATTATGGGATTTAGAGGCAAAGATTTATTAATTTAGTATCTTTGATCTAAGATCCTTGTCATATTCATTATGGGATTTAGAGGCAAAGATTGATATCTTTGATCTAAAGTCCTTGTCATATTCATTATAGGAATTCAAATGTCAAGGTCTATTAATTTAGAGTCTTGATTTGAAATTCTTGTCACATTCATTATAGGAATTCAAATGTCAAGATCTATTAATTTAGAGTCTTGATTTGAAATCCTTGTCATGCTCATTATAGGAATTCAAAGGTCAAGAACTATTAATTTAGAATCTTGATTTGAAATCCTTGTCATTGTTATCATTGTTATCATTATCAGGTGTTCATTATCATAGGAACTTTATAACTTAGAATCTGTGTAACAGTATTCTTTAGTTGAAGTTCTCACAAGAGATCATTATACTCGATACTGTAAGTATTGAGAACCTAGGTTAATTAACCTAGGACACACATGCTAAAACCTAAGGTTTTAATTTCAAGCAAATTAAGAACCATGGTTTACATAATCATAAACATATCCACAGAACAAGAGGCAATCATGAAACAATCATAATCAATCAACAGTTGGAATCTTAGCCCCAAATATAGACGACGGATTAACGCTGATGTGTTGAGGTAAGTGGTGGGTCGGTGAGAGCTTACCCTATATATAAGCTTATTTCAGTATGTTAGGGGGAATCCGGCGTTTGTATTTGGAGTGAGGATTCGGGATCAACTGGAAACATGGAACATTAGTCAAACACATGGGATACAAACATTTGGGAAACAATCATTGGTGAATCAAATCATAGTGCAATTCAAGCTTGGATGAACCAAACATTATGGTGAATCAATCAAGTTGTGAACATTCTGTAAATGTAAACCTTAAGTGAAATTCTTAAGTGATTACATCATTAGTACTTACTAACATAGTTAACAAGAAAAATGTAGAGCACACATATGATTTAGTTCTACATGTTAACAACTGTTAGTAGGTGCACGCATAACATAATCATAGTTCAATCATGGAATCAATCATAGTTCAAGTTGATCAAAGATCATGGGATTCTTAATCAATGGAACACACCTGCAAATCAGTACAAACGTGTTGCCAAATGATAGCAAGGGCATGATCGTGGTATACCGAAACGGTGGTGGGCAGCGAGAGTGAGCCCTATATATAAGCTGTTTTCGGTATATCGGGAAAGTGTCAGTGTGTAGATTTGGTGGTGAGATCATGAGACATCGTACATATTCACATGATAACTATGCAAATAAGTTGATAACTTATACGTGTACTGGATCATATTACAATTGAATGATAATACTAGTAGTATGGATATATTACTGACCTTATCATGAAAATTCAATTGTATCCTTCCTCATTACTGACCCACTTGTGGCTTCTATTCGTAGAATGCCTCCCCGACGTGATCCTAACGGAGGGGGTTCAACAAGTGGCAACGACGATGAGATCAACAAGATTGCTCGAGCTATCGCGGTTCATATGCGGGATGTGATTCCTGGCATGGTCACTGATATCACCCAGAATCTTCGGGGAAGTACCAGTGATTCCGCACACAACTCAAATGCCACTAACGCTGGAACTGCTAACTTTACTTTCAAGCAGTTCAATGATGCTAAGCCTCCTAAGTACTCTGGTACCGAGGGAGCTACCGGCCTACTGCAGTGGCTGGAAAGCATTGAAGACATTCTCGACTTCACTGGATGTCCTGAGAATCTGAAGGTCAAGATGGCCTCAAGCGCTTTTCACAAAGGCGCACTCACCTGGTGGAATTCTGAGAAGAACACCAGAGGACGTGAAGTTGCATTAGCCTTACCGTGGGACGATTTCAAGAACTTACTCGTGGAAAAGTTTTGTCCACGTCATGAACTGAAGAAACTCGAGGTAGAGATGTGGAATCTGGAGCAAGATAGTGGAGAGAACGCAAAGTATACAACTCGATTCCATGAGTTGTGCATTCTGGTACCCCATTTGGTTACTCCTCTATCCCGCAGGATAGAGAAGTACATTGAAGGTCTACCCTTAGTAGTTAGGGGAACTGTTATGGGGAATAACCCCACTACTCTGGAGGCAGCCATTCAACTTGGTGCTACTCTTACTGAAGAGTATGTGAAATCTGGAGTGCTCACCCGAAAGGGATTCAAGAGAGCACAAATTGAAGAAGGCAAGAAGCCTGAACAGCACCATCACAAGAAGAAGAAGCAAAAGACAATCAAGAACTTTGCAGCGTTGACTGCAGCTGCACCTACTCACGCCACACCTATTACTGCTATGCCACAACCTGCTAATGCCAGAAAGCCTTATACTGGCCAGTTTCCACTTTGCACCAAATGCCAGTATCATCATCTGCCCAACACTCCATGCAAGAAGTGTCTCAAATGTGGGCGTATGGGACACTTTGCAGCTACATGCCGAGCTACTCATCTTGCTGCTGCAACAACTGCTACCACAACTCCTATTGCTACAGGTGGAAGGGCCTGTTACAATTGTGGAGCAGAGGGACACTTCAGAAATCAGTGTCCAAAACTCAACAACAATACCGCTGCTGCTCGTGCTTTTGTCATTGGAACTGCTGAAGCACGTGAAGAGCCGGCAGTCATCACGGGTACATGTCTTATCAATGATCATTATGTTCCTATCATATTTGATACTGGTGCCGATAAAAGTTTTATCTCTGCTCATACTGCTTCTTTGCTTAATATGCAACTATCCACACTTACTGCTCCTTGTACTGTAGAAGTAGCGAATGGTAAGACCATAGTTGTAGATTCCATAATTCATGCTTGTGAGCTAAGATTAAATGACCATCTCTTTTCCATCGATCTCATTCCTATGACTCTCGGAAGCTTCGAAGTTGTAGTAGGAATGGATTGGTTATCCAAAAACAATGCTGAAATCGTATGCTCGGAGAAACTTATCCGAATCCCCTTACCGTCCGGCGAAACGATGATAGTCTACGGCGAGAAACCATGCCGCGGATTGAAGATTGTATCGTGCATCAAGGCGAGGAAGTATTTGAAGAAGAAATATTATGCTTTCCTAGCTCATGTAGTGGAAAAGAAACCTGAAAAGAAAGCAGTTGGAGATGTTCCAGTTATCAAAGAATATCCAGACGTATTTCCAGAAGACTTTCCTGGACTACCACCAGTCCGATAAGTGGAGTTTAGAATTGATCTCGTCCCTGGAGCAAACCCAGTGGCGAAGTCACCGTATCGATTAGCACCGTCTGAGATGCAAGAACTGTCTAGTCAGCTTCAAGAACTTTTAGACAAAGGTTTCATAAGGCCGAGTTTCTCTCCATGGGGAGCTCCGGTTCTCTTTGTCAAAAAGAAAGACGGTTCATTTCGTATGTGCATCGACTATCGTGAGTTGAACAAGTTGACAATCAAGAATAGATATCCTCTGCCCAGGATCGATGATCTGTTTGATCAATTACAGGGAGCAACTTGTTTCTCTAAGATTGACTTACGATCTGGGTATCATCAGTTAAGAGTAAATGATGAGGATATACCAAAGACTGCATTTAGGACTCGATATGGACATTATGAGTTTGTGGTTATGCCATTTGGGCTGACCAATGCACCCGCAGTGTTCATGGACTTGATGAACCGAGTCTGCAGGAGGAGAATTCAACCACATATCATGCCAAAAAAATCTTTCCATAAATTTCCCATTTGTCACTCAACGATCGAACTTTGCTTATTTCTTTTTTTGAGGACCGACGAATCACTTGGATCAGTTTGTTATTGTCTTCATTGACGATATATTGATTTATTCCAAGTCAGAACAAGAGCACGAGGATCATTTGAGGAAAGTCTTAGAGTTACTAAGAACTGAACAACTATATGCTAAATTCTCAAAATGTGAGTTTTGGCTAAAGGAAGTTCACTTCTTAGGACATGTCATCAACAGGGATGGAATACATGTAGATCCAGCAAAGATTGAGGCGATTAAGAACTGGACTACTCCATCTACTCCAACAGAGATTCGTTCGTTTCTGGGTCTGGCGGGCTATTATCGGAGATTCATTGCGAATTTCTCTAAGATTGCCTTGCCACTTACCACTTTGACTCAGAAAAGTCAAGCGTTTATATGGGGACAGAAACAGGAAGATGCATTTCAACTTCTTAAACAGAAGTTATGCAACTCCCCTATCCTTAGTCTTCCAGAAGGCAGTGATGATTTCATTGTCTACTGTGATGCTTCAAACCTTGGTCTCGGTTGTGTACTTATGCAACGGGACAAGGTCATTGCTTATGCTTCAAGACAACTTAAGGTTCACGAGAAGAATTACACTACTCATGACCTTGAGTTAGGGGCTGTGGTCTTTGCATTGAAGATTTGGAGACACTACCTGTATGGTACTAAATGTGTCATCTATACAGACCACAAGAGCCTACAACACATTCTCAATCAGAAAGAACTCAACATGAGACAACGACGTTGGGTTGAGCTTCTAACTGATTACGACTGTGAGATTTGTTACCATCCGGGTAAAGCCAATGTGGTGGCGGATGCTCTTAGTCGCAAGGAACCAGTCAAACCAATTCGTATAAGAGCCATGGAGATCAACACACAGCCAAACTTGAAAGACTTTATTCGTATTGCACAACAACAGGTAGTAACAGACAATCAACTCAAGACAGACTTGGATTGTGGCATTGAGAAGAAACTAGAACCCCGATCTGATGGGGTGTTATATCTCAACGGCCGCATTTGGATTCCAAAGTCTGAAGAATTGCGCACACTCATCTGTGATGAGGCTCATAAGTCGCGATACTCAGTTCATCCTGGAGCCGACAAGATGTATCAGGACTTGAGGACATCTTACTGGTGGCCGGGAATGAAGAAAGACATAGCACTGTACGTGGGAAAATGTCTTACCTGTTCAAGAGTCAAAGCAGAACATCAAAAGCCTTCGGGACTTCTACAGCAACCTGAAATTCCTCAATGGAAATGGGAACAAATTTCCATGGATTTCATAACCAAGTTGCCGAGAACTCCGCGAGGATTCGATTCGATTTGGGTGATCGTTGATCGACTCACCAAATCTGCTCATTTTCTCCCTATCCGAGAGGATTACAAAATGGAGAAGCTATCCACTCTGTACATCAACGAAATCATTGCACGTCATGGTACACCAACATCAATCATTTCTGATTGTGATAGTCGTTTCACTTCTCGCTTTTGGCAATCATTGCAAAAGGCTTTGGGAACGCGTGTTAATCTTAGCACGGCGTATCATCCCCAAACCGACGGTCAAAGCGAAAGGACTATCCAAACACTCGAGGACATGCTTCGTTCTTGTGTCATTGACTTCGGTGGAAGTTGGGACACTCATCTCCCACTCATTGAGTTTTCATATAACAATAGCTATCATACGAGCATCCAATGTGCACCATTCGAAGCTTTATATGGTAGAAAGTGCCGATCACCGGTCTGTTGGACCGAGATTGGTGACTCACAGGTCGTAGGACCAGAACTCATTCAGGAAACATCAGACAAGATCACAATCATTCAGTCACGGCTTAAGGCCTCACGAGATCGGCAAAAGAGTTATGCTGATCGACGTCGGAAACCGCTTGAGTTTCAAGTCGGTGACCGAGTCTTACTCAAGGTTTCTCCCTGGAAAGGCGTGGTCCGATTCGGGAAGAAAGGGAAACTTGCACCAAGGTACGTTGGACCTTTTGAGATCCTGGAACGGATTGGTCCCGTAGCCTACAAACTCAAACTTCCAGTGGAGCTAAGCAATGTTCACGATACTTTTCATGTATCGAATCTTAAGAAATGCTTGGCGGATCATGATGTCCAGATTCCACTGGAAGACATACAGATTCAGAATAACATGCAATTCATAGAACGTCCAGTTGAGATCATGGATCATGGGGTCAAGAAACTTAAACGCAGCCGTATCCCGATCGTAAAGGTACGATGGGAGGGCAAACGCGGTGCTGAGTTCACCTGGGAACGTGAGGACCAGATGAAGCTTAAGTACCCTCATCTTTTTACAGTATCTTCGGCTAGTTAATTTCGGGACGAAATTCCCTTAACTAGGGGAGACTGTAACATTTGTACATTTAGTCATGTAGTCGTAAACAGTGTTAGAACAGTGTGTGTACATGTTCAGTCAGTCAATGTGAATCATGTGTCATTATGTGCTTGTGTGTTAGAATCTTTATCATTTAACAAGTATGTATTACTTATTTACAGTCGAGTTCACTAGGCAAGAACAGTATCTTGTTAGATCGAAACAGTGGTGGGCAGCGAGAGTGAGCCCTATATATATACTGCGTTCGGTGTAACAGGATAGTGTTAGTGCGTAGTGTTGAGACGAATATTATAACAATTAATTAATTCAACAAGAATCGTAATACGTAAGCGAGACTGAGTATAGTTATGGGTGACGATCCATAATGATACGAATGTTGAACTTATAATTATGATTAAACGACTTTAAATAATTAATACGATCGAAAAACGTACGCGATTGCGGGTATACACGTAATTGTGAATGTTTAACGATCTGGCAATGCACGAAGAGTAAAAATAATTAAATTAATTATTTTATATTTTTTTACAATTTGGAAACTCATCATTTTAATGAGTTTAACAACTCTTTTATTTTTAACCGCGTAAAATACGCGTTACGTACCGGAAACGCGAACCGAGTGACCGAAACGGACCCGAATACCACACGGGCTATAAAAGCCCTAAAGATGGTGATTTTCTCATTTAATACCTCAACAACCATTTCTCTCTCTAAAAATCCCGTATACTCTCTCTCTCTCTAGAAAACCGACCTTCAAACGCGCGTATCTTCTTCGTTTCTCAACGGATTTCGTCGTTCTTGGTGTCCACACGAAGCTCTCGACATCCTCTACACGAAAGTACAAGAATTTCGCAGATTCATCCAGCCAATCTCGAGGTAATGAAGCTTGAAAAATACGGATATTAGGGTTTTCTACGTGTGAGTGTTTGAATCTAAGTTTTAGTCGGTTCTTGCACCATTATTTGAGTTTTCGCACCTATGGCGATCATCTTTGATGTTAGAAGAACTCAGATCGTGGTCTAGATCCAGAAGTTTGATGATGGAGCTGATGTGGGTAACAGGTTCGTTGGCCGAACCCTTCCTGAGCAAACCGACGAAGGGAAACGAACCCATGGTTCGTGAGTCGCAGCAGGCCGAACCCTAATGGTTCCCACGAACCTGCACGAAGTCACAAGGGATCCCACGAACCCTAGTAGCCTTCACGAACCTGTTACCAGCCCTCATGCATTCACGAACCAGTTGGTGCTCACGAACCATAGGCGAACTATCATCAGAGTCACGAACCCTATTATGGCATGTAGCGAACCCATGCAGACGAACCACCACGAACCCTAGACCCTCTCAGCCGAACCGTGGTGTCACCGAACCCTGGGTGAAGCTGCCGAACCATGTATAGGCTAACGAACCTACATGAGACTTTCGTTCAAGCCACGAACTCTAGATGCCACGAACCCTCTTATGCTGTAATAACTGTAAGAAATCCCCACAAACAAAAACCTAGAATTATAAATTGAACACTTAGGCCCAATAATGTTCAATAAGATTATAAGGCCCAAATAAAATGTTAAGGCCCAAAAAGGCCCATTAAGAATTCTATACATAAATCGAGTTCAAATTATGGATCTTGAATAAGAATCAAGTTAATAAATCAAGTCTGATAAGTTTTAAACTTAAACTGTCAATATTTTGATACATTCAGTCGATAAATTAAATATAATGATTTTCTCAATAATCATAAGAACAAATTAAAGAACGAGATCTATTAGAGTTAAATATAACACAATCTTCTTTATACTAATTAGGGGATTGATTAAGACGAACCTACGTAATGTATACTTGTATAAACGGATGCATTATAAAATTTTACTTAGCGCGCGTATAATGGCATTATCTAATTAAACGATTCCGAGTCACGAGCTGAGGTAAATAGCTTTGATAAATACCTATTTAAAAATATTTACAATATTAAAGATACAAGAATTTTATTTAACGCGTTAAAACATTAAACCCGTTAAATATGTCGTATACGCAATAATTATCGTGTTTCAACGGAATTAATTAAACAAATTTATTATAACGGTAAAATAATCATTCTAATAACATTTTAAGTATTTTTACTAATGATTAGGAAGCCTCGGGTTAGGAAAAAAATAAACGGATACGAAATACGATCGTGAGACGAGAAAGATACGCGTATGAAACCCTAGTTACACCCTATGTATAAAAGGAAGGGTAAACCCTTTTCCTCCTCATTCATCAGCCGTCACACACACCTACATGTGTGTGTGCAGCCGTTTAATGAAAAACCACGAGAGAAAGAGAGAGCAGCGGCATAGATGGTGGTTCGCGGCGGTGCTGAGGCGGAACAACGGCGGTGACGCGGTGGCGAAATAGGTAGATGGTATCTCCGAACTCATCTCTTCGCGTTCTACAACCTTTTCTCCTTGAGCCTCACAAGATCTCGACTCTAGAGTGGCGAAAATGAGGTGCGAAAGACATGGCGGCTAGGGTTTCCACCTAAACATGCAGAGCCGACGCGCCAAGGTCCTGCTTTGGCTAGGTTTCAGTCGTATCCCGACGGTGGTGAGTGGCTGAGGTCTCGATCCAGTCTCTTCGTAAGGGTAGAAAGAGGTGGAGGTCGAACACACCACCTGCAGTGGTGGTTATGGCTCCGACAACAGCCTAGAGTGGTGGTGATGACGAGCCGGCTGTATCTCACTCTAGAACCGACAAACAAGGTAAGAACAACCTGATGAACCCCCGATCTGCACACGCATGCTGATTTCTTGAAGGTTTTTGGAACTAATGATTTATTTTGGATAGTTCTTGCGGCTGTGATGGTTAATCAACAGGCTGTTGGTGGCGGTGGAACAACCACGGTGGTGATCGGAGAGAGAGGTGACCGAGATTAGGGTTTTCGGGGTGGTTCAAACCTCGGTCAACAAAAGTCAAACCAGATTAGGGAGGTCAAACCCGATCAGTCGTGGTCAACAGCAAAAACCGACGGCTCGATTTTATTCGTTGTTTAAAAACGATTTTAGAAACATATTCGAGTTATGAAACATACGATCGTTTAAATAAATTGGATTGTACGCGCGTGATGAACGAGTGGGAAGGTAAAATCGCGTGCCATTAACTTTTAATGTATGGTTTATATGTTTAAACAAACAAGTTAAAGTGGTTGAGCATATGGGTTAACTAGATAAAATATGGTTCATCACAATTGATTAATAATAATTAATAAAACCATAAAACGTGTGTGATTATATTATGCATTCGGAGAGAAATTTGTAAATAAAATGACTACGAAACCCAAATTGTTATTATGCAAATTGGTGTTTAAGTTATAAGCTTAAATTAGTATTACAAGTTTTGATATGTAATATTGATACTTATGGAATTTGTTACATTGGGTATAAAATAACCTAGAAACTTAAATTAAATGAAATTTTATAAATTGAGAACACAATGAATGTGCTTGATACATATACTATATCATATAGGTATTAAATCATTAAATATACATACATATCTATAGAATAATATACAATAATAATTTATGTAAGATTACATGCTTATAGATATGATTTGTTCAATATGTTAAACAGTTAATTTTATACATCTATGGGTAAACAAAAGGTAAACTAGAATGAAATTTTAAGAGATAAATGTGCATACCTACACTATATATGTTAGTGTTATATAATTTGGAATCTAACAAAGGCGTTTGACTTGATAATAATATGATTTTATACAAAGTAACCATATCATACTAATGTTCTATTTGATCACGAACTTGCTTGAATTCATCTTAAGACGGCTTATTTTTATAAGTATTACTATTATTTTTATCAACATTAACATTATCACGTTCTACTCTTTTAAGATTATTTAAGTTTTTACTATAAGCTAGTTAACATTATAAGAGTAATCATACTCGACACACTAAACATTTGTAAATTCAATGTTTACAAATATAAAATTTACTAAAAACATGATTACTCATTTTAACATATAACATAGGATACCATTTCTATAGTTTTACTCATAATTAAAATTTAACAATAAAAATGATATTAATATTGTTAGTGAAACTAGTATTATGATTATTAGGATTATTATTATTATCTATGATAATTGATTTATATAAAAATGTTTACTTACATTTAAACATAGGAAATAAATTATGAATACTTTAAACACTTTCTTATTCTGTATTTATAATAATTATAATAGTTAGTATGTATAATGTCTACAACATGTATAATATTTTAGATACTAATGACAAATTGCAACTATCTTGTTTCATATGAAATCCCTATTAATAACCTCTAATACTAACAAGTTAAGTGAATACATTATAATAATTATCTTATTGCTTTGTAATGCCTTATGCATTACATAAATTTATATTATTAGTAAGACCCCGTGACTAGTAATACACTTACATGATTTTATATCGATTGTCTCTCAAACTCTCAAACAAGGTTAACTAACTATAAAATATAAGATCATTAGTCACAATAAAAGTCAATTATCTTAGAATACCAAAACATACTAGTCACATAAGTAGCATACTAGTAACTATACTAAACATCAATTAATATTAACATTTGCACATACATTTAAACGTACAAATATAAGGTAAGACTTCGTTAAGCATGTTGGTATAAAGAAACCTTAAACTAGTAAACTCTAAACACATTAACCCAAAGAGTTCAACCACAGTAAACAACCATAATGTATGAAACTACAACTTATACATGTATAGATGATTACAATTAGGAACTTGCTTTGATGATACCTCTGGGAACATAGCAAATCATTCATAGTGGCACAATGACATATTTGTACAGGAACAAAAGGAAGCCATTAAAGCAACCAGGTGAGTTCATGTGATCCCTTTTCTTTTTATTGTTTTGGGATACTGAAAGCATGCTACATAAACTGTTTATAAAATTATATTTATGTGATAATGAACGTCCGTTTCATATAAAATTGCTTCCCCTAGACATTAAACATAATTTACAACCATTAACTCATAAGGAGAGCCGGTGAGTATATGGGTAGTATTACTTGGGGAATCCCCCACGCACAGTGGCCCGAAAGGGTGGCCTTGTAAAAGAAAGGTTGAAACCCCACCGAGGTTATTGTCAACCGTTGTGGCATATATTCTTATGATACATAAATGACCGAGAGCAGGAACGGGTCTCGGAATTGGGAAGTATATTTGGTTTGACCATGTTGTGGGCTAACAGTGTATGAGGCAAACGCCCGAGCATGGAACAGGGTTGGTTGTATTGTTATTGAATTATCACATGCTATTTATTATTGTGTCTGTAAACTAAAACTCATGAGCTCACCAACTTTTTAGTTGACGTATTTTAGCATGTCTTTCAGGTAAATAGAAACAGGTATGGCTCGGATACTTGGTTGCTAGAACAAGAATTCAAGATGTAAAATAAGAGAACTTGGCTTAAAGATTTATAAAGTGTGCTGATGCCTGGATGGACCCAATATCTCTAGAGAATCTCCCATTAGTTAAATCACATTTTAGATTTGTTGTAAACAAATTAGATACTTAGTCTAAACCTTTGGTTAAATTGTAATATATTCATTTTGTCTTCCGCTACTTTGTGTTTTGAATCAATCGTTAGTCAAGCCCTCTGGTTGGGTTGTGACAGGTTGGTATCAGAGCCAAAGGTTTTAGCGAATTAGGAACCTTAGGATAAGTTCCTAGACTTTAACCTGAGTAATCTAGGGCCTAAACAAATAGAAACAAGATATTAGTGAGACCATGAATTCCCAGGCATATGAAGCACACGAATGGTTAAACTAGAACAACCATGTAAATTAAATTCAGGATTATGGGTGCACACATAATGGTGAATTTGAAGTTACATGGGAAGTTCTAAGACACTCATAAAATAAAATTTGAACATAATAATTATGCATATTCATATAAATACTTGTTATGTTAATAACTGTTGGAACAAACATTAGTTGACATTGGGAGTTAAGCATAGGATCTAAAGATGTCAACAATTTTTTTTTTTATAGTACGTTATCTTCTCTTCATTCATTCTATCCTTGTGGAAACGACGTCCCCGTATGCTTATCTTCGTTCTACCTCAAATATTATGGGAATCATGAGTCATGACTTCTTTGTTATCAAGGTACTTAAGATGTCGACTTCCAATCCTCTTAAGGCGTCCAAGAATCTTTTGTTTTTATTTTACAAATTCCAAAATTTCTTTAGTACTTCTTTATCAAATTCATATTTATAGCCACAGAAGTTTGATTATGACCATCAACTATGCGTACTCCTCAACTGACTACAAGACTACACGAGTGAGTGAAAATCATGAAGACCCGGGAGAAAGCATGTGATGACATCAAAGTTATGCGACACACTCTACCTTCAAATTTAGATTATCATATGTGTAAACTTGCTTCTCTTATCGACTTTATGTTAGTCACCTTTGATAACCCACGACCATTTGTGTCTGTGATTACTATTTCGATTATCCTTAACAGTTCATCTTTGATCTCTAAACTTTCGTCAACAGTTTATTCTACTTGCGACACTACTGAACACGCCTTTAACTTAACCATTCCCAATTCTTGATAGCTAAAGTAGAAGCATTGGAATTGTTTGCTGTTAAGAGGAAATTCCCTAGTTCACACTGTAGGAATATAAACCTTCATTATGAAGTTTAGTTTACTCTACCACTTGAACTTTTGTTCCAGAAATGTTATTTCATAAGCAATCCGAATCAACATCGAAACTTTTTCCCTACCCAATCGAATCAATCGAACTCGTAATCCTAAACTAAACAACGACGTCATAGGCAAACAAGTTAGAAATCCCTAAAGGAACTCCACCTAGTGAATATAATAGATGGAACATGAAGCTGCAGACCGAGAACATAATTTGAGAAGTTAGTTTGTCATGAGAAGAATGTATCCCTATGGATCATAAGAGAGATCAAGATATTCTCTACTAGCAAGGCAAAAAGGGGGGACGGGAAAGTCATTTTGTGCATGGTGTATCGAAGACCATAGATGATATTGGGCGAGGCATCCTATTACTGTTTAAACAACTTCATTGGTTGGGCGAATGGGACCTCCATACGCATTGATACACAATGATCAGTACCAGTTACCGAATGATAGCAAGGTGAAGAAAGGTAATTAACACCAAGAAGAAATGACGATCTTCAAACCGTTGGAATCGATGATTATCGGATAAAGAAGAAGTGAAAGATTACATGGTGAAGGATTTAATCTTAGATTAGGAGATTTTATAGTGCCAATAAATGTTTTGAGAAGCATTGAAGACCAACTGCAAGAAATGGTATGTGCATCATAGCATCAAGGTGAATCTTATGAACGGGTGTAGTAGGTTATAGTAAATTTTTTTTATTTATATCTAAGTATATACTAACATATTTACAGTCAAGGACGTTCGGCAAGGACACTATCGTAATATATCGAAACAGTGGTGGGCTGGCGGCTGATAAGGCAGGTAGCCTGACTCTACATATGCCCTATATATAAACTATGTTCGGTATATTGGGATAGTGTTAGTGTTGAGCGTTATGACAGTAGTAGAACAGCTAAAACATTTAAACATGAATATAAAAACCATAGGAAATCTCATGTTATACAACTTATAAATTTCAACAAGTCGGAGTTACGAGTAGTTACAGGGAAAAACTCTAGTTGAGTTACGACCACCTCATAGCAGAAGAAGAGATCTCCCCTGAAATTGAAGAGTTTGGGCACTTGAAGATTTTGATGATTGGAGGGAACTACATCGGAATACACTCGTTCAAACACCATTAAGAGATAATGGATTGAATTAGCATGAAGGACAACTAATCTAGATTGTAACCGGAGGAAAATAGTTTCGTTACCAGGATTAAGCAGTATGGAAGGACTGCAAGAAAGTAAAGTAGGAGGAGCAATCTCATATAAGATAGAATGTGTTAAATTGTAAGAAGTAAAGTCACAAGAAGGTAGTATAAAAAGTTAAAAATCATTTGCGAAAACTCAGCCTCAAGAGCATAATTATGAAAATCTTTGTCAGATTTTGTGGATGATTAGTGAAGATCACGTTCGAACCAAATGCACCTTTTTCATCACTTCAAGACGTTAAGGTGGATAAAATATGTACACCAAGAGTATTCATGACAAAGAGATACGTCGAAAATCTTATCACGACAAGAAGTTAGTAGGCTAAAACTTATAGGATGAAGTAGAGCAATCAGTCACGGAGATAAGAAATGAAATCGACGACCAATGCATTGACACAGTGAAGTTGTGGTCATCTATATAATGTGAAGAAATAAATATATAACATTTTATCGATTGCGTGAAACGATAAAATAATAATATGTCAGATCTATTGCGAAGCCAACAACAATCTATACTTCTACATCATGTAACCTCATGTATCAATAGAAAAAGGGATAAATAATAGATAACGTACCAATGGAATAGACATTATCATATACGAAAGTCATGTTCATTTGTTCGTCAAAAGTGGGCACATTCATAGAATTGCTAATGAGGATTCAATGACTCAATTTCTAAAAGCAACCAATTAATATTTTGGTTCAAGAAGTCACCGGTAGAGTAATCTGTGCGAATGGTTACTTAAAGGGATTTATTGAAAGAGATCAAATTATAACCCCTCTAGAACAAGAGTACCCTCATCAGTTTCGTTTGTAACAATGATGTACGTCGTTAAAATACCCTATCCGTTTCTTTACATCACATACTATTAATGTTTCTAAAATTCCCGATATAATTTCATTCGATTAGTAGACTTTGAAAGAACTACTCCTCGACTTTTCTTGGTGAGGACGAAAGCTTCCTTAAATCTCTTTATGTCCAAATTCTTATATTCCAAACTAGGTAATCAGAAAGTTTGACATATTCAAACAAGATAATGCCATCCTCACGAATGATGAATTGTTCTTTAGTTATTATACTCAAAAGCTTCGAAGGAAGTGAAAGTTGCTGCAGACACTTGAAATAATTTTGAGTAAGATTCCGACACAATAAGTGAGTCAAAATCCTTTGCATATCTAAAGTTATCAATTCTAGTTGAAATCTAACCCATCTATCTCTATTAACTTGTCCCTTGGAATTCAATAATAATCTTAATTCAGGGATTCTTCGTCAACTTCTCGAATTTATCCAGGAAGCAGATAGGCGTTAATACAAGCAAATGATGATAGCATCCTCAATCTGAAGACTTCTCGGCACAAGTCTTTCAATAAAATCCTTAGCTTCTTTTAGATTCACTATCGTAAAAACATTGGATCCTATTCTTTGCTAGTCTAGATTTATAGATCAATAACTTAATTTATATATAGCTAAGACACTAGTTAAATTCAACATAAATGTGATTGTGTCCTTCTCACAACTTACATTGTCGAGAGGATCTGAATTTTGTTCCTATCTTAACTAGAATTTATTGGTCACTCCTTGGCCCTTGATAGTCTATATGATAGACTTCGTTTATTTGAAATGGTTACTTTCACTCTATTGGTTTTAGATACCAAAGATATGTTTATCATCTAATAACATTGTAGACTCAGAAAAGAAATCATAAATCTATAGTAGAAAAGAAAGTAACCAAGAATACAAGTAAATTTACATTATATACAATATTGTGCCAAATGTCATAATTTTATTAATGACCAAGATGAGTCATTAAACGAATAACATGTATGCTTGATTGCTATGTTTATGTTGTAAGAAACATTTTATTCAGATACATAATCAAGAAACTTTAAGCCTTGACACCTATTGGTTACATTCAGTGTAAGATGGAACATTATGTTTGGAAACAAGATCCAAGTGATCGAGCTTTGGAAACTGTTGATGTATTGGAGGCGTAATGAAACATGTGGGAATAATAGAATGTAACTTGTTATTTTATGGAACACTTATAATGCGAATACATTTTATTTGTATGAACTTTTAATTATGATAGCCTATGATCAATTAAACTTCAATACTTGTAGATTGTTACTTCTTGTTAGGAGATACTGTTTATGATTATTGAAATCCTTATTATCATCTTATGCCATAATAAGTCCCCTAGGATGAACTAGAACATGGTGATACTTAGAAATGATAAATCAAATTTAAGCTCTAAGTAATGATGCACAAGAAATACCCATAACTACTCGAACATGCTAAACCATGGAAACAACTAATTTCGAGGACGAAATTCTTTTAAGTTGGGGAGACTGTAATAACTGTAAGAAATCCCCACAAACAAAAACCTAGAATTATAAGTTGAACACTTAGGCCCAATAATGTTCAATAAGATTATAAGGCCCAAATAAAATGTTAAGGCCCAAAAAGGCCCATTAAGAATTCTATACATAAATCGAGTTCAAATTATGGATCTTGAATAAGAATCAAGTTAATAAATCAAGTCTGATAAGTTTTAAACTTAAACTGTCAATATTTTGATACATTCAGTCGATAAATTAAATATAATGATTTTCTCAATAATCATAAGAACAAATTAAAGAACGAGATCTATTAGAGTTAAATATAACACAATCTTCTTTATACTAATTAGGGGATTGATTAAGACGAACCTACGTAACGTATACTTGTATAAACGGATGCATTATAAAATTTTACTTAGCGCGCGTATAATGGCATTATCTAATTAAACGATTCCGAGTCACGAGCTGAGGTAAATAGCTTTGGTAAATACCTATTTAAAAATATTTACAATATTAAAGATACAAGAATTTTATTTAACGCGTTAAAACATTAAACCCGTTAAATATGTCGTATACGCAATAATTATCGTGTTTCAACGGAATTAATTAAACAAATTTATTATAACGGTAAAATAATCATTCTAATAACATTTTAAGTATTTTTACTAATGATTAGGAAGCCTCGGGTTAGGAAAAAAATAAACGGATACGAAATACGATCGTGAGACGAGAAAGATACGCGTATGAAACCCTAGTTACACCCTATGTATAAAAGGAAGGGTAAACCCTTTTTCCTCCTCATTCATCAGCCGTCACACACACCTACATGTGTGTGTGCAGCCGTTTAATGAAAAACCACGAGAGAAAGAGAGAGCAGCGGCATAGATGGTGGTTCGCGGCGGTGCTGAGGCGGAACAACGGCGGTGACGCGGTGGCGAAATAGGTAGATGGTATCTCCGAACTCATCTCTTCGCGTTCTACAACCTTTTCTCCTTGAGCCTCACAAGATCTCGACTCTAGAGTGGCGAAAATGAGGTGCGAAAGACATGGCGGCTAGGGTTTCCACCTAAACATGCAGAGCCGACGCGCCAAGGTCCTGCTTTGGCTAGGTTTCAGTCGTATCCCGACGGTGGTGAGTGGCTGAGGTCTCGATCCAGTCTCTTCGTAAGGGTAGAAAGAGGTGGAGGTCGAACACACCACCTGCAGTGGTGGTTATGGCTCCGACAACAGCCTAGAGTGGTGGTGATGACGAGCCGGCTGTATCTCACTCTAGAACCGACAAACAAGGTAAGAACAACCTGATGAACCCCCGATCTGCACACGCATGCTGATTTCTTGAAGGTTTTTGGAACTAATGATTTATTTTGGATAGTTCTTGCGGCTGTGATGGTTAATCAACAGGCTGTTGGTGGCGGTGGAACAACCACGGTGGTGATCGGAGAGAGAGGTGACCGAGATTAGGGTTTTCGGGGTGGTTCAAACCTCGGTCAACAAAAGTCAAACCAGATTAGGGAGGTCAAACCCGATCAGTCGTGGTCAACAGCAAAAACCGACGGCTCGATTTTATTCGTTGTTTAAAAACGATTTTAGAAACATATTCGAGTTATGAAACATACGATCGTTTAAATAAATTGGATTGTACGCGCGTGATGAACGAGTGGGAAGGTAAAATCGCGTGCCATTAACTTTTAATGTATGGTTTATATGTTTAAACAAACAAGTTAAAGTGGTTGAGCATATGGGTTAACTAGATAAAATATGGTTCATCACAATTGATTAATAATAATTAATAAAACCATAAAACGTGTGTGATTATATTATGCATTCGGAGAGAAATTTGTAAATAAAATGACTACGAAACCCAAATTGTTATTATGCAAATTGGTGTTTAAGTTATAAGCTTAAATTAGTATTACAAGTTTTGATATGTAATATTGATACTTATGGAATTTGTTACATTGGGTATAAAATAACCTAGAAACTTAAATTAAATGAAATTTTATAAATTGAGAACACAATGAATGTGCTTGATACATATACTATATCATATAGGTATTAAATCATTAAATATACATACATATCTATAGAATAATATACAATAATAATTTATGTAAGATTACATGCTTATAGATATGATTTGTTCAATATGTTAAACAGTTAATTTTATACATCTATGGGTAAACAAAAGGTAAACTAGAATGAAATTTTAAGAGATAAATGTGCATACCTACACTATATATGTTAGTGTTATATAATTTGGAATCTAACAAAGGCGTTTGACTTGATAATAATATGATTTTATACAAAGTAACCATATCATACTAATGTTCTATTTGATCACGAACTTGCTTGAATTCATCTTAAGACGGCTTATTTTTATAAGTATTACTATTATTTTTATCAACATTAACATTATCACGTTCTACTCTTTTAAGATTATTTAAGTTTTTACTATAAGCTAGTTAACATTATAAGAGTAATCATACTCGACACACTAAACATTTGTAAATTCAATGTTTACAAATATAAAATTTACTAAAAACATGATTACTCATTTTAACATATAACATAGGATACCATTTCTATAGTTTTACTCATAATTAAAATTTAACAATAAAAATGATATTAATATTGTTAGTGAAACTAGTATTATGATTATTAGGATTATTATTATTATCTATGATAATTGATTTATATAAAAATGTTTACTTACATTTAAACATAGGAAATAAATTATGAATACTTTAAACACTTTCTTATTCTGTATTTATAATAATTATAATAGTTAGTATGTATAATGTCTACAACATGTATAATATTTTAGATACTAATGACAAATTGCAACTATCTTGTTTCATATGAAATCCCTATTAATAACCTCTAATACTAACAAGTTAAGTGAATACATTATAATAATTATCTTATTGCTTTGTAATGCCTTATGCATTACATAAATTTATATTATTAGTAAGACCCCGTGACTAGTAATACACTTACATGATTTTATATCGATTGTCTCTCAAACTCTCAAACAAGGTTAACTAACTATAAAATATAAGATCATTAGTCACAATAAAAGTCAATTATCTTAGAATACCAAAACATACTAGTCACAGAAGTAGCATACTAGTAACTATACTAAACATCAATTAATATTAACATTTGCACATACATTTAAACGTACAAATATAAGGTAAGACTTCGCTAAGCATGTTGGTATAAAGAAACCTTAAACTAGTAAACTCTAAACACATTAACCCAAAGAGCTCAACCACAGTAAACAACCATAATGTATGAAACTACAACTTATACATGTATAGATGATTACAATTAGGAACTTGCTTTGATGATACCTCTGGGAACATAGCAAATCATTCATAGTGGCACAATGACATATTTGTACAGGAACAAAAGGAAGTCATTAAAGCAACCAGGTGAGTTCATGTGATCCCTTTTCTTTTTATTGTTTTGGGATACTGAAAGCATGCTACATAAACTGTTTATAAAATTATATTTATGTGATAATGAACGTCCGTTTCATATAAAATTGCTTCCCCTAGACATTAAACATAATTTACAACCATTAACTCATAAGGAGAGCCGGTGAGTATATGCGTAGTACTACTTGGGGAATCCCCCACGCACAGTGGCCCGAAAGGGTGGCCTTGTAAAAGAAAGGTTGAAACCCCACCGAGGTTATTGTCAACCGTTGTGGCATATATTCTTATGATACATAAATGACCGAGAGCAGGAACGGGTCTCGGAATTGGGAAGTATATTTGGTTTGACCATGTTGTGGGCTAACAGTGTATGAGGCAAACGCCCGAGCATGGAACAGGGTTGGTTGTATTGTTATTGAATTATCACATGCTATTTATTATTGTGTCTGTAAACTAAAACTCATGAGCTCACCAACTTTTTAGTTGACGTATTTTAGCATGTCTTTCAGGTAAATAGAAACAGGTATGGCTCGGATACTTGGTTGCTAGAACAAGAATTCAAGATGTAAAATAAGAGAACTTGGCTTAAAGATTTATAAAGTGTGCTGATGCCTGGATGGACCCAATATCTCTAGAGAATCTCCCATTAGTTAAATCACATTTTAGATTTGTTGTAAACAAATTAGATACTTAGTCTAAACCTTTGGTTAAATTGTAATATATTCATTTTGTCTTCCGCTACTTTGTGTTTTGAATCAATCGTTAGTCAAGCCCTCTGGTTGGGTTGTGACATATGCCGAACCTTGGAAGGCTAACTCTGCATGGTTCGTCGAATTGTTGACCGAACCTTGGACCTCTCATCATGAGCGAACCCTTGTTTTTCACGAACCAATCTTATCTTGGACGAACCCTTAGCCATGCAAGACGAACCCTAGAAGGAAAAGGAAAGGGTTCGCTGCCTATGTTGGCAGCCCAAGCTCAACTCGGCCCAATCCGGTTCTTCAAGGCCCAAATTCATTAACACTTGGCCCATAGGTTCCAACTAAGCACAATAGAGTTAAATTGGCCCATCATGGTTTAATTGGCCCGATATTGTCTTAGAAACTAGTGTGGTTTACATACACATTAGTGGGCCCAATTAAATTCTTTAGGCCTAATCCAAGCCCATTAGGCTCACTATTATCCTAATAGGCCCAACCTCACATACAATTGGCCCATTGTTAACCTAAGTGGCCCATGGACTCGGGTTAAGGACCACCATGGTTTCATGGGCTTAAGGCCCAATGTGAGGCCCTCGATTATGACAATTGTGAATTGATCATAAATGGGTTAAGTTTGTAACTTAACAATAATCATGAAGATCAATTCACAATCACAAGACTTAAAACAATTGGAACATCTTTTCATAAATCATAGTAATCAATGGTTATCAAATTCGCAAACAATTATCATTTTATGCATAAGATTTATGCACAAAGGATCATTTCATATTCGTTTCTTGGACCCATGATCAATCAAGTGATTCAAATCATAATCATGAGAACAAGTTATCATGTGATAATCAATCATGAGAACACAAGTCAATCAATGAATCAAAGTCTATACAATTATAAATCCTATATCTTATGTATGATTACAATGTTATAGGAAACAATTAGAAGTCCTGTTTGCTACTTGCTATCTGTTTTAGTTCAGAGTCTACTGCAGACAGGTGAGAACATTAGCCCCTCTTTTACTGTTTTATAACTGTTTTGGGGTGGAACACGTGATCAAACCAATCGTTTACAAACATATTTCATTACACAAGGTGTGTGTATTCTTATAAACATTACGGGTTCATTTTACGAATCCTAGGGATTCATCAACTGTTTTAAAGGAATTATCAACTATTAAACTCTTTTCACTAAAAAGGTTTTATAAAGGTTCTTTGAACTGTTTTGTAACAGATTTACTCAAATGTATTTATGAAGGATAAACACTTTTAAATAAATGATTTTATGAACTCTTTTGTTATAAACCTTGTTGTTACACAAGGTCACTATTTCATGGTATTCAAATCAAGTGGTTCACATCATGGTATTCAAATCAAGTGGTTCACATCATGGTATTCAAATCAAGTGGTTCATTTCATGGTATTCAAATCAAGTGGTTCACATCATGGTATTCAAATCAAGTGGTTCATTTCATGGTATTCAAATCAACAGATTCATTTCATGGTATTCAAAACAAAGGATTTAATTCGTGGAATTAAATCTAGGTTTTCAATTCATGTTATCAAATAAGGCATTAACACATTTGGTTAAAGTAAGGTTCAGAAACATGGTGTCTATTGTTGTAAACAAACTTGTAAAAGCATCAAGTATCATATTCATTAGCGTTAGTACTGGGTGATCACAACAAGGGAAAGCGGACACATTGGTTCTTATCCATGATGGAGTTAGCTTTTAAATTTGTTTTAAAAGCTAACTGCAGGTCTGGTGTCATTATGGTTTTCAAAATTGCTATACATAATCTAACTCCAAACGTGGTTTGGGACTTGATATTATATGTTGGCTTTCGTGCGAACAGTGATTGGACTGTTTACACTCATTTTCTTACTTGATGTTAGTTTGGGTTGCAGCTCATCCGTGTGAATCTTATGTTGCTTTAACTTACCAATGCCTTAAATCATATACTCATGTTTACAAATGTTTAAACCTATTGTTCTCACCAACTACGCCTGTAGTTGACAGTTACTTTTCACGTGTTTCAGGTAATCAGGTTTAAGACATTTTCAGGGACAACTAAGGAGACCATTCTAAGATAGAACAAGATGAAGAAACATGCTAGGATGGATTAGAAACACACTAAATCCTGATTGTTTAATTGTCTTGTTTGAAGTCTTCTTTTGTAACTATATTTTGGGTCTGTAGTTGTCTTTCTTTTGGTAGATAGCTGTCTGTAACTAAACAATTGTCTTAACATTATGAAACATAGTAATCCGTTGTGGTTGTTCTTATTCAATACTTGTGCATGATTCAACTGTTCATACGTCACCGCGCCGTGGATTCCGCACGCGGCGCAGGGGTGTGACAACAAATGTTTGAAACAACTGTTTGAAATGAAATGTTTACAGATAACATAATCACACATGCATAGTCATGATAGCTAGTCATTTGTAGTATTTACATAAGCGGTCGACACCGAAGCTGACTGTTAGAATGTTGGTTGCCTTTCCACTATTGTCTAGCACAAACAATAGTAATGTTTGAATTGGCTAGTCAAACACTTGCGTAGACCAACAATCTACCAAGTGAGGTTTGTCAAACCCAATAGATCTATCTTCAACTACCACGCTTTGCACTACGACAAACTAAACGGTTCGATATGTAAGGACTTGTAATGCTATGTTGGCACTTATCGTAAATAGCTAACTCATGCAAGTGATATGTATCTAAAATGTGTCTTTGCACATGTTTTCTCCCCCAAAACAGTAAAATGTAAAAAGGGGCCGTGTACGCACCTGTGAGTGTAAATCAAATGATCAAATACGCGTGAAATCGTGTAGACGATCAGCTACGAAGAATCTGTGGTATAACAGTAACGTTGTGTTATTCGGGATATCGTTTTGTGCTTGTAATCACATACGTGCTAACACACGTATGTTAGTTTGTTAGAAATGCAAATACAAAAGTGTACGTGAATTTGTGTTCATTTGTTTAAACCACATAAACATACACCATTATGTTTATGTACACGTAAATATATGCGACCGTGATTTTTGATCAAAATATAGATTTTATTGGTTTATTTTGTTCGGGGTTCCGTTACGGTTCTAACGCAAGTTGAACGAGTTAAAACGGGCTTAAAACGAATGAGTTACAATTAAAATACAAAACTTGTTTTTAAATCCAAAAACCGGTGGTGCATAGGGTCGAACTCATGACCCCCCCCCCACCCTCAACACACACTGCTTACCATCTCCTCTATCTTAGTTTTAGTTAACAGAGTATGGTTTTTAATTGTGTTAAGCCCAATCGGCCCACTAACCCTTTTGTTAATCATAACCGAACCATTAACCTCTCAATTGACCCTGATTTTGAACCCAATCAGTTCCAAAACCATAGGGGTTTTGTTTCAATAATCAAATTGAACCTAAGTGTTGTTTTTGTTCGATGTATCATCAATTCCAAAACTCAGAATGATAGAAAAATTGAATTCGAACGTATGCATCAAACCCATTATCCAATTGCATCGAATTCGTTTATTTTAAACTGAAATTTCATAGGATTTTCATCAAACTAAACATTTCGAAAGCTTCTGTGTCATTTAATTCTATTTTCCCATTCGATTACATCAAAAACCCCAAAACAGTTTAACCCAAAAACCCTAATTATGGATTGTTTTAAATTCGGTGTTAGAACTCGAAATTAACAGAGGGTTTTCCTTACATGATAGATTCCTAACCTATCTGTAGCGTATAATTTGATTTTTATGCTCATTCGAATAGAAATCCCCAAAACCTTTTGTGTTAACAACCCTAGAACTAGGTATCATTCAATTCATTGTTGTTTGGAAAACTTAACATAGGGTTTATGTTAATCGGCCCTTTCTAAAACTGTGTATACCATTTAATTTCATTTTTGTATTCATTTGAATCAAAATCCCCAAATACGTTTTTAAGATAAACCCTAGAAATCGAAATCATTAGATTCGTGTTTGTTTTATGAATTTGGCATATGGGTTAGCTTAGTCGAAGGTTTCTGAAACTAATGGTGTGATTTGATTTAACGTTTAAACCCATTTCAACTGAATCCCCCAAAACCGTTTTTAAGATGAACCCTAGAACTAGAACTCATAGCATTCGATGTGATGAGCCGAAATTGACTTAGGATTAGTCTTAGTCGGCCACTTTAGGTACTGTAGATGTCGATCATTACCTGTTTTGATGCCGAATAGGTGTAGTTCGATTATACACTTGAGTCTCGGCCACCCCACGATCAATTTCTCCTTCCCGTGTCTTCTTGCTTCGAATTGATATATGGAGAAGTTCCTAAATGTTCCGAATAGAGTCTTTGAAGGTTCAATTGTGAGAAGTGTGATCGAATTGCGTGGGTTTGATGACTAAAGGCTTCGGTTTCGTCTTTTGGTTTAATTTTGGATTAAATCCGATGATTGATGTTCCGATAACGGTCAATTGATGATAAGGACCATTAATGTGCTGCTCTTGAGTGATTAATTCGGTTCGTAACCGTGCATTATGGTGAAATTAAAAATCCATTTGATCTACAAATATGAATTTTAACTTCTCAAGTACAATCTGATGAATTATCAGATTCATCCTCAGAATCTGAGACCCAATCCTCTACAATTCCATCCACCAAAGATTCCTTTGATAAGGAGGAACCCTCATCAGTGATCATCCAAATTGGATCAATTACTAATGGCGTTATAACATGGAAATCTTTAACATCTTTGTCATTTGGTGAATTGACAAAGTTGTTTAAGATTGGTGGTGGACACCTTTGATAACTCACTGTTCCCTTACCTTTATGATCAGCACCTTTGCTGATCATGTGCTCAATGATATAAGATGAGCTTTCATAGCTCTTGAGCTTTTGTCCTAGGGTCTCATAGTCACACTCAACTATGGCTAACTTCTTCTTTATCTCATTGATGGTATTGAGATAAGAAGTTATAGCATCTTGCTTGTTCAGAACAGCAATCTCAGCCTCATGAAGTTGTCTGTTTAAAAGTTCAATTTTAGCTTGAAAATCTTTTTCATTTTATTTTAAAACTTTGTTTCCTTCAATACACTGGTTAAGATCGCTGATCAAAGCAACATTGTGATTCTGATAAGAAAGGACCTTGCTGTTAAGGTCAACACAATTAAAACATCTAGAACAAGAAGATGAACATTTATCAGATACCTGATCAGACTGTGAAGTTGCAGCAGGAGTAGCACATGAGTTTACCATCAAAGCAAACTGAGTAAGAGATTCTTCAATATCAGCATCAAAATCAGATTGAATATCTGAGTCAGACAAGCTTTCAGACTCTGAACCAGATGTTTCTTCTATCTTGATCTTTGCTTTTTCAGAAGTGCTCTCTTCATTGGTATCATCCATCTTCTGAATCTCAGCAACACATGCTTTATCTTGTCCCCCTGTTCAGAATTGAATCTGAAATCCCAATTTTCACCTTCATCCTGCTGTACCATCAAAGCTTTTCCCGCATTTGAGTAACTTGTTTGAGCAGGAGAATCAATAGGAACAAGTCTTCTTTCTGGATTAGCTGTAGAAGATTTCTGATGCTGAAAAGGATTCTTGTTTCCAGCTTTCCTTGGATGTTTACATTGTCAAGCAAAGTTACCCTTCTCCCGACAATTGTAACAAGTGACAGATGCCATGTCGAATCCAAACTTAGACTCCTTGTTTAGATTGATATCTTTTCCAGTTTTTCTCACAAATTCCTTGGCTCTTCTGACAGCACTAGCTAAAGCCCACATGATGTCAATTCTTTCCATGTCATCTGGATCTATCTGAGAGTAGTCATCATTTGTCAGATAAGGATTGCCAATCTGTCCAGCTACTAAACCATCATAGGAACTAACTAGAGTAGATAGAAGACCCATGTGTTCCTTGGCAATCTCTACAGTCACTTTGTCAAAATTCTCTGTCTTCAGACTGGTGACAGGTTGATGATGTTCTTTCTGAGAGCTGGATGAGGAGGAAGACTGACTGAAGTGAATCTGATTAGAAGATGGAGCTTCAGTAGTCTGAGAAACAAAGGCAGTCTTCAGTGGAGCATGAGAAGATGCTTTCTCTACAGTCGGAGTAGAATAATACAGTGAGGGGTCCTGGACTTGAGCTACTCTCTTTGCCTTCCACTTGTTCTCTATTTCTTGTTCTTTCAGCTTCTGGATGAAATCATTTATGTCCATATGTGCCATCATCTCATTCTGTTTAAGAACCATAAAAAATGACTCCCACTTTGGAGGTAGAGCATCTGCCAAACACTGGATCTTCTCTTGAGTAGTAGTCTTAACTTCATGATTGAACAACTTGCTCAAAAGATGATAAAATCTGGCATTCAGATCATCCAAAGATTCATTTCCAACATACATGAAGCTGTTGAATTCCTTCCTCAAGGTCTTTGACTTGATGTTCTTCAAAGCATCATTACCCTCATATCGTTGCTGTAAAGCATCCCACAAATACTTAGATGATGTAAATTGTCTGAACTGATGGAAGATATCAGTAGCAATGGACTGAGACAGAATAGCATAAGCCTTCTTCTCATAATCATAAAGTTTCCTCTGAGGCTCAGTCATAGGAGTTCCATCTTCATTCAATGGCCTCAGATAACCTCCTTCAATCATCATCCATAAGTTAGTGTCCACTCCGTTGATGTGAATCTCAAATCTGTATTTCCAGTGCGGATAGTCATCTAAAGATAGCAACCTGGGAGCTTTATTAGAGTTCCCTGTCTCAGTCTCAGTCAGTAGCAAAGTCTGAATACGATGATTCTACTTCGCCATCAATGCCAAATCCTCCATAGAGTCAAGAACAATCACCTCCAACACTTAGGAAATAAATTTCAACCTGATGACCGAATGAAGACACTTATGGCGAATGTCGGGGGCCGAATGTGATAAAACTGGCGAATGATAAAAGGAGTATGACAGTTGGGCGAATGAGCAAAGAGAATGAACCTATTCGGCGAATGAAAGGATCGAATGAGGCTATTCCCCGAATGAGAATTCCAATGAGGCTATTCGCCGAATGAGAATTCGAATGAGGCTATTCGCCGAATGAGTGGTCGAATGCGGGCTATTCGCCGAATGAAGGTGTCGAATGGAGCTATTCGGTGAATGGGAGTGATTCGGCCAAACCTATTCGGCCGCCAGGCTCATCCGGGAGATCTGGGGTTTGCAGCAACTAAAATCGCGATATCTCTTGATTTAGACCAAATCTATGCACCAAATTTGGTACAGAACACCATGACAAGATTACCATCTCATTGGGATGAATGTTTTGAGAAAAACACCACAAAAACCAACAGATTTTGAATGAAACAGTGACTTGGAGACCAAGGAAATCAGGGTTTTTGCAAGTTACGAAAATCTAATATGATATCTGATGATTTTGAATGGAAATCGAGTAGAATCAAGAGCCAAGGCTCTGATACCACTTTGTAGGACCAATCGGGAGCTCGAAAACAATCCGATTGCAACGGATATCTACTTTACAGCCTCTGGAATAGTGCAGAATCCTATTCCAAGGTTTTCCAATAGAAACCAATAGCAACCGTGGTGATCCGAAGATGTAGGATGGGCGTTTGAATGAGAATCTAACACCACGGGTTGAGAATCGAACTTGGACGACCAATGGCCGCTCAGATCTTCTAGGTTTTGACACTAGGTGCTTTGGGAAGAAGGAAGGCTCTCAGAAGTTAGGTTTAAAATGATTTGAACTTGTATTTATAAACTGTAGTCATTCGGCCGAATGAGTTGCCGAAGCAGCTCATTCGGCGAATGACCATGTCGAATGGACAAGTTAGTCGAATGAGTCATTCGGCGAATGACTCATTCGCTCACCTATGTCATTCGCTAGGGCGTTCATTCAGCGAATGACTTCATTAGCAGAGTCATTCGCCCGAATGGGTCTTTAACCATATAACTTCAACTTTAAACATAATCAAACAATTATAATCAAAATTAAACATTAAGAACAATATAGAAAGACAACTTCCATTAATATAATAAACTTTATACATCAAGAACAGTACAAAACAGAACTAGGGACATTTAATGCATCTACACTATGTTATTAGGATATTGATACGATGAAATGATGGTAGCATGACATGTTTATGATGCCATGATGACTATGACGAATGATGTTATGATGACTAGCATGAAATGTATGATGTATATAGGGAATGATGATATGATGCTAGTATATCCTATATGATGAATGGACGATGATTCCATAATTGTTATTAGATATGTATGAATGATGCTCCAGTACTTGCACTAGGTAATTATGAAAGGCGACCGGACTATAAACATGAGGGTCGATCGGACTATAAACATGGATCCGATCGGGCTATAAACATGGAGCCGATCGGGCTATAAACACGGAGTCGACCGGACTTTAAACACGGAGTCGACCGGACGATAAACATGAAAGTCGACCGGACTATAAACATGAGAGTCGATTGGACTATAAACACGGAGCTGATCGGGCTATAAAAATGGTAAGAGTCGATCGGAATATAAACATGGAGCCTTGTGCAGACGTAAGCCCACTTCTCATGTTAACGACAGTGGCTCTGATGATGATGATGATGATGGTTATGATGATGACAATGGTTATGTGCTATAGTTTTTGTGTATGAGATGATGTTTTCATGTAAATAATATTTTACTCACTAAAATGTTTATGATGATTTATAAAACTAGAACTCACCAGCATAAGCTGACATTTTAACATGTGTGTCTGGTTAAAGCGGCGGTAAGAGAAGGCATGGAGCTCGAGCATCAAGATAGAGATTCTGATGGTGTTGGCAATCATAATGTTTTGATACAATTTATTTCAGTATATCTTGTATATGACAAAGTTTTAAGTTCTGCTGCATATCTATGAAAGTTTTTAGTTTAAGAGCAATGTGTTATGATGAAAACCAACCTCTCGGAGGCACTCGAGATCGGGGCCTCACATGATCCTTACATTATACTTAATGTATGTTTTGAAACCATTTAGATTTTCATAAGTTACAACATATAATTATGTTAACACATAGTTAGTTTTAAAACCTTTGTCATATGTTACCTAGTAACTAGGCAACTTAACTAGGTTATTTACCTTAAATCCATGATGTTTTACTCCTTCAAAAAGGTTTATAAAACCATAACATTTTAATGAAAGGTGTTATTCTTAAAGGTTTCAAAATGTTTTCTAAGATCTCATTAACATTTCATGAAACCCTAAGGAGTTTCATTCCACATTAACTAGTTCAATCATGTTCTTGTTACTGATTGTTATTGATGTAAATCTTCTTTTGATTAGTAAAAAAATTTGTTTATATGTTGAAAATGTCTTAGAAAGGTTCAAGGTTAATATCGATGGACAAGAAGATCATATCGATGGGTTCCTGTAGGTTGAGATCTGATCAACACACGAGCTTTATGGCTCCGATCGACATCAAATGACTATAAAGTGTGTGGAATCCATATTAGAATCACAAGAAGAGATGGAAAAATGCTTTCTTTGTATATTTCGTGAAGTTCACAAGAGCAATGCCTCAATACGTCTAGTGAGCAATTGCCTCGGGAATCCAACCTACAACATAACAACATATGAATATATATATATATATATATATACTATTTTAGGAGTACTTGAACCCTATACACGAAAATTGGTTCGAGTACTCTAAAATGTAAGTACATGAAATACAGTACACGAAAATAGTCAAAATCAGGTCTTCAACTCGTCACAGGTTGACTTTGTCAGTCTTCGTCTCTGATTGGGCTGTACAAACTTCCCTAGACAGATGAAGTCAACCGATAGGAAATGGAACCGAGTGACGACCTACACCGACATAGAGCTTCATTTCCATAGCGAATGCAATAACCCTAGTGAAAGGTTTTGCCTCTTCATCCCAATCTCCATGGACCCTGAAAGGTGAATCGTGCAACTTTCGCATATCTTCTTTACCATACTTTAGAAGGTTCGTGGGATCCAAAATCATGTCAGTTTCATTGAAGTCATTCTTATTTACGAGGATAACGATTGCGTGAGTCTTCTCATCGAAATACCAAGAAGAGAAGTTCACCAGGGAATTATCCGGGACTCTTGTAGACACTGGGACAGCTTTCTCCGTAGCCGGTGGAGGATACTTGTAATAAATCCATGACTCCTTGACTGGATCCAGTATACAAGTAGAAACAAATCTTTTTCCTTTAGCTGTCTTCATGATTGGGAAGTCTCAGTCACACTTATCTTTTATGAACTTGGCAAATAGATTGGCTTGGGTGTCTTCGGACGGGTTGAAGAACATGGCATTGTTGATGCTTCTGATATCAAATTCTGGCATCGAACAAAAATCTGTGGTCCTCTTTAAGTATTCCAACTTCCCGTTTATCCGTTTGACAAAATAAAGTTGCTTATCCTTGTCATACGTCCAGCATGTGACGTTCGATCTCTCATTGCGTGTTGCACACATGTCGCGAGATCCGGTCGTCCATGTAATAACATTTGGTTCTGCCAGTGCTTCTCCCATCCATGTCTGTTGCACCTTAGGAGGAGCAGGAGTCCAGTCACTCTGTCTATCAAACCAGCTATCAATCATCTTGCCTAGTGACGCGACTTTCTGTCCTTGAGGATTGACATACTTGTGAGCGTACAAGTAGTCCACATATGGATCCTTGGAGACGTTGCCGAGTATGATGTTTAGTGGTTCTTCCTCTGCAGATGCTCCCATGGAAGATTCGGCAAACTAATTCCTTTCCTGGTCACATACAACATCGTATACTGAGTCCATAGTGACATCAACATATATTGCCAAGAACTGCTGCATTAAGCTCATCTCCAAATCCTTCGAACATGAAATTCTCAGGAAGATCCTCAAATAAGTCATCAAAGTCGTCTAGAGGCTTCTCTGAGGAAGGTGTATTCTCTGTATCATCACAACCTCTAGCATCCTTAGCAGGCTCATCCTCTTGTTTTCCGGAGGAACTTGATCCAGTCAGCTCAATCATTTTAGACAAACGAATGTTCTCCTTTCGTAGCTTCTCGCATATCATGACGAATCCTTCTTGCAGATTGACGATGAGTCAGTCCTTAGTGGCAGAGTCTTGTTCCAATTGGAACACTCGTTCTTACACCCACTCCAAATCTACATGCACCTTCTCAGGCATGTAAGTGATTATGATTGTAGTGGGGTCTTTCCTTTGTCTTATTTGGTCTTGGGTGGTGGTGGTGGTGGTTCTGAAAAGTGGATGGGAATTGGAGAATGTGGCGGAGATAATTGTTTGGGTTGGGTGGTTTCTGTGGTGGTGGTGGCATTTGGTGGAATCGGAGTTTTGGTGGATGTTGTGGGTTGTGTGGGTGGTTTAGGCTTTGGTGGTAGTGCTGGTTTTGGTTGTGTGGGTTTAGGTGGAGGTGGTTTTGGCTGTGTGGGTTTAGGTGGAGGTGGTGGAGGCGGAAGATGAAGAAGTAAATGTGGTCTTCTTCTTGAGTCTTGGATCTCTTGTCCTTTTGGACATCATCTTTAACCTATTCTTCTTTGGTGATGACTCAGGAGTTGGAACATAGTCTATATCCTGAATTTCTTTGCTTTCGGCCTGGGAAAGTGGCAGAATGACAGGTTCGGGTTGATGGATGAATTCTTTTTTGCCTGATGAAGAAGACTCTGACGATGATTCTTCAATAGCCTTACTGGCTTCGGCACTGATTCCTACGAGAGGAAGATCATGCTCATGAGCAACAAAGGCTGTGGTTCCCGCAGGATGAAGATCGTGTTCTTCAGCAACAAAGGCTGCAGGAGTACCCTGATATTCGACTTCCTCATCCAATCCTGCAAATAGCCTGCCGAACTTCTCTAGAGGGTGCTCACCTATGTACTATTTCTTCCCTCTCTTATTCATTGTCATGTATGATAAGATATATTCCCTCATCCTCTTGATGCCTAGTGTACCGATAGTTGGAACAAGATTTGGATGACACTTGTTGATGACGATCTGAATGAATCTGGGAAAAGCCAGGAATCTTTCTTTCCGTTTTCCTATATGCTGGCGTGCATAACCCTGAATATCATCCTTGAGTAATTAAACTCAAGTCCTAAAGCAATGGCTACCAGGCAAGAGCTGAGGGTCTAGTTAAGCACATCGTATCCTCCTTTTCTTCCAGAAAAGCACTGGGTAACTACGTGTGCCAAATATATCCAGTAGGGGTGGAGAAGCTTCTTCTCGGTCGGAGGATAAAGACCCTCATGTCCCACCTGTAAACGGTTCTCTGTACGAGCTCGTGATCAAGTTCGACATGATCAGTGGCTTTATCTCCAAACTGTAACCATTCTAGGAGGATCCGCTCTATAATAATCACCGGTTGCCCTTGAACTTTCCCTATCAGGCTCGGGTTTTCGTTTGCGTCAGTTTGCTCAGTGATGGAGTTCCAGAAGTCGTATATGAACTCCAAAATAATCTCTGGATGCTCCATTATGGTGTACTTGACCGGAGAAAGGATCAGTCCGTCCACCATGCTTTTGAACATGGCATGCTTCTCCGGAGGATCTCCAACATATGCTGACATGTTATGATCGGGCACAAAGCGTAGATCACCCATATGAAAAAAAACAAGCCAAATTAGTTAACGATAAAACAAAATTAAAGTCAAAGGTCAAATTCAAGAGTTGAATCGAAATAAAAGTCTAAGTACAAGTCCAAGTCAACATATTAAGTCAAATCACCAAGTCGGTCGGAGTTCACGAATTTCAGGAGTTCATGAAAAGCTAGGAGTTCACGAAAAATTAGGAGTACATGAATTTTGTTTGTTCTCAAATTTTTTGAAATAGAGTTCACCAAAATTTGTTCACGAGAAAGTGGTACACGAAATAGTGTACTCGAAATTCAAAGATTCGAGAACTCAAAACTCTTCATAACTCCGTCAATTTTGCTCCATATAACTCCAAGTTGTACTCAAAATGCTGGAAAATGGAAGGCGACCAACATATAAGAAGATCGCTTTCCAATTTTGAGTATTTCGAGGTGATTTGTCAAAGATTCCTTGGGTTAACGTGTGAAAGTACTAGGAAAGTGTTTTTGTCCAATAACCTTTTATTTTGCACTCAAAATTCTACCAAAAACTATACCTAGGTTAGCCTAAGTCAGATCTACAAGATAGTTGGAGTGGATTTTTGATTTCGAGTACAGAAGGTGAGATCGCCAGAGAGAGAAAATCCGGTACAAGAAAACGATTATGGTACTCGAACTTGATATTCTCGAAGTATTTATAGACCGACTTCGAGTACACGATTTCGTGTACTCGAAATCTTGTACACGTTTCGAGTAGTTCATTTCGAATACACATTTTGAGTACCAATTAATTTAAAATTTTCTAACTTAAATAAATAAATAAATAAAATTAAATTAAATTAACTCAAAAACTTTGGACGAGTTCAAAGTTGAGTTGGGTCAATTTTGTGGGATCAAATCTGTATCAGAAATTTGACCACCTTAAAGTAATTTCTTATAGAAACCCAACCTTAAAATAATTGTACCCCACCAATTATTTACACTCGTTTATCTATATTCAAAAATAAGACTTACGATCAAAAATTTTCTAACGGCGTTTCTGAAAAATCCTTTTTGGGAAGTTTATGAACAATCAGGCAGTAAAACCAGATTAACATGCTACCTAACAATTTTGTGAAATCATTTGTTTCAAACTATGATTGTGTTTCAATGAACTTAAGACGCTTCGATAGAGTTTAAGTTGAGAAGAGAAAAGAACAGATCTATTAGATTAGAATCAAGAACAAGAAGGGTTCTATCATGTTTGTGCTCATTGGCATCTTTTACATTACTGATCTGCTGACACATTAGCCTTAACATCACACATCCAGGTCTTTGCTTATGCTAAACAGAGGATGCTTCAGTAAGTATTTCCTGCCCTTTGTCTGCACAAAACATGGAAAATACCTGAGTTTTTCAAAAAAATTTCAAGTTATCGAAACAAAATCTTGTTTTGACTTAAAGACTTACACAAAAGGTCAAATAGTTTTGCATCTTTCTAGTTATCTGATTTTCTTTTCTTCTCGCTTATTATTTATATATTAAATATTTGAGTGATAATGTAAATCATTTCATTAGGAAAACGTGTTTTAAACTTCTTAGTGATTTATAGTTATCTAAAGTTGTTATTCTTTAGAAATTATGTTAAGGTAGTGAATTTCTGAGTGTTAGAGATAATTTCACTTCCCAATTGAACCACTTCGCTTGACCGTCCAAATAAAATCTTTTTGTATTTTCCTTAAATTTTGAAAATGCAAAATCTTTTTGTTGTTTTCTTAAAGTTCACTCCCCTTGAACTTGTAAATCATCTTAGACTGACTCAAGAACCAAAAATCTTTTTGTTGTTTTTGTAAATATCCCCCCCCCTAAATTTGTGATCAAAAAATTAAAATAAAACAAAACACAAATTGTAGGACCAACTAGGAGCCCGGAAACAACCCGATTCCAATGGAGATCTGCTCGACAGCCTCTGGAATAGTGCGGAATCCTATTCCAGGGTTTTCGAATCGAAACCAACAGCAACCGTGGTGATCTGAAGGCAAAGGATGAACGTTTGAAGCTTGATCGAACACCACGGGTTGAGAATTGAACTTGGACAGCAAGAACCGCTCAAAACTTCTAGGGTTTGACACTGGAGTGCACTTGGAAGAAAGAGGGCTCTAGAAAGTTAGGTTTGAATCTGTTTGGGTTGGTATTTATAGACTGTACTCATTCGGCCGAATGAGTGGCCGAAGCAACTCATTCGGCGAATGACTCAGCCGAATGAGCTTAAACCATCGAATGAATCATGCGGGTGACTCATTCGATCGCCCAAGACATTCTGTAGGCATTCATTCGGCCGAATGACTTCATTCGTAGAGTCATTCGCCCGAATGTGTATATAAACATACTTAATCATATTTAAACATAATCAAACACTTATCAACCAAAATAAACATTAAGAACAAGATAGAAATACTGATTTCATTAAAGATACAAACTTCATACATCAATAGATCATACAAAACTGAACTAGGGACATTTGTGCACCAACATACCCCCCCCTTGGACCTAGTTCCTTATTTTTCAGCATCCTACTTGAAGTACTTGTCTGATATGCCCTTCCAGTCTGTTCCAGCATGAATCCCAAAAATCATACAGATTCGGAGTACTCTCATAAACTGTAATGTCTGTTCCAATCTCAGGTAAGTAATATCTTTCAGGTTGCTGAGGCCTAAAATTCACCAATCTCTTCCTATACTCATAATGTATCTGTCTCGAGAACTAAGCAGACATCCCTGAGTCTTCGTTGTATAGCATCTTCAAGGGTGCAAGTTGATTAACTTCGAATCTTGGCAGCGTCTTGAAATCATGTGGATGCTTGAAATACTGAATTCCCCATTCTCTCTTGACAGCATAGAAGCCCAAATCATGAGAGTATGCCCATCTAAGAATCTGACCTCCAGCCTTGTAGCCTTTGGTCCTATAGACTTTAGTGTGAGTAGCTGGCATCTTTACACTAATTTCTTTCTTCAATTTTTCCCAATAGGCCTTCCATTCTTCCGTTCTCTGTTGAATGTCTTCTGTTGAAGACTCACCACCACTGACCTTTTGTTCAACGTTTCTGTTCAGTTCCTCTTCAGTGGCTTGTCCAAAAAGGTCAGTAAAAGTTGGTAGTTCGCCCTTAGCTGAAGTATACTTTGTAGTTTCCTCTTTAGTGATGTCCTCCAAAATAACCTCATCCACATCATCAAAAATTTCAGGAGAAGGCACATCAGAAACTGGAGCTGAGGTTTCATCAATCACAACCTCGTCAGGATTCAACTTGAACAGCTCTGCAATTTGCTACTTGGTTAAGCAGTGTATAATCTCTCCATCCTCCTTATCGTAGCTAACCGAGTGCTGTATAATGCCTTGAGCGTCTAAAATCATAGTCAGCGTCTCATCCAGTCGACGTCTCAATGGCACAGCTTCTACTTCCTCAGTCGCTTTTGGATCATCTGTCTGAGTAGGAGGTGGTGGAGGAGGAGCTTTAGCACTTTTGTCGTGCTTGGTTTTGGTCCGGATCTCAGGGGGAGGGGCTTGATCATCTGCTGCATCTGAACATGAGGAACTAGCAGACACACTCCCTCATCCATCTTCACCATTTGAATCATCAGACCCATCATCTTTGTCTGAATCTTCAAAGTCAACCTTCTCCTCATCAGATTTCTCTTCATCTGAATCATCGGAGTTAGCTGCAGTACCCTCAATCCTTGGTGTGCCTTCCTTAAGACTTTCCATGTAACACCCCGACCAACGGCGGAATCATCGGGGCGTACACGAAGTGTAGATTGTTCAAAAGCACAAGGTACTATATTGTAAAATGCTTACATTCAACATTATTACAAAAGTTATAAATCAACAAATCTAACTAAGTGACTAGGTCCAAGCTCTAATATGATAATCAATCAAGCTTAGTTTGCAGTTCCACCTGAAACATGTTTAAAATAAAAGGTCAACAAAAAAGTTGGTGAGCTTCACAGGTTTAAAAGCACATACACCAAAAATAGTTGATATAATATAGATACATAGTTGTCACATGTGAACACAAAGCATAATGAACTAGGATAATTGAACAAAGCATGTCAAAGCAGATCAGATAATGTTAACAAGTAATGTTTGACCAAGTTTAGCATTCCTAACAATGCTGAAGTAGCAAACAATCACCGCGGGCTTCCCCCGAAGGGTAAATCAAACAACGGTGGGTCTGGCCGGGCCAATAGATCTATCATTGTTTACCAGAAAGTTTAAGTTTATGATCAATGCAAATTCATGACTAAAGTTCACTACATCAAGACCATTAAACCAAGTTCACATGATTAATAGTTTAAAGTATAGTGTAATAGCTGTAAACATGTTTCACCCCAAAAATAAAAGCATAAAAAGGGGATATGAAGACTCACCTTGATTGATGAGCTAATCGTTGCAATTAAATGACAAATATGTAGTCCAAATAATATCCAACTCAATTTAGCTTAACCTATAATTCAATCGTGCGCAATGAATGTAACTATGACTTTGCATAGAATTCCATAATGTATTTGTGTTCCATATATTTATAACCAAATCCATAAATATGATTTTATAAAAATTGTTTCAAGTCGTGTTATTGTTTAAAATTTAAAATATTTATTAATGTTGAAAAATACTATCAAAATAATTATGATAATAGTGATAAAAGTAATAATACTAATAATACTAATGTTAAAAATAATACTAGTAATAATAATATTATTATTAATATTAATAAGAATAAGAATAATAGTAATAATGATATTTTTTTAATAACATGAATAATAATTGTAATAATAATATTTGTATTAATACTAATAAGAATAATAATAATAATAATAATAATAATAATAATAATAATAATAATAATAATAATAGTAATAATAATAGTAATAATTTTGTTAACACTATGATCATAATAATAAAAATATTAGTGTTCACAATAACAATTATACTATTAATAATATTAGCAATAGTAATATTAATATCTTTGTTAATGGTAATAATAATTAATAATATTAACTATAATAACCCTAATAAGATATTAATTTATAATAATATTAACTAAAATAATTACACTAATTATATATTTTCAAAGAAATAAGTAATTAAATAAATAATACATAAACTAAATATAACTTTTTATATATTTAATTAAAGAAATAAATTAATAATTAATTTAAATTAATTAATTAAACTGAATAATATATGTTTTCTTCATTAAATTAATAGTTTTTAAGTTTATAAAAATTTAGGTGAAATCAGATTTTAAAAAATAAGTAATTAAAAAGTTATAAAAAAAAATGGTTGAATAGCCTAAAAACCCGGAAACCCGCTCTGGACCCGGATCGAACCCGCGACCATCAGTTCGAAGAGATGCAAGTTTACCGGTCATTCTAGGCTTCAAGCCGTGATATATGTCCATTTTTATTACCCTTAAACTGGTGTATTTCGGCTTCCCCATTTCCAGTTTCTAATCTACGAGCCCTAGATCGAATCCCACTCCAATTCGATTGATTGTTATCCCGATCGTCTTTACAACTATAGGGCTTTTGTTTGTTAATCAAAAACGAATCTAAAGATGTATAAAACACTAACCTTTGTTTACGATTTGATGATTTTCAAGCAACGGGACGAGAAGACGAAGAACACGACTTTTGCGGGTCTTGATTCGAACCTTAAAGTGTTTGTGTGTATTTTTCGATTGCACAGAACTGTTAGTCGAGCTTATACGCACGATATGATGTATTTAATTCGGTTTTTATGTTTGTTTATATAGATTTTAGTAGACTCGGTCGAATCCGGTTGATTAGGCTACAATTTCGTATTATTTTGACTTTAATCCAACGAATTTGGGCTTGATAACGATTCCATGATATTCGTAGTCGTTTAAAATTCAAATTTTGTTGAGTTTTATCCATTGGTTCGTGTTCTAGATAGAGTTGGGTCGGGAATGGGTCAATGGGTCGATCCATAGGATTTGGGTGAAGAAGAAGGAAGCAACTATAGGTTTATGACAATTTTGGTCCCTCTCCTTTTCTTTATTATTTCAGCTTTGATTTTTAACAGATTTAGTCCCCATAGTTTTTTTTTTATAAATGTTTATATCAAGTTTATAAAATCCCTAATAATTTTAACTAAGTTTATAAAGTTATTTACTTATTTATTGAATACAATTTACATTTATAATTTATTAAAACATCATTATTTGTAAAAATATTTATACTCTTTTTTTTTTAAATCCTTACTATTATGTAAATACTATTAATTATTATTCTATAAATTTTTTTTTTTATAAATCTCTAACCTTGAAATTGTCATTATTATTATTGTTGGTTATTATTATTTGTGTTTGAATTGTAACAAGAACAAATGTTCGAATTTAATTTTTTTTCCTTGATATTACATAATTTAAGTGGATGTTACATTCCAGCTGCTCCGTAAGTCGGGCATTTTCATCTTCAAGGGCCAGGATACGGTCACTGAAACCAGTAGCAGTCAAGGCCAGCTGGTTGTGCTCATCTATATACTTGAGCAGTTGCTCCTCTTGCTGAGCATATCTTACTCTCAGATCCGCTTGTTGATCAGCAGCCTGGAGTAATAGAGTATCTTGCTCATTTACCCTTTGTGTGAGCTGAGCAATCACCTGTTCTTGTTCTTGGTTTCTCTGTTCTTGCTCAAGATTCCTCTCCATCAACTTGAGGACCATATTGTTCAGTGTACTCAACTGCTCAACAACTGAAACAGTAGGTATAATCATATCATCTCGAGTGACAGAAGGACCAGTGGAAGCAGTAGTGTAGATAGGAGCACGAACACCAGAGAATGTCAGAGGGGCAATAGTAGAACGTGTAGGAACAGCCCGTGACCCGGTCAGTGAAGAAACTGCAAATGCTGCTGCTGATGTAACAGTAGATGCAGCAGCAGTTGACAGTTCTGACCTCCTCTGAAGGACAAACCCAGTCCTTCTCCTCTTGCCGGAGGGAGATGATGTAGATTGAGTAGCAGCAACTGTCACAGCTGCAGTAGATGTAGCAATAGAAGTACGAGGAGGAGGAGACAAATCAAACTCAGGAATGAACGACGGATCATGAATCTCCTCAACCACTGCCTCACTCTGTCTCCTCCTCTTCTTCACCAGTCTCCCTCCTACCCAAACACTCTTGAACTCATCTGGAGTATCCTCAGAATCTGAACTCTCAGGGCCTTCTTCACCTTCAGCCTCTCCACCCTTGTAACATCAGTGCCGGACATGTTGTCGGAATAGTGATCGCTACAGTAACTCGTACAGTGACTCAGGAACACATTTCATGAAACTATGTTTATACTATTGACACATTATGCTTGACACGAAACTATTATACGATTGTCTGAAATCTGATTAAAACCTTAAGGTTTAACAGTCAGAAACATATCAGACAACACAGATTGACACACAGATACTTGATTGATGCTATTATGTATAAACGTATGTGATGTTAAACAGAGTGAAACCATAACAGTTGTTGTTACAGAATGCTACACCGACGAATTATTCGTATAGGTGACGATCTGTACAAATAATTCTGAGAGTTTAACGTTCTGAAATAATAACAGAAAAGTATAAAACAAAAGTTGGAAAGCCAAACCATCGTCGTGTTCGTTCGAATGATGATTCGGACGAATACGCGCGATGGTGACGCGTTTTGACGAAACGAATACGAAAACGATACGAACGATAATAAAGTTAAGAAAATATAATATTTTCTGTTTTACAATTTTGAAACTCATCAGAAATAAATTTTAAAAAGAAATCATTTTAATTAAATTATGTAAAATATGCGAAATAAAACAACGACACACGTGAAATAATAATTTATGATAAATAATCCATGAAAACAATATTTAAAACATTTATTAGAAATAATCATCTTCTAAACATTCTACAATAAAGTCTTTTATTTAATTTACGAGAAACGCGCGTAACGTGCTGGAAACACGACGAAACGTGAACCGAGCAACCGAAACGAACCCGAATACCCATGGGGTATATAAACATCAAATGGCCTCATTTAATTCATTTCTACATGTTCTCTCTCTCTCTAAAACCCTTCTAGCCGTCCACCTTCCTCTCTCTAGAAATTATCACCTTCCAAGCTCCATAACTTGCTCAAATCTTGGTGAAATTTCGAGTTCTTGGTGTCCACGCGTAGCTAGCAACCTCCTCTACAAGAAAGTACTACAGATCTGAAGAGTTATCCACGGTAAGTTGAGACATTTAGCTTGAAAAGCCACGAAATTTAGGGTTTTCCCTTGTCTTTGATCAACCAAAACCCACGACTGTGTAGAACCCTTATACATGCGTTGTACACTCATGGGGAAACCGATACTTGCACCACAACACTTTAGATACCCCTATACAACAGGTCATGAGGTCGAGGATGAAGGAAACATGCAGGTTCATGAACCATAACCATAGCCAAACCTTATTACAGCTGGGAAATGAGTGTAGCTGAACCTGCATGACCACCACCACCTTCGCGAACCTATGAGCAAGGCTGGCCGAACCCTCAGCCACTGCCGAACCTAGCTGCTTCGAACCTATCATCACCGAACCATCTTGAGACTGCCGAACCCTACATCATGGTGAACGAACCTTGGTTACATTGTGAATGGCCAAACCTTGTAACCTAGCCGGACCTATGTATGCTGCCACCGAACCTTTACCAGTCACCGAACCCTTATGCCATCACCGAACCTGTATTAGTGAGCCATCAACGAACCTTCTACGAACTATGCATGAATGCCGACGAACCTAACCACCTACGAACCTTCTGACGAACCATTGTGAGACCACGAACCATAGGAGCCGAACCCCTCCTGGGTGAACCATAAGGTTCGTCAGAATCACATGCCAAACCATTAGCCAGGACCATCGGAGGTTCGCTAGGAATAGAATCTATATATTTTTTGTAGCCGACCAAGCCACCTGCTTCATATTGGCCCATATAAGAATTGGCCACATTGTTAATATTGATTCGTTTTGAGCCAGGATTGAGAGTTCAAATAAGGACCAACGATTTATTATTACATTGGATCAATATAATCAATCGGGCCACTTACTTGGCTGCGGCCCACTATGGCTGTTTAGCCCAACATAGACCTTTCAGCCTACCACATTTAACATGCCCATATTTACTACTTTCGGCCCGAATGGAAAACACTAGTCTATATCATTTGGCCCATAATAATCAAATACATGAAATAACACTCTAACTAAGTGAAATTTGATAACATGTATGGGATTTGAACAAGCTACTACAAGGATTGTTATTGGCTAAGAAACCAAAGCACATGAACAAGAAGGTGACCTTATCTATGTGTCACTAAAATCGTTAATAAACAATAAGGGGCCGAAAGACAACCGAGACCCACTAGTGTTAGCAAATTTTAAAGCTAACACTTACACACATACGCATTGATTATAACTTATACTTATAAGTACAAATCACTATGAAATTAATACAGGATCATGAACATCACAACAAGTACAAACAAAGAGAGCGTGCATTCTTATTTTACTTAGTCAACTACTACAAACACAAGGTGAGTTCAGTTGTCCCTTTTCAAACTTATTTGTTTTACTTCGGAACTGAGAAGCATGTTATACATTTTAAGAAATTATTGAACTGTTATTTAATGCTTTTAAACATAATCATGAGGCTTACAATGATGCTTATGCTTGGAAACTCTATTTTGAGAAGCTACATACTTGATACTTAAACAATACGCTTGATACTTATGCTACAAACTTGGTGCTTAAACTAACTTGATGCTTAAACTAGAGGCTTGATGTGTATGCTACAAACATGATGCTTAAACTAGAGGCGTGATGCTTATACTACAAACTTGATGTTTAAACTAAGGGCTTGATGCTTATGCTATAAACATGATGCTTAAACTAAGGGCTTGATGTTTATGCTATAAACTTGATGCTTAAACTAAGGGCTTGATGCTTATGCTACAAATTTGATGCTTAAACTATATGCTAATGCTTGAAACTATATGCTTGAAACTATGATTGTGTGCGAAATGCTAAGCTAGTATCTAATCATGGGCTACGTAATTGCTACTTCTGCTAGAGCAGAGCTTGTACCCATGCATGGAGATACGTGAAAGCTAAACTATGACGATGCTAAGCTGTTATCTATATAAAAGACAAGTAATTGCTAAACTTCTGCTAGAGCAGGGCTTGTGTCTGCTTATATGAGATATGTAAATGCTAAACTACTTGTGTATGCATGGCTTGTGTCTATGTATGAGATATGTAATGGCTAAACTTCTGCTAGAGTAGGGCTTGTATCTTGTACAGGAGACACGTAATTGCTAGACTATTCGGAAACTAAGCCTAACTAATTCATGAGATACGTAATGGCTAAACTTCTGCTAGAGTAGGGCTTGTATCTAGCCATGGGCTACGTGATTGCTAAATGACTGCTAGAGCAGAGCTTGTACCCACACATGAGATTAGTGAAAGCTAAACTACGATGTGTGAAACAATGATGCTTGTTAAAGTTACATTGAAACAATGATGTCTGAACAAAGGGGCACGACGCGACTGATCTTGCAGGATCGTAGTTTCCGGTCACACAGTGTTGCGAGACCTATATGTCTGGTTTCATACGTACATCCAATAACTTGGATAAAACAGTTTAGTAAAATCAAAGTTGCGGAAGTAAAAAGTTTAAGTTGTCAAAACAACAATGTAATTATAAGTTGCGGAAACATAAATTTAAGCAGTTTTCAAATCTTAACGAGTAGTAATGCGGAAGTGGTTTGAATATGTAACATTACATAACAAAACAAATGTTAATTTTTATCAAATTGCCTATGACACTAAAGCTGAGGCATGGGACTCCATCCTAGCAACCTATCCTTGTGCGCGTGCCTTAGTTACCTGAAAAAACATGCGAGTAAAAGAGACAACACAAAGGTTGGTGAGAGCACAGGTTTGTATCAGCAATAAACATCAAAATGTTTAAAGTAACTGTTTTGCAGATTTATATATCATTGCAATGCAATATCCATTGATAGCTAGTCAATATGTTTTATATCATATGCGGGTTCGCAACCGAAGCTAACATGCTGCCTCCCGCCATATCCATCCAATATATGGCAATGTTCTTTTGGTCAATTATGCACTGTTCCAACCTCCAGTCGGGATGGCCATACGGCTCTCAACAGTGGGGCTTGTCAGACCCAAATAGTACTATTCAGAATTACCACGCTAAGCGCAACTCTCTATTAACGGTTCGAGGTGTGTTTAATGAGGACTTATCAGTTTTGTGGATGAATGCCACACATATGCATATACGATATTAGCATGTACAAATGTAACCAAAAAGTGTGTAAGTTGTTCAAAACAGTTGTATGCAATGTTTTCTCCCCCAAAGGTAGAAAATGTAAAAAGGGGCCGTGAACTCACCTGATAGAGCAGTCCCGTTTTATGTGGTGTTCGCGATTGCGAAAGCTAGAAGTCCTGCTAGTAAGCACCTATGATCATATAAGTGTATGTGTTCTGTGGTGTGTTGTAGTCCATACAACTCCAAGTGTCGGTGTGCTCAACCGAGAGTGTGTGTTGACTTGTGTTGACTCTACGAATCGTTGGTGACACGTTTGTTGTGTTAAGTTGTCTTAATGCAAGTAAGACACCAAAATGCATCCTATGACTCAACTCACGTTGCTTTCATGAAATCAAGTTTTGAAAATCATAATGTTCTTGTTTCGGGAGAAATTTCTATATTTAGAAAGTTTCTATTTTTGTAAAGTATGGTTATGAAATCCTATTTCATAAAACTAATAACTTTAGTATGTTTGTAAAAACATATGTAAACACTTAAAATAGGTCTTCTGTGCATAAAATACCATTTATGCCATTTTGCCCAAACAAAGTTTCCTTAAATAGTAAATTTATACAAAATCATGTTTTTGACAAAACCAAATATCCAAACGTGTTTCTAAACACTTCAATATGCATTTGACAACATCTAGACATGTCTAGATCATCACAAATCTATGACTTGCAACATAAAAGTTTCCTTTTATGGCGAGTGTACCAAAATCATCACCAAATCAACCATAACTTAACCAAAACTCAAATCCAACATTTCTAAACACTAAAATCAGTAATCTAACTCATCTAATACATCAAATCACTAACAAATTTGAGCACAATAACCGTATGGAGTTGCATGTGGCTTTTTACCCATTGCTTGTACGATCTAACAACTATTAAACAAGTAAAACTACCTTTGTTGCTAGGATCCGAGTTATAACAGATGCAACAGGTCCTAGAAATGGATGGGGATGATTCTTCAATGTGTTGATGGCCTTCAAGAACTCCTTTGATGCTCCAATGGCTTCAAATCACCAAGGATGGCTTCCAATGTGTTAACCGAGGTTTGGGGCTGATTTTTAGTGATTTGGGTCGAGGATTGACGAAGGAACTTGGAGAAAATGGAAGAAGTTCGAATGAAAATGAAAGAGGTTGGTTTTTATAAAATTATCGATCTGCATGGCCTTCGCGTACCGCGAAGGCCGATCAAAAATTCCTATCGCATACGGCGATGGAATTCGGGAGTCCCAACTCCCGGTTTTCGCCGCGTACCACGAAGCTTTTTGCCATAGGATCCTCGCGTACGGCGATGGGTCCATTTTCTTGTTTTTCGATTTTGATGATTCGATTTCGCTTGTACTTGATTCCCAATGTTTATCCTAAACCTCTAATGCACGTTTAGCACATAATCACATAATAACACATAAGTTGTTTGATCACTAACGTTCGCGAGACTCGTATGTGTGTTTCGATAATTCTTCGGATTATCTTGGATAGTTTCTGTTCGTGTTTTACGAAGTGTTTGCACGCTTGATTAATCCTAATCAACGTGTAATGCACAATTTAATAATTTTTCGAAATATTGTTTTTGTGTTTGTGTTTGTTGCAGTTCATCTAATTAACCATAATTAAATGAAATGCAACGAGTATGAATGTGAAATGTAAAGTTGTAAGAGTTGCAATTTACCAGAAATTGTCGGGTGTCACATCATCTCCTTGTTGAAAGAAATTTCGTCCCGAAATTTGGTTGTTGTTGATAGTGTTTGAGAAGCAAGAGTGTCTAAGGAACAAAAATTTTCTGGTTGTCACATCATCCCCTTGTTGAAAGGAAATTTCGTCCCGAAATTTATTCGTTGTTGTCGGCGTTAGACGTTGACTGTTTGAAGAGACGGGGATATTTGCTCATCATCTGATCTTCACGTTCCCACGTGAATTCAGGTCCACGTTTCGAGTTCCATCTGACTTTGACAATCAGAATTCGACTCTGCTTGAGTTGTTTGACCTCACGATTCATGATCTCTATTGGTTCTTCCACCTGGATCTCATCCGCGAGTGTCTCATCAGGTAAACACTTCTTTAGGTTAGGGACATGAATTACGTTTTGGATTTCAATGAATTCAGTTGGTAAATTGAGTTGGTATGCCACTGGACCAATTTTCTTCAGAATCTCAAGCGGTCCAATATATCGTGGGTTCTGTTTGCCTTGTTTTCCAAAACGAATGACGCCTTTCCATGGCGAAACTTTCAGAAAGACTTTATCTCCTACCTGAAATTCCAGAGGCTTTCACCGTTTGTCTGCATAGCTCTTCTGACAATCACGAGCTGCTGCCATGTGGTTTCTGGTTTGTACCATCTTCTCGGTTTTTCCATGTACAAATTCCAGGCCAGTGAGCTGACTGCCGCCCACTTCTGCCCGACAGATAGGTGATTGGCATTTCCTGCCATAGAGTGCCTCAAAAGGTGCTGCCTTGATGCTGGTGTGGTAACTGTTGTTGTAGGAGAACTCCAGCAACGGTAGGTGAGTTTCCCAACTGTTTTCGAAGTCTACTACGCACGCTCGCAGCATGTCTTCAAGGGTTTGTATCGTCCGTTCCCTCTGGCCATCGGTCTGTGGGTGGTATGCTGTACTCATATCCAACCGTGTACCAAGCGGTTTTTGCAATGATTTCCAGAAGTTAGAAGTGAATCTAGCGTCTAGATCAGAGGTGATGGAGAACGGCACTCCCTGGCGTGAGACTACTTCCTTGACAAGTGATTTCAGCTTGGTCTTTAGACAACCAATCCATGCCCACTACAACCTCCAAAATTGTCTAGTGTAACTGGCATGAGGTTGATCCTAAATCTAAGGTCTGCTATCTCTAAAGTGCATTCTCTTAGAATGTGCCTAGTTACAATCAGTTTACCATCAGCTAACTCTATGGTGTACTTAACCTCTGAAGATATTGATTTTATGACAAGTATTTACTAAAATGCTTTAATATAAAACTTTTCTCAGTTCCAGTATCAAACCATACGGAAGCGTAATGATCGTTTAAGAGATACGTACCTGTTTCAAGGTTAGGATCATTCCCAATCACGGGGGCTCGTCGCTTTGAACTGTTGTTGTCCTCGTTATTTTTGTTGTTCTTCGGATGTGGTCAGTCTTTCTCGATGTGCCCTGGCTTCCCACATTCAAAGCAAATCTTTGGTGCTTCGCTCCCATTGTTTTTCACATGGGGCAGTCCCTCCTGAAGTGCCATGGCTTTCCACATCCGAAGCACCCTCTTGGTGCTTTGGGTTGTTGCTGTTGTGGCTGTGGGATTTTGGTCACTAGTTTACCCCTGCATTTCTCAGCTGCGTGGCCTAGCTTCCCGCACCGTTGGCAGCAGTATCTTCCACACGGTCCTCATTGATGATGATAATCACAGTTGTTGCACTTTGGGTTTTTGCCGACATAGGAACCCTTACGTCGTTTTGGTGGTTGAAGGGTGGGGGTTTCGTTTAGAGAGTTAGCCCATTTGCGTTTGTTGTCGGTGGTTTTGATTACTGAGCCACGTGGAGGTATTAATCCTTGAAGAACTGCCGTATCGGTCAGTTCATGAGCTAAGTAAATGGCTTGTCATAAGGTGGTGGGGTCAGCGGATAGTACCATATCCCGAACCTGTGGTATCAATCCCTCACTGTATCTTTCAAGATGTTTGTAGGCTGGGGCCACCATTTCTGGGCACATATGTGCCAACTCATAAGATCGAGAAGTGTATGCCTCGATTTCAGAACCAATCATCCTGTGGTTCCGAAATTCCGTTTCCAATTCTTGAACTTTTTCGGGAGGGAAATATTTGTGGTTCATCATTCTTCTGAACTCTTCCCAAGGTAGAGCATCAGATGCTTCTCGTCCTATGGTTTGAATATTTGTGTCCCACCAAGTGAGGGTTGTTCCCTCTAAGGTTCCTGTTGCATACTTTACACGATCGTTAACTCTACAGTTGCTGGTGATGAAAACTGATTCCAACCTCTCAATCCATCGGAGGAGACCGGCAGCACCCTCCGTACCATTGAAAGAAGGTGGTTTGCAGTCCAAGAATGTTTTGAATGTACAGTGGGGTGGATTAGGGTTTGTCTCTTGGGTAAGTTGATTATGGTTATGTGTAGCTTCGCGTGCAGCGATTTCCTCCTCAACTCTTTCGCTGATTAGTGCGTTCAGTTCTGTTACGGTGAGGTTAATGTTTCTACGCCCTCCCGCGTTCTTGCATCCTTCGCGTCTTCCGGCCATGATCTTCATAGCGAAAATAAGCGTTAGTGTAGGTCTAATGATTAATGTAGCGTGTGATTGATATGGAAGGAAACATGTATTGATTGGCCTAGACAAAATTTTTCATAACAGATATGAGTCTTGATATATAATAATTTGTTCTAGTTACAATTCATTTAATACCCAAGACACTAAGATTTCGAAATTTCGAGTACAGAGACACAACCCATCTCTACTAGGTCAATGCTAAGTTAATCGGAGGCATTATCGATAGTAGAATCAGAATCAGCATCCGCCACTGGTTCCTCTTCCTCAGTGTCAGTTCCTCTGCAAGACACTCGATTCGGTCGTCTGCCCAAGTCAGGTCCCGAGTCAATTCGACTCAAGACACTTCCTCTCAGGCTTAGGTGAGTCAAGTATGGGTGATGTATTGTCAGGTGACTCCTCCATGGGGTTTTCCGCAGGATCCTTGTCAGAGTCCTCATCGGAAAATTTGATACGTTGCTTCATGTGAAGTGTATGGTCGCAACATGAGGTTTTTATGGTTATATGGTAATCCAAACTATAGCTAGAAATTTGATGAATGTTGTGTTGAAGTCTTGATACGTTGCTTGAATTCCGTTGCAACCATCAGGATAAGCGAATATCAATGTATGTGTTTTCAAAAATAGGCTCACAATAGAGTTTTCCAGAATTCATGCGTACCTGTAAATTCACGATTACGTTGCGCACCATGATCGTCAATTTACCTTACATAAGGATTCTAGTTTCTCCCATTTTGAGCTTATTAGGTTTTGCTGGATTTAGGGTTTATTCATGTCACTAAGATTTAAACAAGAGTCAGATGAGATATGATTGAATAGCCTATCAAAACTATTTCTAGGGACAGTTACGCTGGCCGAATGATATTATAGGGTCTTGCGTAGATCCTATAAGGATAGCTTTTTGACTTGAGCGTGTTTTCCTTATGCCATTTGGTGTCGAGACCATCATTGTGTGAATGCTAGGATAGCTGCTTGTAGATGACCACCTAGCAGTCAAGGAGTTTCTTATGTACCCGTAACGAAATCTCTCCGCACGGTTGCTCTAATTCTTCTTAACTCGAGCAACAATGTTCGTTCGGTGATATTCTAAGAGTGACAATGAGTTAAGTTTGGAATCTCCTCATTGGTTCTTGCAAGTTGTATACGTAGAAGTACCAAAGGGTTAAAAAAATGTTGTTTATGAGTTGGAAAGAGAATCAATGTTTTTCTAATCAAGGTTGCGCCACAGGGTCTATTTCAGAAATGGACATGTTGTAATGAGCCATAGGGCCTATTTCATCCCTTGACTTGTTTGATTGCATCCCCGATCTGCTCTTGTCGTCGCCTCTTCGATTCGGGCACCGGTGATGTAGCATATGGGTACCAGCTGTTCCTCCTGCGACGGCTCAGACGTGCTGTCTTTGGGTGATAGTTGGTGCTTGCTTGGGTAACTCAGCTGCTACCGGTAGTGTTGAAAATGAAGGTGTAGGAACAATCTGCTCCTTTTCGTCGAATGCGAAAATAGATGGTGATGTCACTGGCACCATATCAAAAATATGCGTATTGTGTATATGTACGATAATGTATGCAAGTAGTGCTAATACTAAGCGCTATGTGTTGTGTGGAGATTAACGGCTATAGACTAAGTTCACTAAATGCAAACCTAATTCGCAATAACCTGTCTCTGATACCAATCTGTCGCACCCCGGCCTTCCCGGCCTGAACGAAGGGGCACGACATGACTGATCTTGCAGGATCGCAGTCTCCGGTCACACAGTGTTGCGAGACCTACGTGTCTGGTTTCATACGTACATCCAATAACTTGGATAAAACAGTTTAGTAAAATCAGAGTTGCGGAAGTAAAAAGTTTAAGTTGTCAAAACAACAATGTAATTATAAGTTGCGGAAACATAAATTTAAGCAGTTTTCAAATCTTAACTAGTAGTAGTGCGGAAGCGGTTTGAATATGTAACAATACATAACAAAACAAATGTTAATCGTTACCAAATTGCCTAAGACACTAAAGCTGATGCATGGGACTCCATCCTAGCATCCTATCCTCGTGAGCGTGCCTTAGTTACCTAAGAAAACATGCGAGTAAAAGGGTCAACACAAAGTTTGGTGAGAGCACAGGTTTGTATCAGCAATAAACATCAAAATGTTTAAAGTAAATGTTTTGCATATTTATATATCATTACAATGCAATATCCATTGATAGCTAGTCAATATGTTTTATATCATATGCGGGTTCGCAACCGAAGCTAACATGCTGCCTCCCGCCATATCCATCCAAGATATGGCAATGTTGTTTTGGTCAATTATGCACTGTTCCAACCTCCAGTCGGGATGGCCATACGGCTCTCAACAGTGGGGCTTGTCAGAGCCAAATAGTACTATTCAGAATTACCACGCTAAGCGCAACGCGCTATTAACGGTTCGAGGTGTGTTTAATGAGGACTTATCAGTTTTATGGATGAATGCCACAAATATGCATATACGATATTAGCATGTACAAATGTAACCAAAAAGTGTGTCAGTTGTTCAAAACAGTTGTATGCAATGTTTTCTCCCCCAAAGGTAGAAAATGTAAAAACGGGCCGTGAACTCACCTGATAGAGCAGTCCCGGTTTATGTGGAGTTCGCGATTCCGAAAGCTAGCAGTCCTGCTAGTAAGCACCTATGATCATATAGGTGTAAGTATGTGTTCTGTGGTGTGTTGTAGTCCATACAACTCCAAGTCTCGGTGTGCTCAACCGAGAGTGTGTGTGTTGACTCTACGAATCGTTGGTGACACGTTTGTTGTGTTAAGTTGTCTTAATGCAAGTAAGACACCAAAATGCATCCTAGACTCAACTCACGTTGCTTTCACGAAATCAAGTTTTGAAAATCATAATGTTCTTGTTTTGGGAAAACTTTCTATATTTAGAAAGTTTCTATTTTTGGAAAGTATGGTTATGAAATCCTATTTCATAAAACTAATAACTTTAGTATGTTTGTAAAAACATATGTAAACACTTAAAATAGGTCGTCTGTGCATAAAATACCATTTATGCCATTTTACCCAAACAAAGTTTCCTTAAATAGTAAATTTATACAAAATCATGTTTTTGACAAAACCAAATATCCAAATGTGTTTCTAAACACTTCAATATGCATTTGACAACATCTAGACATGTCTAGATCATCACAAATCGATGACTTGCAACATAAAAGTTTCCTTTTATGGCAAGTGTGCCCAAATCATCACCAAATCAACCATAACTTAACAAAAACTCAAATCCAACATTTCTAAACACTAAAATCTGTAATCTAACTCATCTAATACATCAAATCATCAACAAATTTGAGCACAATAACCGTATGGAGTTGCATGTGGGTTTTTACCCATTGCATGTACGATCTAGCAACTATTAAACAAGTAAAACTACCTTTGACGCTAAGATCCGAGTTATAACAGATGCAACAGGTCCTAGAAATGGATGGGGATGATTCTTTAATGTGTTGATGGCCTTCAATAACTCTTTTGATGCTCCAATGGCTTCAAATCACCAAGGATGGCTTCCAATGTGTTAACAGAGGTTTGGGGCTGATTTTTAGTGATTTGGGTCGAGGATTCACGAAGGAACTCGGAGAAAATTGAAGAAGTTTGACCGAAAATGAAAGAGGTTGGTTTTTATAAAATTTTCGATCTGCATGGCCTTCGCGTACCGCGAAGGCCGATCAAAAATTCCTATCGCGTACCGCGATGGAATTCGGGAGTCCCGACTCCTGGTTTTCGCCGCGTACTGCGAAGCTTTCTGCCATAGGATCCTCGCGTACCGCGATGGGTCCATTTTAATGTTTTTCGATTTCAATGATTCGATTTTGCTCGTACTTGATTCCCAATGTTTATCCTAAACCTCTGATGCACGTTTAGCACAAAATCACATAATAACACATAAGTTGTTTGATCACCAACATTCGTGAGACTCGTATGTGTGTTTCGATAATTCTTCAGATTATCTTGGATAGTTTGTGTTCGTGTTTTACGAAGTGTTTGCACGCCTAATTAATCCTAATCAACGTGTAATGCACAATTTAATAATTCTCCGAATTATTGTTTTTGTGTTTGTGTTTGTTGCAGTTCATCTAATTAATCATAATTAAATGAAATGCAACGAGTATGAATGTGAAATGTAAAGTTGTAAGAGTTGCTATCTACCAGAAATTGCCGGGTGTCACAGAATCTAATACACATGAATGCTTTAAACTTGTAAACTTTGAAATAGTAAACTAAAGCTATGATGAAGACTGGATTGAATAGTAGGTAAAATGCTTAATTGTTATTAACAATAGTGTCATATGTGAATTAGTATGTGGTGGGATGGCGTCTGGGCAGGTTGTAGGCTTGACTCACGGGTATGCCCTATATATAAGCATACCGATTTGGATATTACATGTGGAGTTAATGAGGTTAAGGTTTTACCGAAAGAGGTTTGCTAAAAGCTATTTTTAAACTTATAAACTTTATGAACTCACCAACCATTGTGTTGACTTTGTTTTCTTACATGCTTGCTCAGGTGATGAACATGTTTAAGCTAAGTCTTCAGGATTTGCATACTAGGCTGCCCAGATCGAGGACCTAGTAGACTTTTAGAAAGCACAACTTTTGTTATTAATACAACACACTTTTGATATCTTGTACAGATACAAGATAGAAACGTTTGATTATTTTGATAGGTTTACTTAGTTAAATTACTGAACCTTGATATTGTAATTTAACTTTGTAATCCTAGTTTAATGCTTGATTGTGCTTTAGTTATTCTTAACATTGATGCTATGTAAACAATCAGATCATCACGATTATCACTCACGATATCGCGCCCCGAGAACCATCCGCCCGGCGGGGAACACGATCCGTCCCGCCGGCTCGGGGTGTGACAGATTGGTATCAGAGCTCAAGGTTATAGAGAATAATAGGTAACTTACTTAAACGGTTTGGCCTAGACTATAACTTAAGGACCCTCATGTAGAGAACATAAGATTTAAGATTGCATTGTGTCTTCTGCATTCGATCACAGCACTAACCAATATCTTTTGGTTATGATCAGAATGCCGCCCAAAAAACAACCGACTCCGGTACCTACTCCTCAGACTTCTGAACCCACTCTTCAACGCCATCTCTGGCAGATTCACCACCGCCACCTCCTCCTCTGCTAAACCCTCCACCGAATCCGAATGCGGGTCCAGTTCATGATCCTGCTACTATCGCTTTGGCGACACTTCTGAGTAGCCAACTGACAAACCAACTGAAGGATGTCATCCCTGAGATGATAAACCGGATTCAAGGACATGGCAACAACTCTGGCCAGACTACAGGAGAGGCTAGTGGAAACACTAACCATACTTCAGATTGCTCCTACAAGTCCTTTGTAGGATGCAAGCCACCAAGTTTCACTGGTGTGGAAGGAGCCGTTGGACTGATCCAATGGCTGGAAAAGATGGAGAATACACTGGACATAAGCAGTTGTCCGGAACACCATAAGGTCCGATATGGTGCTGGTTCTTTTAGCAAGCGGGCCTTAACATGGTGGAACTCCCAGATACGAGCAAGAGTCAGGGATGAAGCTATATCAATGCCCTGGGCAGAATTCAAACTTCTTCTGAGGAACGAATTCTGTTCGAAGCATGAAATACAAAAGCTGGAGGTTGAGCTCTCGAACCACGTGATGAGGGTAGCCGATCATATGACTTTCACCACTCACTATCATGAATTGGTAGCTTTGGTGCCAGAGATGGTGCCAGCACTAGAAAAGCTGATCGATCGTTATGTAGTAGGATTACCCTCCTGCATACAGAGTATTGTGTTGGCTGCAAATCCTGTAACTCTGGAGTCAGCCATTTCTCTTTCAGCTAAACTTACTAGTGTGATGGTAAAGTCAGGAGTTCTGAAAGATGATGCGGGAAAAGCTAAGGAAACGACAACAAGGAAGCCTGAGTATCACCAAAAGAAAACGAAAAAGGTCGTTAAGAACTATGCGGCCGTCACCCCTCTGAGACAAGCTCCTGCAGCACCTGTCAATCCTGCACTCAAGAACTATGTGGGAGTGCATCCTCAGTGCACTCATTGCAAGTATCATCATCATCCTACTGCACAATGTAGGAAGTGCACTAACTTTGGTGGACTTGGCCACTGGGTTGCAAATTGCCACTTTACTACAATGCAAGCTACCAACACTGTTGCCAGAGCACTACCTCCACCACCACCACCAGGAAACAACAACAACAACAGGGGATGTTACAAGTTTACCTCGTGGACTAGCTTTTGTCATTGGAGCCAATGTTGCACGCCAAGACCCTAATTGTGACAACTAGTGTAGCAACAGTGCCGGACGCGTGCCGGAAGAGTGATCGCAACAGTAAACTTGTACAGTAACTCAGGTACACATTGCGTGAAACTATGTTTATTCTATTGATGCATTGTGCTTAACATGAAACTATTATACGATTGTCTGAATCTGACGGAAACCTTAGGGTTTAACAGTCAGAAAACATGTCAGACAACACAGTGTTGAAACATAGATACTTGATATGATACTATTGTGTATAAACATATGTGAGGTTAAACAAAAACAAAAACATAACGGTTGTTGTTACGGAATGCTAAACCGACGATTTATTCGTACAGGTGACGATCTGTATGAATGATTCTTATAGTTTAACGTTCTGAAATAACGACTTAACAGTAGAAAACAAGAATCAGAAAGCCAAACCATCGTCGTGTTCTTTCGAATGACGATTCGAACGAATGCGCGCGATGGCAACGCGATCTGACGAAACGAAAACGAACACGAAAAACGATACGAACGATATTAATATTAAGGAAATAAAATATTTCTTATTTTACAATTTTGAAACTCATCGTAAATAAATTAAACTAAACTATTTTATTTAAATCGCGAATTAACAAACGAAACGCGTAAAATAATGAAATGCGACAAATAAATTAACTAAACGAAAATTAGAATAATTTTTAGAAATAAATAACATCCAAACTGATAAAAATAATTCTTTTTATTTAATTTACGAAAAACGCGCGTAACGTGCCGGATACGAGACGAAACTACGAACCGAGCAACCGAAACGAACCCGAATACCCACGGGGTATTTAAACACCAAATGAGGCCATCTAACCTCATTTAATGCTTTCACCTCTCTCTCTCTAACCCTAACCCGTTCATTCTCTCTCTCTCTAAATTCTCACCTTCAAAACCCAAGATCTTGACCATTTCTGGACGAAATCGTGCATTTTTGGTGTCCACGCTTAGCTAACAACGAGATCTACCTAGAAGTACAGCCATTTCGGAGGTTCAACCAGCCATTTTTGAGGTATAGAGTTTTTAAGATCTGGAAAAATAGGGTTTTATGTGACCTTGATGTACCCACACACATAACCGGTTATGGGTCTTCTTCTTCAAGCTCCCACCCGTCGAGAACTAGCAGATGTGCAGCAGCAACATGAGAATGGTCTAATGGGTGTTTGAGGTTTCATGATGATGATGAGCTTGTACAGGTTCAGGAACTGGAAGGCTACGGCCGAACCCTGTAAGGGGTGGCCGAACCATGTTTGAGAGACAAACCCTGCTGGATTAGCCAACCACCGAACCTTCTGCTCAATCTCCGAACCTCTTGGCTGCTACGAACCCAATCCACAGACCAACGAACCACCAGTGGCGAACCATGCATCGGACGAACCTTGCATGGTACCTACGAACCCTTGGACACAACCAAGCCAGCCGCACCCTGGTCCCGAACCCACCTTCCCGACGAACCCTGGTCGCAAGAGACGAATCTGCAACACATGGGACGAACCTACTTGGACTACGAACCTTGCACGGGATGAGCGAACCTCCCATGAAATTGGCGAACCCTAGGCGAACTCTTGCTACCAACCGAACCTTTTTGCATATGCCGAACCATTGCACTTCATTGACTCATGGCCGAACCATTGGACCCAACGAACCTAGATTGAAACTTTGGCCGAACCTATACCCGAAGGTTCGCTGCCCTAGCTGATCGCCCTAGCATGTCCCCGCCAAAATAATTCGAGGCCCAGCTAGGATACACCGGCCCAAGTTTAGTTTCACAATGGGTCCATGTATAACCCACGAGGCCACCTTGATTCTACACCGGCCCAATATTAGGCCCAAACCCCCTCGGCCTAATTGGGTTCCATGTGGCCCAAATGACTCTTGGCCCAACATCCTCATTTCGGCCCATCATCAACACTCTAGCCCAAAGCCTGTGTTCAGCCACTTACTTCTTGGCCCAAATGGTATTTGGGCCATGACACTTGAAATAGCCAAAGAAGCTATAGCCTGGTCCATTAACACTTGAGATCATTTTACCTATTGGGCTCATACCCGCTATCCTCGGTCCAAAGCTCAATGATATTCGGCCCAAGTGATTCGGCTCATATCGTAACAAAGCAATTTAACACATTAAAACAATAACTATGGGTTAACTATACAAATCAAGTGTGATCAATGATAACAAGGCAAACGTTAAATTTTAGATCTAAGCCATATGTATGACTTGGGTTTAGTTACAAAACCTTATTAAAGAAATTCAAGTGGTAGCTTACAATTTCAATCATAAAATGAGTTTAAGTTACTGAAATCAGATGTTAGAGGAACAACGAACAATAAACAAGGGCCGAATGAAAACCGAGACTCACGAGTGTTAGCCAACCTTAGGGCTAACACTAACACGTACACATACACTAATCACAACAACTTATACTTACAAATTACAACAACATGAAATCAATACAGGAATGTGATCATCACAACAAGTGCAAACAAAGAGCGTGCGCATTCTTGTTTTACATAGTCAACTGCTACGGACACAAGGTGAGTTCATTTGTCCCTTTTCAAACTTATTTGTTTTACTTCGGGACTGAGAAGCATGTTAAACATTTTCATAAAAATATTGAAATGTTATTTAATGCTTTTAAACATAAACATGATACTTATACTAATGCTTATACTTGGAACTTAGTATACTTTGAAAAGCAATAGAGTTAGAACTTATACTCTAAACTTGAGGCTTGAAACTACATGTTGGACGCTTATGAGACTTGATGCTTAAACATGAGATTGGATGCTTGTGAAACGATATGCATAAACATGATACTTAATGCTTGGGAAAAACTATCTGCTTAACCATGAGACTTGATGCTTATGAAACCATATTCTTAAACATGAGACTTGATGCTTACAAAACTATATGCTTGAATGTGAGACTTTATACTTGTGAAAACTACCTGCTTAAACATGAGACTTGATGTTAACCTATGAAATTCATGATGAAACTATGTGTGGACACTTGTGACTATATGCTTGAAACTATTACGTGCGCATGAAACATTGTGCATGTATCTAATCATGGGCTACGTAATTGCTAAACGACTGCTAGTGCAGAGCTTGTACCTATGAATTGAGATACATGTAAAACTAAACCATAACGAGACTAAGCTATTACCTATATAAGAGACATGTAATTGCTAAACGACTGCTAGTGCAGAGCTTTTGTCTACTTATATGAGGTATGTAATTGCTAAACTTAACCATAACGAGGCTAAGCTATTATCTATATAAGAGACACGTAATTGCTAAACGACTGCTAGTGCAGAGCTTTTGTCTGCTTATATGAGATATGTAATTGCTGGATTGTTTGTGTATGCATGGCTTGTGTCTATGTATGAGATACGTAATTGCTAAACGACTGCTAGTGCAGAGCTTGTATCTTGTATAGGAGACACGTAATTGCTAGACTAAGCTTAACTAATTCATGAGATACGTAATGGCTAAATGACTGCTAGTGCAGAGCTTGTATCTATCCGTGACGTAATTGCTAAACGACTGCTAGTGCAGAGCTTGTACTCATGCATGAGATTAGGGACAGCTAAACTATGTGCGTGTGAAACTATGATGCTTGATAAACATACTTTGAAATTAACACTTATGAATACGATAGACTTGTAAACGTTGAAACAGAAAACAAAAGCTATGATGAGGAATGGGTTGAATGGTAGGTAAAATGCTTAATTATTATAAACAACAGTGTCATATCCGGATTAGTATGTGGTGGGATGGCGTCTGGGTGGGTCGTAGGCTCGACTCAGGGGTATGCCCTATATATAAGCATACCAATTTGGATATTACATGTGGAGTTAATGAGGTTAAGGTTTTACCGAAGGAGGTTTGTTAAAACTATTTTAAACTTATAAACTTTATGAATTCACCAACCATTGTGTTGACTTTGTTTTCTTACATGCATTCTCAGGTGAAAAACATGTATAAGCTAAGGGTTCAGGATTGCATACTAGGCTTCCCAGATAGAGGACGTAGTAGACTTTTGGGAAGCACATCTTTTGTTGATGATACACATTACTTTTGATATCTTGCACATATACAAGATATAAACATTTGATTCTTTGTTAGGTTTACTTAGTTAAATTGCAGAACATTGATATTGTAATTTAACTTTGTAATCCTAGTTATTATTTGATTGTGCTTAAGTTTTTCTTAAAACGTTGATGCTATGTAAACAATCTGATCATTTTGATTATCACCCACGATATCGCGCCCGGGAACCTTCCGCCCAACGGGGACTCCGATCCAACCCCGCCGGCTCGGGGTGTGACAGATTGGTATCAGAGCTCAAGGTTATAGAGAATAATAGGTCATTTACTTAAACGGTTTGGCCTAGACTATAACTTAGGGACCCTCATATAGATAACATAGGATTTAAGATTGCATTGTGTCTTGTACGTTCAGTCTGTATGCTCACCGATGTTCTTTCGGGTAGAAGCAGAATGATACCAAGAAGACAACCATCACCTCCTCCACCACCAGATGGAGACCCAGCGGTTGATGCACTCGCAACTCTGATCACTGGACAGTTGATGACGATTCTCCCTGGAATCATCACTCAAGTCATGAACGGTGACGAGAACACACGATACTACCCGAAGACAGTTACGGGAACTAAAGGAGTTGTATAAGGAGAGACAAGCAAGAAGAGAAAACGGTGTCGTCCTAAGAAATCAAGAGACCCTGAAATCTACACTGAGGCCATTCCCCTTCGCCAAATGGCCGTGGCTCCTGAATCAGAAGGTCGTAAGCGTTATGCTGGAAAAGCTCCCCTTTGCACTAACTGTCACTATCATCACCGTGCTGAGATGCCATGCAAACAATGCACCCATCGTAGTGAGACGAACCATTGGGATAATCAATGCATATCTTTGATGAAATTAAAGTGCAAACAGAAGACTGACAAATTCCCTTTATGTGTCACGTGCGGTCTTCACCATGCTAAGAATAAACTGTGCAAACATTGCCTGAACTGCGGGAGAAAGGGACACTGGAGTCGTGATTGTAATAATCCCCCGACTCATAACCAGAACCCTGGAAACACTACATATCCCCTTCCTTGACACAGCAAGGATTGCTATGTGTGCGGACTGTCCGAACACATTGCACGAGGTTGCCCTGTCAGGGTATCTTCAGCAAATCCTGTACATTCTGAGAAAATGGATGCATTACCAACTTTTGATGCAAGTTCGGGATGGTATGACCCCACAGGTATGCAAATTCCATCATGTTACATTAAATCATTTATTGGTATGCTAATTTGGGATGCATATTCTGTTGTGATCTTAGAAACAATAAATTTAAGGTAACCATAAGCAACTCGGTGTCAACAAGGTAATCAGAATAGTAACCTAAGGGAGCCTTGGAACAAATAGCATTAAATGATTAAATAAAGATAGAGTAATTCATAATTGCAGTTTAACCACTGTAAATAGGAAGAGTACCTTATCTAATTAGAATTCTAAAAACTGAAAGGATTCAAAATGCCAAAACTAGAAAGTAGACTTTTACTTACCACCTAGGCTTCATAGAACTCGAATTACTTGACTTAGAGAACTTTGGCTCTAGAATGTTAAGAAAGGATGAATGCCTAAAACTATACGAGAATCATAGCTAAACTAGATACGTAGACCAGGAGAACCAGCTTAGAGTACAAGACGAAGACATACCCAAGACGGCGTTTCATACCAGACACGGGCATTACGAGTTTATGGTGATGCCTTTTGGGTTGACGAATACACCCGCGGTTTTCATGGATCTCATGAACCGTGTGTGTAAGCCGTATTTAGATCAATTTGTTATCGTTTTCATTGATGACATATTGATCTATTCAAAAAGCAAAGCAGAACACGAGCAACATCTCAGAACGATCTTGGAACTGTTAAAGGAAGAGAAGCTCTATGCCAAATTCTCTAAATGTGAATTTTGGTTAAAGGAGGTTCAATTCCTAGGCCACGTTGTTAACAGTGAGGGAATACACGTTGATCCTGCCAAGATCGAGGCAATAAAAGATTGGGATATTCCGAAGACACCTACAGAGATACGTTCTTTTCTAGGCTTAGCAGGCTATTATAGAAGGTTCATCTCGAACTTTTCTAAGATAGCCCTACCACTCACAAAGCTGACACAGAAGAGCGAGCCGTTTATTTGGGAGCAAAAGCAAGAAGAAGCCTTTCAGACTTTGAAGCAAAGGTTATGTGATGCTCCGATCTTATCTCTCCCAGATGGTTGTGATGACTTTGTTGTGTATTGTGATGCATCCCACCAGGGACTTGGCTGTGTACTTATGCAGCGGGACAAAGTTATTGCGTATGCTTCAAGACAACTGAAGATTCATGAGAAGAACTACACTACTCATGATATAGAATTAGGAGCTGTGATATTTGCCTTAAAGATCTGGAGGCATTACTTATATGGAACCAAGTGTACCATATTTACCGATCACAAAAGTCTGCAACACATATTTGATCAGAAGGAACTCAACATGCGACAGCGACGTTGGGTTGAGCTTCTGAACGATTACGACTGTGTAATCAAGTACCATCCGGGCAAGGAAAACGTTGTAGCCGATGCCTTGAGCCGGAAGGAACGTGTCAAACCCTTACGCATCAGAGCAATGGGAATGACTGTGCAGACAAGCTTACACGACAACATTATGAAAGCACAACAAGAGGTCATTGAACGTGAGAACTTGAAGAAAGAAATTGATTGCGGTGTGGAAAAACTTTTGGAAACAAAACCAGATGGACTCGTTTACTACAAGGACCGTGTGTGAATTCCTACAGTAGAAGAGTTGAGAAAACTTATTTTCGATGAAGCACACAAGACCAAGTACTCAGTGCATCCCGGTGCTGATAAAATGTACCAAGACTTACGTGCATATTATTGGTGGCCGGATATGAAGAAAGACATAGCTGAGTATGTTGGTCGCTGCCTTACGTGTGCTAAAGTGAAGGCGGAACACCAGAAACCCTCTAGTTTACTGGAACAGCCTGAAATTCCACTTTGGAAGTGGGAACAGATAGCGATGGACTTTGTTACTAAGCTACCCCGCACTTCCAGTGGACATGATACTATTTGGGTTATCGTTGATCGATTAACCAATTCTGCTCATTTCTTGCCGATGCAAGAAACTTACTCGATGGATAAACTAGCGAAGCTTTACATCAATGAGATAGTGGTATGCCATGGTGTGCCATTGTCTCTCATTTCGGATCGTGATAGAAGATTTACATCAAGGTTCTGGCAGTCATTGCAGAAATCTCTGGGGACGCAATTAAACTTGAATACAGCTTATCATCCACAAACGGATGGTCAAAGCGAATGTACTATTCAAACCCTGGATGACATGTTGAGAACTTGTGTTCTAGACTTCGGTGGTAATTGGGATTCTCATTTGCCACTAATCGAGTTCTCCTACAATAACAGTTATCACAGCAGCATCGGTTGTGCCCCATTCGAGGCTCTTTATGGTTGAAAATGTCGGTCACCGATCTGTTGGTCGGAAGTGGGAGATAACCGGATAACAGGGCCAGAACTTATCCAAGAAACTACAGACAAGATTGCTCAGATACAACAAAGGTTACAAGCAACACGAAGCAGACAAAAGAGCTACGCCGACAAACAACGCAAGCCATTGGAATTCCAAGTGGGAGACCGTGTTATGTTAAAGGTTTCTCCATGGAAGGGCGTAGTTCGTTTTGCAAAGAAAGGCAAACTAACACCATGATACGTGGGACCGTTCGAGATCATTGAACGTATTGGTCCTGTGGCGTACAGATTGAGCTTATTGAATGAACTTAGTGGTGTACATGACGTGTTTCACGTCTCAAACTTGAAGAAATGCCTTGCGAATGAAACTCTTGTCATACCAGTTGAAGAAATTCAATTGGATGAACACTTACGTTTTGTGGAAGAACCTTTAGAGATTATGGATCGCAAAGTTAAGAAACTGAGGCGAAGCCGTATTCCTATCGTTAAAGTCCGTTGGAACTCAAGGCGCGGACCCGAGTCTACTTGGGAACGTAAAGATCACATGAAGAACAAGTATCCCCAACTCTTTACAGAGGAAGCCGTACCGAATAATGAGTCTTAAATTTCGGAACGAAATTTCTCTAACAAGGGGAGACTGTAACAACAGTGCCGGACGCGTGCCGGAACAGTGATCGCAATAGTAAACTTGTACAGTAACTCAGGTATACATTGCGTGAAACTATGTTTATTCTATTGATGCATTGTGCTTAACATGAAACTATTATACGATTGTCTGAATCTGACGGAAACCTTAGGGTTTAACAGTCAGAAAACATGTCAGACAACACAGTGTTGAAACACAGATACTTGATATGATACTATTGTGTATAAACGTATGTGAGGTTAAACAAAAACAAAAACATAACGGTTGTTGTTACGGAATACTAAACCAACGATTTATTCGTATAGGTGACGATTTGTACGAATGATTATGATAGTTTAACGTTCTGAAATAACGACTTAACAGTAGAAAACAAGAATCAGAAAGCAAAACCATCGTCGTGTTCGTTCGAATGACGATTCGAACGAATGCGCGCGATGGCAACGCGATCTGACGAAATGAAAACGAACATGAAAAACGATACGAACGATAATAATATTAAGGAAATAAAATATATCCTATTTTACAATTTTGAAACTCATCGTAAATAAATTAAACTAAACTATTTTATTTAAATCGCGAATTAACAAACGAAACGCGTAAAATAATGAAATGCGACAAATAAATTAACTAAACGAAATTAGAATAATTTTTAGAAATAAATAACATCCAAACTGATAAAAATAATTCTTTTAATTTAATTTAAGAAAAACGCACGTAACGTGCCGGATACGCGACGAAACTACGAACCGAGCAACCGAAACGAACCAGAATACCCTCGGGGTATTTAAACACCAAATGAGGCCATCTAACCTCATTTAATGCTTTCACCTCTCTCTCTCTAACCCTAACCCGTTCATTCTCTCTCTCTCTAAATTCTCACCTTCAAAACCCAAGATCTTGACCATTTATGGACGAAATCGTGCATTTTTGGTGTCCACGCGTAGCTAACAACGAGATCTACCTAGAAGTACAGCCATTTCGGAGGTTCAACCAGCCATTTTTGAGGTATAGAGTTTTTAAGATCTGGAAAAATAGGGTTTTATGTGACCTTGATGTACACACACACATAACCGGTTATGGGTCTTCTTCTTCAAGCTCCCACCCGTCAAGAACTAGCAGATGTGCAGCAGCAACATGAGAATGGTCTAATGGGTGTTTGAGATTTCATGACGATGATGAGCTTGTATAGGTTCGGGAACTGGAAGGCTACGGTCGAACCCTGTAAGGGGTGGCCGAACCATGTTTGAGAGACGAACCCTGCTGGATTAGCCAACCACCGAACCTTCTGCTCAATCCCCGAACCCCTTGGCTGCTACGAACCCAATCCACAGACCAACGAATCACCAGTGGCGAACCATGCATCGGACGAACCTTGCATGGTACCTACGAACCCTTGGACATAACCAAGCCAGCGGTACCCTGGTCCCGAACCCACCTTCCCGACGAACCCTGGTCGCAAGAGACGAATCTGTAACACATGGGACGAACCTACTTGGACTACGAACCTTGCACGGGATGAGTGAACCTCCCATGAAATTGGCGAACCCTAGGCGAACTCTTGCTACCAACCATACTTTTTTGCATATGCCGAACCATTGCACTTCATTGACTCATCGCCGAACCTTTGGACCCAACGAACCAAGATTGAAACTTTGGCCGAACCTATACCCGAAGGTTCGCTGCCCAAGCTGATCTGTAGATACATGTTTTGTCCCTAGTTCGGTTATGTAAATGGCTATCATGTAATCATTCAAAGTATTAATGGAAATTGTCTTTATATCTAATTCATCATGTTTATGTTTATTGATTATTGATTATTAATGTTTATCTAAGTGTTTGATTTGATTATTAAATGTTTAAGTATGAAAACTGCTCATTCGGCCGAATGACTCTAGAATGAAGTCATTCGGCGAATGAGAGTTGTATCGAATGTCTAAGTTCAGAATGAGTCATTCGCCGAATGACTCATTCGAATGACTGCTCATTCGAGCTTAGTCATTCGCCGAATGAGCTGCTTCGGCCACTCATTCGGCCGAATGACTGCAGCTTATAAATAGAAGTTCAAATCATTTCAAACCTAACTTTCCAGAGCCCTCCTTCTTCCCTAGCACTCCAGTGTCAAAACCCTTGAAGATTTGAGCGGTTCTTGTGCTTCCAAGTTCGATTCTCAACCCGTGGTGTTCGATCGTTGCTTCCAAGTTGTTCTTACAGCCTCGGATCACCACGGTTTCTGTTGGTTTCGTTTGGAAAACCCTGGAATAGGATTCCGCACTATCCCAGAGGTTGTCGAGTAGTTTTTCATTGGATTCGGATTGTTTCCGAGCTCCCGATCGGTCCAACAAAGTGGTATCAGAGCTTTGGCCCTTGATTCTACTCGATTTCCATCCAAAACCATCAGATTTGAGTTACCCAAAACCCTGATTTTCGTAACTTCCAAAAACCCTGAGTTTCTTGCTTCCAAAGTCACTATTTCATTGAGATTTCAAGTGTTTTTGTGGTTCATTTGATCTAATTTCTTCCCAATTGGTTAATAATCATGTCTTGAAGTTCTGTGCAAAATTTGGTGGCTAGATCTGGTCAAAATCGAAAGATATCGCGATTTTTGTTGTCAAAAACCCCAGATCGCCGAATGACTCTGGCGGCCGAATAAGTTCAGCCGAATAGACTTCTATTTGCCGAATAGCTCTCATTCGGCGAATAGCTCCTTCGCCATTCACATTCGCCGAATAAGCCTCATTCTCAATCCTCATTCGGCGAAAGACCTCATTCGATCTGCCATTCGCCGAATAGGTCATTCGACTCACCCATTCGCCAGTTCTCATACTCAGTCTCTCATTCGCCAGTTTCCACATTCGGCCCCCGACATTCGCCAGTTTGTCAGTCATTCGGCATTTGCTTCTGAAAAATTTTCTAAGTGTTGAATTTCATTTCTTCTGATAAAATGGAAGATTTAGCACTCATGGCTAATCAAAATCATCGTATTCAGACTCTTTTACTGACAGAGAATGAAACCGGGAACTCAAACAAAGCTCCTAAGTTGTTGAATTTAGATGATTACCCTCACTGGAAATATAGATTTGAGATCCACATCAATGGGGTGGATACAAATCTGTGGATGATGATTGAAGGAGGTTATCTGCGGCCTCTGAATGAAGACGGAACTCCTATGCTAGTCACACGGATGACTGAGCCTCAGAGGAAGTTGTATGATTATGAGAAGAAAGCCTATGCTATTTTGTCACAGTCCATTGCCACTGATATCTTCCATCAGTTTAGACAGTTTCCTTCGGCTAAGCTTCTGTGGGATGCATTGCAGCAAAGATATGAGGGTAATGATGCTTTGAAGAGCATTAAGTCTAAAGCTTTGAAAAAGGAATTCAACAGCTTTATGTATGTGGGAAATGAGTCCCTTGATGAGTTGATTGCAAGGTTTTATCATCTGTTGAGTGAGCTGTTCAACCACGAGGTCAAAACCACAACTCAAGAGAAGATTCAATGTTTGGCAGATGCACTACCTCCAAAATGGGAGTCCTTCTTGATGGTACTCAAGCAAAATCAGATGATGGCTCATATGGACATCAATGATTTCATTCAGAAGCTAAAAGAGCAGGAGATAGAGAACAAATGGAAGGCCAAGAGGGTTGCACAAGTTCAAGATCCTTCTCTATACTACTCCTCTCCAACAGTTGATAAGTCTACAACTCATGCTCCTCTGAAAACTGCCTTTGTGTCTAAAGCTTCTGAAGCCCCATCTGCAGCTCAGATGCACTTTATCCCATCTTCTTCATCTAGCTCACAACAAGAGCATCATCAGCCTACTGCAAGTTTGAAGACAGAGAACTTTGATAAAGTCACAGTTGAGATTGCTAAAGAGCACATGGGTCTTCTGTCAACATTGGTTAGTTCATATGATGGATTGGTTGCTGGTCAGATCGGCAATCCATATTTGACCAATGATGACTACTCTCAAATTGATCCTGATGATATGGAAAGAATTGACATCATGTGGGCATTGGCTAGTGCAGTCAGAAGAGCTAAGGAGTTTGTGAAGAGGACAGGAAAAGACATCAATCTAAACAAGGAGTCCAAGTTTGGATTTGATATGGCTTCTGTTACATGCTACAACTGTGGTGAGAAAGGACACTTTGCTAGACAATGCAAACAGCCAAAGAAAGCTGGAAACAAGAACCCATTTCAGCATCAGAAGTCTGCTCCTGCTAATTCTGAAAGGCGATTAGTTCCTATTGATTCTCCTACAACAGCTGGATCTTCATCTTCTGGTAGTAAAGCCTTGATGGTTCAACAAGATGAAGGGGTAAATTGGGACTTCAGATTCAATGCTGACAAGGATGATCAAGAAAAAGCATGTGTGGCAGAGATTCAGATTTCTGATGACATTGTTGAAGAAAGCTGTCAGGGAGATGTGTTGGTGACTGATGACAAAGCATCAAGTTCAGACTCAGAAAGTCTGACAGATTCTGACACTCAAGAATCTGATGGAGAAGCTGATGACTCTTCAACTCAATTTGCTTTGATGGCAAACTCTTCTGCTTCTACTGATTCTTCTGAGCAGGTATACACTGATTGTTCATCTTCTAAATCTGATTGTTTCAATTGTGTTGATCTTAGAAGCAAGGTCCTTGCTTACCAGAAGCACAACAGTGATCTTATGACCGATCTCGACCTGTGCATTGAAGCAAACAAAGTTTTAAAATCTAATGAAAAAGATTTTCAAAATAAAATTGATCTTTTGAATAGACAACTGCATGAGGCCGAGATCGCTGTTCTGAACAAGCAAGATGCTATTACTTCTTATCTCAATACCATAAATGAGATTAAGAAGAAATTAGCATTAGTTGAGTGTGATTATGAGACTTTGGGACAGAAGCTCAAGAGCTATGAGAGCTCCTCTTATATCATTGAGCATATGATAAGTAGAGGTACTGATCAGGGGAAGGAGCAGGTTAATTATCAAAAATGTCCTCCACCAATCCTAAATGCCTTTGTCAACACTCCAAATGACAAAGATGTAAAGGATTTTCAAGTTACTACTCCGTTAGTAGTTGATCCAATTAGTCTGAGTGAAAATCAGAGTTCAACTCAGACTAAGGATTCAAGGGTGGATGGAATTGTGGAAGATTGGGTTTCTGATTCCGAGGATGAATCAGAGTATTCATCAAAGCAGAGTACTCCTCGGAATCAAATTACTAGTGTCAAAACCCTTGAAGATTTGAGCGGTTCTTGTGCTTCCAAGTTCGATTCTCAACCCGTGGTGTTCGATCGTTGCTTCCAAGTTGTTCTTACAGCCTCGGATCACCACGGTTTCTGTTGGTTTCGTTTGGAAAACCCTGGAATAGGATTCCGCACTATCCCAGAGGTTGTCGAGTAGTTTTTCATTGGATTCGGATTGTTTCCGAGCTCCCGATCGGTCCAACAAAGTGGTGTCAAGAATGGGATAATTGTGAGAAACAAGGCTCGTCTAGTGGTTCAAGGATTCAGACAGATAGAGGGATTGGATTACAACGAGGTGTTTGCTCCGGTCGCTCGATTAGAAGCCATTCGTATCTTTCTGGCTTATGCATCCTTCAAAAAGTTCAAGGTTTATCAGATGGATGTAAAGAGCGCGTTCCTTCACGGGGTTATCAGTGAAACAGTGTATGTCAATCAACCTCCCGGATTTGAAGATCCACTGCATCGTGATAAAGTCTACAAGCTAGACAAAGCTTTGTATGGATTACATCAAGCCCCGAGAGCGTGGTACGAGACACTTTCCACTCACCTTCTGAACAACGGGTTCAGAAGAGGTGTCATTGACTGCACTTTATTCATCCGTGAGAAGGACAGTGATTTACTCTTGGTACAAGTATATGTGGATGATATTATCTTTGGATCCACAAATGATAATCTGTGCAAGGAATTTGAGACTGTGATGAAAGAAAAATTTGAAATGAGTTCGATGGGAGAAATGAAGTTCTTCTTGGGTTTACAGGTGGATCAGTCTGAGGCAGGGATTTTTATTCATCAAACCAAATACGTTGGTGATATTCTGAGCCGGTTCAGTATGTCTGATGCGAAGCCTGCTGGTACCCCACTGGCGATTAATCACGGGATTACTCCAGATGAAAAGGGGGAGTTAATTGATGCCACTCTGTATCGGGGAATGATCGGATCTCTCATGTATCTCACTGCCTCTCGGCCAGATATCATGTTTGCCACTTGCTTGTGTGCACGTTACCAATCCAAACCAAGAGTATCTCACCTGATTGCTGTCAAAAGGATTATGCGTTATCTGAAGGGTACACCGGAACTTGGCTTATGGTACCCTAATGATGATAACTTTGAACTTACTGCATACAGTGATTCAGATTATGGCGGATGCAAAAGAGATTTCAAGTCAACATCTGCGGGTTGTCAGTTCTTTGGAAACCGATTGGTCACCTGGCAGTGCAAGAAGCAGACGTCGGTGTCTACTTCAACCTGTGAAGCTGAATATATTGCTGCTGCAAGTTGCTGTTCTCAAATCATCTGGATTCAACAGCAACTCAGGGACTATGGGTTACATTTTTCTAACACTCCTATCTATGTTGATAACACTGCCGCCATAGCTGTCACTAAAAATCCAGTTCAGCATTCCAAAACCAAACACATCGACATAAAATATCACTTCATACGTGATTGTTTTGAGAAGAAATTAATCGATGTTGTTAAAATTCACACCGATCACCAGAAAGCCGATCTTTTCACAAAAGCTTTTGATAAACCCAGATTTTTATATCTGTTATCGGCTAATGGTGTTTTTCACAAGGATGAAGTTCAATCCTCATCTGAGTCTAACAAATGATCATCACCTTAAGTAGATAGTTTTATTTATTTTTAGTATTTTCATTTTCTATAGTATAGTTGTCTTTTATTAACAAAAACACAAAAAGATTTTCTATTTTTAGGTTTTTAGGGGGAGATATAGAAATTTGAAAAACCAAAAACAATAGAAATTTGAAAATCCAAAAACAATAGAAAAATGAAAAATGAAATAGTCCTGTTTAATGACATAACACATTGATTTTATTATGTCATAAAAGCAGAAATGAATGCATGAGCTAAAATCACAAGGAAATAATGATGGGATGTTCTGATAGGCTGACTATACAAAATAAATAAACAATATATGAGAACTTAGAAAGTTTGATTTGTGGGATCCATTTTATTAAGGCTTTTGAGTGAGAAATGGTTTTTGACTCAAATCAAGCATACACCTGTCATCATGGAATCAAATGAGTTTTCATTCAAAGAAAAATAAAGACAAGCTGGTATTAAGCTTGAGGAAAATCAAAAACAAGCTGGTATTAAGCTTGATAAAGAAAAATTAAAAACAAGCTGGTATTAAGCTTGAAGAAAACCTAACGCAAGCTGGTATTAAGCTTGAGAAAAACTTAAACAAATAAAAATAAAGTTCGATTCCATACATGTGCCATATTGCTGGGACGGACCTAGCTGAAGCCATCCATTTGGATAGAACAAGAAAAACACAAAAAGATAATAAATGATTGAATCTTATTGAATTCATGATGACTGGTATTAAGATATGCTGAAATGAATTTTGAACTAATTTTGATCTTAAATGATGAAATGAATTGGGGAACTCAATCAGAAAATATGAGTGATCATTTAGTTTGTTTAAGAGTTGAGTATTGTTCAGTTTAAATTTGGACAAATATATCAGTAATCGTGTCAATATGAAATTGTGATTGAAGTGAAGCATTCATTAAAGGCTATATGATGTGATCAGAGATTTGTGTTATCTTATTAATGGGCTTTTCACAAAAATATGTGTTTATTTGCTTTTAATTTGTGTTTGTACAGTTGTTTAGTTGTCTCAGAAAAATACAAAAAGATTTTCTATTTTCAATTTTGTTTTAGATGATCATTTGTAGATTAGGATGCTTGTCATATCTGAATCCTGAACCAACTAGACATATCTTCATAATTGTTTAAAGTCTGGTGCACAAAATGTCAAATCCTTGAAAGTTTGGATTTTGGAGATGCTCATGTCTCATTCGTACGAATGAAAGACAGAATGAATTCATTCGGCCGAATGAGAATGAGTCATTCGACCGAATAAGCTTCTCAGAATGAACTTCATTCGGCGAATGAAGAGTGTCGAATGTCTCTTTCGACATTCTCATTCGGCGAATGAACTTCATCGATTGACTCATTCGCCATATTCATTCGGCGAATGGAACATAATCTTTGTGTCCTTTCGCTTAGCTCATTCGGCGAATGAGTGCACAGTATATAACTGTGTTTCGGCCGAATGAGGGTCATTCGACCATTTACTCTTTCGCGACATCAGAAGAAACCCCATTCGGCGAAACACACACTTAGTCATCCTTTTCGATTTCTTGTGACTGAGACAGTTCTTGCCACTGATAATCTTATTGTTCTCATTCTCAGGTATATGGAGATCAAATTTCAGCCGATTCCATCCATGAAATCATCTCTAACAGATTCAAATTTAGGGTTTTAGGGTTTTTGATTTCGCCCAACGAATAATCTGTTAAGATGGACCTAAAACTTGAAATGTCATGTATTAAATATGCTAATCGGTAGTTTCTGAGTGCTGTATAACAAGTTTTTGGGATTGATTTGAGATTTTGGTCAAAAGGGATTTTGAACTGTCATATTGCCGAATGTTGTCATTCGGCGAATGACTCATTCGGCGAATGAGCCTCATTCGACGAATGGATCATTCGGCGAATGACAAGTCATACTCAAGCCTCATTCGACGAATGAGAGTCATTCGACGAATGAGCCTCATTCGACAGATAACTCATTCGGCGAATGAGCCTCATTCGACGAATGGATCATTCGGCGAATGACAAGTCATACTCAAGCCTCATTCGACGAATGAGAGTCATTCGACGAATGAGCCTCATTCGACAGATAACTCATTCGGCGAATGGACTCATTCGGCATATCAGAAGAAAGTTAATCTGATTTTTGTTAAATCTCATTGTTTAATTGATCATCTTGTACTGATATGTGTATTTCTTGTATTGTGCAGCATGGCAGGATACAAATCAGTACCGAAGCATAACATCTGTGCCCATCTTGATCTGACGACTCCGAACGCGAAGCATTATGCTGATATCATTACTTTCCTGAGGCGTTCCAGGATTTTCACTGCCATTTCGACCATTCATGTGCCATACTTATCTCATCAGCAGGATTTCTGGACATCATCTGATATTGACTGTGAGGCCGAGCCTACAGTCATTAGGGGCAAGGTCAGGGGTCATGACGTTGTAGTGTCAGCTGAGCATATACGGAGGGTGTGTGGTTTTCAGGACTCTCCGGATCATCCAGTTCTTCTTGACAGATTTCTAGTACGTGGATGCTTCCTCAGATGCAAGTACGAGGGAGATATTGGAGCCGGGATTTTGAACAAAGCGTTCATGTCCCCGCAGTTCAAGTACTTGGCGCATGTACTTGTACACTGCCTTGGCTCCAGGAGAGGAGGTTTCGATGATATGCGCGAAACCATACAGTGCGCATTTGCTGCTCTTGTGCTCAACAAACCATTCAACTTCTCCGAGATGGTTTTTCTGCACATGAAGGAGAACGTGGGGCTGAAGGGTGACAAGAAGTTTTTGATGTACCCTCGATTCATACAGCAGATCATTGATGCACAGATTCCAGATCTCCCGAAGCTGAATGCTGACATTATCAGATTGGAGCACATGAATGACATAACTCTCAACAGAGTTTTGTCATACCGAGGGAAGGAGAGGAAGCCTACTACTCGATCATTATTTGGTCACCTCTCTCGACCTGACTACAGGGCTCCAGCTGGAAGGAGATGGAGACACGATGACTCCGATTCAGATGTGGAGGACATTGTGGTCCCAGTTGATGATGATTACAGTGATGGTGATGAGGGAGATGGTGATGCAGGCCCGAGTGGTGCTGGTGTGGAGGTGAGCACTGTTGCTGTTGAGAGCACAGGTGCGGGTGAGATGTCATCAGTACACATAACCACTGCTGCTTCAGTGAGCATGGTTGATGTTACTGCTTCTGGTGTTGGAGCTGATGTTGCTGTGTCTACAGCTCAAGAGGAGGATGTGGATATCGAGTCACTGATGGACTTGGATTTCTTGTCTACTACTACTTCATCAGTGACTGCTCCACTCGATGTCTCTATTCCACATTCATCAGGTGGTGATGGTGAGTCAGAGGACTCGAGTGAGGAAGAAGGTGTAGCTGGTGAAGGTGATGAAGATAGTTCTGATTCTGAGAAGACTCATGATGATGAGTTTGAGAAGGTGGATGAGGGTGGAAGAGTGGTGATGAGGAAGAGAAGGAGGACAAATGATGATTTGGAGGATATTACTGATACGATATTTACTCCAGAGTTTGACATTTCTCCCACTCCAAGGTCATCTGCTCCTACTTCCACAGCTACGATATCCTCTGCTGGTGCTTCCACCTCATCCCGAGCTGGAAGGGGAAAGAGAACCCGATTCTCTTTCCAAAGGAGGTCAGAACTGACTACAGCTGCTGCAACTACTGTCACATCAGTAGCAGCTGTGTCAGTTTCTTCACTGACGAGGACAAGGGCCATTCACACTCAGGCCATTACTGCCCCTCTGTCCACTCCTTTCATTCGAGAGCCTGTTTATGTTGCTGCTTCCTCTGGCCCCTCCACAGTTCGTGCTGATGTTCATATACCTGCTGTTTCAGTTGTAGATCAGCTTAGTACACTGAACAGTATGGTCTTGAGACTGATGGAGAGGAGCATGGAGCAAGAGAAGAAGAATAAAGAGCAGGAGTTGGTCATTGCTCAGCTCACGCAGAGGATTGAAGAGCAGGATACTCTGCTGCTTCAAGCTGCAGACCAGAGGGCCGATTTGAGGGCCAGGTCTGCACAACAGGAGGAGCAGCTCCTGAAATACATTGATGAGCACAACCAGTTGGCTCTGACAGCCTCTGGTTTCAGTGATCGGATCCTGCAGCTAGAGTCTGAGAATGCTCGTCTAGCTGGACTTGTCGAGGGTTCGAAGGAGAGTACTCCCAGACTGGAAGGAGCTGAGGATCGTTCCGATGATTCAGACAAAGAAGAAGATGAAGAAGAGTCTGATGAGGAACAGGTGGATTACGAAGACTCAGACAAAGACGATGAGTCTGATGATGATGATGATCATGATGATGAGGCCAAGGACAGATCTGGGAATGGGTCTTCTGGTTCATCGAGTACTGATGATGATGACGATGATGATCAGGCCCCTCCCTCATCAGAGATTCGATCCAAGAAGGCCAATGATAAGAAGAAAGCCTCTGCTCCACCTCCTCCTGCACAGACAGATGAACCCAAAGCAGCCGAGGAAGTAGAAGCTGTGCCGTTGAGACGTCAGCTAGATAAGACGTTGACTATGATCTTGGACGCTCAGGGCATTATACAGCACTCGGTCAGCTACGACAAGGAGGAGGGTGAGATCATACACTGTTTATCTAAGGAGCAGATAGCCGAGCTGTTCAGGTTGAATCCTGACGAGGTGGTCACTGATGACACCTCTGTACCTAGTACTGAAGAGCCCGAACCAGAATTCTTTGATGATGTAGATGATGTCATTCTGGAAGACATCACTGATGAAGAATACCCGAAGTATACATCGGCTGAAGCTGAGTTGCCTACATTCACTGAACCATTTGATCAGGAAACGGAGGATCTCTTGGTCAGATATCTTGAAGAGCAAGTAGAGACTAGCAAGGCTGAAGCTGATGACTTAAAGAAAAGAAAGGAAGAATGGGCTGCGTACTGGGAGGTACTAAAGAAACAAAGCACTGAGAAGATGCCAGCAACGCACAAGAAAGTCTACAGGACCAAAGGATATAAGGCTGGAGGTCAGATACTCAGCTGGGCATACTTCCATGATCTTGGGTGCTACGCAGTAAAGAGGGAAAAGGGTATAGATTACTTCAAACACCCGCATGATTTCAAGACGCTGCCTGGATTCGAGGTCAATCAACTAGCACGTCTGAACATGCTATACTGTGAAGACTCCGGGATGTCTGCTTGGTTCTCTCGACAAATCAAGTATGAATACCGGAAGAGATGGGTGAATTTTCAGCCGCAGCAGCCAGAGAGGTACTATCTACCAGAGATTGACGGAGATACCCGGAAGCATAAAGTAATCCTGAAGTGGCTTCCCCCTAAAGTCATGAAGAAGATTCCTTTACGGAAGATGCGTCAAGACTTTATGGAGGGCTTCCGATGGTGGTACTATGATGGGAGAACCGGTGAGGCTGTGATCGTGCTGTGCAAAGACAAGAAATGGGAAACTGTCAGAGTTTTTGATCCCATGTGGCTGACCAATCTTTCATTGAATGATGTTAAAGCTTTCTATCGGCATCAGATTTTCTTCGACGTACAGGATATGGAGCAGGCTCTTCAGTATATGAGAGTTATTCGTCTCTGTATCTGCTTAAAGATTCATGCTGGTGCTGATTGGAAAGCTATCTCAGACAAGATTGCAAAGAAAGACATTCCAAAGAGTTGAACTAGGTCCAAGGGGGAGTATGTAGATACATGTTTTGTCCCTAGTTCGGTTATGTAAATGGCTATCATGTAATCATTCAAAGTATTAATGGAAATTGTCTTTATATCTAATTCATCATGTTTATGTTTATTGATTATTGATTATTAATGTTTATCTAAGTGTTTGATTTGATTATTAAATGTTTAAGTATGAAAACTGCTCATTCGGCCGAATGACTCTAGAATGAAGTCATTCGGCGAATGAGAGTTGTATCGAATGTCTAAGTTCAGAATGAGTCATTCGCCGAATGACTCATTCGAATGACTGCTCATTCGAGCTTAGTCATTCGCCGAATGAGCTGCTTCGGCCACTCATTCGGCCGAATGACTACAGCTTATAAATAGAAGTTCAAATCATTTCAAACCTAACTTTCCAGAGCCCTCCTTCTTCCCTAGCACTCCAGTGTCAAAACCCTTGAAGATTTGAGCGGTTCTTGTGCTTCCAAGTTCGATTCTCAACCCGTGGTGTTCGATCGTTGCTTCCAAGTTGTTCTTACAGCCTCGGATCACCACGGTTTCTGTTGGTTTCGTTTGGAAAACCCTGGAATAGGATTCCGCACTATCCCAGAGGTTGTCGAGTAGTTTTTCATTGGATTCGGATTGTTTCCGAGTACAGCCATTTCGGAGGTTCAACCAGCCATTTTTGAGGTATAGAGTTTTTAAGATCTGGAAAAATAGGGTTTTATGTGACCTTGATGTACACACACACATAACCGGTTATGGGTCTTCTTCTTCAAGCTCCCACCCGTCAAGAACTAGCAGATGTGCAGCAGCAACATGAGAATGGTCTAATGGGTGTTTGAGATTTCATGACGATGATGAGCTTGTATAGGTTCGGGAACTGGAAGGCTACGGTCGAACCCTGTAAGGGGTGGCCGAACCATGTTTGAGAGACGAACCCTGCTGGATTAGCCAACCACCGAACCTTCTGCTCAATCCCCGAACCCCTTGGCTGCTACGAACCCAATCCACAGACCAACGAATCACCAGTGGCGAACCATGCATCGGACGAACCTTGCATGGTACCTACGAACCCTTGGACATAACCAAGCCAGCGGTACCCTGGTCCCGAACCCACCTTCCCGACGAACCCTGGTCGCAAGAGACGAATCTGTAACACATGGGACGAACCTACTTGGACTACGAACCTTGCACGGGATGAGTGAACCTCCCATGAAATTGGCGAACCCTAGGCGAACTCTTGCTACCAACCATACTTTTTTGCATATGCCGAACCATTGCACTTCATTGACTCATCGCCGAACCTTTGGACCCAACGAACCAAGATTGAAACTTTGGCCGAACCTATACCCGAAGGTTCGCTGCCCAAGCTGATCGCCCTAGCATGTCCCGGCCAAAATAATTCGAGGCCCAGCTAGGATACACCGGCCAAGTTTAGTTTCACAATGGGTCCATGTATAACCCACGAGGCTACCTTGATTCTACACCGGCCCAATATTAGGCCCAAACCCCCTCGGCCCAATTGGGTTCCATGTGGCCCGAATGACTCTTGGCCCAACATCCTCATTTCGGCCCATCATCAACACTCTGGCACAAAGCCTGTGTTCAGCCACTTACTTCTCGGCCCAAATGGTATTTGGGCCATGACACTTAAAATAGCCAAAGAAGCTATAGCCCGGTCCATTAACACATGAGATCATTTTACCTATTGGGCTCATACCCACTATCCTCGGTCCAAAGCTCAATGATATTCGGCCCAAGTGATTCGGCTCATATCGTAACGAAGCAATTTAACACATTAGAACAATAAATACGGGTTAACTATACAAATCAAGTGTGATCAATGATAACAAGGCAAACGTTAAATTTTAGATCTAAATCATATGTATGACTTGGGTTTAGTTACAAAACCTTATTAAAGAAATTCAAGTGGTAGCTTACAATTTCAATCATAAAATGAGTTTAAGTTACTGAAATCAGATGTTAGAGGAACAACGAACAATAAACAAGGGCCGAATGAAAACCGAGACTCACGAGTGTTAGCAAAACTTAGGGCTAACACTAACACGTACACATACACTAATCACAACAACTTATACTTACAAATTACAACAAAATGAAATCAATACATGACTGTGATCATCACAACAAGTGCAAACAAAGAGCGTGCACATTCTTGTTTTACATAGTCAACTGCTACGGACACAAGGTGAGTTCATTTGTCCCTTTTCAAACTTATTTGTTTTACTTCGGGACTGAGAAGCATGTTAAACATTTTCATAAAAATATTGAAATGTTATTTAATGCTTTTAAACATAAACATGATACTTATACTAATGCTTATACTTGGAACTTAGTATACTTTGAAAAGCAATAGACTTAGAACTTATAATTTAAACTTGAGGCTTGAAACTACATGTTGGACGCTTATGAGACTTGATGCTTAAACATGAGATTGGATGCTTGTGAAACGATATGCATAAACATGATACTTAATGCTTGGGAAAAACTATCTGCTTAACCATGAGACTTGATGCTTATGAAACCATATTCTTAAACATGAGACTTGATGCTTACGAAACTATATGCTTGAATGTGAGACTTTATACTTGTGAAAACTACCTGCTTAAACATGAGACTTGATGTTAACCTATGGAATTCATGATGAAACTATGTGTGGACACTTGTGGCTATATGCTTGAAACTGCTAGTGCAGAGCTTGTACCTATGAATTGAGATACATGAAAAACTAAACCATAACGAGACTAAGCTATTACCTATATAAGAGACATGTAATTGCTAAACGACTGCTAGTGCAGAGCTTTTGTCTGCTTATATGGGGTATGTAATTGCTAAACTTAACCATAACGAGGCTAAGCTATTATCTATATAAGAGACATGTAATTGTTAAACGACTGCTAGTGCAGAGCTTTTGTCTGCTTATATGAGATATGTAATTGCTGGATTGTTTGTGTATGCATGGCTTATGTCTATGTATGAGATACGTAATTGCTAAACGACTGCTAGTGCAGAGCTTGTATCTTGTATAGGAGACACGTAATTGCTAGACTAAGCTTAACTAATTCATGAGATATGTTGTGTCAATCCGACTTTTCGAGTTAACCCCGTTAACTGAAAACTATCAGAAATCGATTGAAATGGATCAAAATCAAACTTGAGGTGCTTGAATTAAACAAAATCAGGTCCAAAGTGTTTAAATTTCAAGGATTAAACTTGTAAATAATCATAATAATCGATTTTGACTTCTAAAAGTCAAAATTCGGCCAAAATGATTGGGGAAATTCGAATTTCACCTTAAACCATTACAATTAACTGAATTAATCATTTAATCAATATGCAATGATGATGATTTAACGTTATTATCATTTATTGAAATCATTAAATCTCGATTTTAACTCGTTTGATGTCTAAGAGTCGTAACCGTCCCTAACTAGCATCAAATTCGTATAACTTGAACATAATGCGCACAATTCCATATTCCTAAACACCAATCGGTACATTCAGAGAGTATTACAAGCGACAATTTGACCCCAAGGTGTTCGAACAGAAGAATTTGATCCGGGGGTAGCCGAACTCAATATACAAAATTGATATTCTTCAATTCAACATCCAATCAAGTAAGTTTTCACTCCTACACACCCTAAAAATGCCGACTAAGCATAGCCCTATGCTATGTTTGGTTAAAAACATCGAATTTTTAGATTTCCAATTCTAGGGTTCATTCTTGAAACCGAATTGGGGGATTTGATCAAGATGGGTTCAAGAATCAAATTGGATGGTACCTGTAGTTTCAGAAGATCCCGATGAAGCATAACCCCATTTCAATTCGTGCTTTCAATAGCGGATTGGGTGAGTTCGGTTATTAGGGTTCTTAAGTTAAAATGGATTGGGGGTCTTGATTCAAACGATTTTGAAAATCAAATTAAATAGTACAGAAAGTTTCGGAACATTGTCTTCAATGAAAACCATATGTCAATTTCAGTTTCTAACATCGGATTAAACGATTTCAATTATAGGGTTCTTGATAGAAAAATGTTTTGGGGGTTTTCATGCAAATGAGTGTAAAAATCGAATTAAATTGTACCTATAGTTTCAGAAGGCATCGATTAAGGATAGCCCTAAGACAATTTCGAATTATAATATTGAATTTATGGATTTAGAAATCTAGGGTTCTTTAACATAAACAATTTGGGGTTTTTAACTCAAAGGGTTTGCTAAATAAATTAAACACCACAAATAGTTTCAAAATCTCAGTTTTACTAAAAACCATATGATATTTCAGATTATCATATACGGATTTGATGAAATCGAATTGTAGGTTTAAGACACGTTTTCGAAATTAAATTAGATCAAATTACATTACTTTTGGGTGTTGAATTATCAAATTGGGTGCATGATTGAACTCGATTGGGTCCCCTGAACCAAAGCCCTAAGGTTTGAGGACCAATCTGAATCGAATTTGTGGGTTAATCGGACTTCAATTATTTCGGTTATGATTAAATATAAGGTTAGTGGGCAGATTGGGCTTAACATAATTAAAAACTATATTCTGTTAACAAAAAAATAGGATAGAACAATTGGTCTAAGCGTGGGTGGTGTGTGTGAGAGGTCAAGGGTTCGACCCTTGCCTCTGCCATTTTTGAGTTTTAAAACCATTTTTAGTATTTTCATCCTAAAATGCTCGTTCTAACTCCGAATCGATCTGTTCAAGTTGCGTTGGATTCGTAACGAAATCCCGAACCTATTAGAATAATAAAAGTCACATTTTCAATCGAAAATGAAATCGCGTAAAGTTACGTTTATTTAAATAAAATCATATATGGTTTTATTTAAACGATTTCAAAGGCACGCGTACTTACGTATGCACGTTTCTAACGAGCCTAACATATGTATGTTGACACGTATGTGATTATAATCACAAAACGACATCCCGAATAACACATTGTAATTGTTTAAACACAGATTCTTCGTAGAGAATTTTCTACGCGAGTTCACGTGTGTTTGATCATTCTGCTCACTATCAAAGGTGCGTACACGGCCCCTTTCTTATTTTAACTGTTTTGGGGGAGAAAACATGTGCAACAAACACTTTTAGATACATATCACTTGCATGAGTTAGCTGTTACATTGAGTGCAAACATAGCATTACAAGTCCTTACATTTCGAACCGTTTAGTTTGCCGTAGTGCAAAGCGTGGTAGTTGGAAATAGATCTATTAGGTTTGACAAACCTCACTTGGTAGATGGGATCTACACAGGTGTTTGACTAGCCAAATCACATTACGATTGTTTGTGCTAGACAATAGTGGCAAGGCAAAACATGCGATAGCATGCAACAGTCAGCTTCGGTGTCGACCGCTTATGTAAATAGTATAAATGACTAGCTATCATGACTATGCATGTGTGATTATGTTATCTGCAAACTTTATATTCAAACTGTGGTTTCAACATTTGTGAATGCTTAAACCTGTGTAATGCACCAACCTTTGTGTTGACTTGATTTACATGGACTAGGAGATTGAGTCGCATGCATGACTTTACATTATACTTATTTGGATTTGAACATTTGAAAACTTTGCATTGTAATTTACATTTTACAACTGTTATTGTTTTAAAACGCTTCCGCAAACTTTGAAAATTTTGATGTTACAGTTTTAGACCAAAGTATGTTTTGAAATTCATATAGAGGTCTTCGTATGTCTAATGATCTGAGATCCTGGTTTGTCACGTTCCCAAACGGTATGATTCCGTTAGTTGAAAATTGGGGGTGTGACAGATTGGTATCAGAGACATTGGTTTTAGCGAACTAGGTTTGCATTTGTAGACTTAGATTATAACTGTTAGACATTAGACACGCATACTTACACATATCACTTAAAAATTACATATGGCATTATGTAATAGACTTGCTTACACATTCCATAACACTGCACTCACATATGGTATTATGTGACAGATATGGCATCTTCATCATCAGCACCATACATATACATTGATGATTCGGAGGATGAGGAGCCGGTAGTTCCAGTACCACCATTGTCACCAGCACCATCTATCCCATCTCCTCCACCATCTGAGAGAGATGATTTCGACCCTAAGGAGGATCCGGATGAGGATCCGGAGGAGGAGCCAGTCGAGGGTGCTCAGGAGATTCCTGCTAGGTTTACTTAGTTTTGATATCTTGCACATATACAAGATATAAACATTTGATTCTTTGTTAGGTTTACTTAGTTAAATTGCAGAACATTGATATTGTAATTTAACTTTGTAATCCTAGTTATTACTTGATTGTGCTTTAGTTATTCTTAAAACGTTGTTGCTATGTAAACAATCTGATCATTTTGATTATCACCCACGATATCACGCCCCGGGAACCTTCCGCCCGACGAGGACTCCGATCCAACCCCGCCGGCTCGGGGTGTGACAACTAGTACCTGACCGGCCGGCAAGTCCGTACGGTATGTGTACTATCTACATTAACGATGTGTATATACATGTGTGTAAACAGTGTTTGTATTAACAGAAGTCTAAATACAAGAAATCGTTGTACGTATTTTAGTGTAAACTTAAATACTGTAAGTACAACGTACATTTGGAACATTAGTTGTGTGTATTTAAGTGAAAACCTAAGTGCAGTTAACACAACTAAACATGAGAAACAACAGTGTGCAAACAATTAACAGAAAAAAATCGGTTGCGATCTGATATCCATAGATGACAGGAATCAGATGGCCGATATTTCAATGTGAAAACAATGTGATAACAGGATGTTTACTTGAGTCCGACAGTGAGGAAACATAATTCAAACATAAATTGCAGTGTCGTTTCAGAATAACGAACTGACGGTGTGTTTGCGTGGTGACGATTCCCACAAACATATCTGTGAGTTTAACGTTCTGAAATGATGACTGGAAAGTAGAAAACAAAAGTCAGAAAGCAAAACCATCGTCGTGTTCGTTCGAATGACGATTCGAACGAATACGCGCGATGGTGATGGGATTCGACGAAACAAACAAGAAACACGACAAGAACGAAATTAATTTAATAAAATAAAATATTTAATATTTTTACAATTTTGAAACTCATCAAGATAATTAATTAACTTCTTTTTATTTAAAACATTTAAATTACGCGTGACGTTCCGGATACGCGACGAAATTACAAACCGAGCAACCGAAACGAACCCGAACCTCACATGTGGTATAAAAACTCTAGAATGAGAGTTTTCTCTCATTTTCATCAATTACACTCTACCACTATGGAATTGGCTGTTACAATGTTGGCATCTCTGACAGATATGATGGTTGCTGCGGGGCATTTCAAGAAAGAGGCTGATTCAGCTAAGGCTGGAACTTCCAAGAAGTCGGATAAACGTCCGGCTAAGAAACAAAAGGTGGCTAGAAACTTTGCTGCCACTACTCAAGCCCCAATGCTCAACCAACCACCACCACTGCAGATCAGGAAGCCATACACTGGCACTGCACCTTTGTGCAATTCATGCCAGTTTCATCACCTGCCAAACATTCCGTGCAGACACTGCACCAACTGTGGGAGATTTGGTCACTTGGTAGCCCAATGCAGGAGCCCAAGGGCTCCGAACAGAAACAACAATGCAGCTACTGCTGCCGCTACTGATAACAGGTCCTGCTTCACTTGTGGTGAACCGAGACACTTTTCTAGGGATTGTCCGAAGAAAGCTCAACCAAGGGCTCAAGCAGCAAGGGGACGAGCCTTCCAGATAGGAGCTGCTGATGCACGACAGGACCCGAACGTAATCACGGGTACATTTCTCTTATATGAATTCTATGCACCCATATTATTTGACACTGGTGCGGATCAGAGTTTCATCTCATCCGACTTTGCATGCCATCTTAATTATGATAAGGAATTGTTAGACTCCCCTTACACTATTGAGATAGCAAACGGCAAACAGATCACAGTAGACACAATACTTAGGAATTGCCCACTAACACTTGGCGATCACACATTTTCCATCGACTTGATACCGATGGAGCTGGGCAGTTTCGACATCATTATCGGAATGGATTGGTTATCTCTTAACCGATTCGAGTTCATTTGTTCCGATAAACTATTACGCATTCCAGTGGAGAACAATGAGGTCTTGGAGATTCGTGGAGACCAAGCGAAACACAGTGTCAAGATAATATCGTGCATGAAGGCTCGCAAGTACCTCCGAAAACAATGTGTTGCTTTCTTAGCTCATGTGATCGAGAAAGACAAGAAGGCAATCAAGATTCAAGATGTACCAGTGGTGAGAGACTATGCGGACGTGTTTCCGGATGATTTACCGGGACTGCCACCGGAGAGATCAGTGCAGTTCCGAATCGATTTGATTCCGGGAGCTAATCCTGTAGCTAAGTCTCCTTATAGACTTGCACCATCAGAAATGCAGGAGTTGTCCAACCAATTACAAGAACTACTCGATAAAGGATTCATCCGACCGAGCTTTTCCCCGTGGGGAGGTCCGGTTCTCTTTGTGAAAAAGAAGGATGGAACTTTCAGAATGTGCATTGATTACAGAGAACTCAACAAACTCACCATCAAGAATCGGTACTCGTTACCGAGGATTGATGATTTGTTTGATCAGTTACAGGGAGCACAGTACTTTTCAAAGATAGACCTGAGATCAGGCTATCATCAGCTCCGGATTCAAGAGGAGGACATACCGAAGAAGGCCTTTCGTACTCGATATGGTCATTACGAGTTCATGGTGATGCCGTTCGGATTGACGAACGCACTGGCAGTGTTCATGGATTTGATGAATTGGGTGTGCAAGCCGTACTTAGGTCAGTTTGTTATCGTCTTTATTGATGATATACTGATTTATTCAAAGAACGAGAAGGAACATGAGCAACACCTCAAGACAGTTTTGGAGCTTCTGAAAGAGGAACGACTCTATGCCAAATTCTCCAAGTGTGAATTATGGTTATGAGAAGTTCAGTTCTTGGGTCACGTGATTAACAGTGATGGTATTCATGTGGATCCTGCCAAGATTGAAGCAATCAAGAACTGGGATGTGCCTACAACCCCAACAGAGATCCGATCATTCTTGGGATTGGCAGGTTATTACAGGAGATTCATTTCGAATTTCTCTAAGATAGCCTTGCCTCTCACCAAACTCACACATAAGTATGAACCTTTTGTGTGGACTCATAAACAAGAGGAGGCATTCCAGACACTGAAACAAAGATTGTGCAATGCTCCAATCTTAACACTCCCAGAAGGCAATGATGACTTTGTAGTTTACTGTGACGCTTCCCATCAGGGACTCGTATGTGTATTGATGCAACGAGACAAAGTCATTACTTATGCCTCACGACAGCTGAAGATACATGAAAAGCATTACACGACACACGATCACGAATTGGGAGCTGTTGTATTTGCTTTAAAGATTTGGAGACACCACCTTTATGGTACCAAATGCACTATCTTCACAGATCACAAGAGTTTACAGCGTATATTTGATCAGAAGGAGCTTAACATGAGACAGAGACGTTGGGTTGAGCTCCTGAACGATTACGATTGTGTGATCAAATACCATCCGGGCAAAGCAAATGTTGCTGCAGATGCTTTGAGTCGGAAGGAAAAAGTCAAACCCTTACGCGTTTGTGCAATGGAAAGGATTGTGCAAACAAGTTTGAGAGATCACATTTTACAAGCACAACAAGAAGCAGTGGCAAGAGACAACCTAAAACGCCAGCTCGATTGTGGAGCCGAGAAACATTTCAAGACAAAACAGGATGGAGTTATCTATTATCTGGATCGTGTTTGGATTCCAGCAGTAGATGAACTTCGAACACTCATACTTGACGAGGCACACAAGTCACGATACTCTGTTCATCCTGGTGCTGATAAGATGTACCAAGATCTTAGGTCCTTTTATTGGTGGCCGGGTATGAAGAAAGATGTTGCCACTTATGTTGGCAAATACATCACATGTGCCAAAGTCAAAGCAGAACACCAGAAACCTTCGGGTTTGCTGGAACAACCAGAGATTCCACAATGGATTTCATTACCAAACTACCCCGCACTTCCAGCGGACACGATTCGATTTTGGTCATCATTGATAGATTGACCAAGTCCGCTCACTTCTTTCCAATCAGAGAGACATACAAGATGGAGAAACTAGCGAGGCTATACATTGATAAAATAGTAGTAAGGCACGGTGTGCCGTTGTCTATTATTTCAGACCGGGACAGTCAATTTACTTCGCGGTTCTGGCAATCATTGCAACAATCCTTAGGGACAAGTGTTAACTTGAGCACTGCTTATCATCCACAAACTGATGGACAAAGCGAGCGCACCATTCAAACCCTAGAGGATATGTTGAGAACATGCATCCTAGACTTCGGTGGAAGTTGGGACACCCACTTACCTCTCATTGAGTTCTCCTACAACAATAGCTACCACATCAGCATTGGATGTGCTCCGTTTGAAGCACTCTATGGTAGAAAATGTCAGTCTCCAATATGTTGGACCGAAGTGGGAGACAACAGGATAACTGGGCCTGAACTTATTCAGGAAACTACGGATAAGATAGCCAAGATACAACAACGATTACAAGCAACACGTAGCCGCCAAAAGAGTTACGCAGACAAACGGCGCAAGCCTTTGGAATTTGATGTGGGTGACCGAGTTATGTTGAAAGTGTCCCCATGGAAAGGTGTAGTTCAATTTGGGGCTAAAGGCAAGCTAGCACCTAGGTATGTCAGACCGTTTGAGATCACTCAGCGCATAGGTCCTGTGGCATACAGACTCAAACTCCCTGATGAGCTCAGCGGAGTACACGATGTGTTTCATGTATCAAATCTCAAGAGGTGCTTAGCAGACGAAACATTGATCATACCATTGGAAGAGATACAAATTGAGCAACTACACTTCATTGAAGAACCTGTAGAGATTATGGAACGTGAAGTTAAGATACTGAAATGAAGCTGTGTCCCTATTGTAAAGGTTCGATGGAACTCCAAGCGTGGACCAGAATTGACTTAGGAGCGCGAGGACAACATGAAAGCAAAGTATCCCCACATGTTCGAGAAGTAAAGCCCGACCTTTATGCTTAAATTTCCGGACGAAATTTCTTTAACAAGGGGAGACTGTGACAACTAGTACCTGACCGGCCGGCAAGTCCATACGGTACGTGTACTATCTACAGTAACGATGTGTATATACATGTGTGTAAACAGTGTTTGTATTAACAGAAGTCTAAATACAAGAAATCGTTGTACGTATTTTAGTGTAAACATAAATACTGTAAGTACAACGTACATTTGGAACATTAGTTGTGTGTATTTAAGTGAAAACCTAAGTACAGTTAACACAACTAAACATGAGAAACAACAGTGTGCAAACAATTAACAGAAACAAATCGGTTGAGATCTGATATCCATAGATGACAGGAATAAGATGGCCGACATTTCAATGTGAAAACAATGTGATAACAGGATGTTTAGTTGAGTCCGACAGTGAGGAAACATAATTCAAACATAAATTGTAGTGTCGTTTCAGAATAAAGAACTGACGATGTGTTTGCGTGGGTGACGATTCACACAAACATATCTGTGAGTTTAATGTTTTGAAATGATGACTGGAAAGTAGAAAACAAATGTCAGAAAGCAAAACCATCATCGTGTTCGTTCGAATGACGATTTGAACGAAGACGCGCGATGGTGATGGGATTCGACGAAACAAACAAGAAACACGACAAGAACGAAATTAATTTAATAAAATAAAATATTTAACATTTTTACAATTTTGAAACTCATCAAGATAATTTATTAACTTCTTTTTATTTAAAACATTTAAATTACGCGTGACGTTCCGGATACGCGACGAAATTATGAACCGAGCAACCGAAACGAACCCGAACCTCACACGTGGTATAAAAACTCTAGAATGAGAGTTTTCTCTCATTTTCATCAATTACACTCTCTCTCTAACCCATTTTTCCGGCTACCACCATTCACCACCACTTTTCACCTTCAAAACCCCATAACTTCTTCATTTGTCAACGGATTTGGGTGATTCTTGAACCCACGCGAAGCTCTTGATGCCCTCTACATGAAAGTACAACGGATCTGAAGATTTGTCCACTGAAATTAGAGGTATGGTGCCATGAATATTACGGGAATTAGGGTTTTCTCACCCTCTCTTGCAACCCGACCCCTCACGGTTTGAAAGCCACACTACACACGTTTGATACCCAAAGGAACCAACCTGCGTATGGTACTAACCCTAGGCCAGCCCTACAACCACGATCAGTTCGATGAGGATGATGGTGCTACACACAGGTTCGCGATCTTTGGCCGAACCCTATTGGGTTGTGTTGGTCGAACCTTGCAACAGACCGAACCAGCACATGAGGCTCACGAACCTGTGAATGTTAGCCGAACCCTTCACTGAGTCATGAACCCACGTGCACGAGCCTTTTCTTGGCGAACCATCCACAGTCGACGAACCCTTGATCGTCTCGCGAACCGACATGCATACACTGAACCCTCATGGCCTGGCCGAACCATCCAACACCCACGAACCATTTTGCCAAACCAAGTTAATCTCGGCGAACCTTTGGCTCCCACGAACCTGGATGGTGAGTCAACCTCTAGCCGAACCCATGCACACCCAGTTGATGCCAAACCCATGTGATTACATCCTAGCCGAACCTCATGTTGCCGAACCATGGGCCACGAACCCCATTTCCGTAACTGAGCCGAACCTTGACCATGGCAGCCTATAGGTTCGCTGCCATGGAGTGGCAGCCATGTCCTACTCGGCTAAATCCATTGAGCAGTCATCTTGTAATCCTAGGCCCAAGTGGATACAATAGATGAACATCACTACCACGATCCATAAATTCCCTTCGGTCCATGATTGATGCATAGGCCCAACAGCCCATAAATCCTCGACCCCAAATCAATGTCTAATCGGCTCAAACATTGTTCGACCAGCCCAAATTCCATTTGGCTCACACATTATCAACTTGATCCAACAGCAGCCATGTTCGGCCCAATGTCATTCTGGGCCCATGCTATTCGGCCCATATATAGCTACACGGCCCAAGACCCACAATCGGCCCACCCCTATAACATTGTTGCCCACGGTTAAACACGAGACTCACGAAATTAACATTCGGCCCACTAGTTTTAAATGTAAACCAAGTCAAGAATAAATGGTTATTAATGGGCTAAGTAATAACTTGTTTTGGGTCTAACAAAATCAACATGTGAAATATTAGGATATAAACGTAAAGTCACATTTAGGTTGAATGGCAAGGTTATGTATTTAAAACCATAAATCTAAATCAATATAACTGGATGATTCAATTAGTGAATTCAAGTATTAAGTCAAGCGAGTGAGTGGATATGTAAAACTCATAACAAGTATATGGGGCCGAATGGAGACCGTGACTCGCGAGTGTTAGCCATATTAGTGCTAACACTTACGCACACACAAAAGGTTATAACTATTGCTTATAAGAATTTCATACAACATGAAATCAATACAGGAACGTGAAAGCAAACTCAAGTACAAACAAGAGTGCGTGCATTCTTTATTTAAGCTAAGTCAACCCTACAACAACAAGGTGAGTTCATATGCCCCTTTTCTTTAATATTTACCGATTTTAAACTCTCGGGGCTGAGAAACATGTTTACTTTTATTTATTTAAAAGTCTTGCTTAACATGATATTTATACTTTGATTTAGATAATATTAAATTGTTTACTATCGCTTATCATTGTATGCATGCTTGTATGATCATGAGATAACAGGGAAACTCAGATGAATATGATAATATAATTTCATAATCTTCAACACATTTGAAAAACATAGTTGTAAGATTTTATCTTATAACACTTCGTTATTCCTACATGAGCAAACATTGAGACAATTCATACACAAACAAGCAATGAGAACTACTACAGTGAAACATGATGACACTACACAACACATGAATGATTAGAAGATAAAATATCTTCTTAATATCATTCCACATTTTAATTGACTAAGTGTGATAAGTCAAGTACTTATAACAGTTAGTTACAACTTAAAAATATACTATGTGATAGTATAGAGCATTTGGTATCCACCACCTGCGTCACTTAAGGGTACTAAGACTAGTTCTTACTACGGCTTAAGGATTACATGGTGAACATATGGATTACATGAATGATAATCATGATAACGTAACTTCATGATAACAACATCATTCACACAATGATTAACATAACGTAATAAGACAAGTTCTTATTCAACTTTGTTAATCACATGAGAACATCCCACATTGAGAACAACAACAACATAGATGTACATCATCCATCGTTACCTGTGGACTAGTAGACTAAGAAATTTATTTCCTCTCATGTCATATTATTAGTAACAGTTTCGATTAAGGCTATGGGATCACACAGCGGGATAGAGGTGAATCGGGTACATTGTAATCTGATTACGTGAGGATCACAATGGACTCCTTTTGGGCTCTATACGTTGCATTGAGATTACATTACAAACAGTTAACTAACACTTTCAATATTTAAAAGTGAAACAACAGTTAACCCCACAAATATAGAATAATACAAGGAACAGATTGAGAATCTAATATCCTTAACACATATATTGGTTATCAATACTTCGGTTTGATAACTACAACGCTATCATTATATTATTCTATACATGAGAACACAGGTGATCAAAGAGGAGATAAACATGAGAAATGAGAATGGAAATCCATAGTTGTATTGCAAGTAGTGTGAAACTTGTTTGAGCATGTGGTGGGATGGCGTCTGGGCTTGACCCTTTCGTATGCCCTATATATAAGCATGCTTGATCGGGTGTCACATTACTTGTACATACAACTAGGGAGAAGCCATTGGGTGAACAGGTGAACATACAACATACAAGTAACATAACATACATTGTGATTGTGCATGTGAATGAATCAAGGTTTTCAATTAAGATACTTATGAACTCACCAACCTCGTGTTGATTTTGTTTAAATACATGTTTCTCAAGTGATGAACAGGTGTAGATACATACATGCAAGGATTAAACTAGTCGACTTTTAGAAGACCTAACTTTATTTTGTGATTCATGCTTTTGGTGACAAGAACAGTGAATCATCTTTTGTATATCTTGTACATATACAAGATATAGTTACATTGATTCTTTTGATAGATTTACTTGATTAAATTATGAATGATACATTGTAATTTAATCTTGTAATTCTATATCATGGATGTGTTAGCATTTCTTATTTATTTATCATGTGCTATGTAAACAATCTGATCATTCGATTATCATTCAAGATATCGCGCCCCGGGAACCTTCCGCCCGACGGGATAACACGATCCGTTCCCGCCGGCCCGGGGTGTGACACTAATGTGGTCACTAGCACATTTCTTTTACATGACTCTTATGCATCTATACTGTTTGACACTGGTGCAGACCAGAGTTTTATTTCATCTGATTTTGCACGTCAACTTAATCTTACTGAGGAAACTTTAGACTCCCCTTACATTATCGAAGTAGCGAACGGAAAGCAAATTACAGTTAGCACTATACTTAGGAACTGCCCACTTACACTCACAGATCACACATTTACCATCGACTTGTTGCCGATGGAGTTGGGCAGTTTCGACATCATCGTGGGGATGGATTGGCTATCACTCAATAGAGTTGAAGTCATCTGTTCTGAAAAGCTACTTCGGATTCCAGTTGCGAATGATCGTGTATTGGATGTTCGTGGGGATCAAGCAAAGCGAAGCGTAAATATCATATCTTGCATAAAAGCACGTAAGTGTGTACAAAAGAAATGCATAGCTTTCTTGGCTTACGTGGTGGAGAAAAGAAAAGACAAGAAAACGATACAAGACGTGCCGATAGTAAAGGAATACCCTGAAGTATTTCCTGAAGATATACCCGGTTTGCCACCTGTGCGACCGATAGAGTTTCATATTGATCTGATTCCTGGAGCAACACCTGTTGCAAAATCTCCTTACAGGTTAGCACCTCGGAGATGCAGGAATTATCTAACCAACTACAGGAACTACTTGATAAAGGTTTCATCCGACCGAGCTACTCACCTTGGGGAGCTCCGGTTTTGTTCGTGAAGAAGAAGGATGGATCCTTTTGTATGTGCATAGACTATAGGGAGTTAAACAAACTAACCATCAGGAATCGGTATCCACTACCGAGGATTGATGATTTGTTTGATCAATTACAAGGAGCTCAATACTTTTCAAAGATTGACTTACGGTTCGGATACCACCAGCTCAGATTACAAGACGAAGACATACCAAAGACGGCGTTTCGTACCAAATACGGGCATTACGAGTTTATGGTGATGCCTTTTGGGTTGACGAATGCACCCGCGGTTTTCATGGATCTCATGAACCGAGTGTGTAAGCCGTATTTAGATCAATTCGTCATTGTTTTCATTGATGACATATTGATCTATTCGAAAAGCAAAGCGGAACACGAGCAGCATCTCAGAACGATCTTAGAACTGTTAAAGGAAGAGAAACTCTATGCCAAATTCTCTAAGTGTGAGTTCTAGTTAAAAAAGGTTCAATTCCTGGGTCACGTAGCTAACAGTGAGGGAACACATATTGATCCTGCCAAGATCGAAGCAATAAAGGATTGCGACACTCCGAAGACACCGACGGAGATACGTTCTTTTCTAGGTTTAGCAGGCTATTACAGAAAGTTTATCTCAAACTTTTCTAAGATAGCCCTGCCACTCACAAAACTAACACAGAAAAGCAAGCTGTTCGTTTGGGAACAAAAGCAAGAAGATGCCTTTCAGATTTTGAAGCAAAAGCTATGTAATGCTCCGATCTTATCTCTCCCAGACGGTTGTGATGACTTTGTAGTGTACTGTGATGCATCTCATCAGGGACTTGGTTGTGTACTGATGCAACAAGACAAAGTTATTGCATATGCCTCGAGGCAATTGAAGATTCATGAGAAGAATTACACTACTCATGATTTGGAACTGGGAGCTGTGATATTCGCTTTAAAGATCTGGAGACATTACTTATATGGCACCAAGTGTACCATATTTACCGATCACAAGAGTCTGCAACACATATTTGATCAGAAGGAACTCAACATGCGACATCGACGTTGGGTTGAGCTTCTGAAGGATTACGACTGTGTAATCAAGTACCATCCGGGCAAGGCAAACGTTGTAGCTGATTTGTCACACCCCCAATTTTCAACTAACGGAATCACACTGTTTGGGAACGTGACAAACCAGGATCTCAGATCATTAGACATAACGAAGACCTCTATATGAATTTCAAAACATACTTTGGTCTTAAAAACATAACATCAAAGTTTTCAAAGTTTGCGGAAGCGTTTAAAATAATAACAAGTGTAAAAGTTGAATTACAAATTCAAAAATCCCAAATGTGTAACTTAAACAGTATAAATGTAAAACATGCATGCGACTCTATCTCCTAGTCCATGCCAGCTTTATTGCGCACCTTAGCGTCCTGAGAAAACATGTAAATCAAGTCAACGCAAAGGTTGGTGCATAACACAGGTTTTAAGCATTCACAATGTTCAAAACAACAGCTGAATATCAAGTTTGTAGATAACATAATCACACATGCACAGTCATGATAGCTAGTCATATAAACTATTTACATAAGTGGTCGACACCGAAGCTGACGAATTGCCATGCTATAGCATGTTTTTGCCTTGCCACTATTGTCTAGCACAACAATAGTAAAATGTGTTTGGTCAGTTAAACACTTGCGTAGATCCCATCTACCAAGTGAGGTTTGTCAAACCTAATAGATCTATTTCCAACTACCACGCATTGCGCTACGGCAAACTAAACGGTTAGAGGTGTGTAAGGACTTTCAAATTGCTATGTTATCACATAATGTAAACATCTAACTCATGCAAGTGATATGTATCTAAAAATAGTTTGTTGCACATGTTTTCTCCCCCAAAACAGTTTAAAATAAGAAAGGGGCCGTGTACGCACCTTTGATAGTTGCAGAATGATCAAATACTCGTGAACTTGCGTTAAAGATCCTTTACGAAGAATCTGTGTTTAAACAATAACCTAGTGTTATTCGAATTGTTGTCATGTGCTTGAAATCACATACGTGTCAATACACGTATGTTAGAGTGTTAGAAATGTACATACAAATGTACACGTGCCTTTGAAATTGTTTAAATAAAATCCCATATGATTTTATTTAAATACACGCAATTATACGCGATTTCGTTTTCAATCTAAAATACCATTTTTATCATTCCAATTGGTTCGGGATGAAATTCTGGTTCCAACGCAATTCGAACGGGTTAAAACGGAGTTCGTATGCGAAAGTTATGACAAAAATACCAAAATGGTTTTAATTTCTCAAAAATGGTGGAACCCGGGATCGAACCCGCGACCCCCCACTCCCATCACACGCATCCTACCACTCCGGCCCGCTAGGGTTTCGCATTAGACTTCCCAATTAAATTGTTTTAACTTAACCCCCAACCGATTCCCTTTAACAAATATAACCGAAGCATACAACCCTCAATTGATCACGAATTCGAACCCGATCAAATCTAAAACCATAGGGTTACTCTTCTATCATCCTAGACGACTTCAACCATGGTTCTAATTCGATTAATCGATGATTCAATGTTATGAAAACGAATCTACACAGCCTCGAACTCGAGTCCCAAAACCCACGACTCGATTCTATTCAATTCGTTATCATTTCATAAAATTGATACATGGTTTTCATTCAAAGATGCATTTCGAACATGTCTGTGCCAATTAATTGAACTATTGAACTCACTTGAATCAAAACCCCTAAACCGTTTTTAAGCATGAACCCTAGTTATTGAATTCAATCAATTCGATGTTACAACCAACAATTGGTCTATGTCTTAGCTTAATCGGAACACTCTGAAACTACTAGTAACAATTAATTTCATTCTTAAACTCATTTGGATCAAAATCCCTAAAACCGTTTCACTTAAGAACCCTAAAATTCGAAATCTAACAATTTGTAGTTCCATTATGAAATTAACATAACATTAACCTAAATCGGGACTTTCTGGAACTACCCATGCCATTTAATTTTATTTTTAAACTCTTTAAGATCAAAACCGCCAAAACCGATTTGTTCTAGAACCCTAGTAATTGAACTCGTTCAATTCGTTACTAAAACACCCAATTGATACATGATATTTCTTAGTCGGCATCCTCTGGAAGTGTCTATGTGATTTAATTCGATCATCAGATTGTTTAATCAAGAAATCCCCAAATCACATATTAGTATGAACCCTAGAAATAGAAACTGATTAATTCGATATTAGAACATGGATTTATCATGGGGATTTGTTTAGTCGGCATGTTTAGAAGATGTAGGAAACAATTTTTACCTGGTTGGACCTCGAATTGATGTTAATCGGTTTGAAGGTCGAGTTCGGCTAGTCCCACGATCAATCCTTCTCACTGCAGCTTCTAAGGTTGAATTCTCGTGTGTGAAATATACTAAAGGTGCCGAATGAAGTTTATCAGTGTTCAATTTGTGATATTGAAGTCGAATTATACCAATTCTAATACCATAGTCGACGGTTACAACTTTTGAGCTTGCCTATGGTTAAATTCGACCATTTATGGACCTAATAACCGATGATCATTGATATTCATCATTAACATGACAGTTATGAATGATAATTTCGATTAATTATAATGATTTAATAAGAATTTCGAATTTACCCGCTTATACGACCTAATTTTGACTCTCAAAGTCAAAATTGAGTCTTTTATTAAATTGTAATCCTAATCCTTGAAGTTTTAACATTCTAAGACTGTTTCTGAACAATTTCCATCCTTCTAGTTTGATTTTAAATGATTTCACATCATTTCGGTTAATTTCTGATTAACGAAGTTAACCGCGAATTGCCGGATTTTCACCAATTAAGCCAATTAAAACATTTTTGGGCTAAATTAACCCAATTGGGCTAATTGGGCCTACCTTAGGTTCATTGGGCCTACCTTCTGTCCACTTGGGTCTCACAAAATATAATTGGGCCTATCTTGGGCCTTGAACTTGTAATTGGGCCTCCCTTGGGCCTCAGGTTTGTGATTGGGTTTACTTCCTATTCAATTGGGCCTCATAACTACTATTGGGCCTCATTGGCCTACCTTGGCCTTAGTGGGCCTTCCTTGGCCTTACTGGGCCTTCTTTGGCCTTACTGGGCCTTCTTTGGCCTTACTGGGCCTTCTTTGGCCTTACTGGGCCTTACATGACTTATTGGGCCTGTGATCTAACCATTTTCAGTTAACAGAGTTAATCCGAAAAGTCGGATTGTCACATCATTCGTTGAGTCGGAAGGAACGAGTCAAACCCTTGCGCGTAAGAGCAATGGGGATGACTGTGCAGACAAGCTTACATGACACTATTATGCAAGCACAACAAGAGGTTGTTGAACGAGGAAACTTGAAGAAAGAACTAGATTGTGGAGCGGAAAAGCAATTTGAAACAAAGCCTGATGGAATCATCTACTATAAGGATCGTGTATGGATTCCTGCAGTGGATGAATTGAGAAAGCTTATCTTTGATGAAGCACACAATACCAAGTACTCTGTTCACCCCGGTGCTGATAAAATGTACCATGACTTACGGGCGTTTTATTGTTGGCCGGGTATGAAGAAAGACATAGCTGAGTATGTTGGTCGATGCCTAACGTGTGCTAAAGTGAAGGCGGAACACAAGAAACCGTCAGGGTTACTGGAACAGCGTGAAATTCCTCTTTGGAAGTGGGAACAAATAGCTATGGACTTTGTTACTAAGCTACCCCGCACTTCCAGTGGACATGACACTATTTGGGTTATCGTTGATCGATTAACCAAATCTGCTCATTTCATGCCGATGCGAGAAACTTACACAATGGATAAACTAGCGAAGCTCTACATTAACGAGATAGTGCTACGCCATGGTGTGCCATTGTCTATCATCTCAGATCTTGATAGCAGATTCACATCAAGGTTCTGGCAATCATTGCAGAAATCTCTAGGGTTGCACTTAAACCTGAGTACAGCTTATCATCCACAAACTGATGGTCAAAGCGAACGTACTATACAGACCCTGGAGGACATGTTGAGAACTTGTGTTATAGATTTCGGTGGGAATTGCGATTCCCATTTGCCACTAATCGAATTCTCCTACAATAACAGCTATCATAGTAGCATTGGAAGTGGGGGATAATCGTATCACAGGGCCAGAACTTATTCAAGAAACTACAGACTAAATTGATTAGATACAACAAAGGCTACAAGCAACATGAAGCAGACAAAAGAGCTACGCCGACAAACGACACAAGCCGTTGGAATTCCAAGTGGGAGACCGTGCCATGTTAAAGGTATCCCCATGGAAAGGCGTAGTCTGTTTTGCAGAGAAAGGCAAACTAACACCACGGTACGTGGGACCGTTCGAGATCATCGAGCGTATTGGTCCTGTAGTGTACAGACTTAGACTACCGGATGAACTTAGTGGTGTGCACGACGTGTTTCACGTCTCAAACTTGAAGAAATGCTTAGTTGATGAATCGCTCGTCATACCGGTTGAAGAAATTCAATTGGATGAACATTTACACTTTGTTGAAGAACCTTTGGAGATTATGGATCGCAAGGTTAAACAACTGAGGCGAAGCCGTATCCCAATTGTTAAGGTTCGTTGGGACTCAAAGCGCGGACCTGAGTTTACTTGGGAACGCGAAGATCACATGAAGCTCAAGTATCCCCAACTGTTGACAGAGGAAGTCGTACCGGATAACGATTCTTAAATTTCGGGACAAAATTTCTCTAACAAGGGGAGACTATAACATCAGTGCCGGACACGTTGCCGGAACAGTGATCGCTACAGTAACTCGTACAGTGACTCAGGTACACATTTCGTGAAACTATGTTTATACTATTGACACATTATGCTTGACGCGAAACTATTATGCGATTGTCTGAAATCTGATTAAAACCTTAAGGTTTAAGAGTCAGAAACATATCAGACAAAACAGATTGACACACAGATACTTGATTGATGCTATTATGTATAAACGTATGTGAGATTAAACAGAATGAAACCATAACAGCAGTTGTTACAGAATGCTTAACCGACGAATTATTCGTATAGGTGACGATCTGTACAAATAATTCTGAGAGTTTAACGTTCTGAAATAATAACAGAAAAGTAGAAAACAAAAGTTGGAAAGCCAAACCATCGTCGTGTTCGTTCGAATGACGATTCGGATGAATACGCGCGATGGTGACGCGTTCTGATGAAACGAATACGAAAACGATACGAACGATAATAAAGTTAAGAAAGTATAATATTTTCTGTTTTACAATTTTGAAACTCATCAGAAATAAATTTTTAAAAGAAATCATTTTAATTAAATTACGTAAAATACGGGAAATAAAAAAACGACACGCGTGAAATAATAATTTATGATAAATAATCTATGAAAACAATATTTAAAATATTTATTAGAAATAATCATCTTCTAAACATTCTACAATAAAGTCTTTTATTTAATTTACGAGAAATGCGCGTAACGTGCCGGAAACACGACGAAACGAGAACCGAGCAACCGAAACGAACCCGAATACCCATGGGGTATATAAACATCAAATGGCCTCATTTAACTCATTTCTACATGTTCTCTCTCTCTAAAACCCTTCTAGCAGTCCACCTTCCTCTCTCTAGAAATTATCACCTTCCAAGCTCCATAGCTTGCTCAAATCTTGGTGAAATTTCGAGTTCTTGGTGTCCACGCGTAGATAGCAACCTCCTTTACAAGAAAGTACTACAGATCTGAAGAGTTATCCATGGTAAGTTGAGATATTTAGCTTGAAAAGCCACGAAATTTAGGGTTTTCCCTTGTCTTTGATCAACCAAAACCCACGATTGTGTAGAACCCTTATACATGTGTTGTACACTCATGGTGAAACCGATACTTGCACCACAACACTTTAGATACCCCTATACAACAGGTCATGAGGTCGAGGATGAAGGAAACATGCAGGTTCGTGAGCCGAACCTTATTACAGTTGGGAAATGAGTGTAGTCGAACCTGCATGACCACCAGCTACCTTCGCGAACCTATGAGCTAGGCTGGCCGAACCCTCAGCCACTGCCGAACCTAGCTGCTTCGAACCTATCATCACCGAACCATCTTGAGACTGCCGAACCCTACATCATGGTGAACGAACCTTGGTTACATTGTGAATGGCCGAACCTTGTAACTTAGCCGAACCTATGTATGCTGCCACCGAACCTTTACCAGTCACCGAACCCTTATGCCATCACCGAACCTATATCAGTGAGCCATCAACGAACCTTCTGCGAACTATGCATGAATGCCGACGAACCTAACCACCTACGAACCTTCTAACGAACCATTGTGAGACCACGAACCCTAGGAGCCAAACCCCTCCTGGGTGAACCACAAGGTTTGTCGAAATCACATGCCGAACCTTTAGCCAGGACCATCGGAGGTTCGCTGGGAAGAGAATCTATATATTTTTGGTAGCCGACTAAGCCACCTGCTTCGTTTCACTTTGATCGGCCCATATAAGAATTGGCCACATCATTAATATTGATTCGTTTTGGGCCAGGATTGAGAATTCAATTAAGGTCCAATGATTTATTATTACATTGGATCAATATAATCAATCGGGCCACGTACATGGCTACGGCCCACTATGGCTGTTTAGCCCAACATTGACCTTTCAGCCTACCACAATTAACAGGCCCATATTTACTACTTTCGGCCCGAATGGAAAACACTAGTCTATATCATTTGGCCCATAATAATCAAATATATGAAATAACACTCTAACTAAGTGAAATTTGATAACATGTATGGGATTTGAACAAGATACTACAAGGATTGTTGTTGGCTAAGAAACCAAAGCACATGAACAAGAAGGTGACCTTATCTATGTGTCACTAAAATCGTTAATAAACAATAAGGGGCCGAAAGACAACTGATACCCACTAGTGTTAGCAAATTTTAAAGCTAACACTTACACACATACGCATTGATTATAACTTACACTTATAAGTATAAATCACTATGAAATTAATATAGGATCAAGAACATCACAACAAGTACAAACAAAGAGAGCGTGCATTCTTATTTTACTTAGTCAACTACTACAAACACAAGGTGAGTTCATTTGTCCCTTTTCAAACATATTTGTTTTACTTCAGGACTGAGAAGCATGTTATACATTTTAAGAAATTATTGAAACGTTATTTAATGCTTTTAAACATAATCGCGAGGCTTACAATGATGCTTATGCTTGGAAACTCTATTTTGAGAAGCTACATACTTGATACTTAAACAATACGCTTGATACTTATGCAACAAACTTGGTGCTTAAACTAACTTGATGCTTAAACTAGAGGCTTGATGTGCATGCTACAAACATGATGCTTAAACTAGAGGCGTGATGCTTATACTACAGACTTGATGTTTAAACTAAGGGCTTGATGCTTATGCTATAAACTTGATGCTTAAACTAAGTGCTTGATGTTTATGCTATAAAATTGATGCTTAAACTAAGGGCTTGATGCTTATGCTACAAATTTGATGGTTAAACTATATGCTAATGCTTGAAACTATGATTGTGTGCGAAATGCTAAGCTAGTATCTAATCATGGGCTACGTAATTGCTAAACTATGACGATGCTAAGCTGTTATCTATATAAGAGACACGTAATTGCTAAACTTCTGCTAGAGCAGGGCTTGTGTCTGCTTATATGAGATATGTAAATGCTAAACTATTTGTGTATGCATGGCTTGTGTCTATGTATGAGATACGTAATGGCTAAACTTTTGCTAGAGCAGGGCTTGTATCTTGTACAGGAGACACGTAATCGCTAGACTATTCGGAAACTAAGCCTAACTAATTCATGAGATACGTAATGGCTAAACTTCTGCTAGAGCAGGGCTTGTATCTAGCTGTGGGCTACGTGATTGCTAAACGACTGCTAGAGCAGAGCTTGTACCCACGCATGAGATTAGTGAAAGCTAAACTATGATGCGTGAAACTATGATGCTTGTTAAACTTACATTGAAGCTAATACACATGAATGCTATAAACTTGTAAACTTTGAAACAGTAAACTAAAGCTATGATGAAGACTGGATTGAATGGTAGGTAAAATGCTTAATTATTATGAACAACAGTGTCATATGCGAATTAGTATGTGGTGGGATGGTGTCTGGGCGGGTTGTAGGCTCGACTCAAGGGTTATGCCCTATATACAAGCATACCGATTTGGATATTACATGTGGAGTTAATGAGGTTAGGGTTTTACCGAAAGAGGTTTGCTAAAAGCTATTTTTAAACTTATAAACTTTATGAACTCACCAACCATTGTGTTGACTTTATTTTCTTACATTCTTGCTCAGGTGATGAACAGGTTTAAGCTAAGGCTTCAGGATTTGCATACTAGGCTACCCAGATACAAGACCTATTAGACTTTTGTAAAGCACAACTTTTGTTATTAATACAAGACACTTTTGATATCTTGTACAGATACAAGATAGAAACATTTGATTATTTTGATAGGTTTACTTAGTTAAATTACTGAACCTTGATATTGTAATTTAACTTTGTAATTCTAGTTTAATGCTTGATTGTGCTTTAGTTATTCTTAACATTGATGCTATGTAAACAATCTGATCATCACGATTATCACTCACGATATCGCGCCCCTAGAACCTTCCGCCCGGCGGGGAACACGATCCGTCCCGCCGGCTCAAGGTGTGACAACCCTCATCACCCGATTCCTCTAAATCATCTCTATCTTAAGTTGAGGTGGTGCCTGTCATCTCTAGTGGTGTAGATTCAGTGGCCTGAGTAGTAGCCATAAAATCCAAGTCTAATAAAGCGTCTACATCCACATCATCATTACCAGCTCCAGAACTTCCCACACCTGCATCAGCAACATAACTCACACCAACTGTACTCACACAAACTATAACTCCCGTCACACCAACACTAGCTCCAGCATCTCCACCACCTACATCACCAGCACCATCATCTCCACCATCATCTCCTGGCACCACAATATCCTCTATGTCAGAGTTTGAGTCATCATGACTCCACTTCCTGCCACCAGGAGCAACATAATCTGGCCTCTGAAGATGACCGAATAATGAACAAACAGGAGGCTTCCTCTCCTTCCCTCTGTATGACATCACTCTGTTGAGAGTGATATCATTCATGCGCTCTAATCGAAGGATATCAGTGTTGGTCTTAGGCAATTCAGGGACCTGAGCATCAAAGATCTGCTGGAGGAACCGAGGGTACATAAGAAACTTCTTGTCACCCTTGAGCACCAAATTCTCCTTCATGTGAGTGAAGATCATCTCAGAAAAATTGAAGGGAAGGTTCAGCACCAGAGCAACGAAGGCACACTGAATAGTCTCTCGAAGATCATCAAACCCACCTCTCCTTGAACCCAAGCAGTGAATAAGTACATGTGCAAGGTGCTTAAACTGTGGAGACAGAATAGCCTTGTTGAGTATCCCGACGCCAAAATCACCGTCATACTTGCATCGCATAAAACATCCACGAACTAGTTAGCGATCAAGTAGAATGGGCGGGTCCGGTGCATCCTGAAAGCCACATATCCTCCTGATATGTTCAACAGAAATAACAACATCAAGTCCCTGCACCTTGCCTCTGATAACCGGTGGTTCATCCTCGCAATCAATATCAGCAGATCTCCAGAAATCCTGCTGGTGTGACTAATATGGCACATGGACAGTAGAAATGGCAGCAAAGATCCCCGAATGCCTCAAGAAAGTAATGATCTCAGTAAAGTGTCAGGCATTCGCCGTGGTAAGATCCAGATGAGCACAGATGTTGTTCTTGGTCACTGATTTATATCCAGCCATACTGGAAAACAAAGAAATAAACGTGTTAGTAGAAATCAGTTAAACAATTGAATCAAATCAGAAAATTTATAAGTATAACACTTAAACGAATGAGACTGATTTGGCCGAATGGCCCTAGGGCGAATGTGCAAGTTGACCGAGAGAGCTTGGTCAACAGAAGAAACAGCGAATGAGGCTGGTCAACCGTATGACCAGAGAATTTGAGCAAAGACCGAATGAGGTTCATTCGGCGAATGACTCCTTTCGGTCGACTCTATTGGGACAAAAGACGTCATTCGGTCGGCTGTTGAAGTTCAAACACCCAAGTAACCAAATTTTCAAATAAGTACACAAAATTCACACTAAAACACTCAGAGATGTCCGATTAAGGTATTTAAAACTGGTCTTTGGTGGTTTAAGGTCCAATTTGTCCATTTATTTTGAAGCGTCATTTAGGAACCCCAAAATCCTACATAAGAATCTGTTTACAAAAAATCCATGGATGAAAGTAGCTGATATTAGTCCCAATGTTACCTGTGACAATCACAAAACGAAAGATCAGCCAAAAAAGTTGTTCGGTCTAAGAAAATTCGAATAACCGAGAGAGTGTGTTTTTCGGAAGAATAACACACACAATAGGGCGAGATAATAAGTTTGGGGAGAATGAGATGATTCGGCCGAAGAAGCCTTATAAATAGTAAGTCTCATTCGGCGAATGAAACTGCCGAATGAGTTGTTTCGCCCAAAATTTCATTCGGCCAAAAGAAGCCCTTAGAAAAATTTCATTCGGCAAATGAAGCAATCGAATGAGTTACTTCGGCCCAATTTCATTCAGCCGAAAGACTCATTCGCTGGAATGATGTCATTCGGTCGAAAAAGCTATTCTCTTTGTTCATTCGTACGAATGAAACTTGGTACTCACAAAACACAACTTAATTTCAAATATTTTAACATTTTGATCAGTTAAACAGATGCCATTATGAAGAATAGTCTGGCTGGTTATGGATTCAGAGATGTTTGAACATCCGAACACACAAATGATCATCTAAAACAAAAGAGAAAATATAAAATATTTTTGTATTTTTCTGAAACAAAATACGACTATACAATTAACAACTAATCAACAAAGAACCACATATTTTTGTGAGAAGTCTGTTGAGAAACTAACACATACACCTAATCACATCAAATTAGCATTACTGAATGTTTCACTTTAGACAAATTTGTCTTATGATTAGATTACTGATATACTTGTCCACTTTAAACCGAACAATACATAATTTCTAAACGAATTTGATGATCATTCATATCTTCTGACTGAGTTACCCATTTTATTTAACCAACTGTAAATAAAATCAATTTGTAACTCATCTCTGCAAAACTTAGTACCTAGAATCATAAATTCTATAAAATTCCAATTTTATTTTCTTTTTGTATTTTTCTTTTTGATTTGTCTCTCATGTTCAACACATTCTCATGGACGGCTTCAGCTAGGTCTTTACAAAGCAATATGGCACGTGTACAGACTTGAATTCATGAATCATTGGAAACCTTATTAGATTCAATGATAACAGGTGTATGCTTGATTTGAGTTAAAAACTATTTTTTCACTTAGTAGGTTTTCTAAAACGGATCCCACAAATCAGACTTTCTAAGCTATCACAGATTGTCTATACATTTTGTAAAGTCAACCTATCAGTACATCAATTCACAATTCTCATGTGTTTTCAGCTTAGGCATTCACCTTAGCTTTTAAGACATAATAGGCTAACATATTACTTTCTCAAATAAGACTTTCTCATTTTTATGATTTTTTTAAATGTTTTTGTATTTTTCAAATTTTTAGAAGTTTTTGGTTTTTTAATTAATCTACTTTTTTCTCTCCCAAAAAACCTAAAACAGAAAATCTTTTTGAGTTTGTGATTTAATGAAAGAAATAACAGAAATACTTAACAATGAAAAATAAAACAAAACAAAACAAACTAATAAAAGCGATGATCATTTGTTAGTTTCAGATGATGGAAAGACTTCATCCTTTTGAAAAACACTATTAGCCGATAACAGATATAAAAATATGGGTTTATCAAAAGCTTTTGTAAAAAGATTGGCTTTTTGGTGATCGGTGTATATTTTAACAACATCTATGAGTTTCTTTTCAAAACAATAACGTATAAAGTGATATTTGATGTCGATGTCTTTGGTTTTCGAGTGCTGGACCGGGTTTTTAGTGACAGCTATGGCGGCAGTGTTATCAACATAAATAGGGGTGTTAGAAAAATGTAACCCATAGTCCCTGGGTTGCTGTTGTATCCAGATGATTTGTGAACAACAACTAGCAGCAGCAATGTATTCAGCGTCACAGGTTGAAGTAGACATCGACGTCTGCTTCTTACATTGCCAGGTAACTAAACGAGTTCAAAAGAGCTGATATCCCGCATACGTTGACTTGAAATCTCTCTTGCATCCGCCATATTCTGAATCACTGTAAGTAGTAACCTCAAAGTTATCATCATTAGCGTACCATAAGCCAAGATCCGGTGTACCCTTCAGATAACGCATAATCCTCTTCACAACAATCAGATGTGATACTCTTGGTTTGGACTGATAGCAAGCACACAAGCATGTGGCGAACATGATATCTGGCCAAGAAGCAGTAAGATACATGAGAGACCCAATCATTCCTCGGTACAAAGTGGCATCGATTAACTCCCCCCTTTTCGTCTGGAGTAATCCCATGATTAACAGCCAGTGGGGTACCAGCAGGCTTTGCATCCGACATACTGAACAGGCTCAGAATGTCACCAACGTATTTGGTCTGATGAATGAAAATCCCTGCCTCAGATTGATCCACCTGTAACTCGAGAAAAAATTTCATCTCTCCTATTGAGCTCATTTCAAACTTGTCCTTCATGACCTTCTCGAATTCCTTGCACAGACTATCATTTGTAGAACAGAAAATGATGTCGTCTACATAAACTTGCACCAAGAGTAAATCACCATCCTTCTCTCGAATAAACAGTGTGATGTCAATGACACCTTTTCTGAACCCGTTGTTCAGAAGGTGAGTGGAGAGTGTCTCGTACCATGCTCGCGGTGCTTGATGCAATCTATATAAAGCCTTGTCCAACTTGTAGACTTGGTTTGAATTATTCATGCATGCATGGATATATCTATGTGATCATGTTCCTTTGTTTATCCCTAGTTTTGTGTATTCATCCGCCCATTCCCTTGGTTCGAAGAACTTGAGTTCGAAAGCCCTAGGTTCATTGATATGAGCATAGGTTCGCTGTCCATGAATGGGTTAAGCAGGTCAAGGGTTCGGCTGAAGGTAGGTTCAGTCATAGGCTCGGCCACATTGGGGTTTTGTTGTTCCTTGGTTCGGCCAACATGATGTTCGGCCAGTATCTAGGTTCATGGCTCGTAGGGTTCGGCCAGCATGAAGTTCGGCCAGCATCTAGGTTCGTGGATCTAGGTTCGCATGGCAAGGTTTCGTCTATCTCAGGTTCGGCCCACCTAGGCTCGGCTGTTTAAGGTTCGCAGGCCAAGGGTTCGGCCCTTTCAGGTTTGTTGCTTATAGGTTCGCCACTTTTAGAGTTCGGCCGCCATACTTGTCACGAACCAGCTGTTCATCATCCTTCCCAGCGAGCTCCAACCTGTTGCAGGTCCAACCTAACCAATCCTACCCTTTTATACTAACTCGTTTTAAGGTTTTAAAGTGATAAGATCGGGTTTTACAAGCTAAAAGTCCTGACTAGTTATTTTAAGGAAGAAACTAAAAGTAAAATACTCAATCTACCCTCAAATCACGTTCAAATGCTCGAAATATTCGTGGGTTCTTATTCTACTCAATCGCACAAACATTTTGGCACCAAGATCTCTTGAAATGGTTGAGATTTGATGTAGAAAACTTAGAGAGAAGTTAGGGAGAGAGGGAGGTGACGAATTTGGTGGTTTAGAGAGAGTGAGAGTGTGAAAATGAAGAGGAAGGAGTAGTTCATCTTTCTTATACCTCGTTTTGTCCCCGCGTGCTCGGTCTCGTTTATTTCGCGCTAAAAATTATTAAATGTTCGGTTTTTCTCGTAAAATATATTTAAAACATGAAACGTTTAAATAATTAGTTTTTGTTTTACAAAATAATTTTAATTTGATTTCGTTTTGATACAATGATTTCATTTATTTCCGTTAAATCAATTATTTAATAAAATGATTTTATTGGAATTCGTCTAAGCTTGTAATTCCTAATAAACGATTTCGAATTCTTTTTCTTAATTTAATATCGTTAGATATTATTTTGATTCTCTCATCGAAACGCATTACTCACATACGAATTCATAAAGATCGTCACCTTTCCGAGTTCATCGTTCGTATTGTATTTCGATTCGATTTACGGTATAGGAATATCGTTTGAGTATATTATTCCAAGTAACTATATTCGTGCGAATCGTCACCCACGCGAATGCATTATTAGATCTAATATTTCTGAAATAATATTCGCGTTAAATGTACATTCGTAACCTCCCCATCGTGTAATTATTTTAACAACGCTTTCCATTATTTTATGAATTTAATTTATCAATTATCAACTTACCAAACCATACCCCACTAAATCATATCACTGACTCATCCATGATAGACCGAAATAAGCTTATGTATATGGCATATGTAGGAGTAGGTCGCAACCTATCCAGCCACCGTCCAACCACCATTTCGATAAACGATGACCATGTGTTCTTGACTATGCTTAGTGATCAAACCAACAACTTCAAACCATTCAAACCAAAACAAGTTCATTTCATAATTAATTTAACTGTAATAAACTCTGTGGATCAGTCTGGTTATATTTCAAACCAACTTCCCCATGGTTTATGCATAGTGATAACATACGTTCTCAATACTGTATACCAGTGACAATACCATCCAATAATTCATAGAAATTATCAACTTATCATATCAGGTCTTAACAATAAAAATATTTATCTAATAAAATGCTTGAAATACAGTGATGTTACAGTCTACCCTAGTTGAGGGAATTTCGTCCCGAAATTCAACTTGGAGCGACTGCAGTGAATAAATGTGGGTACTTAAGCTTCATTTGATCTTCCCGTTCCCAGGTGAATTCTGGACCACGCTTCGACTCCCATCGTACTTTGACAATTGGAATTCTACTTCGTTTGAGCTTCTTAACATCACGGTCCATTATCTCAACTGGTTTTTCAACGAAGTGTATGGTATAATCGACGAGAATGTCATCGAGTGGTACCTGAAGATCCTAATCAGCGAATCATTTTCTTAAATTGGACACGTGAAAAGTCAGGTGTACATTACTAAGTTCAGGAGGAACTTCCAGTTTGTAGGCAACTTTCCCGATCCGTTCAAGAATCTTAAAAGGGCCAACATAACGTGGAGCAAGCTTACCTTTCTTCCCGAATCGTACAACTCCCTTCCAAGGTGATACTTTGAGTAATACTAAATCATCAACTTCAAACTCTAAAGGTTTCCGTCGTTTATCCGCGTAACTTTTCTGTCGACTGCGAGCAGCTATCAGATTGTCGCGAATCTGGTAAATCTTGTCAGTCGTTTCTTTAATAATCTCATGACCAGTGATCTGCGATTCGCCGACCTCGGTCCAACAAATAGGTGACCGACATTTTCTACCATAAAGAGCTTCAAACGGCGCCATACCAATGCTCGCGTGATAACTGTTGTTATACGAGAACTCGACTAATGGTAGATGGCTATCCCAGTTTCCACCGAAATTGATGACACAAGCTCTCAACATATGTTCTAATGTCTGAATCATTCGCTCCGTCTGTCCATCCATTTGAGGATGATAAGCGGTGCTAAGATCCAATCTTTTTCCAAAAGCTTCATGAAGTGATTCCCAAAATCGTGCCATGAAACGAGCATCACGATCTGATATTATGCTTAAGGGAATTCCATGTCGGCTAATGATCTCATCAACGTAAATACGAGCTAATTTCCGCGCAGGGTACGTCTCGCGTATTGGTAAGAAATGAGCCGACTTGGTTAATCGATCTATTATCACCAAAATACTATCGTGACCGCTTGCGGTTCCTGGGAGTTTGCTAATAAAATCCATAGATATGTTCTCCCACTTCCACATGGGTATTTCTGGTTCTATTAACAATCCCGAAGGTCGCTGATGGTCAGCTTTGTCTTTTGCACAGTTAAGGCATTTGGCCACATACTCTGCGATATCCTTCTTCATTCCAGGCCACCAGTACAAGACTCTAAGGTCTTGATACATCTTGTCAGCACCCAGATGGATTGAGTAACAATACTTATGAGCTTTATCCAAAATCATCATCCTAAGATCATCTCTGTTCGGTATCCACATCCGATTCAAATAATACATCAAACCACCATCCTTAGTTTCCAATTGTAATTCGGCCCCGCAAGACATCTCATCTTTTAGGCTACCTTGAGCCAATGAGTGTTGTTAGGCTGTTTGAACATCATTATGAAGATTAGTGTGCACTCGGACACTATGGATTTGAACATGACTCTTGCGACTAAGCGCATCTGCTACTACATTCGCTTTACCAGAATGGCAGCAAATTTCACAGTCATAATCATTTAACAGTTCAACCCATCTCCATTGTCTCTTATTAAGTTTTTTCTTATTAAGTATATGCTACAAACTTTTATGATCTGTAAAGACTACACACTTAGTGCCATAAAGATAATGTCTCCATATCTTCAAAGCAAACACGACTGCACCAAGTTCCAAGTCATGTGTAGTGTAGTTCTTCTCGTGGATTTTCAACTGTCTCGATGCATATGCCACAACCTTTCCCTGTAGCATGAGAACACATCCTAGACCTAGGTTGGATGCATCATAGTAAACCACAAAGTCATCATTTCCATCAGGCAGTGTCAAGACAGGAGCATCACGAAGTTTCTTCTTTAAAGTCTGAAACGCCTCTTCTTGCTTTGGTCCCCACTCATAAGGCCTGTTATTCTGAGTTAAAGAGGTGAGAGGGGCAACAATCCTGGACAAGTTCAAAATAAACCGCCAATTGTAATAGGCAAGTCCAAGAAATGATCGAATCTCCATTGGTGTCTTAGGTGTACTCCAATTCTTCACCGCTTCAATCTTCACAGGGTCCACGTGAACACCCATTTCATTGACTATGTGTCCCAAGAATTGAACTTCCTTAAGCCAGAATTCAAACCTGGAGAATTTGGCATACATTTGTTCTACTCTTAAGATCTCCAAAACCAACTTAAGGTGTTGCTCGTGCTCTTCTTTGCTCTTGGAGTATATCAAAATATCATCAATAAATACAATCACAAATTTATCCCAAGTATGGCCTGCATACACGGTTCATGAGGTCCATGAAAACCGTAGGTGCATGGAAAGGTCGAAGGGCATTACCAGAAACTCATAATGGCCATATCTTGTTCTGAAAGCTGTCTTGGGAATATCATCTTCATGTACACAGAGCTGATGATATCCAGACCTAAGATCGATCTTCGAAAACCATGCCGAGCCTTGAAGTTGATCGAAAAGATCATCGATGCGCGGCAGAGGATATCGATTCTTAATGGTCAGCTTGTTCTATTCGCGGTAGTCTATGCACATTTGGAACGACCCATCCTTCTTCTTGACAAACAGAACAGGTGCACCCCATGGTGAATGGCTCGGGCGAATGAATCCCTTCTCAGACAGTTCTTGCAGTTGGCTCGCTAATTCTTGTAACTCCAAAGGCGCATGTCTGTAAGGAGCTTTGGCGACTGGTTCGCACCAGGTAATAAGTCAATTCGGAATTCTACTTGACGTTCTGGTGGAAGACCCAGCAAGTCGTCTTGAAATACTTCAGGAAAATCTCTTATCACAGGAACGTCTTCAATGCTCTTTCCTTTCTCCTTTTTCTCCACAACGTGTGCTCAGAATGCTATGAATTTCTTCTTAAGGTACTTGTGTGCTTTAGTGCACGACATTAACTTAAGACCTTTACTAGCAGTTTCCCCAAAAACTCTTAGAGTTTCACCCGAAGGTAAAGGAATACGAATATATTTTTCATGACAAATAATTTCCGCTCTGTGGGTGGCTAACCAATCCATGCCTATGATCACATCAAAGCTACCAAGTTGCATAAGTATAAGATCAATCGGGAAAACATGATCATTTAAGTTCACAGTACATCCAATAATAACAGTGTCAATATTAATAGTATTACCATCAGCCACCTCTATGTTAAACGGTTTGTCTATCTTAGTACGTGTTATTCCAAGCATACATTCAAAATCATGTGAAACAAAACTCCTATCAGAACCAGAATCTATGACAACTAGTACCTGACCGGCCGGCAAGTCTGTACGGTGCGTGTACTATCTACAGTAACTATGTGTACTTATGTGATTGTGAACAATATTTGTATTAACAGAAATCTAAATACAAGAAATCGTTGTATGTATTCTTATGTAAACTTAGATACAGCAAGTACAACGTACATTTGAAACTTTAGTTGTGTGTATTTAAGTGAAAACTTAGGTACAATTAACACAACAGATCATGAGAAACAACAGTGTTCAAGCAATTAACAGAAACAAATCGGTTGCGATCTGATATTCATAGATGACAGGAATCAGATTGCTGACAATTCAATGTAAAAAAAATGTGATATCAGGATGTTTAGTTGAGTCCGATAGTGAGGAAACACAATTCAAACAATAACACAATGTCGTTTCAGAATAACGAACTGACAGTGTGTTTGCGTGGGTGACGATTCACACAAACATATCTGTGAGTTTAACGTTCTGAAATGATGACTGGAAAGTAGAAAACAAAAGTCGGAAAGCAAAACCATCGTCGTGTTCGTTCGAATGACGATTCGAACGAATACGCGCGATGGTGACGCGATTCGACGAAACGAAAACGAAACGCGACGCGAACGAAATTAAATTTAATAAAATATAATATTTAACATTTTACAATTTTGAAACTCATCAAAATAATTTAAACAATCTTCTTTTATTTGTTACATTTAAATTACGCGTAAAATCCGGATACGCGACGAAAACGCGAACCGAGCAACCGAAACGAACCCGAACCCACTCGAAGTATAAATACTCTAAATGAAGCCACTTATTTCATTTTACACATTTCCAATCTCTCTCTAGATCAAATTTCCGGCTACCACCATTAACCTCCATTTTCAACCTTCAAGACCCCATAACTCCCTCATTCCTCCACCGATTTGAGTGATTCTTGCTCCCACGCGAAGCTCTTGTCGAGCTCTACATAGAAGTACAAGGGATCTGAAGATTTGTCCACTAAATTTCAAGGTATGATGCTTTAAAAATAGCGAGAATAGGGTTTTTATAACACCTTGTTCAACCCTACACGACCGGAACTAGAAACACAGATATGTTCAGGCTTAGGTCTTCATTCGAACACCATGGAGAGTGGAATAAACCATCAGAAGATGGGAAACAGCTCTGGGGTTGGGGAATGATCGAAGATGATGATACAGGTGCAAGGTTTGTGAGTTGCACATCGACCGAACCCTAGTTGGTCGCAGCTAGTAGCTTCGCGAACCTGTGGACGAACCCACTGACGAACCATACACCTCCAGACAAACCATGCAAGCCTAGCCGAAACTTTGCAGGTCAAACGTACCAATGCCGAACCTTTGAGTTGCAGCGAACCCTGTTGGTCCAAACCCAGACGAACCCTAATCACTTTGGTGAACCATGGCAGTCACACGAACCCTCAAGCTGTTCCCGAACCTTCCTCATTTGAGCAGCACCGAACCCTGCTGCGAAACTTAAGAGCTACGAACCTATGGCTCCCATGTGCCACGAACCTATCTGTTCAGTTGTGACCTCTGGCCGAACCTACACATTAGTAACATCACCGAACCTATGGCTGAGAAACCTACAAGGTTCGCTGGAATGTTAGATCGATTACCATAAAACCCTCGATCAAGACACTAGCAGCCCAATATCATGTATTAGGCCCAACTCCTTAATATACTTGGCCCATGCTATGGCCTTCGGCCCACCCCCACATTTTGTATAGTTTCTTTTTCGGCCAAAGAAAACCCAACCGGCCCAAATGGTTCAAGCACAAGCCACACCACTGTTTAGCCCAATAACACACCCTTCGGCCCACACAAGCCTTAAACCGGCCCAATAACAATTTTCAAGACCCAATGGGATTCGACCCAATTAATTTCAACTTATAGTGTAACAATACAATTTAATACATTAAAACTGTAATTGTTGGGGGAAATTACAAATCAAGTGTGGTCAAGATAGCAAGACAAACATTAAATTGTAAATCTAAGTCATAGGTATGACTTGGACTTAATTACAGAACTCGTTTTAAGGAAATTCAAAGGATAGCTTACAATTTAGACCATATCACGAATTTAAGTTAGTGAAAGCAAATGTTAGAGAATATGAACAACAAACAAGGGCCGAACCAAGTACCGAGACTTACGAGTATTAGCCAAGTTAGGGATAACACATACACGCGCACGAATCTATAAAAATCAATACTTATAATATGAATACATCGTGAAATCAATACAGGAGCGTGAAAACTACCGCAAGAACAATCAAGAGCGCGTGTTTTCTTTCTTTTAAGCTAAAGTCAACCCTACTACTACAAGGTGAGTTCATATGCCCCTTTTACTTTAATCTTTACTGATTTTAACTCTCAGGGCTGAGAAACACGTTTACTTTTATTTATTTAAAAGTTTTGCCTAACATGTTATTTATACTTTGATTTAGATAATATTAAACTGTTTATTATTGCTTATCATTGTATGCATGCTTGTATGATCATGAGATAACAGGGAAACTTAGATGAATATGGTAATGTACTTTCATAATCATCAATCACATTTGGATAACATAGTTGTAAGATTATATCTTATAACATTTAGTTATTCCTACATGAATGAACATTGAGACAATTCAGACACAAACAAACAATGAGAACTACTACAGTGAAACATGGTGACACTTCACAGCACATGAATGATTAGAAGATAAAATATCTTTTGAATATCATTCCACATCATAATTGATCAAGTGTGATAAGTCAATTTCTTATAACACTTTATCTACACCCTAAAAACATACTATTGGATAGTATGATCGCATTCGGTATCCACCACCTGCGTCACTTAAGGGTAATAAGACATGTTCTTACTACGGCTTAAGGATTACATGGTGAACACATGGATTTCAGTGAATGATGATCATGATAACGTAACTTCATGAGGATTCTTATCATTCACACATGATTAACATAATGTAATAAGACAAGTTCTTATTCAACTTTGTTAATCGCATGAGAACAATCCCACATTGAGGCTTTGGGATCATATGGATTACAGTGAATGATGATCATGATAACGTAACTTCATGAGTATGCTTATCATTCACACATGATTAACATGATGTAATGAGACAAGTTCTTATTCAACTTTGTTAATCGCATGAGAACAATCCCACATTGAGACTTTGGGATAACACGGTGGAATAGAGGTGAATGGAATGCATTGTAATCTGATTACGTGAGGATTACAATGGATTTCATTTGGGCTCTATACATTGCATTGAGATTACATTACAAACAGTTAACTAACACTTTTAATATTTAAAAGTGAAACAGCAGTTAACCCCAAATACAGAATAATACAAGGAACATATTGAAAATCTAATATCCTTAACACATATATTGGTTATCAATACTTCGGTTTGATAACTACAACGCTATCATTATATTATTCTATACATGAGAACACAGGTGATCAAGGAAGAGATAAACATGTGAATTGAGAGTGGGAATCAATAGTTGTATTACAAGTAGTGTGGAGTTCTAGTGGTGTTGTGGTGGGATGTTGGCTAGGGCTTAATTCCCTTACATATGCCCTATATATAAGCAACACTACTAGGATGATATAGTATTTGTGACTATAACTATTGAGGAGCCATTGGGTGAACAAGCGAAACAGACAATCATACAAGTAACATATCTATCATTGTGAATGTGCATGTGAATGAACCAAGGTTTTACATTAACTTACTTATGAACTCACCAACCTAGTGTTGAGTTTGTTTAAATGCATGTTTTCTCAGGTGACGGACATGTGTAGATACATATATGCAAGTACTAAGCTAGAGGACTTTTAGAAGACCTAGCTTACTTTTGATTGCATACTTTTGGATGACAAAACAGTGAATCACTTTTGTATATCTTGTACAGATACAAGATATAAACTCATTGATTCTTTTTGATTAGATTTACTTAGTTAAATTATGATGGAACGATGTAATTTAACTTTGTAATTCTATTTCATGTCATGTTAGCATTTCTCATTTATATCTCATGTGCTATGTAAACAATCTGATCATTTGATTATCACCCAAGATATCGCGCCCCGGGAACCTTCCGCCCGACGGGAAAACACGATCCGTTTCCGCCGGCCTGGGGTGTGACAGAATCAAATAAGACTGATGCATAGGAATTATTAATCAGAAATGTACCATTAACGACATCTTGGTTGGCCTTAGCTGCTGGAGCATTCCGTTGAAAAACTCTGCCTCTCGCCATCCTTTGATTGTTCCTCGTCAGTCTTGGGCACTGGTTTCTGAAATGACCCACATCGCCGCACTCATAACAGGCTCTTGCCTGTGCAGGTACTTGGCGAACTGGTACAGCTTGAATTGGTTGTGCATGTGGAGCTGGCAGTGCAAGCGGTGCAGGTTGCATTCTTTGTTCTTGTGGTGCACTCCGACACACATTGGCAACATGACCATACTTGCCACAGTTGTTGCAGACGCGACATGGCAAGTTAGGTGTGTGATGATATCTGCAGACATTACATTCAGGAATGGCCCCAACATAATTTCTGGTGTTTGAGTTGTTCGATGATTGTTGAGTAGTCTTCGCAGCAGTAGTAGTAACAACGAAATTTCTGGTCTTTCGCTTCCGATTTCTTCCTTTTGATGAGCTGGCTTGTTCAGTTTTTGATTTCAGTTGAAGCCTCCTTTGCAGCTGACTTTGTGTCAGTCTTCTTAGTTCCCTTTCTTGTGAGTGTTCCTGCCTTCACGTGATTGTCAGTCAAGGTTGCAGACAGGCAGATTGCAGCCTCCAGTGTGGTAGGGTTGCTACCAAAAATAGTGTCTTGTATCTGCATGGGTAAACCGCCTATGTACTTCTCGATTGCTCTTTCAAGTGGTGTCACCAAATGAGGTACTAGTAGACTCTGTTCATGAAAGCGAGAATTGTAGATTACATTTTTCACCGCTATCTTGCTTGAGTTCCCAGAACTCAGCTTCCAGTTTCCTCATCTCACTGCGAGGACAGAATTCGGTAGTCATCAGAGTTTTGACCTCAGTCCAAGTCAGTGCTAGGGCTACATCAACTCCCCTAGTTCGCTTTTCGCCATTCTACCAAGTTAGTGCTCTGTTTTGGAAAACACTGGTGGCATAGCGCACCTTCAAGTTCTCGGGACAGTCACTGTTGATGAAGGTGTTCTCAATACTCTCAAACTACTGCAGCAGACCAGTGGCTCCCTCAGAACTCGTGAATTTTGCTGGGTTACAGGAGTTAAAGTGCTTAAATGTGAAAACTGGTGGGTTTGCACGACCCCTGTTTTGATTGAGAGTTTGGTTGGCTTGATTCAGTTGAGTTACCAAACTAGAGATAAGGTTTGCTCACTCTTGTAAGCCATTGTTGGCATTACTGTCGTTAGCATCTCCGTCATGTGGGTTTGTAGTATCTTCGTTTTGACGACAAGGCGACATGTTTATGAGGATGTTAGAAACATGTTACTACCGTTTACAACGTAAGTCATACAAACTATGGTCAAATGAGTTCATTTCAACAGTTAGGATTACATATAGGAACTATATTTTTCTCCTATATTTCATTAAACCTATAATAAAGTAGTAATCTCCTAATATTATATTAAAGCATCCTAATTGGTCATATCTAATATTAACTAAGTATTCCTAGTTTCAAACATTCCCCCCACCCTATACTAATACTGTAACATTTGTACATTTAGTCATGATAGTTGTAAACAGTGTTAGAACAGTGTGTGTACATGTTCAGTCAGTCAATGTGAATCATGTGTCATTATGTGCTTGTGTGTTAGAATCTTTATCAGTTATCAAGTATGTATTATTTATTTACAGTCGATTCCACTAGGCAAGAACAGTAACTGGTTATATCGAAACAGTGGTGGGCAGCGAGAGTGAGCCCTATATATATACTGAGTTCGGTGTAACAGGTTAGTGTTAGTGCGTAGTGGCGAGACGAATATTATAACAATTAATTAATTCACAAGAATCGTAATACGTAAGCGAGACTGAGTATAGTTATGGGTGACGATCCATAATGATACGAATGTTGAACTTATAATTATGATTAAACGACTTTAAATAATTAATACGATCGAAAAACGTACGCGATTTCGGGTATACACGTAATTGTGAATGTTTAACGATCTGGCAACACACGAAGAGTAAAAATAATTATATTAATTATTTTATATTTTTACAATTTTGAAACTCATCATTTATTTGAGTTTAATAACTCCTTTATTTTAAACCGCGTAAAATACGCGTTACGTGTCAGAAATGCGAACCGAGCGACTGAAACGAACCCGAATATCACTCGGGCTATAAAAGCCTTGAACAAGGCTTAAACCTTCATTTATTACCTCACCAACTCACTCTCTCTCTACAATTTCGTCTACCCTCTCTCTCTCTAAGAAAACCGACTTCAAACGCGCATAACTCGCTTATTTCTCAACGGATTCCGGAGTTCTTGGTGTCCACGCGAAGCCCTCGACATCCTCTACACGAAAGTACAAGAATTTTGCAGATCCATCCAGCCAATCTCGAGGTAATGAAGCTTGAATGGTCACGAGTTTAGGGTTTTCAAACGTGGGTTTGTTTAAACCCGACCCTTAGCCGGATTTAGTCAACCACAATCGATTTCGAGGCCATAGAAACATTCCTTGATGATAGCTTAGCTTAGATCGAGGCTTGGATACAGGAGTTCGATGATGGTGATGCGGCTGGCAACAGGTTCGACGGCCGAACCTTCTTCCTCAGGTGGCCGAACCCTATTGAGGCTCAACGAACCTGCATGGTTCGTTAGATAGCAGCCGAACCCTTAGGGGATCTCTTGAACCTGTGCCGAGCCTTCATGCCTTCGACGAACCGTCCTAAGGCCACGAACCCTTCTGGATCAAGCGAACCCTTACATGCTGTTGACCGAACCCAGCCGAAGTCTCCATGCAAGCGAACCCTCCTTGCTGCGAACCTTCATGCATCCCACGAATCTTCTTGTAGTCACGAACCCTAAGGGATGAACGAACCTTCAAGCTGATGAACATCTAGCCGAACCCTATAGGGTTTCACGAGCCTACACGAACCATGCATGATGTCATGTTACCCGAACCCTGCTGTACGTATTGCCGAACCAGCCTGTTAGTCGAACCCTCGAGCACGTAGCGAACCCTGCAATGGTTCGTCCAATATTAGCCAAACCTTAGGTGAAGGAGTCCACGAACCATCATTGGGTTATCATGCAACGAACCTAGGCTTTGAACTCCTAAGGTTCGCTGCCCAAGTTGGCAGCCATGAACCCTTTCGGCCCAAACAAATTCTACTCGGCCCAATCTTATTAGAACTCGGCCCATAGATGTAAACCAAGCACGATTGAGATAGGTTGGCCCATTAAGATCTTTAAATAGGCCCAATATCACTTTGGAACCTTATATGGCCTACCTATACCTTGGATGACCAACTTAAATCCGTTAGGTCCAATTCAAGTCCATTCGTTTCGCTAAGATTTTAATCGGGTTGATATCGTCTTTGGCATGTTACAAAGGTTAAATACTCGTTGTTAGGCCAACATCACATTCACTGGGCCCAACACCTCATTCAATTGGCCCATTGTAATTTTAATGACCTATGGCCTTTGGTTAAGTCCACCATGATTTTATGGACTTAAGGCCCATCGTTGGTCATGACTCAAAGTGATTGTAATTTGATCTTAGATGTTTTAAGTTGCAACTTAACTTAATCATGGATCAAGTTACAATCTCATGAACTAAAACAATTGGAACATCTTTTCATAAATCATAAGTAATCGATGGTTATCAAATCCTAGAACATTTATCATTTACGCATAAGATTTATGCACAAGGATCATTTCACATTCGTTTCTTGAACCCATGATCAATCAAGTGATTCAAATCATAACTTTCAAGTTTTCACAACAATCAAATCATGAGAACACAAGTCAATCAATGAATCAAAGTCTATACAATTATAAATCCTATATCTTATGTATGATTACAATGTTATAGGAAACAATTAGAAGTCATGTTTGCTACTTGCTATCTGTTTTAGTTCAGAGTCTACTGCAGACAGGTGAGAACTTTAGCCCCTCTTTTACTGTTTTATAACTGTTTTGGGGTGGAACACGTGATCAAAATAATCGTTTACAATCATATTTCATTACACAAGGTGTGCGTATGCTTATAAACATTATGGATTCATTGTACGAATCCTAGGAACTCATCAACTGTTTTAAAGGACTTATCAATTACTAAACTATTTTTACTAAAAAGGTTTTATAAGGGATCTTTGAATTCTTTTGTAACAGATTTACTCAAATGTATTTATGAAGGATAAACACTTTTAAATAAATGATTTTATAAACTCTTTTGTTATAAACCTTGTTGTTACACAAGGTCACTATTTCATAGTATTCAAATCAAGTGGTTCACAACATGCTATTCAAATCAAGTGGTTCACAACATGGTATTCAAATCAAGTGGTTCACAACATGGTATTCAAATCAAGTGGTTCAAAACATGGTATTTGTTGGATCAGATGTTCTTAATTGATTCAATATTAGAGTATAGCAGCGGAATTCAAAATTGAATTAGCACAATGATAGCAAGAACAAAGTTCATTCAATCGCACAAGTTTGTTATAGAGAGAGAGTTTCTGCAAAAGGAATATCTCATTCAATTCACTAACTTCATTACATTACAAAATTGTCAACTGCCCTTATATAAAGACAGTGACGTCTGATGATGTCACATGATGTTGACACCTAACAGACAAAACAAAACAACTGAAATAACTAAACTACTGAGAATGTCTACAACATCTGAAGACATTCTCTTACAACTACTGAAGTAATAAAACTACTGAAGAATAAACTAAAACATCTGATGAGTAAACTACTCATCAGACTTTTACAAGAACTGAAAGAAAACTACTGAAGACTAAACTACACACTACAACATCTGATGACTTACACTTCAGCTGTTGTATATCACTTCAGATCTTGTATCTTCTGCACATTGAATGTCAGCCGTTGTGTTCTTCTTCAGTTGTTATAAGTGCTGTGAGACTTAGAGATTTTTCTGATCAGGCTCATTGGTTCTTTTAGTCCAACAAACTCCCCCTGAACCAATGCAGCCAAAAACCTCTAATTTATTTATGGTCTCACTTATTTACTCCCAGGCTGAAAGATAAGTCTTTTTCTTTGAGATCAGTATCAAAATGACCAGTTAAAGTGTATGCCTGATAATCAACAGCTTAAAAAAATCTAACAAGCAAAATATGAGAGGGAACTCCATTGGGGAAATGGACTATGAGCATTAACCCCTCTCATTTAAGCTATTGATCATATACTAACCTGAATGACTCCCTGACATAAGCCTCAAGTAATATTACCTTCTCTTCTGGAGTCAGCCTTTCAGGTTCACCTTCAAAGAAAGACTCAGGTCCATAATACTCAGACAAGTACCTGGCCGTTGTCCCATCATTCAGCTCAACTCTAGAAATCTCTCTGTATACAAACTCATCAGGACGCTTCCCTTCCAAAAACAGAGAAAGCTCATTTTGCTTAACACTTTCAAGTTTCCTGTACACCAATCCTTTCTTGATCATTTTGTTTTCTATGAACTTTGGAGCTTTTGAACCAGAGTTGTACATACTCTTGAAATCACTGATTATCTCCCAAGGATCAAGTATAGACCCTAGCATAATATCAGCACTTAATACCCTTCTGATTCTTCTGGCATAAGATGCTGGAGCCTCTCTCTTGTGTATCCTGTGAATGATTCTTGGATCAGGCCACATTCTAATCTGTTCCTTCCTATACTGGTAGGTGAACCTCAGAGCATACAACCTTTGAGCTTCTTTCTTCATTGCAATAATGGTTGATGTCTGAGGATAATCCTTGTCAACCATCTTTAAGATTTGCTCATCATGCTGTTTCTGATTCTCTTCTTCTTCAAGCTTCACTTTTACTGCCAACATTCTAGACTCTGGTGTGATCTTTGAATGTTGATCAAAAACCAGTGGCTTCTCAGGTACATGGTTGACAGGAAGAGTTACTTTCTTCTTTTGAATAGCAAGATCTGACCCAGTTGTTGCTGAATCAGGCTTTTGAACATTTGTTTTAATGACTGTAGAGATAGGCATCCTGTCTTCCTCATCTGAATCTTCCTCTTCTTCTTGAATTCTCAGTTGCCTTCTTTTCTTTAGAGGAGCCCTTACCTCAACACTTTCAGAAGATTTCTCAACCTCAACCCTCTGATTTTGAACTTCTTGTTCTTGCATCTCCTCTTGTTCAGTTTCTTGTACATCAGAGGTTATAACTTGTTCTGCACTTACCTTCTCAATGCTTACCTCAACTTCTTCAACATTTACATGTTCAACCTCCTCCTCAGCTCTGTTGGCAACCTCAGCAGTTTTATTCTTCTTCTGTCTCTTGTATGTCACTTGAATGGCAGGAGACCTTTCAGAAGCAATATCTTCATTGTCAGACCTTTGCCTTTTGGAAGCTGAAGTTGTGACTGACTCTGTTCCTAACTCCCCCTTTTTGGCTGCAGGGGAAGAAGGAGTATGAAGAGTTGTAAGTCTGGCAGTCACAGCATCATCTACCATCTGCTGAATTTGAGATTTGGAGGGTAGCCTCTCATCAAGGGCTTGGGTAATGATGGTTTTCAGTAAAGGAGTGATGAGAGGGATGACATTTAGAAGGGCAGCAGCTAATGCCTCTGGGGGGCTAGAACCCAAAGTATTAGTGCCTGAAGCAGTGGCTGGTGGTTTGTCAAATTGTGAAGTAGTGGTGGAAGTGTTTGGGTGACCTTCAGGATGAGAAGGTGCCATCTGTGGGGTAATTGGGGAAGATGGACTTTTGTCCTTGGACATTTTGGTGAGTAGCTCATTGAGTCTACAGACCTCAGCCTCAAGGATTTGATTCTTTTTCAGAACCTCAGCAAGTGTACGTTGGTCATCATCAGCCTTAGCTAAATCATCTGACCTCCTGAGAATATCAGGATCTACCTGAGTTGAGTGTGGCTCAACATGATCAGGTGCCCCTTTTTCTTGGTTCTGGGGACTTCCAACCTCAGGGGTAACCCCTTCATCAGTTGTTGCCTCTGACAAGGTCTTAGCAATGGTACCACTATCAATCACTCCAAATGATGGAGGTGATGAAGTAGCAGCCTTGTCAGATATCAGAATCTCTCTTTCCACACTAGGAGATCTGATGTGGTAGTCATGATCCTGTGGGTTATCAGAGACACTTTGATCCTCCCCCTCAATGTTGGAGCTAATCCCAGTAGTGATAGGTGTCTGGGAGGGGATGGGAGTGTTCAACTGATCCAGGATGTTTTCAATAACAAAAGTAGGGCTATTTGGGGTGGTTTTCATAGGAATTGGCTTTGAAAGAGAGTGCACCCGGGGAGATTTGTGCTGTTCAATAGAAACCTTTTCAAATGAAAGAGGTTCTAGAGATGTGTCTGCCCCTACAATGGTTGCTCCAGGATCCTGTTGAGAGGAAACCTGGGCGGTTTGAGCTGGTAGAGTCTGATGGTCCACTGGTTGACTACTCCCAGTGGCCATGTCATGCCTTGGTGAGGCATGGGCAGACTCAGGGGACTCATTTCCCTGAGCAGCCTTTTTGGGCTTTGTGGATTTGGGTTTGGTGGGGACCTTAGATTTTGATTTGAAAGAGGAGGCTGTGGGTTCCCTATGCTTGGGTTTTAGCTTTCGGGCAGCCTCTTTTAGAGTAAGGTTAGAGTTGTGTCGGGAATATACTTCCAACAAAACTGCTGGAGCAGAGATCCCCTGACCAACAAGGCCATTTTGCTGAAGCTGTTTCTCTATGATGGCCATGATAAAACGTGGATAGAGTAGCCATCTAGAAGAAACAGGCTTAGCAGCATGTTCAGTTAATTCAGAAAACAGGATTTGAGAAAAATTTAATTTTTGAGATTCAAGGATTGAATACAATACCTGTTGCCACCTGGAGGACATCTGGTCCCATGAAGAAGACTTCGGAGCCAAGCATATGTTGATCATATGAAATATCAGGCGCTCTGGGTCATTGAAGTGCTTCTTGAAAAGTGTTGAGTCACCCAAGTCACCCTGGTATTCATGACTTGTAAAACAGAGGTCAGTTACGCTCTTAGGGAATTGGGTGACAAGGTTAGCATCATCAAGCTGAAGAACTTCTCTTAGTTCAGCTGGGCTAATGAGCACGTGATGACCATTGACAGTTGAGCGAAGAGAAAGAACACCAGTTCCGATATTTATGAGCTCGACATTCATCCAGAATTGATGAATGGATTCGACATGAAGTGTGGGATTTATGAGAAAAGCGGTTTTGAATTGAGAAGCATTCATCAAATCCACAGCTTCATCAAACTTTGACCAGAAAGAGGATTTGGTCAGATAGGCAATGGAGTTATGACGCGGTTTCAAGGTTATGGACGCCATGGATGCAAAGACTGGAGAGGGAAAATAGGTTTTTGAAAAAGATGGAAAGTTCTGAGAAAGTGATAATGAAACAACTGAAGAAGGTTGAGTTTAATAGAGAAAACAACAGAAGTTAAAACAACTGAAGAGTAAAATTACTCATCAGGTGTTGTCGACAATTTTGTTCAGCAGTTGTTTTCATCAGTTGTTCATCAGACTTTGTGGAAATTTTGTTCATCAGAACTTGTGAACAATGTGTTCATCAGAACTTGTAAACAATTTGTTCATCAGAACTTGTAAACAATTTGTTCATCAGAACTTGTAAACAATTTGTTTATCAGAACTTGTAAACAATTTGTTCATCAGAACTTGTAAACAATGTTTGACCTTCAGTACTTAGTGAATCAATACTCATCAGTACTTGTAACTTAGAGTATTAGAAAAGGTCATATCTTTCCTTGAATCAGTACTTTTGATATGTATCAGTATTTACTGAAAATAACAAAAAGTTTCAAGGAAAAAAAAATTTATTTGAAAAGAAAAATTAAAAATTTATTTGATGAAAAACCAACCTATTCAAGTTGCAGCATACCAAGCCTTAGAACTAAATTTTGAAAAGTTGAGGTGTCTAAAGGCTTAGTAAAGAGGTCTGCAAGCTCATCAGCACTAGGAACAAACTTTGGATCAATCAGACCCTTTTCATAACAATCTCTTATAAAATGATGTCTGATCTCAATGTGTTTAGTCCTAGAGTGCTGAACTGGATTCTTGACAATACAAAGAGCTGAAGCACTATCCATTAACTATGGTGTCTTCAGTTCTTTGATGCCATAATCCAAGAGTTGAGACTGAAGCCAGAGAATTTGTGAAGTACAACTTGCAGCAGCAATGTACTCGGCTTCAGCAGTGGAAGTGGCAACAGATGTTTGTTTCTTACTTTGCCAAGAAACCAGGCAATTTCCTAGAAATTGACACCCACCAGAAGTAGATTTTCTTGAGAGTTTGCATCCTGCATAGTCACTATCAGAAAAAGCAACTAGCTTGCAGGAATGTCCAGTGGAGTACCATATTCCCAGGGATTGAGTACCTTGTAAGTATCTGAAAATTCTTTTCACAGCAATCAGATGAGATTCTTTAGGTGCAGCCAGAAATCTAGCACAAACACATGTGGCAAACATAATGTCTGGCCTTGATGCAGTTAGATACATCAAAGAGCCAATCATACATCTATAAAGAGTTTCATCCACTGAAGAACCTTTCAGATCAGCATCAAGTTGTGTGGTGCTGCTCATGGGGTTAGAACATGGTTTACAGTTTTGCAAATCAAATTTCTTTAACAGCTCTTTTGTGTATTTTGATTGGTGAATGAAAATTCCATCAGGTTTTTGTTTAATTTGAAGACCCAAGAAAAACTGTAGTTCCCCCATGGCACTCATTTCAAAATTTTTGGTCATAAGCTCAGTGAAAGCATCACACAACTTTAGATCAGATGAAGCAAATATAATGTCATCAACATAAATTTGAACAAGTAGCTTATGCTGTCCTACATTCTTTATGAATAAAGTTTTATCAATGGAGCCTCTAGTGAAATTATTTTTGAGAAGAAAAGTGGATAAAGTGTCATACCAGGCTCTAGGTGCTTGTTTCAGCCCATAAATAGCTTTATCAAGCTTGTACACCCAATCAGGATGTTTATTGTCCTCAAAGCCTGGAGGTTGACACACATACACTTCCTCTTTTATTTTACCATATAAGAAAGCACTTTTGACATCCATTTGAAAAACTTTAAGTTTATGTAGGGCAGCATATGCTAATAACAACCTAATTGCTTCTAGTCTGGCTACAGGGGCAAAAGTTTCATCATAATCAATACCTTCTTCCTGAGAAAACCCCTGTGCAACCAGTCTAGCTTTGTTTTTAATGATTTGACCATTTTCATCTGTTTTATTCCTAAACACCCATTTTGTGCCTATTGCACACTTACCTGGAGGTAGAGAAACCAGCTCCCAAACTTGTTGCTTCTTGAACTGCAACAACTCCAACTGCATTGCCTCCACCCAGCCAATGTCTCTAAGTGCTATGTGATAGTTCTTTGGCTCTTGTTGACTGACAAATAGAGCATAAAGACAAAAGTTGGATAATTGACTTCTTGTTGAAACACCTGCAGAAATATCGCCAAGAACTTGAGATAATGGATGATCCTTCAGTTCTTGATATGGAATAAGATCATTGCAAGTGTTTGCTGGAGGTCCAGATGCTGCAGTTGAAGAAGATGCAGGGAACAAAGCGGCTGGAATTTCAAATGATGTGGAAGAATCCAGAATTTCATCAGCATTTGTATTTGGAGGAGCAACTGGAGCAGGAGGAGCATCAGATTTAGCAGATAATGGCAGATGATCACTAAATCTGAACAGATGAGTACTTTCATCTTCATCATCAGGACTTCCTTGTGTGGTTTCTGTAGAAGCTTTTGGTGGATCTGCAGTAAGTACCTCATGTGCTTCAACATTAGGCTCAACTGGAAATTCATGTTGCAAGATGTTAAGATCAAACATCTCAGCAGGATTTTGAGGAATGAAATCTTTGGGACATTCATTGAATTTAACATGAAGAGTTTCTTCAACAATCTTTGTTCGACAATTGAACACTCTATAAGCCTTGCAAGTTGAAGAATATCCAACAAAATATCCTGCATCAACTTTGGAATCAAACTTTGTGAGTTGATCTTTGGTGTTAAGGATATAACATGGACACCCAAAAGCTCTGAAGAAGGAAATCAAAGGAGTTAGATTGTGAAGTATTTCATATGGAGTTTTCAACCATCTTTGATTTACTAGAACCCTGTTTTGCACATAGCAAGCTGTGTTAACAGCTTCTGCCCAGAAGGTCAGTGGCAAACCAGAATCAGCCAACATTGTTCTGGCAGCTTCAATCAAAGTCCTATTTTTCCTTTCTACAACTCCATTTTGTTCAGGAGTTCTGGGAATGCTGTACTGTCTCTGAATTCCCTTTGACATATAAAATTCATCCAGAATGTGATTTCGGAATTCAGTGCCATTATCACTCCTAACACACTTGATAGGAATAGAATATTGCTTTTCAGCATATAACACAAAGTTTATAATAACCTTGGCAACCTCACCTTTTGAGTGTAAGAAGAAAGTCCAGACAAACTTTGAATAGTCATCAACAATAACTAGACAATACTTCTTCTTTGCCATAGACATTATCTGCACTGGACCAAACAAATCCATGTGCAGTAGTTGCAGACAACCAGTGGATTTGGAGTCTCCAATTGGAGGAAAAGAGACTTTGTGTTGCTTTCCTTTCAAGCAGGCAGTACAATTCTCATCACAGCTAAAATCCTTTAAAGGAAGACCTCTAACCAAACCATGTTTCACCAATTGATTCATGTTTTTGATGTTCACATGACCTAATCTTCTATGCCACAGATTAGATTCCTTGAAAGAGGCCTTAGAAAATAAACAAGGATGACCCTTGACAGAGATTTTCTTAGATAAATCAAAGGCATATACCTTTCCCACTCTGTTAGCCTTAAGAAGTGTATACTCATCTAAAACTTTCCCAATCAAAGGCAGCACATCAGAGGATAGAATCCTACAATCTTGCTTAGTGAAAAGAGAAACATGACCCTTATCACACATTTGACTAACACTCAGAAGATTGTACTTAAGATTTTCAACATGATTCACATCATCAAACCTAATCTCACCATTTGTTACCACACCTTTACCTATAATGTAACCCTTAGCATCATTTCCAAAGGACACAAATCCTTTCCTTCCAGTGAAATAATTATGAAGGAGAGATCTGCTCCCAGTCATATGCATGGATCCTCCACTATCAACATACCAGATGCTATTTTGGCATGCTGAAGGACCCTGCATATAACAACACACTCAGTTAGACTTTTGGACCCAAACCATTTTGGTTTTGGGTCTGTTAACACATGAAGAAACAGAAGTAACATTGTCAGGTGAAGCAACACTTGAAGCATTCTTATCAGAAGATTTTGCTTTGACTTTTGATTTTGATTTCTTTTTGTGAAATGAATCAACAGATGCCTCTGCTAGATTCACTCTTCCTAGCAGTTGTTGCATCATTATCATCAGTTGATTATGATTTTGTGTCAAGATTTTGATTTCATTAGACACATTCTGACCTGACTTTGGATTTTTGGGTTTTAACACCTTAGTTTCTTTAACTGATGAAGAATTTTTCAAGTGTTGTTTCTTTGAATCTGGAACAACCCCTTTACCTTTCTTGGAAATATTTGATTCATTTCCATGTGAGGTTTTTCCAGATTTTGAACTTACTGATGATTCTGGTACAAACTTGGACCGAAATTCAGTTTTCATTTTGAGAATGTTCTTGTTTTTATGCTTTATTTTGTTGAATTTAGAACCTCTTCTGTACCAGCATTCATCAGTGGAGTGATTAAACAGCCTACATATTTCACAAGGCACCCTCTTTTGCTTTCCCTTGTGATTATCTACAAGTACTGATGACTTAGATACTGAGTTTTTGTTCTTCAGTACATTTGAAGCATCAATATTTGTAGACAAATTGACAACAGCTGATGTGTTGACAACCTCTGAAGAGTTGTTCTTCAGCACTTGTCTATCAACACTTTTCCACTTATCAGTAGTTGTACTATCAGCTTTTTCTACAACTACTGAAGAGTGATTCTGACTTATCAGAAGCCGTGCATCTTTCTCTCCAGTGCCATGCCCATCTGACTTAACCAGTTTTAAATTTAATTCATTTGAAACATTTTCATCAGGATCAATCTCAATTAAAACACTATCCTGACATGTTGCATCCTGGATAACATTTGTACATCCAAGAGAATAAGAATAAGTTTCAATATCCATATTTTCAGATTCAGATTTGCATACACTTGAATCACTTTCAAATGATTCTTCAGCATCAGACTTTTCTGAAGATTTGGTGGATTGGTATACACTGTCCCCTTCAGACTCACAGTTAAGATTTTTTGGTGTATACTCAGTTGGAGGAGCAGTGTGATTGTAGCCAATACCAAACTTCACATTTGATGCTGTTTGCTTGTTTAACAGCAACTCAAACCCCTTGCAAGATTCAACCCATTTTGCACATTCTACTTGGGTTGCTGCAAGTGTTTGTTTCAGATCATTGTGTTTTACAAGCATGACTTCCACCCTTGCTTTTTCATCAGACAATTGACACTTGAGTTTATAAATTTCAGACTCTTTTTCATTCAAAAATTTTTCAAATTCAGTTTTATTCTTTGTCATGACTCTTTCTAAATCCAACTTCTCATTGATTAACTCAACATTGATTTCTCTAATGGAAGCAAATGCTGAAACACAAGACTCTGAACACAACTTAGCTTTGGATTCAGATGATACCTGGGATGTTGAAGAAGTTGAACTTGAGGTGTCAGTTGAATCAATAGCCATCAAAGCAAGATTCCCAAATGGATTGTCTCCACCATGTGGACCAGTTTCAGAGTAAGGCTGCATGTTGAAGTCAGATAAATCATCAGGTAGACTACTCCAATCAACTACTCCAGGAGTAAAGAAACTCTGATGTTGTTGTTGTTGAGACTGTTGATTGGTTTGAGATTTGCTGGGATCAGGAAGAGCAGGTGATTGAGGAGGAATTAATGCTGGAGTGTGAGTAGGTTGAGGCATGTATAAACAAGGATATGGATATGGCATAGGATTTTGTGGAACAAAGTGAGCTGGATAGAATTGTTGTTGACTAGTACCAGAAGATTGTGGTCCTTTGCTTGATGTGTTGTTGCTTGGAAAAGTCACAAAAGGTGCAGCAGAGTTAGAACCAGTAGATTTGCACTCCCTAGCAAAGTGACCAAGTCTGTGACACTTATGGCACCTCAGCTTCCCTTTGTCAAATCCAACTTTGGTTTTGCCAGATAATCCAGGGAACTTTCTTCCTGTTCGTTTATAGAACTTTTGTGATCTGATGTTGATTAATGCCATTTGACTCAAAATGTCCATCTCCTCTAGATCATCATCTGGGATTCCTTTCAAATCATCCATCACAAAACACAAGTTATCACCATAATTTCCTGCATTACCATCAACTCCCACAAAAGCATGTTCAGAATTGTTAGTTGAAAAATCAATATGTTCATCATAAGAACATTCAGACCCATTAAACTCTGACTCCTGACCTATCAAAGCAGTGTTACCAGGAACAAAATCATCAGCAAGTTTTCCAGATGAAGACAGTTTTCTCTTCTGTTCTACCTCTCTCTCAAAAGTTAAGAGTTTCCCATGTAATTGGGTGAGAGATAGATTTTCCAGATTAGCATTAGAGCGTAGGACAATTGTGTATGTGTCCCATCTCTCAGGCAGTGATCTGAGAAATCTGTTATTCATCTGACTATTAGTATATTCTTGCTTAACCATTTTCAACTCAGAAATTAAACATGAGAACCGCTCAAATTGTTGAGTCAATGATTCACCCTTTCTGTGAGAAAATGTCTCATACTGCTGAGCAAGGATTTCTCTAGTATTTGCTAAAACCTCATCGGTTCCACCAAATTGTTCAAATTGTTGGATCAGATGTTCTTAATTGATTCAATATTAGAGTATAGCAGCGGAATTCAAAATTGAATTAGCACAATGATAGCAAGAACAAAGTTCATTCAATCGCACAAGTTTGTTATAGAGAGAGAGTTTCTGCAAAAGGAATATCTCATTCAATTCACTAACTTCATTACATTACAAAATTGTCAACTGCCCTTATATAAAGACAGTGACGTCTGATGATGTCATATGATGTTGACACCTAACAGACAAAACAAAACAACTGAAATAACTAAACTACTGAGAATGTCTACAACATCTGAAGACATTCTCTTACAACTACTGAAGTAATAAAACTACTGAAGAATAAACTAAAACATCTGATGAGTAAACTACTCATCAGACTTTTACAAGAACTGAAAGAAAACTACTGAAGACTAAACTACACACTACAACATCTGATGACTTACACTTCAGCTGTTGTATATCACTTCAGATCTTGTATCTTCTGCACATTGAATGTCAGCCGTTGTGTTCTTCTTCAGTTGTTATAAGTGCTGTGAGACTTAGAGATTTTTCTGATCAGGCTCATTGGTTCTTTTAGTCCAACAGTATTCAAATCAAGTGGTTCACATCATGGTATTCAAATCAAGTGGTTCAAAACATGGTATTCAATTCAAGTGGTTCATTTCATGGTATTCAAAACAAAGGATTTAATTCGTGGAATTAAATCCAGGTTTTCAATTCATGTTATCAAATAAGGCATTAACACATCCGGTTAAAGTAAGATTCAGAAACATGGTGTCTATTGTTGTAAACAAACTTGTAAAAGCATCAAGTATCATTTTCATTAGCGTTAGTACTGGGTGATCACAACAAGGGAAAGCGGACACACACATTGGGGGCAGGCCGATTGCTGCAGTTAGCTTTTAAATTTGTTTTATAAACTAACTGCAGATTTCGGTTACATATGGTTTTATCAAAACTGTTGACACATTATCTAACTCCAAACGTGGTTTTGGGACTTGATATTATATTTTGACTCTCGTGCAAACAGTGATTGGACTGTTTACACTCATTTTCTTACTTGATGTTAGTTTGGGTTGCAGCTCATCCGTGTGAATCTTATGTTGCTTTAACTTACCTATGCCTTATATCATATACTCATGTTTACAAATGTTTAAACCTATTGTTCTCACCAACTACGTCTGTAGTTGACAGTTATTTTTCACGTGTTTCAGGTAATCAGGTTTAAGACATTCTCAGAGACAACTAAGGAGACCATACTAAGATAGAACAAGATGAAGAAACATGCTAGGATGGATTAGAAACACACTAAATCTTAAATGTTTAATTGTCTTGTTTGGAGTCTTATTTTGTAAACTATATTTTGGGTCTGTAGTTGTCTTCATTTTGGTAGATAGATTGTCTGTAACTAAACGACTGTCTAAACATTATGAAATGTAGTAATCCATTGTGGTTGTTCTTATTCAATACTTGTGCATGATTCAACTGTTCATACGTCACCGCGCCGTGGATTCCGCACGTGGCGCAGGGGTGTGACAGGTTGGTATCATAGCCAAGGTTGTAGAGAACTAGGAAAAACCCAATGTTTTATGACCTAGACTATAACCTAAGCTACCCAATAGGACTAAGTGCTATAGGCTTGAGGATACTTAGGATCTAAGTAACTTAAGTGAGCATTAAGTCTACAATAAGCTTGAAAGAGCTTAGGGACATTTTACTAAGATTAGATATCGAGTCAAAGAATTTGGATCGGACTTCTATAATTTTAGAAACCGAATTAAATTCTCACACATATGCATTTAAGGATTTCAGAGGCAAGGATCTGTATTCATAGTATCCTTGATCTGAAATTCTCACACAAAGATCATTATAGGATTTAGAGGCAAAGATTGATATCTTTGACCTAAGATCCTTGTCATATTCATTATGGGATTTAGAGGCAAAGATCTATTAATTTAGTATCTTTGATCTAAGATCCTTGTCATATTCATTATGGGATTTAGAGGCAAAGATCTATTAATTTAGTATCTTTGATCTAAAGTCCTTGTCATATTCATTATAGGAATTCAAATGTCAAGATCTATTAATTTAGAGTCTTGATTTGAAATCCTTGTCATATTCATTATAGGAATTCAAATGTCAAGATCTATTAATTTAGAGTCTTGATTTGAAATCCTTGTCATGCTCATTATAGGAATTCAAAGGTCAAGAACTATTAATTTAGAACCTTGATTTGAAATCCTTGTCATTGTTATCATTATCAGGTGTTCATTATCATAGGAACTTTATAACTTAGAATCTGTGTAATAGTATTCTTTAGTTGAAGTTCTCACAAGAGATCATTATACTCGATACTGTAGGTATTGAGAACCTAGGTTAATTAACCTAGGACACACATGCTAAAACCTAAGGTTTTAATTTCTAAGTAAATTAAGAACCATGGTTTACATAATCATTATCATAGTCACAGAACAAGAGGCAATCATGAAACAATCGTAATCAATCAACAGTTTGAATCTTAGCCCCAAATATAGACGAAGGATTAACGCTGATGTGTTGAGGTAAGTGGTGGGTCGGTGAGAGCTTACCCTATATATAAGCTTATTTCAGTATGTTAGGGGGAATCCGGCGTTTGTATTTGGAGTGAGGATTCGGGATCAACTGGACACATGGATCATTAGTCAAACACATGGGATACAAACATTCGGGAAACAATCATTGGTGAATCAAATCATAGTGCAATTCAAACTTGGATGAACCAAACATTATGGTGAATCAATCAAGTTGTGAACATTTTCAATGTAAACCTTAAGTGAAATTCTTAAGTGATTACATCATTAGTACTTACTGGCATAAGTTAACAGGAAAGTGTAGAACACACGTATGATTTAGTTCTACATGTTAACAACTGTTAGTAGGTGCACGCATAACATAATCATAGTTCAATCATGGAATCAATCATAGTTCAAGTTGATCAAAGATCATGAGATTCTTAATCAATGGAACACACTTGGAAATCAGTACAAACATGTTGCCAAACGCTAGCAAGGGCATGATCGTGGTATATCGAAACGGTGGTGGGCAGCGAGAGTGAGCCCTATATATAAACTATTTTCGGTATATCGGGAAAGTGTCAGTGTGTAGGTTTGGTGGAGAGATCATGGGACATCGTACACATTCACATGATAAGTATGCAAATAAGTTGATAACTTATACGTGTACTAGATCATATTACAATTGAATGATAATACTAGTAGTATGGATATATTACTGACCTATCATGAAAATTCAATTGTATCCTTCCTCATTACTGACCCACTTGTGGCTTCTATTCGTAGAATGCCTCCCCGACGTGATCCTAACGGAGGGGGTTCAACAAGTGGCAACGACGATGAGATCAACAAGATTGCTCGAGCTATCGCGGTTCATATGCGGGATGTGATTCCTGGCATGGTCACTGATATCACCCAGAATCTTCGAGGAAGTACCAGTGATTCCGCACACAACTCAAATGCCACTAACGCTGGAACTGCTAACTTTACTTTCAAGCAGTTCAACGATGCTAAGCCTCCTAAGTACTCTGGTACCGAGGGAGCTACCGGCCTACTGCAATGGCTGGAAAGCATTGAAGACATTCTCGACTTCACTGGATGTCCTGAGAATCTGAAGGTCAAGATGGCCTCAAGCGCTTTTCATAAAGGCGCACTCACTTGGTGGAATTCTGAAAAGAACACCAGAGGACGTGAAGTTGCTCTAGCTTTACCATGGGACGGATTCAAGAACTTACTGGTGGAAAAGTTTTGTCCACGTCATGAACTGAAGAAACTGGAGGTGGAGATGTGGAATCTGGTGCAAGATAGTGGTGAGAACACAAAGTATACAACTCGGTTCCATGAGTTGTGCATTCTGGTACCCCATTTGGTTACTCCTCTATCCCGCAGGATAGAGAAATACATTGAAGGTTTGCCTTTGGTTGTCAGAGGAACTGTTATGGGGAACAACCCCACTACTCTGGAAGCAGCCATTCAACTTGGTGCTACTCTTACGGAAGAGTATGTGAAGTCTGGAGTGCTCAACCGAAAGGGATTCAAGAGAGCACAGATTGAAGAAGGCAAGAAGCCTGAGCAGCACCATCACAAGAAGAAGAAGCAAAAGACGATCAAGAATTTTGCAGCGTTGACTGCAGCTACACCTACTCATGCCACACCTATCACTGCTATGCCACAACCAGCTAATGCCAGAAAGCCTTATACTGGCCAGTTCCCACTTTGCACCAAATGCCAGTATCATCATCTGCCCAACACTCCATGCAGGAAGTGTCTCAAATGTGGGCGTATGGGACATTTTGCAGCTACTTGTAGATCTACTCATCTTGCTGCTGCAACAACTGCTACCACAACCACTAATGCTACAGGTGGAAGAGTCTGTTATAATTGTGGAGCAGAGGGACACTTCAGAAATCAGTGTCCAAAACTCAACAACAATACTGCTGCTCGTGCTTTTGTCATGGGACTGCTGAAGCACGTGAGGATCCGGCAGTCATCACGGGTACATTTCTTATCAATGATCGCTATGTTTCTATCATATTCGATACTGGAGCTGATAAAAGCTTTATCTCTGCTCATACTGCTTCTGTTCTTAATATGCAACTATCTATACTTACTGCTCCCTATACAGTAGAAGTAGCGAATGGTAAGACTATAATTGTAGATTCCATAATCCATGGTTGTGAATTAAGATTAAATGACCATCTTTTCTCCATCGATCTCATTCCTATGACTCTCGGAAGCTTCGAAGTTGTAGTAGGAATGGATTGGTTATCCAAAAACAATGCTGAAATCGTATGCTCTGAGAAACTTATTCGAATTCCCCTACCGTCCGGCGAAACAATGATAGTCTACGGCGCGAAACCATGCCGCGGATTGAAGATTGTATCGTGCATCAAAGCGAGGAAGTACTTGAAGAAGAAATATTATGCTTTCCTAGCTCATGTAGTGGAAAAGAAACCTGAAAAGAAAGCAGTTGGAGATGTTCCAGTTATCAAAGAATATCCAGACGTATTTCCAGAAGACTTGCCTGGACTACCACCAGTCCGACAAGTGGAGTTTAGAATTGATCTCGTCCCTGGAGCAAACCCAGTGGCGAAGTCACCGTATCGATTAGCACCGTCTGAGATGCAAGAACTGTCTAGTCAGCTTCAAGAACTTTTAGACAAAGGTTTCATAAGACCGAGTTTCTCTCCATGGGGAGCTCCGGTTCTCTTTGTCAAAAAGAAAGACGGTTCATTTCGTATGTGCATCGACTATCGTGAGTTGAACAAGTTGACAATCAAGAATAGATATCCTCTGCCCAGGATCGATGATCTGTTTGATCAATTACAGGGAGCAACTTGCTTCTCTAAGATTGACTTACGATCTGGGTATCATCAGTTAAGAGTAAATGATGAGGATATACCAAAGACTGCATTTAGGACTCGATATGGACACTATGAGTTTGTGGTTATGCCATTTGGGTTGACCAACACACCTGCAGTGTTCATGGACTTGATGAATCGAGTCTGCAGACCTTACTTGGATCAGTTTGTTATTGTCTTTATTGATGATATACTGATTTATTCCAAGTCGGAACAAGAGCATGAAGATCATTTGAGGAAAGTCTTAGAGTTACTAAGAGCTGAGCAACTCTATGCTAAATTCTCAAAGTGTGAATTTTGGCTAAAGGAAGTTCACTTCTTAGGACATGTCATAAACAAGGATGGGATACATGTAGATCCAGCCAAGATTGAGGCGATTAAGAACTGGACTACTCCATCTACTCCGACAGAGATTCGTTCATTTCTGGGTTTGGCAGGTTATTACAGAAGATTCATTGCAAACTTCTCTAAGATAGCCTTGCCACTTACCACTTTGACTCAGAAAAGTCAAGCGTTTTTATGGGGACAGAAACAGGAAGATGCATTTCAACTTCTTAAACAGAAGTTATGCAACTCCCCTATCCTTAGTCTTCCAGAAGGCAGTGATGATTTCATTGTCTACTGCGATGCTTCAAACCTTGGTCTTGGTTGTGTACTTATGCAACGGGACAAGGTCATTGCTTATGCTTCAAGACAACTTAAGGTTCACGAGAAGAATTACACTACTCATGACCTTGAGCTAGGGGCTGTGGTCTTTGCATTGAAGATTTGGAGACACTACCTGTACGGTACTAAATGTGTCATCTATACAGACCACAAGAGCCTGCAACACATTCTCAATCAGAAAGAACTCAACATGAGACAACGACGTTGGGTTGAGCTTCTAACTGATTACGACTGTGAGATTCGTTACCATCCGGGTAAAGCCAATGTGGTGGCGGATGCTCTTAGTCGCAAGGATCCAGTCAAACCGATTCGTGTAAGAGCCATGGAGATCAACACACAGCCAAACTTGAAAGACTTGATTCGTATTGCACAACAACAAGTAGTAACAGATAATCAACTCAAGACAGACTTGGATTGTGGCATCGAGAAGAAACTAGAACCCCGAGCTGATGGGTTGTTATATCTCAACGGCCGCATTTGGATTCCAAAGTCTGAAGAATTGCGCACACTCATCTGTGATGAGGCTCATAAGTCGCGATACTCAGTTCATCCTGGAGCCGATAAGATGTATCAGGACTTGAGGACATCTTACTGGTGGCCGGGAATGAAGAAAGACATAGCACTGTACGTGGGAAAGTGTCTTACATGTTCAAAGGTCAAAGCAGAACATCAAAATCCTTCGGGACTTCTGCAGCAACCTGAAATTCCTCAATGGAAATGGGAGCAAATTTCCATGGATTTCATAACTAAGTTGCCGAGAACTCCACGAGGTTTCGATTCAATTTGGGTGTTCGTTGATCGACTCACCAAATCTGCTCATTTTCTCCCTATCCGAGAGGATTACAAAATGGAGAAGCTATCTACTCTGTACATCAACGAAATCATTGCACGTCATGGTACACCAACATCAATCATTTCTGATCGTGATAGTCGTTTCACTTCTCGCTTTTGGCAATCATTGCAAAAGGCTTTGGGAACGCGTGTTAATCTTAGCACGGCGTATCATCCTCAAACCGACGGCCAAAGCGAAAGGACTATCCAAACACTTGAAGACATGCTTCGTTCTTGTGTCATTGACTTCGGTGGAAGTTGGGACCCTCATCTCCCACTCATTGAGTTTTCATATAACAATAGCTATCATACGAGCATTCAATGTGCACCATTCGAAGCTCTATATGGTAGAAAGTGCCGATCACCGGTCTGTTGGACCGAGATTGGTGACTCATAGGTCGTAGGACCAGAACTCGTTCAGGAAACATCAGACAAGATCACAATCATTCAGTCACGGCTTAAGGCCGCACGAGATCGGCAGAAGAGTTATGCTGATCGACGTTGGAAACCGCTTGAGTTTCAAGTCGGTGACCGAGTCTTACTCAAAGTTTCTCCCTGGAAAGGCGTTGTCCGATTCGGGAAGAAAGGGAAACTTGCACCAAGGTATGTTGGACCTTTTCAGATCCTGGAACGGATTGGTCCCGTAGCCTACAAACTCAAACTTCCAGTGGAGCTAAGCAATGTTCATGATACTTTTCATGTATCAAATCTTAAGAAATGCTTAGCGGATCATGATGTTCAGATTCCACTGGAAGACATACAGATTCAAAACAACATGCAATTCATAGAACGTCCAGTTGAGATCATGGATCATGGGGTCAAGAAACTTAAACGCAGCCGTATCCCGATCGTGAAAGTACGATGGGAGGGCAAACGCGGTGCTGAGTTCACCTGGGAACGTGAAGACCAGATGAAGCTTAAGTACCCTCATCTTTTTACAGTATCTTCGGCTAGTTAATTTCGGGACGAAATTCCCTTAACTAGGGGAGACTGTAACATTTGTACATTTAGTCATGATAGTTGTAAACAGTGTTAGAACAGTGTGTGTACATGTTCAGTCAGTCAATGTGAATCATGTGTCATTATGTGCTTGTGTGTTAGAATCTTTATCAGTTATCAAGTATGTATTATTTATTTACAGTCGATTCCACTAGGCAAGAACAGTAACTGGTTATATCGAAACAGTGGTGGGCAGCGAGAGTGAGCCCTATATATATATTGAGTTCGGTGTAACAGGTTAGTGTTAGTGCGTAGTGGCGAGACGAATATTATAACAATTAATTAATTCACAAGAATCGTAATACGTAAGCGAGACTGAGTATAGTTATGGGTGACGATCCATAATGATACGAATGTTGAACTTATAATTATGATTAAACGACTTTAAATAATTAATACGATCGAAAAACGTACGCGATTTCGGGTATACACGTAATTGTGAATGTTTAACGATCTGGCAACACACGAAGAGTAAAAATAATTATATTAATTATTTTATATTTTTACAATTTTGAAACTCATCATTTATTTGAGTTTAATAACTCCTTTATTTTAAACCGCGTAAAATACGCGTTACGTGTCGGAAATGCGAACCGAGCGACCGAAACGAACCCGAATATCACTCGGGCTATAAAAGCCTTGAACAAGGCTTAAACCTTCATTTATTACCTCACCAACTCACTCTCTCTCTACAATTTCGTCTACCCTCTCTCTCTCTAAGAAAACCGACTTCAAACGCGCATAACTCGCTTATTTCTCAACGGATTCCGGAGTTCTTGGTGTCCACGCGAAGCCCTCGACATCCTCTACACGAAAGTACAAGAATTTTGCAGATCCATCCAGCCAATCTCGAGGTAATGAAGCTTGAATGGTCACGAGTTTAGGGTTTTCAAACGTGGGTTTGTTTAAACCCGACCCTTAGCCGGATTTAGTCAACCACAATCGATTTCGAGGCCATAGAAACATTCCTTGATGATAGCTTAGCTTAGATCGAGGCTTGGATACAGGAGTTCGATGATGGTGATGCGGCTGGCAACAGGTTCGACGGCCGAACCTTCTTCCTCAGGTGGCCGAACCCTATTGAGGCTCAACGAACCTGCATGGTTCGTTAGATAGCAGCCGAACCCTTAGGGGATCTCTTGAACCTGTGCCGAGCCTTCATGCCTTCGACGAACCGTCCTAAGGCCACGAACCCTTCTGGATCAAGCGAACCCTTACATGCTGTTGACCGAACCCAGCCGAAGTCTCCATGCAAGCGAACCCTCCTTGCTGCGAACCTTCATGCATCCCACGAATCTTCTTGTAGTCACGAACCCTAAGGGATGAACGAACCTTCAAGCTGATGAACATCTAGCCGAACCCTATAGGGTTTCACGAGCCTACACGAACCATGCATGATGTCATGTTACCCGAACCCTGCTGTACGTATTGCCGAACCAGCCTGTTAGTCGAACCCTCGAGCACGTAGCGAACCCTGCAATGGTTCGTCCAATATTAGCCGAACCTTAGGTGAAGGAGTCCACGAACCATCATTGGGTTATCATGCAACGAACCTAGGCTTTGAACTCCTAAGGTTCGCTGCCCAAGTTGGCAGCCATGAACCCTTTCGGCCCAAACAAATTCTACTCGGCCCAATCTTATTAGAACTCGGCCCATAGATGTAAACCAAGCACGATTGAGATAGGTTGGCCCATTAAGATCTTTAAATAGGCCCAATATCACTTTGGAACCTTATATGGCCTACCTATACCTTGGATGACCAACTTAAATCCGTTAGGTCCAATTCAAGTCCATTCGTTTCGCTAAGATTTTAATCGGGTTGATATCGTCTTTGGCATGTTACAAAGGTTAAATACTCGTTGTTAGGCCAACATCACATTCACTGGGCCCAACACCTCATTCAATTGGCCCATTGTAATTTTAATGACCTATGGCCTTTGGTTAAGTCCATCATGATTTTATGGACTTAAGGCCCATCGTTGGTCACGACTCAAAGTGATTGTAATTTGATCTTAGATGTTTTAAGTTGCAACTTAACTTAATCATGGATCAAGTTACAATCTCATGAACTAAAACAATTGGAACATCTTTTCATAAATCATAAGTAATCGATGGTTATCAAATCCTAGAACATTTATCATTTACGCATAAGATTTATGCACAAGGATCATTTCACATTCGTTTCTTGAACCCATGATCAATCAAGTGATTCAAATCATAACTTTCAAGTTTTCACAACAATCAAATCATGAGAACACAAGTCAATCAATGAATCAAAGTCTATACAATTATAAATCCTATATCTTATGTATGATTACAATGTTATAGGAAACAATTAGAAGTCCTGTTTGCTACTTGCTATCTGTTTTAGTTCAGAGTCTACTGCAGACAGGTGAGAACCTTAGCCCCTCTTTTACTGTTTTATAACTGTTTTGGGGTGGAACACGTGATCAAAATAATCGTTTACAATCATATTTCATTACACAAGGTGTGCGTATGCTTATAAACATTATGGATTCATTGTACGAATCCTAGGAACTCATCAACTGTTTTAAAGGACTTATCAATTACTAAACTATTTTCACTAAAAAGGTTTTATAAGGGATCTTTGAATTGTTTTGTAACAGATTTACTCAAATGTATTTATGAAGGATAAACACTTTTAAATAAATGATTTTATAAACTCTTTTGTTATAAACCTTGTTTTTACACAAGGTCACTATTTCATAGTATTCAAATCAAGTGGTTCACAACATGGTATTCAAATCAAGTGGTTCACAACATGGTATTCAAATCAAGTGGTTCACAACATGGTATTCAAATCAAGTGGTTCAAAACATGGTATTCAAATCAAGTGGTTCACATCATGGTATTCAAATCAAGTGGTTCAAAACATGGTATTCAATTCAAGTGGTTCATTTCATGGTATTCAAAACAAAGGATTTAATTCGTGGAATTAAATCCAGGTTTTCAATTCATGTTATCAAATAAGGCATTAACACATCTGGTTAAAGTAAGATTCAGAAACATGGTGTCTATTGTTGTAAACAAACTTGTAAAAGCATCAAGTATCATTTTCATTAGCGTTAGTACTGGGTGATCACAACAAGGGAAAGCGGACACACACATTGGGGGCAGGCCGATTGCTGCAGTTAGCTTTTAAATTTGTTTTATAAACTAACTGCAGATTTCGGTTACATATGGTTTTATCAAAACTGTTGAAACATTATCTAACTCCAAACGTGGTTTTGGGACTTGATATTATATGTTGACTCTCGTGCAAACAGTGATTGGACTGTTTACACTCATTTTCTTACTTGATGTGAGTTTGGGTTGCAGCTCATCCGTGTGAATCTTATGTTGCTTTAACTTACCTATGCCTTATATCATATACTCATGTTTACAAATGTTTAAACCTATTGTTCTCACCAACTACGTCTGTAGTTGACAGTTATTTTTCACGTGTTTCAGGTAATCAGGTTTAAGACATTCTCAGAGACAACTAAGGAGACCATACTAAGATAGAACAAGATGAAGAAACATGCTAGGATGGATTAGAAACACACTAAATCTTAAATGTTTAATTGTCTTGTTTGGAGTCTTATTTTGTAAACTATATTTTGGGTCTGTAGTTGTCTTCATTTTGGTAGATAGATTGTCTGTAACTAAACCACTGTCTAAACATTATGAAATGTAGTAATCCATTGTGGTTGTTCTTATTCAATACTTGTGCATGATTCAACTGTTCATACGTCACCGCGCCGTGGATTCCGCACGCGGCGCAGGGGTGTGACAAATACTGACAACCTCCCAATGCAGTGCAACATGTTTATATATAGGGCATACGTAGACTTGACCGCAGTCGCATCATCTGCCGTCCCACCACCGTTGCAATGCACCACGATTATGCCCTTGTTAGAAGTTAGGGTCTTAATATGTTTTTCCCAAGCTTTCCACTTCACAGCCTTATCCTATGAGGGATAATTATTAGTGAAGTGTGTTCAAGTACTTCTGACATCTAGGTTTGCCTAATGTCTAAGTTCACCTGACTCTAGCTGCAACTATTTTCTAAGTTCACCTAATGTCTTAGTTCACCTGACAATTAAGCTCCCCTAGTGTCTAAGTTTACTATATGTTCACATCTCATTATCAAGTGTTCATACCGTTACTAAGTGTTAGTATCATCACTACGCGTTCATATTATCACCAAGTATCCATATCCGCGCTAAGTGTTCGTATCCTTCCTCAATTCTTTCCAATACTTGTATTCGGAAAGGAGTACATGTGTGTCCATAAAATGTGATCATCCAACGTGTCCAATAATTGAGTATTTCTTAGTGTTTTCTAAAGTGATCATCCAACTCAATTTAAATCAACATATTTTCAACCAATCAACCACAACTTTACAACATTTCCTAATAATATCCTAAATATCCTGACACTGACAGACCCCCAATATACTACAAATGGTATATGTATAGGGAATACGTAGGAGTAGATCGCAACCTCCCCAGCCGTCGTCCCACCACCTTTGTAGTATACCACGAGTGTGTCCTTGTCTGGTGATCAAAGATCAAACAAGCAATTCCTAAGCAAATAATTTCCTAGACAAGTATTTTCCCAAACGGGTAGTTCCCTTCTTCCTCAATACTGACATCCACCCGATGCACTGTAAATGGTATATGTACAAGGCATATGTAGAAGTCAGTCGCAACTGCGTCAGCCACCAGCCCACCACCTTTACAATACACCACGAGCATGTCCTTATCGAGTCATCAGGGCACAATCAATCACATATATAATCAACAAGTAACATATATAGATCAGATATATATCAGGAGTTCGGTTAACATGTAATAAACACATAAGCATGAAATCCTGAATATAATAACTAGTATATGAAATAGTTCATACTAGGGTACCTTATGGTTATAGACTAGGTCAACCATTTCTAGCAACCTAATTCCCTATAACCCAGGCTCTGATACCAATCTGTAACACCCCGACCGATGGCGGAAACGCCGGGATGACACAAGGGATGTGTAGATTGTTCATAAGCTCGTGGGCATCTAAATAAATCATCACATATCAATTAAATCAACCAAAGTAATTACACAAAAATCATGTTCATCATGCTATATTTACATCAATTTACACAAAAAGATTAGCTAAATTAACTAAACACTAGTCTTCAGTAATCTAGTTAATTTTAGCTAAGTCCAAGATCCTAAGTGATGATGTCCAAAAGTGTGAGACCATCCTTCTCAACCTACTTTTCTTCATTCCCTGAAACATGTAAAAAATCAAGTGTCAACTACGAAATAGTTGGTAAGTAATCATAAGTTTTTATGTTTCAAAACTGTTTACAAGTATTTATAAAGATTTATAGTTTTCAAGTAAATACACATGTGCACCTGTGGGATAATTCAGCTCTGCCAAAACACAACAAACACAACAACCAAACAATCCAAGTAATCACAGATAATCATCCAAGTATAGTCAATCAAACTCAACCAAACACAATCAAATCAATAATCAACATTCACCATAATCATCACAGTATAAGTTACCGCGGAGGACCTCAGTCAACTCAATCAACGGCAGCATCATCGCGGAGGACCATAGTCAACTCAACCAACGACATTCCTAATTATCATAAGTGTCAATACGATGCACTGCAGAGGACCGTAGTCAACTCAACCAACAGTGGAATCAACGAGGAGGGCCGAAGTCAAACCAACAATAGTAACTCAGTCATTGCGGAGGACTGAAGTCAACTCAATCAACAATGACTCACGGAGTTGTGATAATCCATGTCAATCCACAATCAATAACAATTCAATAATATGAATATCATATTGATAATCTAGGTATCACCCATGTGTTATAAAAATAATATTTAAATCTGGTATACATGTTCCACCCCCGAGTTTAAAAGCAAAATGATTTAAAAGGGGGTTATGAGAACTCACCTGAATTCCTCAGATTCAGTGTTTTTGTAGAATGCACGCTCACGTATGTGAAATCAAAGACAATTCAACAACCTGTATTTATCGCGTGTTTCATATTCATAAATATCTATGTTTGATCGTGATTAAGTTCTTCATATTCGTTTGTGCTTTAATTATTAGGTGCGCGAGTTACTTAGGTTTATTACCTAAGTTGTAAAGTTACGCATCATGATTTCCTAATTTCATCATAAAAGGATAGATTTAGAACTTGTTAGTTTTAATCATCTAGTATATGATGACTTTTAAGAACACATCAAAGATATACAAGTTGTAAAGGTAATTACCTTATACACCTATGTATGCTTACACAAGTATGCATGCATGTTCATTTGAAATAACCAACCTTTAAAGTTGTCGAATTGTATTTAGGTTTAAGAAAATCGAACTTAAGTTATTTTCATAATTTGTTTAAGTTACATCAATTCTCAAGTTAAAACTTATTCTCATTACAAAAAGGTGGTAACTTGAATTATTCATGCATGCATGGATATATCTATGTGATCATTTTCCTTTGTTTATCCCTAGTTTTGTGTATTCATCCCCCCATTCCCTTGGTTCGAAGAACTTGATTTTGACAGCCCTAGGTTCGCTGATATGAGCATAGGTACGCTGTCCATGAATGGGTTAAGCAGGTCAAGGGTTCGGCTGAAGGTGGGTTTCGTCATAGGCTCGGCCACATTAGGGTTTGGTTGTTCCTTGGATAGGCCAGCATGATGTTCGGCCAGCATCTAGGTTTGTGGCTCGTAGGGTTCGGCCAGCATGAAGTTCGGCCAGCATCTAGGTTCGTGGTTCTAGGTTCGCATGGCAAGGTTTCGTCCATCTCAGGTTCAGCCCACCTAGGCTCGGCTATTTAAGGTTCGTAGGCCAAGGGTTCGGCCCTTTCAGGTTTGTTGCTTATAGGTTCGCCACTTTTAGGGTTCGGCCGCCATACTGGTCATGAACCAGCTGTTCATCATCCTTCCCAGCAAGCTCCAACCTGCTGCAGGTCCAACCCAACCAATCCTACCCTTTTATACTAACTCGTTTTAAGGTTTTAAAGTGATAAAATCGGGTTTTACAAGCTAGAAGTCGTGACTGATTATTTTAAGAAAGAAACTAAAAGTAAAACGCTCGATCTACCATCAAATCATGTTCAAATGCTCAAAATCTTCGTGGGTTCTTGTTCTACTCGATCACACAAACATTATGGCAGCAATATCTCTTGAAATGGTTGAGATTTGATGAAGAAAACTTAGGGAGACGTTAGAGAGAGAGGGAGGTGACGAGTTTGGTGGTTTAGAGAGAAAGTGAGAGTGTGAAAATGAAGAGAAAGGAGTAGTTCATCTTTCTTATACCTCATTTCGTCCCCCCGTGCTCGGTCTCGTTTATTTCGCGTTAAAAATTATTAAATGTTCGGTTTTTCTCGTAAAATATATTTAAAACATGAAACGTTTAAATAATTAGTTTTCGTTTTACAAAATAATTTTAATTTGATTTCGTTTTGATACAATGATTTCATTTATTTCCGTTAAATCAATTATTTAATTAAATGATTTTATTCGAATTCGTCTAAGGTTGTAATTCCTAATAAACGATTTCGAATTCTTTTTCTTAATTTAATATCGTTAGATATTATTTTGATTCTCTCATCGAAACGCGTTACTCACGTACTAATTCGTAAAGATCGTCACGTTTCCGAGTTCATCGTTCGTATTGTATTTCGATTCGATTTACGGTATAGGAATATCGTTTCAGTAAATTATTCCTAATAACTATATTCGTGCGAATCGTCACCCACGCGAATACATTATAGATCTAATATTTCTGAAATAATATTCACGTTAAATGTACATTCGTAACCTCAACATCGTGTAATTATTTTAACAACGCTTTCCATTATTTTATGAATTTAATTTATCAATTATCAACTTACCAAGCCATACCTCACTAAATCATATCACTGACACATCCGTGATAGACCGAAATAAGCTTATGTATAGGGCATATGTGGGAGTAGGTCGCAACCTATCCAGCCACCGTCCCACCACCATTTCGATAAACCATGACCATGTGTCCTTGACTATGCTTAGTGATCAAACCAACAACTTCAAACCATTCAAACCAAAACAAGTTCATTTCATAATTAAATTAACTGTAATAAACTCTGTAGATCAGGCTGGTTATATTTCAAACCAACTTCCACATAGTTTATGCATAGTGATAATATACGTTCTCAATACTGTATACCAGTGACAATACCATCCAATAATTCATAGAAATTATAAACTTATCATATCAGGTCTTAACAATACAAATGTTTATGTAATGAAATGCCTGAAATACAGTGATGTTACATATACCTTACATTAGATCATTCAAATTTGAACAATTTAAGTTGGTCATACAATGGCTTGAAACTACTAAATGTTAAGTGTTGACTCATATAGTCAACTCATTCATACTTAGTTTCTTTGAACCTCAATGTTCTCCCTTAGTGCTTTAGTTCATTTGACACTCTCAATGTACTTAGCTTATTTGTTTTCACAAACCTTTGTATTTGATTTGCATCCATTCGGCTAACATACTAAGTTTTATCTAATTAACGATCCTTGATCCTTAACCTTTTAATCATTCACAACCCATGGGTGATAGTCCCATTTGATGACTAAACTTGAATTGATATGTTTAAAATGATTTAGAAATGTTGAATGTTGAAAACTATTAGGTTTGATGATCTTAAAATCGGCTAACAATTCAAAATAGTCAACTTGGGCCATTTTTGATGTTAACAATTTTACTTTGTATTTCATTAAGAAAACTTAGTTGTTTTAAGCCCAATTGATTACATGAAACACTTGTTTAAGTGTTAGATTAGTTTAAAAGAGATTTTCGTTTGAAAAACTTAGTTTCGATGAACAACACAACCGGTTTAAACACTTATAAATTCTAACAGCTCACAATCGACTAACCCATGTTCAAACCTTCTAATGAACTCAATTCTTGCTGTTTTTGGTTGGCTCCAAGTTCAAATCACTTGGAAAATGATCGGGTGTTAGTATCAATAGTGCCCAACTCAATGCCAATAGCCATGGTTTGTCTATTATCGATGGAACAGCCCCTAATCTACCAGCACTATGGGTTCAACGGTTTCACTTTGGGCAGCCCTTAGGCCACCAATACATCCATTTACCCAGGTTTTAACCACTCCCAGCCCTTCCAATCTTTAACCCCTGATATTTCTTGAGTTCCTAGACAAAATTGGTGCAAATACTAAGGCGTTAGAGGGTCCTAAACCAGCTGAAACAGGGTTGTTCATCGTAACAGCAACCACAACACAAACAGCCCCTTTTGAACTCGATTTCTACCAATATTCAGCTCTAAATAGATTCCCAACTGACCCAAACATCAATCTAACACGTTCCTTAGATTCCTAAGTCAATTTGGTTCAATTCCTAGGGTTTTAAAGCCTCAAAATTGGCTAAAAAACCTCCTGTTGTTCGAGAGAAATTGCCGAAGCAGCAACAAAGAATCAGCTCGTTTGAGCTCGTTTTTGGTCTGTTTTTGATGATTCAAAGCTCTATTTCTTCATCTCTGTTAGTACATATTTGTAATATGTTGCTTATCAAAATGTGTAATTTCTAGGAAGGTTTGGCTGAGGTTCGGCGAACCTAGATAGTTTTGTTGTACAGGTTCGTCCAGCGAACCTCAAGGTTCGGCTGGCGAACCTATAGGTTCCGTCAGGTTCGTCTGATATCTTTGTGTATATTGAAGGTTTGTCTAGAGTTTTCATAAAAAAAATAATTTTTGGAAAACCTCTGAGTGTTTTTCTCTATGTGAGTAAGAACAGTGTGTTCTTGTATTTCATTGTAATCAGTTGATCTTGATTAATGAAATGGAGATTATATAAATGTTTGTTTCTTCTTTGATTCATATAGATCAAATATAGATTCCGCATATATTTGATTGTTAATAGAATTCCGTTGTACGATCGAGAGCTATTCTACAGTTCTACAGTGGTATCAGAGAATTGGTGGAGTTCTATACAGGCTTTTCAAAGATACAGAAGCATTTGGAGTTAAAATGATCTAGAAATGGATCAAAATTCGAGTTTTATTTATGTTTGATTGATGTATTGAGTGTGATATCCTCATTTGTTGCTTTGGAACATTACAATTCAGAGATTTGTGACTAAAATTGGTGATTTTTGAAGATTTTCCCTTCAAAAGTTTTTAAATTTTGAAGAAAGGTTCGTGAGCCGAACCTGTGATCATTTGAAGAAGAGGTTCGAGGTTCAAAGTATTTCTTGCTTAGGTTCGTGTAGAGATTTTGAAGACGTTCGTTTCAAGGTTTGTCTATTGCAGAGGTTCGTTTGATTGAGGTTCGCTTGACTAAGGTTCGCTTGACTAAGGTTCGCTTGACTAAGGTTCGTTGGTCAAAGTTTTGTTCAAGAGGTTCGCTGATCAAGGTTTGTATCAAGGTTCGTGAACTTAGGTTCGTGAGATCAAGGTTCGTGGACATAGGTTCGTGGATATCAAGATTTGGAGAAGGTTTATTTGTTGGTTAGGTTCGTGAGGTTAATTTTTCTGAGGAGGTTCGCTGATAAAGATTAAGGATCATGGCTGAGATGTTTGCTGCTGTAGCTAGTCAAAATTCTAAGATACATAGTATTTTGATTAGTGAAACTGAGGCTGGTAGTACAAACAAAGTTTCGAAATTACTTGAGTTGACAGATTATGAGAACTAGAAAGGAAGGTTTGAGACACATCTAAATAGAACTGACACTAATCTGTGGAAAAGGATTTTGTCACCTTATGAACGACCTAAGGTGGTGGGGACAGATTTGGATCAAACCCTTGAGAGATTTGATGTTGATCAACGAAAGAAATACGATTATGAGAAGAAAGCTTATTGGATGTTGAGCCAAGCAATTCCTAATCAGATACTTCATCAATTTGATGAACACAAAACGTCATATGGTTTGTGGAATGCTTTGAAGGCGAGAATTGATGGAAATACTAAACTGATGAAGATGAAAGCCACTGATATACGCAAAGAGTTTGAGAATTTCAATTTTATTGGAAATGAAAGTCTTGAAGCCTTAATTACCAGATATAGACATTTTTTGATCGACGTTAGGAAGTGTGGAATTGAGTATACCGAAGAGGAGAAGATAGATTGTTTTGTAGATGCATTGCCTGAAAAATGGAATTCATTGGTGTTGATTTTGAGAGAAAATCTACCGGGAATGACTTTGGTGGAGTTTATTCAAAAGCTAGAAGAACATGAAATGAAAGATAAGAGAAAAGCACGTAGAGTTAATGTTACTCAGGATCCTTCTCTCTATGGTGCATATGTGGTTAATCCTCCTGTTTCTTCTGCATAGATCCAAACAACTTTTGTTTCTAGTACTGCTGATAGTCCTTCTGCACTTTCCGTATCTGCTAGTTCTAGTTTATCTTATTCTATCAACGAGAAGAAATTTGACTCAACAACAACTCCTGTTCAGTTGAATACAACAAATTTGGGAAAAGTAACTGCGGAGGCTGTTCAGGATCATATGTCGATTTTGTCATGCGTAGTCAGTGCATATGATGAACAGATAGCAGGAAAGGTTGGAAACTCAAACCTTACGTTTGAATATTATGAGCAAATTGATGATGATGATGAGATGGACTTGATTGACACTCAATGGGCATTGGCAAGTGTAATCAGAAGAATCAATAGATATGAAAAGAAAACTGGGAAGAAGTTCACTTTTGATCGAAACACCAAGTTTGGTTTTAATCCAAAGACTACTCAATGTTACAATTGTGGTGAGTTAGGCCATTTTGATTGAGAATGTAAAAATCCGAAGAAGCAAGGAAATTTAAACCCTATCAAGCGAAAAGAAGCTTATCAGAAGAAGAAAGAAAAGCCTGAAGAGTCATCGAAAGCTTTAGTAACTCAAGCTGATGAAGGATATGATTGTGGAAAGCAATATGATTAGTTAATGGGTGCATTCATGGCTTCCTTGGATGAAGACACAAGCAATGGCAAAGAAAAAGTTGATGAGGTAAATGATGATCTGTTAGAAATCATTGATAAGTTGAAAGAGATGAATGCTCAGTTGACTGCTGAACTGGTAGAGTGCACTGAAGCTAACAAGAAGTTAATTTTAAGAGAAAAAGCTTTTGATAAAAAGATCATTGATTTAGGCAAAGAAAATGAAGAGTTAAAAAATTAAAGTTTTGCAAAATAATCATACAGTTTCAGTGCATCTTGAATTAGTGCAAAAGTTGAAAGTTGAGTTATCAGTAGCAAGAGCAGAAGCAGAAATGAACAAGAGCAAGCTAGAGAATTATCAAAATTCTCATTATGTCATTGATTACTTTGCTGCCATGCAAAGATCATCAAATGATACTACCGGATTGGGTTTTCATTATGTACCACCTCCTTCTAGCTATGTTTCTAGACCACAAATTGTTCCAAATTTGGAAGTTCATCCTGTTTCTTTGAATGAACGTGTGTCTGAACAAGTGATTGAGAATGCTGGAGGTTCATCATATGATGAAAAAGTGTCTCTTGATAGTGATGCTCCTATCAATGAAGATATCACTGAATTATTATATTCATTTGATATTTTGAGACAGAATGGTTATCAAGTTAAAAATGTTGATAAAAAGAGTCTAATGTCTCAGAAGTCAAAAGCTGTGATAAAACCAACTGAGAGGTGCAGATGAAACCCAATCTAGTTTCCAAACCAGTGATGAAAGCCAAAACAAACACTACTCTTAAACCAATTGTGTATATAAAATCATCTACTACACATCAAGGAGAGTCTAGTGGCATTTTTCGAAAACAAAATGTGGTTTCTAAAAAGGTTGAAAAAGTGGATTTTTTCTTTGATAGGTTTGGGATTGGACATAAAGATAAATCAAAGAATTTTCAAAATCAAGTGAGTAAATCAAAGATAAAATCAACTAGTTTGAGAAACAGATTCTCATCTGCAAAGGTTGTTTCAAAACCTTTCAGTTCATCAAAGTATTATGATGAACCAAAACCAAAGAATCGTCTTCAAAGAAAATGTTACAGATGTGGTAAATTTGGTCATTTGATTGCTGATTGTGATTTGGATTCAAGTTCTACTGATTGTAGCAGCTTTAGGTCTTTTTCACCAAATAAACACGAAAGTGTTTCACTTGTTGTGGTAAAGGACATATTTCTGCTAATTGTCCAAACAACAAAATCAAGAAGTGTTCTGATGATGAAAGTTGGGTGTGTAGGTCAGGTGGAAGTCTTAGGAGAGTTAAACCTAGTGAAGATGAAATGAGAGTTCTTCGAAAGTGTGATCCTGACTGTGTTTGGGTAAAAGGAGAAAATAATTAGAATAAAAGAATTTTTGATAAAAAAAGGAATGTGAAAAAGCTTGTGAAAATGGTGACATCATCTGATGATGATTTTTTTGACAATATTTTTTCAAAATCATTTTCAAAACAAAATGGTAAATCAAAATCATTTTGGAAACTAAAAAACAGGTCAGGTGATCAAATTTCTGGGAAAGAAGATGGTAACAGTGATGATGGGTGTTCGAATAGATCATCACAACAGAATGGCAGGGGTCCATTCAGGCAGACTCGACGCCGAAATGGCGGGGTCATCCCTTTTGATACTGATAGGTTTTTAATTTATTGTGTATGCAGCATCCATGGGCCATATCAATAATCATTGGATTGTTTATAGTGGATGTTCCCGGCACATGAATGGAGAGTTGAATCTGTTGAGAGATTTTAAGTTGATCAAAGGAAGTTATGTGAATTTTGCAGGAGACAAAGGAGGTCAAATTACTGGGTTGGGTAGTTTGACAAATGGAAATGTTTCATTTGATAATGTTAATTTCTGCAAAGAATTAACTAATATTTTGTTGAGTGTTTCACAGATTTGTGATAAAGGATACAAAGTGATGTTCGACAAAGACAGGTGTTATGTACTTAAGCAAGGATTTCAGATTTCTGAGGAGTGGATTCTGATGACAGCTGATCGGAGCAAGGATTTGTATGTGCTTGACATGACGAAGGCAGAGACTGTGAATAAAGTGGAGACATGTCTGGTGTGTAAGGAAACTGAGCAAGATACACGTTCTTGGCACAGACAGATGGGGCATATTCATATTCGGAAGATGAATCATCTTGTACACAATCATTTAGTTGAGGGTGTACCGGTTAAACACTTTAAACTTCCGGATGTATGTGTGTCATGTAAAAAGGGTAAACAGAAAAGAAAGTATCACAAAACAAAGAAAATATTTTCTATTGATATGCCACTTGAACTTCTTCACATGGATTTGTTTGGACCAATCCATGTGAAAAGTATAGGTGGTGAATCTTATTGTTTTGTGGTGACTGATGACTTTTCTATATTTTCATGGGTCATTTTTTTAAAACATAAATCAGATACTTATGAAAACTTTGTGTTATTGATTAATAAGTTGGAGACATTGTATAAGTTGAGAGTGAGACAAGTAAGATCAGATAATGGGACTGAGTTTAAAAATCACCAAATGGAGGAATTTAGCAATTCCAAAGGCATTCAGCAGCAATTCAGTGCACCGTATGAACCTCAGATGAATGGTGTAGCTAAAAGAAGGAACAGAATGTTGATTGAGTCTGCGAGAACAATGCTAGCTGATTCTAAACTTCCCATTACATTTTGGAGTGAAGCTGTTGCTACAGCTCGTTTTACTCTTAACAGAGTTTTGATTGTTAAAAGACATAATAAAACTTGTTATGAATTGCTTCAGAATCGAAAGCCTAATTTGGAACACTTGGAACCTTTTGGGGCTCCTTGTACCATACTAACGAAAGATTCAAAATTCAATTCAAAAGTTGAAGAGGGTTTCTTTCTTGGCTACAGTCTTCCAAACAAACGTGTGTTTAATAAACGTACATGTGTTGTGGAATTGTGGTATCATGTGGATGTTCAAAGACATACACCTATACCGGACGGAAAAGGACCAGATTGGCTTTTTGATTATGACAAATTGTTTGAGTATTTTAATATTTTTCCAAGTGTTTCTGATGATGAAATAACCTTACAAATGTTATATGATTTGCAGAATTCTGAAGATCAAGGTCTTTCTCATCATACTGAAGATGGTAATCATACTCCACATGAGGAAGGCATTTCAAAAGTTATTAATGATGATTGGTCATCTGATGTTGATTAGGATGTTATTGAAGATGCTATTTCTCATGATCAAGACACTGATCAGAATATTACAAATCTGGATCATAATGTGGGTGTCTCGCAAGTGCCTGTCACAAGAGTTCATGTAAATCATCCGGTTGCTCAGATCATAGGAGATCCAACTGCTGGAGTACAAACACGAAATCAAGTCACTAATGAGGAGAGTTTGTATGTAGAGTTAGAGAGAACGCATGGCAGTCAAGAGCTCTGGATGCATTCTGCATTTATTTCAAAAATAGAGCCAAAGACTGTGATTGAAGCGTTACGTTAGCCTGCCTGGGTGGAGGAAATGCAAGAAGAGTTGAATCAGTTTCAGAAGCTGGGAGTTTGGCAATTAGTTGATTTGCCAAAAGGTGAGAAGAAAATTGGCACTAGATGGGTGTTAAGATGCAAACGAGATGACCGAGGCGTAATTGTTCGCAACAAAGCTCGTTTAGTGGTTCAAGGTTTCAAACAAGTTGAAGGAATTGATTACGATGAAGTGTTTGCACCTGTGGCGCGGTTGGAAGCAATTAGACTTTTTCTTGCTTTTGCTGCTCACAAGAAATTCAAAGTGTTCCAGTTGGATGTCAAATCTGCATTTTTATTTGGTTCGTTGAAGGAAACAGTGTATGTTTGTCAGCCACCGGGCTTTAAGGACCCTATGCATCGGGATCAGGTTTACCTTTTGGACAAAGCACTGTATGGTCTTCATCAGGCTCCACGTGCCTGGTATGAGACATTATCGACTCACCTTATTGAACACGGGTTCAATAGGGGTCAGATTGACAAAACCTTGTTCTATCGGGAAAAAGGCAACGACATTATTCTTGCTCAGATTTATGTAGATGATATTATCTTTGGATCTACCGATGAACAAATGTGTTTGGAGTTTAAAGAGGTGATGATTGAGAAATTTGAAAAGAGTGCAATGTCAGATATCAAATTTTTTCTGGGTTTACAAATTGATCAAACTGATGATGGAATTTTCATTCATCAGACAAAATACATTCAAGATGTGCTAAAACGGTTTGGAATGCTTGACTCAAAACCAATTTCCACGCCCATTCAGCCTAATCACGGGATTGAGCCTGATATTAAGGGGGAGATAATTGATCCTACTCTTTATCGTGGAATTATTGGAAGTTTGATGTATCTGACTGCCTCAAGACCATATATTGTATTTGCTACAAGTATCTGTGCAAGATATCAATCAAAACCTAAAGTGACACATCTGATTGCAGTCAAGAGAATACTTCGTTATTTGAAGGGTACACCAGACACTGGTCTGTGGTATCCTATGGATGATAACTTTTTCTTCAATGCCTACAGTGACTCCGATTATGGAGGATGTAAGACAGATGCGAAATCTACAACTAGAGGTGCACAATTTTTGGGGGAATGATTAGTTTCTTGGCAATATAAAAAGCAAACATCTGTTGCTACTTCTACTTGTGAAGCTGAGTATGTAGCTTCTGCCAGTTGTTGTTCACAAGTTTTGTGGATACAACAACAGATGAGAGACTATGGTTTGAATTTTCTTACAACCCCAATTCATGTTGATAATGAGGTTGCGATTGCTATAACAAAGAATCCTGTGTATCATTCACGATCTAAACACATTGATATTAGGTTTCATTTCATACGCGATTGCTATCAAAAGAAACTTATTGATGTGGTGAAGATACATACAAATGAGCAACGAGCAGACCTTCTCACCAAGGCTTTTGATAAAAATCGTTTTGATTATTTACTAAAATTAAATGGTATAAGGGTCATGAGTGAGGTAATTCCAAATCAACTTCCTTCATAATCAATTTTTATTGAATTAACATCAGATATTTTATTTTTTTTTGTTGTTTTGTGTTTTAGTTTTTAGGGGGAGAAAATTTTGAAAAAATTCAAAAACATTTGAAAAATTAAAAACACAAAAACATTTAAAAAAATTAAAATTCTGACAAATTGATTCGACCTAATGAGAAATGATAGTACATTGTAGCAATTGGAAGCACATCTGTATCATACTAGAACTTAAACATAAAGAGCATTTACAATTACTTAGTATGATATGTTGCTAGGTTTATAACTTAGTTAAGATAACATTTGACAAAATTTTGATTACGCTTTATGAGAAACAAATGCTTAGAATACAGTGCTTAGCTTTGTCCTGAATGAGTGGTGATTCATCTTACAAAATGTTTCTTGAACAAAATTTAAGTTACTAGTTTTGATCATGTGTTTATTTTCAAAATAAATTCTAAATTTGTTTTTTTCTTTTATTTTAGTTTAAAGCTGAAACATTCTTTGCGTATACTTACGTATCGACCTGATTGTTGAAGTTTTAAACAATTCAAATTTGTTCTCTTGGTTTGATTAAGATTTGGACAATCTCTGCGTATATGAAAATATCGATCTGATTGTTAAAAGCTTAATCTTAAATTATTGTTTCGTTCATTTTCTTGATCATCTGAGCATACGAAAGTATCAACCTTGATTTCAAGATTTTGAACAAATTCAATTTGTTTTATATTTTGTTATTTTCAAAAGATATTCAGTTTTTTTTTTTTGCATGATCAAGCTAGTTAAAATTGAAGTAAATTGTTTCAAGAACATTTTTGTTTGTCTAGTTATTCACAAAACGAGGATGTGTTCAAGTAAATGAAAAACATAAAGTATTTGATAATTTTGTTTTCATTTGATATCTTATCTAAGTAATTAAACTTAAAGAGGTTTTATACTGACAATCATCTTTGAATTGTAATTTGCTGATAATTATACTCATTAATTCTATCGGGTGTGTTGATGATTGTAAAACAATATGATCTCATGTCTGGATCTTTCTCAAGCAAAAATATGTGATTGCTTTGTTAGTTTATATTTCATAGTTATATTTGTTAAAATTTGTAGTGTGTTTGTTCTAAAAATTTGAAAAATACAAAAAGATTTTTGGTTTTATCTGATGTAAAATCAATAATATTTGATTATTTGTTTTGACTTTGAAAAATTAAAAATTGTTTTGTTTGAAATTTTTAAATAAATAAAATTGAATTTTAAGAGGTTTGTTTGGACAGGTTCGCCTGAGAGGTTTGTTCACAGGTTCGTCTAATAGGCATTAGACAGGTTTGCCTGAGAGGTTTGTTCACAGGTTCGTCTAATAGGCATTAGACAGGTTCGCTTGAGCCGTTTTGGACGGGTTCATCAAGATGGTTTGTTGACATGTTCGGTCAACAGGTTGGTCAAAGGTTCGTGAAAAAAGATTTGTTCATAGATTCGTATATATACACAGGTTCGTGAACAACCTTCATCACTTCCATCAGAACCTATCCACGAACCTGCAAAAGTTGTTTTAGATATTTTTCGATTTTGGAACTCAGAAACTTTTTGCCGTATTTCATTTGATTCGGAATTTTCTTGGGATCATAAATAGGTAAAAATATTGAAGATTGACCAACTAAATTAGGAGATCTGTTGATTTTAGATTGGGTTTAGTCGAACCTGTTGTTTAGGATAAAAAACTGTTTAAATCTAAATTCTGGAAAAATTGTTTTCATTAATGTTGTTCATTTTTAAATAGCGAACCTTTGGATATAGATTTTTTAGTTTGATTCATAGATTTCAAAATTTGATTTTGAAATGGATTAGGTTCGTAACATGATATCAGGTTCGCTGGAATTTCTAAGGTTCGTTTGAACTTTATAGGTTCGGGCCGAACCTCTGTATGTCATTGAACCGAACCTTTGTTGGTCAAGGTTCGTTTGACCAGAAGGTTCGTGTGATGTCAAGGTTCGTTCATTAAAAGGTTCGTTAGGTTTAACATGTTTGTCTGACAAATAGGTTCGTCTATGCTTAGGTTCGGCATAGGGAGGGTTCACTGGTTTCAACACTTGGAATTTTTTATTTTTTAATTTTTTTAATTTTTGATTATTTTTGTTTTAATTTTTTTTTTCTAATTATAGAAATGGCAAATCTTGTGTTCGGGGATAAACACAACCTCTGTGCAAATCTGGATCCTACAACGAAAAATGGCAAAGATTTTCGACCAATGATAGAGTTTTTGAGAAGGTCAAGGATTTATCATGCCATATCCAACTCTTTTCAGATTTATAGATCTGATATTCAAAGCTTCTGGGATTCAGCAAGGTTAATCACTGTTGATGAAGACTATGTTATTGAGGCGAATGTGCTTGGTCAAGCCATTCGAGTTACTGAAGCTGATATAAGGAGGGTTCTACAGTTTGGAGGAGAACCTGCAGGAATGACTCTCATTCCGGAAAGGTGTATTAAGGGATGCTTCTTAAGGATCAGATACTTCGGAGTATAGAGCGAGTATTCCATCAAGAAAGGAAAGCTTCCTCTGCAATACAAGTTGCTGGCACATGTCTTGTTACATTGCCTTAGTATGAGGAAAGGCACATTCGATGAGCTTAAAGATCTAATGAGATCTGCAATGGTAGGTTTGATATTGAACAAACCGTTCAATTTCTCAGCAATGATATTCAGATATATGTCAGATAACATCAGCAAAGCCAAGGACAGATTCTACATGTATCCTAGGTTTATCCAGATGTTGATTGATGAAAAATTCCATGAGCAGAACCTGCCTAGAGTTGCTGCTGATCTTCTTAAGCTGAAGCATATGACTGACTCTTGTCTTGGTCAAGTCAAAATTTATCAGAAGAGCAATGATGATGTTTTGGTTAAGGTTGTGATATGTCATTACTTGGAGGCATGAAGATTCCAATTCTGACAATGAACATTTGAGTGATAATGATGGTGATCAATCAAAACCACCATCTCCTCCTCCTAGATCACAAGCTAAATCTTCTCAACAACAACAACAATCATAAGCACAAGTTCAAAGGCCAGGTATAACTCCTTCTACACTGGTTCCTCTTCAAGTAATATTTCCAGGTCAACAAGAAGATCAAGGACAACAAGAGGCCACTACTTCTATACATGTTGATGCTGTAAATGTTGGAGCTGCTGCTGAAGATGAAGAATCTACAGAGAAAGAGTCTGAGATGGAAATTGTTCAGGTTGGGAACAGAATGGTCAGGAGGTTAAAGAAAAGGCTAGCACAACAACAAAATGAAGAAGCAAGAGAAGAAGTAGCTGATGCTAATTTCATAGTTGATGAGTCTGAGGCTTCTAGGCCAAAGAAAAAGAAGAGGATGGCAAAAGTGCCTAAGAAGAAGATGACAAGGACTCCCAGGATCATTGTATCATCTCCTGTGGAAATTTCTACTTCACCTGCTTCTATATCTGTATCTATACCTGTTTCAGTTGCTGCAACAGTTCAAGAAGCTATTTCTACTTCTCCTATTCATATGCCTTTTATGCCTACTCCTGAGTTTGTAAATGTTGCTACATTTATCCCTTCATTCATTGATGCTACAACTGTAACTACATCATTTCAAGCAACCACTTCATTTCAACTAACTTCTACATCAAGAGAAGAGTCTTTGTTTGAGGGTTTAGATGACTTGGATCTCAATTTTTCATTAGATTATGATGATAGTGAGATAAGAAGAATAATTTCTATATTGTCACAAGAGTTTGACAAATATAGAAAAAAAAGGAGAAAGCTGATGCTGAACAACCTTCTTCTTCTAGTTCAAGTGACCTAGATGTGATGAAAGGTCAAATTTCTCAATTGATGAAGTGGATAGAGGAAGATTTAATTGAAAAGAAGTTGATGACTGAAAGAATTACTTCTTTGGAAACTTTGACTGCAAAACAAAGTGTTGATATTGCTGAGTTGCAGAAGGAAAATCAAGAGTTGAAACAAAAGATTGATGATATTCAAGTTAAAGATACTGAAGTTGATGCTACTGGTGCTAGTTCTAAGCCAGTGTATGTTAATATTGATGATGAAGAAGAAGAAGAAGAAGAGAAAATGGATTATGATGATTCAGATGCTGATGAACATCCATGTTTTAATGCTTATTTTGATGATGAAGATGATGATGGTGATGTGATTGGTGTGGCAAGTTCAGGTGGATTGAATTCAAGAATTGGTGCTATAGTGATTTATAATCCTTCTTGGATTTCATTTGGTGTTACTCCTATTTCTGCTGTTTCTTCTGACAAAGCTAAAGATTTTGAAGATGTTGATATTGAAGATTTAACTGATGTAGATTATCCAAAGGAAAGTGTTGATTATTCCTTGCCTACTTTTGTTGAGTTGTTTAATCAACATGCTGATGTACAGTTGAAGAGTATGTTTGGTGAATTATCTGAAACTAAAGAGTTGGAAGAAGGAGAAATTGGAGGTGGTTATTCAAGGGATGAAGAACATCAGTTGATAAGATGAAAGAAAAGACTTATATGGAGATGTGGAAGGAAAATCAAAATGAAAACAAGTACATAATTAATCATTTATACATTTTCAAGTAACTGATTGAAGAAATTGAAGAAAAAGTTCAAGAAAATCAAGCTAGACAATTCACAAGATTCAAGATTGGATCTAAATCAAAGATGATAGGAAAAATTGTAAGCTATGGTTACATTCACAACATCTCTGGAAGCATGAAGAACAAATGATGTTATGTAGTTAAAAGGACTGATGGACGTCAATATTTTGGAAAGGCATTGGATATTATGTCTTTACCATCTTTTGAATGTATGCAGTTATCCAGGTTGAAGATGATAAAGCCAGTTCAGACTGAACATAATGACATATTTGAGAAGTAATTAAAGAAATAGGCTAAGACTGGATGGAGTTTGTTGGTTCCACAAGTCAAAGACAAGTTATTTGGATATTCAAAGCCTAAAGCTTATACAAGACCAAGGTTGAGGAGGATAGAACAGAATTGGAATCCTTATTTCAAGTTCTGGTTCTATGATGAAAAGAATCTGAAGTTGTTATTCTTTTGAGACAAGAAGAGAAGTGAAGGGTGATTAGGATGTTGGATCATGTATGGCTAGTAAACTGTTCAAAAGAAGACATTGAGTTGCTGAATGTAGCTGAAATCTTTGCTGATGATGGATTTCATGATGTTGGTGTAAGCTAGAAAGACATGGTTATACTCTGGGAATACATTCTAGATGTCACTGGGAAGATGTTAATTATCTGTATGTTGAGCTGATGAAAGTACAAAAAGAGATAGATGATAGAGATGGCAAGATGGAAGCTGAAAGATTATCCAAGATCCCAAAGTCTGTTGTCATTCGTGCTGAAGAAAATGTTTGTGAAGGCAGTGAAGTTCAAAGTGAAGATTGAAGACAGAGATTGAAGATTTTGGAAGCAACTATTAAGGGGGAGTTTGTTAGTACATATTTGTAATGGGTTGCTTATCAAAATGTGTAATTTATAGGAAGGTTTGGCTGAGGTTCGTCTGGCCCACGAACCTTAGCAGGTTCGGCGAACCTAGATCGTTTTGTTGTACAGGTTCGTCCAGCGAACCTCAAGGTTCGGCTGGCGAACCTATAGGTTTGATCAGGTTCGTCTGATATCTTTGTATATATTCAAGGTTTGTCTAGAATTTTCATAAAAAAAATAATTTTTGGAAAACCTCTGAGTGTTTTTCTCTGTGTGAGTAAGAACTGTGTGTTCTTGTATTTCATTGTAATCAGTTGATCTTGATTAATGAAATGCAGATTATATAAATGTTTGTTTCTTCTTTGATTCATATAGATCAAATATAGATTCCGCATATATTTGACTGTTAATAGAATTCCGTTGTACTATCGAGAGGATTCTACAGTTCTACAATCTCTTCACGATCTACATGTTTCCACAGTCGTTTTAGTTTTTATTCTAACTGATTTGAAGTCATAAAGACGATTTAGAAGCTTACCTTACATGAATAATGGAAAACCCTCAAAATCAACAACTTCTCTCTAAAACTGCGTTCGAGCCAGCTCGTTTCAGCTCAGATCAGTTGTACTAATGTGTTCCCCTCATTCTCACGGTTGTTTTGACTACTAGAACGTCGAATTTGGTGGAGAAATGAGAGAGATACGAAGGTTCGAAGTAGAGAGGGTATAGAGAGACGGGAAATCGGGATTTTGGGAAAGAAGGAGGGCTTGAGCTGCATATGTGGGGAGAAAAGAGATGGTTTTGGGTTTAATAGTCCGGGTATGTTCGGGTGCGTTCGGTTTCGGTTTCGCGCGTCGTTTTCGTCATTTTTCGTTACATTATGTAACTTTACAAAGATAGAAATTTTTAAACTTTTTAAAGTGGTAATTGCAAATAAATTAACTAAATATCTTTTATTTATTTTTATAATTACGAGAATCGTTTTATTTAACTGTTTAATCAAATCGTATCGTTTTCGCGCGTATTCGTCTGAATCATCACCCGTTCGAACACGACGACAACTATACTTTTTGTTTTGATTTTCTAATTATTGGACATCATTCAGAACGTTAAACTTATAGATATATTCGTGCGAATCATCACTCACACGAATACTCCGTCAATTTAATATTGACATAACGACGTCCGTTATTGTTTTGTTTAGTACAATCTCGCATACGTTTATACATAATAGAATCCTAACTAACATTCACATAACAGTTATGTGTTGTAAGATATGATTCTGACTATTAAACCATGGATTTGCAATATGTTTCTGAAATAAATGCGTAATTGATTCATATTGAACATCAATTTAAGATAGTACACATGTAATACACATAGTTTGTACCAGATCTACTCTACGTGCTACTGTTCTGGCTACGGTTCCGGCACTGATGTTACAGTCTCACCTTGTTAGAGAAATTTCGTCCCGAAATTTAAGAATCGTTATCAGGTATGGCTTCCTCTCCAAACAGGTTGGGATACTTGGACTTCATGTGATCTTCGTGTTCCTAAGTAAATTCAGGTCCGCGTTTTGAATTCCATCGAACCTTAATGATTGGAATACGGCTTCGCTTTAGTTGCTTAACTTCGCGATCCATAATCTCTTCAGGTTCTTCGATAAAATGTAGCTGTTCGTCCTCTTGAATTTCCTCAACTGGTATGACAAGTGATTCGTCCGCAAGACATTTCTTAAGGTTTGAGACGTGAAACACGTCGTGCACACCGCTGAGTTCATCTGGTAATCTCAGCTTATACGCAACATGCTGATTCATTGAATGATTTCGAACAGTCCAACATATCGCGGTGCTAATTTGCCTTTCTTTCCGAAACGAACTACGCCCTTCCATGTGTGAATGATTTCGAACAGTCCAACATATCGCGGTGCTAATTTGCCTTTCTTTCCGAAACGAACTACGCCCTTCCATGGGGATACCTTCAACATGACACGATCTCCCACTTGAAATTCCAACGGCTTGCGCTGTTTATCGGCATAGCTCTTTTGTCTGCTTCGTGCTGCTTGTAACTTTTTTTGTATCTGAGCGATCTTATCAGTGGTTTCCTGAATAAGCTCTGGCCAGGTTATTCGGTTATCTCCTACCTCGGTCCAACAGATCGGTGGCTGACATTTTCTACCATAAAGTGCCTCGAATGGGGCGCATCCGATGCTACTATGGTAACTGTTGTTATAGGAGAATTCTATCAGTGGCAAATGGGAATCCCGATTTCCACCAAAGTCCAAAACACATGTTCGCAACATGTCCTCGAGGGTTTGTATAGTATGTTCGCTTTGACCTTCTGTTTTTGGGACTGTAAGTTGTACTCAAGTTCAAGTTTGTCCCTAGTGACTTCTGCAACGACTGTTGAAATCTTGATGTGATTCTGCTATCTCGATCTGATATGATAGACAATGGTACACCGTGACGCACCACTATCTCATTGATGTATAATCTCGTCAGTTTATCGATCGTGAATGTTTCACGCATTGGCAAAAATGAGCAGATTTTGTTAATCGATGTATGATAACCCAAATGGTATCATGACCCCTAGAAGTGCGGGGTAGCTTGGTAATGAAATCCATAACTATTTGTTCCAACTTCCAGAACGGAATCTCAGGCTGTTCCAGTAAACCTGACGGTTTCTGATGTACCGCCTTAACCTTAGACATCGACTGACATACTCGGCTATATCTTTCTTCATTCTCGGCCACCAATAAAATCCCCATAAATCTTGGTACATCTTATCGTAGCCCGGGTGTACCGAGTAACTGGTCTTGTGCGCTTCATCAATAATAAGTTTCCTCAATTCATCTACCGCAGGAATCCACACGCGATCCTGGTAGTAGATAACTCCATCTGGTTTCGTCTCAAACTGTCGTTCTGCTCGACAATCTGTCACACCCGTGTAATTATCATATGTGGTTCTCGCTACTCTAGGTTTTGATCATTCGATCTCATCCTTTAGGTTACGTATAGTGTATCCTAGGTTATGTTAGTATAACCATATACATACTAAACCACCTTTCGATCTGTTCTCCGATTTGGAGGTGTGCTTTTTTTGTTGGAGAGACTAAAGAATATGGTAACTCTGTTATGATAAGGGTAATGATTTACCTTTGAGGTAAACCCATTCACATCTCTGAGGTGATGTACATTAACCCTCTTTCTACCCAAACGTCATTTGGCTTATGGGAGCTCATTGTAAATGTTGTTCCACCTGTTACTGCTCATCGTCTTCCTTACATATGTATTTGTTTTACATCATCCGTCTAAAGGTATCGGCAACTCTGCTAACCTTGTTTGAATGACATTGGGCTATCACTTCCATGATATTACCCATAAGTTTAATCCGACATGATTATATCATGTGGATTCCATTAACTCTACAAGGTGACATAATTCAATTAGTTCCAATACTAAATCTCCAAATAACGCAACTGTTTTGACTATTAGTCATTTCCCTTTCAAGGGTGACTAGGGTTATGATCCTAGTTGCAATCTCGAACTTCTTTTTCCGAGATTTTAGATATGATTCTAAGTCTATTCTTGATCAATAATAGTGGATAACTACATTGTGATAGTCATTCATGATGATCTTTCACATTCAATAGTAATCACTGATTCTAACTGGTCTACTTATCTAGATTAGCTAGGATCTTAGTACCGTTCTATCAATCATTCATTCTTAACATCCTAGAACCGGAGTTCTCGAAAGTAGGTAACTCAAGTTCTATGAGGTCTAGATTTGAAGTAACAGTCTTGTCACTAAATTTTTCATTTCCTATTGTTCAAAATGTGTTGGTCTGTATGAATATCTCAGACTGATATTACTACAGATGTATTATTACCCTGAAACTCTATCAGATGTGTAAGGGGAAATTCCCGATATATTCTCGGGAATCACATCCATAGCTTTCCAGGTAGTCAAGGATAGGTTACTTAAGAATAACCTAGTCTTAATTGATTGAAGGATTTCCTAAATTTGTCCTTGATTTGATTTCCCACTTTGGATTCCTATAGGTTTTAGTGTTCTATTTCTATAAGGTATCCTCCCTAATTCCGGTAGTTAAACTTTAATTAAGAATCATCCTAACTTTATTTATTTACTTGGCACCTAATCGGCCTAAGGTTTTCTTAACTTACTATTCCTATTATCTAGTTGGCACTTAGTTAGTTTATGGTTACCTTAAATTTATTGTTCCTAAATCCACAACAGGATATGTATATTTCTAACTAACACACAAATGAATAAATTAACACAACAAGATGAAATAGGCATACCTATGGAGTCATCCAACTCCAAACGTGCATCAGGATTTGGTAGAGCAAGTAGTTCCTCGGGAGGCGCATGATCTGATGAAGACACCCTCGCGGGGCAGTTCCTTGCAAAGTGTTCGGATGTTCCGCACACATAGCAATACTTGTTGTGTCCAGGAAGAGGATATGTGTTGGTACCAGGATTCTGATTCTGAGTTGGGGGATTTCGACACTCACGGATCCAGTGTTCCTCCTCCTGCAGTTCAGGCAGTGTTTGCACAGCTTGTTCTTGGCATGGTGAAGACCGCACGTGGCACATAAAGGAAACTTGCTAATATATTGTTTACATATTGAATCCATCGGAAATCTGCATTGATGAATGTAACACCCGAGCCAGCGGGCCGGATCGAATATCCCGTCGGGCGGAATGGTCCCGGGGCGTTATATCGGGATAATAATCGGAGTGATCAGATTGTTACATTTCACATGATATAAAATGAGAAAGCACTAAATGAAATATAATTACAAAGTTAAATTACATCAGTATCGTTCATAATTTAACAATGTAATTACTAATGACATCATGAATCTTCCATCTTGTATCTGCACAAAATGTACAAAATAATATGCATAATGATGTTCAAAATATGATCATCTAAAATGCTAGGTCCGCTATCTGGGCATTATAGTCAAAAGTACGAACTTCTTAATTAACATGTTCGTCACCTGAGAAGTCATGCAAAAATAAAGTCAACACATGGATGGTGAGTTCATATAATTTAATTTAAAAATGAATTTGTGCAAAACCTGTCCGAATAACAACCTTAACCTCACCAACAACCACCTATAGTATCCAGACAAATATGGTTATATATAGGGCATACGTAGGGGACATGCCTCAGACGACATCACCACATACCGAACCACATAGTATATTGTTGTTAATGATAATTAATCGTTTCATTCCTCATCAACACACCAGTTCATAGTTCTTAGTTCTTGTTAATTGCAACAAAATGTGGAAATTCTCTTGATTCCTTAAGCTCATCACATACATATGAACAGCCATAGCAATTGTAAAAACATTTAGTTAAAATGTTTAAATAAACAAATAAATAAACATTTAATAAAATCTAAGACCTAATGATTGGGCCTTAGTCATACTCGAGTAAACTATTCTGGCAATCAAGGTTCTTTGAAAATAGACCTTTGAAAATAGTTCTTTGATCTCGATGTTTAGTTATTTGAAAATAGACCTTTGAAAATAGTTCTTTGATTTGAAATAGTTATCTACTCAATAACCCATTTTGGAAACCTGCAAATAGTTTACCTAGACGAAATCTAGGATATCACTTATACATGTAAAACATATATGAAGTAAAAGCATTTTAGTAAATATAATCCAAGGAAAATAATTTACGCATGCATCTTAGACCCGCGTTTGTAAAAAAAATGTTTAGAAAAGGGGCAATGAACTCACCTATGTTGTAATGCAAATGAACCTAGCAAGAAATGCGCGCTCTTGTTCTTTGTGGACTATGTAACTTCAACACCAGGTTTCATTTATTATGATTTTTGTACGATAAGTATACAGTTGACGAATAGTGGGTTTTGGTCTCGGCGTGCAGCTAAGTGTCCTAAATACTTACTAGTGTTACTAAGATTTCTCTAATTATCCTATGTTACACACCCTCTATGAATCCTTGTCCCTTGACTAATTAAAATTAAACCTTATTTACAATAAGTTGATGATATTTTGAGACTCATTTGTTTAGTAAATCACCATTCACAAATACATTATTTAGATTAGAAAAGTTAAGTTTAAAAAATCCTTTAAGTTGCATCATACCCATTTTAAAGTTATGATGATCTTTATGAAACCATAGTTGCATGTTAAAAGTCATTACACTTAATAAAATACAAGTTATTTTTATGAAAAACACAAATTAAAAATTGTTAGAACTTGAGTTAACCAAATTTAGATCAATTCCAAGTCCTTTGATAGTTCTTTGTTGCCCAACTTGATTATCGTTCTTTCTTGAGATTGACTATCAACTAATTTATTCATTTGAACACTTAATTGACGGTCAATCTTGATGAAAAACTTTAAGTATTGGATGTTGGCATCCTAATGTCAATATTCCATACTTAGTCATTTTTCTTGAATTCCCATGGTTCTCATCTCGTTCTTTAATTCATTGAAATCCCATAGCCACTTATTATGTCATTTCTTGGTTTACTTAGTTTATTAACCTCAAAGGTTGCTAAGATACTACACATGAACTCTAAGTTTCGTTCAACACTTGTTTAACCACCTAAGACCATTGTCAATACTAGCATTGATATTGACATCTTAAATTGTGGTTTCATAATACAAAAACCCAAGTGTTTGGATTCCATCTGATTCTTAAGACATATGTTTATATGTTATAAGAGTTTAGAAAGCTTTTGTGTTGATGAAAACTTAGTATCGATGGCATCCCAATCGGTTAACACCCTGGAAAACTCAAATGTCTCTTTACCCGACATACCCATGTTTTAACAGCTCCCACGGTTTCATTTCTGATCTAAATCAACTGATTTTTTGTTCTATCTACTTGAGGAAGATAATAGGATTGTTGTCAACAGTGGGCTGCCTAATATCGATGGCCATGACCAGATTATCATCGATGAAACAACCCCTAACCTGCCAGCACTATGGAGCTGATTGTGTTGCTGTTCCAACCCTATTTTGTCCGTCAATACAGCCATTTGCCAAGGTTCTAACCACTCCATGTCCTTCCAATATTTAAACCCTCATGTTCCATGAGTTCCTAGACCAAATTAGTGCAAATCCTAAGGTGTTAGAGGGTCCAAAATAGGCTGGGAACAAGGTTGTTCTTCAGAACAGCAACAGCCTCATAACAGCCCCTTTTGAGCTCAAGTTTTGCCAATATCCAGCTTTAAATTGATTCCCAACTGACCCAAACATCAATCTAATATATTACTTAGGTTCCTAAGTTGATTTAGTGCAAGTTTTGATGCTCTAAAATCGACTGAAAAGCTGTTGTGTTCGAGAGGACTTACCAAACAGCAGCAGCCCCAAAAATCAGCTCGTTTGAGCTCGTCTTTGGTCCGTTTTTGATGATTCAAAGCTCTATTTCTTCATCTCTTCACGATCTACATTTTTCTAGAGTCGTTTTAGTGTTTATCCTAACTCATTTGCAGTGAAAAAGACGATTTAGAAGCATACCTCATGTGAATAGTATAAAACCCACTTCAGCAGCAACTTCTCTCTAAAACTGCGACCAATCCAGTCTGTTTCAGCTCCGATCAGTTGTACTACTTTGTTCCTCTCGTTCTCGCGGTCGTTTTGACTACTAGATCGTCGAATTTGATGGAAAAATGAGAGAGATATGAAGTTTGAAGTGGTGGAGGTATGGTGGTGACGGGAGGACGGGATTTTGGGGGAGGAGATGGTCTTGAGCTGCAATAATGAAGAGAAAAGAAGATGTTAGGGGCTTTTATAGCCCGGGTGTGTTCGTTACATTACGTAACTTCAAAATGATAGAAATTTTTAAACTTTTTAAAGTGATAATTCCTAATAAATTAACTAAATATCTTTTATTTATTGTAAAATTTCAAGACGTTTATTTTTAACGTTTCATCGGATCGTAACGTTTTCGCGCGTATTCGTACGAATCATCACACGTACGAACACGACGACAAATTTACTTCCCTTTTTAGTTTTCTAATTTTTAGACATCATTCAGAACGCTAATCATACATATATATTTGCACGAATTGTCACCCACACAAATACCCTGTTAGTTTAATATTCATGTAACGACATCCATTATTGTTTTGTTCTGTACACTCTCACATACGTTTATACATAATAAAATCCTAACTAACATTCACATAATATTTCTATGTTGTCATATATGATTCTGACTTTTAAACCATGGATTTGTAATATGTTTCGGAAATAGATGTGTAATAGTTTCGTATTAACATCAAATGATAATAGTACACATGTAATACACATTGTTCGTGCCTGATCCGCTGTACACGTCACTGTTCCGGCTACGGTACTGGCACTGATGTTACAATCTCCCCTTGTTAAAGAAATTTCGTCCCGAAATTTAAGAATCGTTAGCCGGTACATCTTTCTCTGCAAATAGATGGGGATAATTAGACTTCATACGACCCTCGCGTTCCCAAGTAAATTCAGGCACGCGCTTTGAATTCCATCGAACCTTAACGATTGGAATACGGCTTCGCTTTATTTGCTTAACTTCGCGATCCATAATCTCCAAAGGTTCCTCGACAAAATGTAGTTGTTCGTCCGCTTAAATTTCCTCAATTGGTATGACAAGTGATTCGTCTGCAAGGCATTTTTTTAAGGTTTGAGACATGAAACACGTTGTGCACACCGCTGAGTTCATCAGGTAATCTCAGCTTATACGCCACAGGACCTATTCGTTGAATGATCTCGAACGGTCCGACGTATCGAGGTGCCAATTTTCCTTTCTTTTCGACGCGAACGACGCCTTTCCATGGGGATACCTTCAACATTACACGGTCTCCCACTTGAAATTCCAACGGCTTACGCCGTTTGTCAGTATAGATCTTTTGTCTACTTTGAGCTGCTTGTAACTTTTGTTTTATCTGGGCGATTTTATCTGTGGTTTCCTGAATAAGAAATGGCCCAGTTATTCGGTTATCTCCTACCTCGGTCCAACAGATCGGTGACCTGCATTTTCTACAATAAAGTGCCTCGAATGAAGCGCATCTGATGCTACTTTGGTAACTGTTATTATAGGAGAATTCTATCAGTGGCAAATGGAAATTCCAATTCCCACCGAAATCCAAGATACATGTTCGCAACATGTCCTCGAGGGTCTGTATAGTACGTTCGCTTTGACCGTCCGTTTGTGGATAGTAAGCTATGCTCAAGTTCAAGTGACTTCTGCAATGACTGCCAAAATCTTGATGTGAATCTGTTATCTCGATATGACATGACAGACAATGGTACACTGTGACGCACCACTATCTCATTGACGTATAATCTCGCCAGTTTATCCATCGTGAAGGTTTCACGCATTGGCAAGAAGTGAGCAGATTTGGTCAACCGATCGATGATAACCCAAATTGTATCATGACCACTAGAAGTGCGGGGTAGCTTGGTAATGAAATCCATAGCTATTTGTTCCAACTTCCATAGCGGAGTCTCGGGTTGTTCCAGGAAACCTGACGGTTTCTGGTGTTCCGTTTTAACCTTCGCATATGTCAGACATCGACCGACATACTCGGCTATATCTTTCTTCATTCCCGGCCACCAATATAATCCACATAAATCTTGGTACGTCTTATCGGCGCCCGGGTGTACCGAGTACCTGGTCTTGTGCCATTCGTCAAGAATAATCTTTCTCAATTAATCTACCGCAGGAATCCACACGTGGTCCTGGTAGTAGATGACTCCATCTGGTTTCGTCTCAAATTGTCGTTCTGCTCCACAATCAAGTTCTTTCTTCAGATTACCCCGTTTCACTAATTCCTATTGAGCTTGTAAAATCTTGTCACGTAGACTTTTCTGCACAGTCATTCCCATTGCTCTCACACACAGGGGTTTGACCCGTTCCTTCCGACTTAAAGCATCTGCTGCAACATTTGCCTTACCCGGATGGTACTTGATCACACAGTTATAATCATTCAGAAGTTCAACCCAACGATGCTGTCGCATGTTGAGTTCCTTCTGATCAAAGATGTGCTGTAGACTTTTGTGATCAGTGAAGATGTTACACCTAGTTCCATACAAGTAATGCCTCCAAATCTTCAGTGCGAAGACTACTGCTCCTAGTTCTAGATCATGTGTCGTGTAGTTCTTCTCGTGTATCTTCAACTGTCTTGAGGCATACGCAATAACTTTGTCTCGCTGCATTAACACACAACCTAGTCCCTGATGGGAAGCGTCACAATACACTACAAAATCGTCTGTACCCTCTAGGAGAGATAAGATTGGAGCATCACATAACTTCTGCTTCATTGTCTGGAAAGCATCTTCTTGTTTCTGCTCCCAAACAAACGGCTCACTTTTCTGAGTTAACTTTGTTAAAGGCAAGTCTAGCTTAGAAAAGTTTGAAATAAACTGATGCGAGCGGTCAGTATACTAAAAACAAGACTAAATTAAAGCTATTTAACCTAAGCTAAAGACTCAAAATCTAATCCTAGACCTATACTTAACCTAAACACCTAGTAATAATCGGGAAACCTAAACTAGACCGCTCCTAAGGCAAGTGTACCTTTCGGTGGCAGAATAGCTAATGGAAGTCCGGATATCGAACCAATGGACACTAGTATAACAAACTAATACCTAAACTGTAAATTAACTAAGGTAAAATAGGGGGTTTGGTGCTAACTGATAACCTGATCAGACTGAAACTAACTAAGACCACTAAATTAACAACTACACTAAAACAGCAATACTAAAACTGATAATGAAACTGGAATCTAACTGCAGTGAGAAAACTGGTGTATCTAGGCTGGGAATCAAAAGTGTGACAGATGTTGATCTGGACTGACTTATGAAGGATGAAGACTAGGATCTTAAGGAACAGACTAAGGAATACCTAAAGGGACCCAAATCAGATACCAGGCAACTCCAATGGGAATCCTAAGGCTGTAATGTATGCACTAGTCTATCGGGTCACCTTCTGGTTTTCCCGATATGCAATTACACTCTAACGGGTGAATCACCTCCCGGATTTCTCCACCCGTTTGTATCCTAAGACACTAGAGAGCCATAAAGTTGACGACTTTGACATGGATTGACACTAACACTAAGTAAATCTAAGACAACGCCCTCCCGGGTCGTTTAACTCAAAAATCCCAAGTGTAAGAGACCAACCATCTAACCTATCACCTCCCGGATTTCTAGGTTAGGTCACACATGCAAATAACAATACTTAATGAAGTCTAATCCTATGGAATGTGATCAACAACCCATAAACTAACCTAAAACACAAAGTAGTAGGCCTAACATGCATCTATGTGTGGAAAGACCTTCCTAAACACATGTGGATCAAACAATCACCAAATATAATCATTAAACATATGTAAAAACCATCAAAGATTCAAACTTTACTGCTGATAACAAAGCATACATCATCCATAAACATAAATCAAGTCCAAAATCATCAAAGATCACAACTTTATCATCCCAAACCTAGATACAACCATAGATCTAGCCACAAATCATTTTAACAGTAGCTAAACAAGTCTGAATCAAGTCTAAATACATCAAAGATCAAAGCTTTAAACTAAGAACATGCAAAGATAAGGAAAATACTCAAGAACAAGGTCCTTCTTCACTTCAACAAGCCCTACTCAAGCTCTTCCTTCCATGGTTAAGCTCCAGCAGCCTCCTAGCTCGATTAGGGTTCCAAAGTCGCAGAAAAAGGTCCTCAAAACGGCTGGAATGCGATCAATTTATAGAGGGCTGAAATTAGGGTTTTGGGCTCAAAAATCATCTAGTGCGTAACGCCTATCGAGCCTGCATGAGGCTAGGCGTTACGCGCGAGATATATGGGAGATTGGCGGCTGATGATGCCGCGCGCAACGCCTGAGGCCAAGTCTCCACGATAGGCGAACCGCCTAGGGTTACTTCTCTTGATTTCTTCGTTTGTTCGCCCGCTCTTGATTCCGACGCCCGTTTGCCTTCATTTCCGCTCCTCCGGGACACATTCCTGCTCAAAAACACTAAAATGTAAATAGGAACTAAAATCGACTCGAAATAAATACAAAACTAACGAAAACAGACTCGAATATGTACAAAAACGGATGTGTTAAACTAGCACATCAAAAATACCCACACTTAAACCTTTTTCGTCCTCGAAAAAGCTAACAAAATGGAATCATAGATCAGGACTTGGTTTTTATTATGCAATGATTTAACAATCTTAAATCTTTGTGTATTAACCACGATTGTTGGTATAATGGTCCAATCAAAACCCAAACACCAATTTCAAGTTCCCTAATCATGATTTATTTATGTTCAAGTTTAATCATTCATCTTATGGATCCCATCCCTTGGTCAAAACGAGTTATCTTAATCCTAAACAACAGCTTTCATGGAACAGGATTAAATCAAAAGATTTAAACCCACCTTTGTATTCAAACTACCTAGATAAAGTTAAAATTTTAACCTAATGATGGAGATGGATGAAGGTGTGAGCATTTTACCTTTTTATTCTCTCATTTTTTTTTCTTTTACCTCACTTGAGCATATTACAGCACTGTTTCACTCGGTTATGAGCCGGGTATGACAACTGCTTTTTAGCTCTTATTATCTCTTTCTTTTATTTGCACAGGCTCAGCTCACTTAGTGGGTTGTGGAATTTCTTTTATTTAGCAGACGCCATAAGTCTCGGATTTATTTTCATAAAAAGAGAACATATGTGCCAGGTTTAAATTTTAAGAAATCTAGGTTGTTAGTTTACAAAGGTTCCTTTATTCACTACTATTTAGTTTCTGATTTCCCGAATTTTCCAGGTCTTAAACCCACAAGAATCCTGACTTTAAGTTTATTCTATCAAATCCTAAGGAACTTTCTATCGGCTGGGCCTACCAACAAATCCCAAATCAATACACAAGTCAGCCTCTAAAAACCTAAGCCCTAATCATAGTCCGATCATCTTCCATTTATAAAATGCAAGCAAGAACAAGGACATTTTTTAAGACTCTAGCTATATACATCCTAAAACTCTAGACTCAATCAGAAAATGCAAAATAAATAAATAAACAAACGAATATTTACAAAAAGATAAAACTAAGGTAAAAAGTGGAAAAGACTTAGCTGATCATGCAACATCAGCACGAGTGAGTCTGATCCAAAAATAAGATAATCAACAGCCGGTCGTTTGCAAATGAAGTAGTCTAAGTAGTTGCCACCCGAATGTAATTGAGTATGAATGGTTAAAACTAGACTGCAAATTAAGATCTCAAACAAACCAACTAGATTAACTAAAAAAAGAAAAAGACTCAAATACTGACTTGATTGAATATTTACAACGACTCAATTGGAAAGAAAAATGTTTTTGTAAAGTTTTCGATTTTTTAATTTTTTTTTTGTGTTTTTAACTTAAAATAATTACAATTTCATTATTTAATTACAAGTTATAATTCATTTACAAAAAATTTCAAAAATTTTATTCTAAATTACAAAATTTTATAAACATTTGACTTGATATATACAATGACTTGTTTTTACAAAAGTTTAAAACTAAAAGGCGCCAGCCAGACATACCCACACTTAGAACAACACATTGTCCTCAATGTGGATTCAGAACTGGCGAACAAAAATAAAAATAAATATACAAAAGGTTAGCACGAACTCCCTGAATATATGTAGACGTGTCATAAATGGAGTCGCGCGCCTCTAAATATACAACAACACTGATATACAATTGTTAATACAACAAATGAATTATAATTTATACACACAACACGATATACAACCATTAAACACAACTAATAAATTACAGAATTAAACAATTATACAACCAACACATTAAAAATATTTTACAACAAAAATACACAACCAATGCACAACACTTATATACCACCACAATAGTGCAGGAAATAAATTAAACACAACCACAGAATAAATAAAAAAGAAACAGACATACCAAAATGGATGACATATACAATGTTCTGTCCAAATACATACAACTGAAAAGAAAATACATCAACTAAACTAAAAACAAACTACCCCTCATCCTCATCCGCGCCCTGATCTGGCTCTGTGTCTGTGTCGTCCTCGGAGTCGGATGGAAGGTGAGGGTCTGGCATCCGAGGGGCCAACTCAACCCCGAGATGAGCCGCTATGCGCCTCTGGTTGTCCTCTATCACGTCTAACCTCTGAAGGAGGTACCGCTGGGTAAGACGAGGACGAGCAGGCTGGCGAGGCGGGGCATCGCGAGGTGGTCGCTCCCCCCGGTGCAAAATACGGCGTGTCGATGGCGGCGGGACGGCGGGGGCATGCTCAGGGGCCGGCAAGGTGGGCATCCAACGAGGTGGTCGGTCAAATGTGACCATCCCAGCTGTCTGCATGTCATACAGCTCGTATGGCATCGTCTCCGGGCCTCTAGTAACATGCTCGACAGGATATGTGAGGAATACCCAGAGAACGTGCGCCAAGTGCCCTATGTATGGCCCCATATCGAGGCGCGCCGTGTTGCCTCCACGGCGTGGCCTAGCAAAAGATGTGAGAAGGATGGCTGCGAGGTTCGCCGAGTGGCGACCATGGAGGCAGTAGAGGCAGAACAGGTCTAAGACGCTAACCTTGTCCTTGCCGGAGTGGCGAGAAATCAAGGTGCTGCCAAGGATCCGATGGAGATATCCGAGAAATCAAGGTGCTGGGTTGAGATGGCCGCCCAGAAGGCTGCTAAATCGTCATCTGCGACGAACCCGGGCCTTGCTACCCGGGCAGAGCCTCTGGGAAGACTCTCAAAGTCAGGATCTGTCACCTGCGTCTGCGAATACAGTCCGAAGGTGACCGCAAACTGGGCAACACTAATGGTATGAGTGTGTCGCCCTAAAGCAAACGATACAGCCCCAGGATCAGTGAGGGAGCCTGTATCATACTGGAACGTGGATAAGAACTCCACAGTCAGCTCATCGTACTGCAGCCAGCTGCAGCGTAGGACGGACGCCTACTGAGGGGTCATCATCACGTCGAACTCGTCAACGCGACCAAGCTGCTGCAATACGTCTCGGTCGTATCCTCTGTGCTGAATCGTCCCTAAGTCGACGAGTCTCTGCATGCGTACGTGCTCAGGGGTGCCGGGCGCGAACTGTAGAAATGTGTGCTCAGCTCGTCGTTGTAGGTGCGGTAGTGGTGCAGGTGCGTCAGGCGGCGGGATGACAATGGGAGCTGAATATCTAATATCTCTCTCCAGTGACTGCTGCTGCCGCCTCCTCTGGGCCTGTGCCTCTGCGACGGTCACACGGCGGGCCCTCTTGGGCCTGCTACCCGAGGTCGAAGCGTCTGCCATCTCTGCGATAATATACAATATATATACAATAAATTACAAACTAATTACAAACCTAAATCCTAAGTGTTTATTAAATTTATTGTACAAATGTTAATTAAATTATTTATGTGTTATATATATATATACAGTGTGTTATTATTTATTTTTCACCAATTTATTATTTTAATATACAATTAATTACTTGATTAATTTACAAAAATTATACATACGTATGTTACATACATTAGTGTTTAATTATTTTCTACAAGTTTACATTTATAATTTTTATTTATTTTAAAAGTATTATACATATATGTTATACATATTTATTTTATTATTGTACATACAATATTTATTAATCTAACATAAGTCATAGTACAAGGTTACAAGTTTATTTATTACGTTTCAACATGATACATACATATAATAATTTATTCATTTTTAAAATACATACTACATTTTACAATACACATACATTTTTTTTATGTTATTATTATTATTATTATTATATTTTTTTATTTATGTTTGTACAATATTATTTATTTGTTTATTACAAGTTTTTTTTATTAGAAATAGAACATGTATATTTTTAGTTTACAAAACGTATATATTTATTTTAATTTACATTGCCATTAAAATTAAACATACATAATTTTACATACATACTTATCTTAGATATTTTACACTTATGTTACAAAACATTTTAATTTACATTTACATGAGTATTAATATACAAAATAACATACATTATTTTTATTATTTTTAATACATTAATTACATACACAATTACAAGGTTACAAGTTTACATACATACTATTTATGTTACAAAAATATATTTACACTCAAAAATTTAGTTATGTTACAAAATTATTTATACATATACATATTTATGTTAAATTATTTTTAGTGTACAAAACTTACATTTATTTTTACAAAAATTATTATTATTATTTTATTTATATATTTTTTTTCTGTTTTTATTTTTAATTTATTTCATTTTATTTTATTTTATTTTATTTAACTGAAAAGAGAGAAACAGAAAATAAAAAGAAAATAAAAAAAAGAAAAAATTTGGAAATGGGGGCTTTGCACCGGGTAGTTTTTTCCGGCCAAATCCGGCCATAATCCGGCCATCCACAACTCTGCTCTAACTCCCAAATCAACCCTAATCTAACCTATTCTAAGAAATTGAAAAATAAAATCAAAGATCATAAAAAAGGAAATGGGGGTTACCGACGGTGGTGAGCGGTGGTTGGTGGTGCTGATAATGATCAGAGGCGGCGGCGACTGAGATGGATGAGAGAGATGACCAGCGGCGGCGGTGCACAGTGGCGAACGGTGGTGGTGGTGTGGTTAGCTTGCTCCGGAGATGAGGAAAGTGGTGACGGCGGCGGCGCTATCGAATAAGAGGGAGAGTGAGGAACCCTGCGGTGGGGATGAGCGGCTCCGGCGGTGGCGACAGTAACTGCTGGTGATGAAGGAAGTGGCGGCGATGGTGATGCACGACTGCGGAGAAAGATGCTGGCAGGAGTGGTGACGACTGGTGGTTGTTGCGGCCGCTCAAAGCGGTGGTGCACGAGAGGCGGTGGATGATGGTAATCAGGTGGTGAGCAGCGTCGAGTGGTGGTGATGAATGTGACAGCAACCGGCGGTGAACGAAGAGTCGAGATGTTGATCGTAATCGGCGGAGATGGTGGTCGACGGCAGTGGAGGTGGTGAACGGCGGTGGAGCGATGGGATTAGGGTTTTGGTGAGACGTCGATGTGGTGGTGAAATGAGGTGGTGTCCGGTGGTAGGTGGCATTTTGTTTATTTTTTTTTCGAAATTTCTAGGGCCGCGCGCAACGCGCGAGATCACGTGCCAATGTCAGGCGTAACGCGCGCGTGCATCCGGTTCGTTTTTTAATTAATTTTTTTTTATTTATTTTTTATTTTTTTTATATATATATAATAAGTAAATTAAATTAAATCTTAGTTAATTTCTTAAAAACTAAATTAATCCCTAATAACTTAAATTAAACTTAACTAAAATTAAACTAAATTCTAACTAATCTTAACCATGTAAAATTAATTAAAACTAAATTTAATCAAAATTAATTCTACTAAAACAAAATTAAGCTAGGCAATTAACTTAATTAACATTCTAAGGAATCTAATTTAAACTAGCAAAATAAATTAAACTAAATTAATTAACGAAAATGAAATCAAAATCAACATAGAATTAAAAGCGAACAACCCTAAACAAAATTAAATACTAAAATTACCCTAACAAAAATAAAAGAAAATTCGAGTTAAACAACTAGTGATGCAAAAAGTAATCAGATTTAATGCCTAGTAATGAAATCAGCCGTTCGAAGTGGTGATCTCGAACATGCCTGATGACATACCAACACTTGAATCTGACATAATCGCTAAGGCACAAACACATCACCAATCACATAGACTCGAACCCCAAACAAAAGCTATGTACACTATATACAAGCTGGGCAAAAGCCCAAATCCCTAACCAGCTATGGATTCGAGGAGAACAACCTCCTCGTCAGATGGAATCGGGCCTCCAATGTAGGGCTTCAAACGGTGCCCATTGACCTTCCACGTGTGGTCACCCGATTCCAACTCAACCGCACCATGCGGGAACACCTCACGAATCACAAAAGGGCCTCTCCACCTCGACTTTAGCTTTCCTGGAAAAGCCTCAGTCTCGAGTCATAAACCAACACTCGATCGCCCTTCCTGAACTCCTTCACATTCTTCAATTGCCTGTCGTGTAGCGCCTTCGTGCGCTCTTTATAACTCCACGACCGAGCATACGCCTCGTCGCGTAGCTCATCCAACTCATGCAACTGGAGGAACCGGTGCTTGCCAGCTTGTGACATATCCAAATTCACAGCCTTCAAAGCCCAAAAGGCTTTGTGCTCAAGCTCTACCGGCAGATGACACGCCTTACCATAAACCATCCGATAGGGAGTTGTCCCTATCGGATTCTTAAATGCGGTCCTAAAAGCCCATAAGGCGTCATCTAGTTTGTCGGCCCAATCCTTCCTCATATGGCCGACAGTCCTCTCCAGAATCCTCTTAATTCCCCGATTAGCGTTCTCCACCTGACCGCTGGTCTGCGGATGATATGCGGTCGACAGACGGTGGGTGACCCCGTACTTGGCTAGCACTTTGTCCATCTGGACATTACAGAAGTGCGTGCCACGGTCACTGATCAACGCTCTCGGAGTCCCAAACCTACAACACAAGTGCTTCAGAAATCTCACCACTACTCGCGCGTCATTAGTGGGGAGCGCCTGTGCCTCCATCCACTTAGAAACATAATCGATAGCGACAAGTATGTACCTGTTCCCTCGGGAAGAAGGGAAAGGTCCCATGAAATCGATGCCCCAGACATCGAAAATCTCAACAACCTGAATAGGGTGCTGGGGTATCTCATTCCTGGATGAGATATTTCCTGTCCTCTAACAGGAATCGCACTTCCTAACCAACTTATGAGCATCCTTAAAAATGGTGGGCCAATAAAAACCAGAATCAAATACCTTCTTCGCTGTGGAAGAAGGTCCGTGATGCCCACCAGTAAGGCCCTCATGACAGTGCCTAAGGATTTCCAATCCTTCCTCTCTACTCACACATCTCCTAAATACCTGATCAGCACACACACAAAACAGGTAAGGCGCATCCCAGATGTAATGGCTCGTGTATGCAAAGAACTTCTTGCGCTGCTGGGATGTCAGACCCTTAAGAAGGAAACCGTTGGCCAAATAATTGGCGATGTCTGAAAACCACGGTAATCCCTCATCTAGCCTATCCGTGCGGCAGATCTCATCTATCCCCACACTCATCAGTGTCTCCTGAGGAAACCTATCCCTCATCGCACCCTCGCGAATGAACTCTCTCTCCGGATCCTCAAGTCGCGACAAATGATCGGCGGCTACATTCTCAGCTCCCTTCTTGTCCTTAATCTCGATGTCAAACTCGGACAGAAGGAGGATCCACCTGATCAGTCTTGGCTTTGCGTCCTTTTTAGTAAAAAGGTAACGCAGAGCCGCATGATCGGTATAGACAAAAGTCTTGGAGAGGACGAGATAAGACCTAAACTTATCAAATGCGTAGACTACCGCCAACAACTCCTTTTCAGTAGTCGTATAATTCTCCTGGGCGGCATCTAAGGTCTTACTCGCGTAATAAATGGGGTGGAAATGCTTATCCACCCGCTGCACAAGGACAGCCCCCACTGCGAAATCACTCGCATCACACATGAGCTCAAATGGCTGGCTCCAGTCGGGGGCTATCAGAATCGGGGCACTCACCAGCCTCTCCTTCAGATACTCGAAGGCTCTCAGACAATAATCATCAAACACAAACTCCATATCCTTCTCAAGCAAACGAGTGATAGGTCGGGTGATCTTCGAAAAGTCCTTAATGAAACGTCTGTAGAATCCCGCATGACCTAAAAAGCTTCGCACAGCTTTAACACTCGTGGGAGGAGGAAGTTTGCTGATCGTCTCAACCTTAGCTTTGTCGACCTGGATGCCGTCACGGGATATCTTATGACCAAGAACAATCCCCTCGGTGACCATAAAGTGGCATTTCTCCCAGTTCAGCATAAGATTCGTCTCCACACATCTCCTAAGCATCTTCTCCAGGTTAATCAAACACTGAAAAGAACTTCCAAACACAGAAAAATCATCCATAAAGACCTCCATGGAAGTCTCGATCATGTCTTGGAAGATGGCTACCATACATCTCTGAAAAGTGGCTGGAGCGTTACATAACCCAAAAGGCATACGGCGGTATGCAAAAGTACCGTACGGGCATGTAAATGTGGTTTTCTCCTGATCCTCTGGTGCAATCGGGATCTGGAAATAACCTGAGAAACCATCAAGGAAACAGTAAAACTGTTGTCCTGACAAACGCTCCAGCATCTGATCGATAAACGGAAGTGGGAAGGGGTCCTTCCGGGTGGCGTCATTCAACTTCCTATAATCTATGCACACCCTCCATCCAGTGACTGTGCGTCTGGGAACAATCTCCTTCTTCTCGTTCACCACAACAGTCATACCGCCCTTCTTAGGGACCACATGCACTGGGCTCACCCAAGATGAATCAGAAATGGGGTATATGAGCCCAGCATCTAACAACCGAAGGACCTCCTTCTTCACCACCTCACCCATGTTAGGATTAAGCCTTCGTTGTGGCTGAAATCCTCCTCCAACAGAATACGATGCATACAGAAAGAAGGGTGAATACCCTTAATGTCCATCAGCTTCCACGCAATCGCCTGCTTGTGCTCTCTCAGCACAGCAATAAGTCTACTCTTCTCTACATCTGTCAGAGCTGCTGAAATAATGACAGGTAGATCAGAGTCCCCATCAAGGAATGCATACTCAAGGTGAGGTGGCAACTCCTTTAGCTCTAATGATGGGGGAGCCTCAACAGATGGCTTTTCAGCCGGCTCAGAACTCTCAACCTCAAAAACTGTGGGATAAACAGGAGGCTCCACTGCTACACTGCTAGGAATGTAATCAAGATAAGCCTCAACAGCAGTAGCCTGGACCTCAACTCCCACACCCTCAACTCTCTCATCACTGTCACCCAAGTCCTGATCTACCAACAGATCAACTCCACTAATGTAGTCCAGGCAACGATCCATAGTAGAGAAAAATGCATCTAGAAAGTAGACCTGATTGTCCTGACCACTGGAGTTCCTCATGGACTTCACCACATCAAAGGTGACAGTGTCATCTCCAACACTCAGTGAGATCTTCCCCTCATAAACATCAATCATCGCCTTCGCTGTGCGAAGGAAAGGTTGTCCCATGATGAGGGGAACTCGGTCATCAGCCTGCATGTCAAGTATCACAAAATCCACTGGGAAGACAAACTTGTCCACCTTCACTAGGACATTCTCAACAATCCCCCGAGGATACATGACTGACCGATCAGCCAATGCCAAACTCATGCGTGTAGGTGTCGGCTCTCCAAGATCTAGCTGCTTATAAATGGAATATGGCATCAAATTGATGCTAGCACCTAGATCAGACAATGCATGGTTCACAGAAGAACCGCCAAACAGACAGGGAATAGTGAAAATCCCTGGATCCTCAAGCTTCTCTGGTAGCTTATTCTGAACCAGAGCCGAGCACCTAGCTCCTAAAGTCACGGTAGAGAGTGTCTCCAACTTCTTCTTGTTAGACAAGAGGTCTTTCAAGAACTTAGCATATTTAGGCATATGCTGGAGGGCCTCAACAAATGGGAGATTGATCTTAAGCTGCTTAAACATCTCCAAAAAGTGTCCATACTTCTGATCACGCTTCATCTGCAGGGTGCGTGCGGGATATGGAAGCTTAGTCAAATCAATCTCAGGCTCCTCAACCACTCTCTTACCCTTCTTCTTCTCTTCAGCCTTCTCTCTCCTCAACCTATCAACTGAAGACTCACTGCTCGGCGCTGTACTTGCTGGGACTAGCCTCACGGGCGCCCCTGCAGGAGTCTCCATCTCTATCTCCTCGTCCACCGGTTTATCATCATCAGGTATGACCGGTGGTGGCAGTTCAACTTCTCCTCCCCGACCACTTCGTGTGGTCACTGCCTTCACATGACCCCTCGGGTTAGGGTCAGTGTTCGCTCTAAACGACCCTCCGGGCCTCTCATCAAATCTCTTAGCCAACTCTCCCACCGACCGCTGCAAATCCAGAAAACCAGCCTGCAGGTTCCTCAACAACGTATCATGCTCCTCGATCTTCTGGTCACGTAGCTTGGCCTTGTCCACGATCTGCTGAAGCATCTTCATCTACTGTGCCATCATGTCCTCCAGCTTCATGTCTCGGTCTCTGCTACCTAAGCTCTCGGCCGTGTCTCTCTCCGTGATCGGGATCTGGCGAGCCTGTGGCTTCTCGTATGAGCTACTGCCGTGATGATTGCCCCGCCAATTCGAGTGCTGCTGCTGATGCTGTCCCTGATTCTGGCCTCGCCAGTGTGAAGTCTGATTCCAACTAGGGTAGGGTTGAAAGACCTGTTCCGCCCAGAATTTATGGCCTCAACCCGTGCCTGATCGGTAACCGGGCACTCAGCAGTATCGTGTCCACCACCACAAATCTGACACCGAGCAGCTGCCATCTTCAGCTCCTATATGTCCTTCGCCAATGCTTCTAAAGCGGCGGCAGTGCTCGTGTCGGGTGAAACATGGTGCATCCCTCGAGTTGGGAATGGAGGAGCAATGGCGGGCTTGGCTATCGGTGCAGCTCTCCTCACATAGGATGGATCCTCAAACTCTGCTAAGGCGAAATCCTCGAACATCGCCTCGCACTCTTCCGGCTCCTTCTTGTCCATGATGTGCCCCCCAGCTGCAGTATTAAATCTTCGCTTCGTCTCCAATGTCAGTCCGTTGTAGAACTTCTCGACGAGCGCCCAATCGGATAGGCCGTGATGTGGGCATCTGCTCAGAAGGGAGTTGAATCTCTCCCACGCCAAGTAGTATGGCTCATCATCGTCCATTCTAAAAGAATGGATCTGATCCCGCAATCTGGCAGATTTAGAAGGAGGATAATACTTCTTCAGGAACTTCGTCTGAAGGTCAGCCCCTAAAGTAATTGAGTCCCTGGGAAGAAGATTCAGCCATGTAGCAGCTCGTCCGGCGAGTGTGAATGGGAACAAACGAAGGTAGACGGCCTCCTCCGAAACTCCATTAATGCGGAACGTGTCGCACATACGAACAAAGAGAGATAGGTGGCCTGGTGCATCCTCGTCGTCCAGGCCATGAAACTGGGTCGAATTCGTGATCATCGACATCACGTGGGACGGGATCTGCCAGTTGTTGTTGTTGACACCTGGTCTTGTGATGGCAGACCGGGCACCGACAACCCCATGACTGGCTAGCTCGTGAATAGTCTGCCTCGGTGGTGGATGTGGTGGTGGATCCATGTCAAGAGATGGATCAAGAAAACTTACCTGCTGTCTGGCCCGCAGGATCTGCTCTGGTGATGTAAGCTTGAACTCTGGTGCTCCTTGCGATCGGGTGTGGGGCATGCAAATACCGAAACCCTAATCAAACAAGCAAGTAAGACTCACATATTCACAAAGAGAATCCTAATCTAAGGCTCAAATAACAGATAACAAACAAAGGCACTAAGAAGAAAAAATAAAAACTAAACCTAAAAAGGAAAAATAAGCTAATAGGGGGAAAGAAAAAGAAACTAAGAAAAAGAAGCAACTAAAGGCCACAGTCTAAGTAATTGTTGCTATTGCCTAGTATCCCCGGCAACGGCGCCAATAAATTGATGCGAGCGATCAGTATACTAAAAACAAGACTAAATTAAAGCTATTTAACCTAAGCTAAAGACTCAAAATCTAATCCTAGACCTATACTTAACCTAAACACCAAGTAATAATCGGGAAACCTAAACTAGACCGCTCCTAAGGAAAGTGTACCTGTCGGTGCCAGAATAGCTGATGGAAGTCCGGATATCGAACCAATGGACACTAGTATAACAAACTAATACCTAAACTGTAAACTAACTAAGGTAAAAGAGGGGGGGTTTGGTGCTAACTGATAACCTGATCAGACTGAAACTAACTAAGACCACTAAATTAACAACTACACTAAAACAACAATACTAAAACTGATAATGAAATTGGAATCTAACTGCAGTGAGGAAAACTGGTGTATCTAGGCTGGGAATCAAAAGTGTGACAGATGCTGATCTGGACTGACTTATGAAGGATGAAGACTATGATCTTAAGGAACAGACTAAGGAATACCTAAAGGGACCCAGATCAGATACCAGGCAACTTCAATGGGAATCCTAAGGCTGTAATGTATGCTCTAGTCTATCGGGTCACCTTCCGGTTTTCCCGATTTGCAATTGCACTCTAACGGGTGAATCACCTCCCGGATTTCTCCACCTGTTTGTATCCTAAGACACTAGAGAGCCATAAAGTTGACAACTTTGACATGGATTGACACTAACACTAAGTAAATCTAAGACAACGCCCTCCCGGGTCGTTTAACTCAAAAATCCCAAGAGTAAGAGACCAACCATCTAACCTATCACCTCCCGGATTTCTAGGTTAGGTCACACATGCAAATAACAATACTTAATGAAGTCTAATCCTATGGAATGTGATCAACAACCCATAAACTAACCTAAAACACAAAGTAGTAGGCCTAACATGCATCTATGTGTGGAAAGACCTTCCTAAACACATGTGGATCAAACAATCACCAAATATAATCATTAAACATATGTAAAAACCATCAAAGATTCAAACTTTACTGCTGATAACAAAGCATACGTCATCCATAAACATAAATCAAGTCCAAAATCATCAAAGATCACAACTTTATCATCCCAAACCTAGATACAACCATAGATCTAGCCACAAATCATACTAATAGTAGCTAAACAAGTCTGAATCAAGTCTAAATACATCAAAGATCAAAGCTTTAAACTAAGAACATGCAAAGATAAGGAAAATACTCAAGAACAAGGTCCTTCTTCACTTCAACAAGCCCTAATCAAGCACTTCCTTCCATGGTTAAGCTCCAGCAGTCTCCTAGCTCGATTAGGGTTCCAAAGTCGCAGAAAAAGTCCTCAAAACGGCTGGAATGCGATCAATTTATAGAGGGCTTGAAATTAGGGTTTTGGGCTCAAAAATCATCTGGGGCGTAACGCCTATCGAGCCTGCATGAGGCTAGGCGTTACGCGCGAGATATATGGGAGATTGGCGGCTGATGATGCCGCGCGTAACGCCTGAGGCCAAGTCTCCACGATAGGCGTACCGCCTAGGGTTAGTTCTCTTGATTTCTTCGTTTCTTCACCCGCTCTTGATTCCGACGCCCGTTTGCCTTCATTTCCGCTCCTCCGGGACACATTCCTGCTCAAAAACACTAAAATGTAAAAAGGAACTAAAATCGACTCGAAATAAATACAAAACTAACGAAAACAGACTCGAATATGTACAAAAATGGATGTGTTAAACTAACACATCATAAACCTTCTATAATAACCCGCTAGTCCCAGAAAAGACCGTATCTCCGTCGGGGTTGTGGGAGTATCCCAGTTCTTAATAGCTTCGATGCTGGCAGGGTCTACATGTATTCCTTCACTGTTGACTACATGACCCAAGAATTGAACTTCTCCGAGCCAAAATTCACACTTAGAGAATTTGGCATAAAGTTGTTCTTTCTTTAACAGCTCCAAAATCTTCCTGAGGTGTTACTCATGTTCTGCTTTGCTCTTGGAATAAATCAGTATATCATCAATAAAGACAATGACAAATTGATCCAGATACGGCTTGAACACTCGGTTCATGAGGTCCATGAAAACCGCAGGTGCATTTGTCAATCCGAAGGGCATTACCATAAAATCATAATGCCCATAAAGGGTTCGGAAAGCCGTCTTAGGTATGTCTTCTTTTGAACTCTTAGTTGATGGTATCCGGATCGTAAATCGATCTTCGAGAAATAATGTGCTCCTTGTACTTGGTCAAAAAGATCATCAATTTTCGGCAATGTATACCGATTCTTGATGGTTAATTTGTTCAGCTCCATGTAATCTATGCACATTCGAAAGGATACATCGTTCATTTACACGAACAAAACAGGAGCTCCCCACGGCGAGTAGCTCGGTCGGATGAAACCTTTATCCAATAATTCTTGAAACTGATTTGACAATTCCTACATCTCTGAAGGTGCTAACCTATAAGGTGATTTAGCAACGGGAGTTGCTCCAGGAACTAAGTTAATACGGAACTCTACCGGTTGTGCTGGTGGCAAAACCTGGTAGATCGTCAGGAAACACTTCCAGATACTCTTTTACTACCGGAACGTCTTGTATCTTGATCTTGTCTTTCTCTCTTTCCACCACGTGAGCCAGGAAGGCTACACAGTGCTTCTGTTAAAAATTACGCGCCTTTATGCAAGATATGATTTTGACACTCTGTTTCGCTTGATCCCCTCAAACTTCCAACACTCGATCATTTGTCATTGGAATTCGAAGCAGCTTTTTGGAACAGATGACTTCCACCCTATTAAGAGATAGCCAATCCATCCCGATAATGATGTCAAAACTACCCAATTCCATCGGTATCAAATCGGTGGTGAATGTTTGGCCATTAAGTGTTAATGGGCAGTTTCTAAATACTGTACTAACTGTGATTTGTTTCCCATTTGCTACTTCAATGATATAAGGGGACTCTAAAGATTCTTCAAGATGATTAAGTTGGCATGCAAAGTCGGCCGAGATAAACTCTGATCTGCACTAGTGTCAAATAGAATAGATGCATAAAAGTCATGTAAAAGAAAAGTACCAGTGACCGCTAGAGCTCCCAAAGAGAAAGCTCTTCCATGAGGTGCTTGAGTTACCGATTGCATCCTCGTTGGGCAGTTACTTGAAAAGTGACCAGTTTGGCCACAGTTATAGCATCCGCCATTGTTTTGATTTTGATTGTTGGGTAGAGGGAGAGCTAAAGCAGCATTGTTCACTGCTTGAGCAGGTGCCATTCTGTACTGTTGGACCCAATGGCCTTTTCTTCCACATCACGTACAGTGCTTGCAGGGAGTATTAGCAGCATAATGGTACTGACATTTGGCACACAAAGGGTACGTGCCAGTGTATGGTCTTTTGTTGAGGTCCTGTGGTGCAGCTACTACTTGATTGAGTGGAGTGGCCATCGTATAGTTCTTGATGACCTTTTGTTTCTTCTTGGGATGATGGTCGGGTTTCTTTGATGATTCCTCCTTGCCTTTGCCTGTGTCAGGTTCCTTTTTAAGAGTCCCAGATGCTACCATCACGTCAGAGTTTGCTGCAATCACCAAACTCTGTATGAAGGCTGGTAATCCACCTACGTACCTGTCAATCCTGTTTCCTGAGTCGGTACCATGTCTGGCACCAATGCTACCAACTCATGATAGCGAGTAGTATAACCCATATGATCAGCTCCTTTCATTACATGGTTTGCAGTTCAGTCTCCATTCTCTGTAGTTCGTTCTTGGGACAGAATTCATTCCTCAGTAGAGTCTTAAAAATTTCCCATGGCATTGCCAATGCCTCTTCCCTTCCTCTGGACAACTACTAATGTCTAGAGTAGGTTCCATCTTCTAAATCCATTGGATTAACCCAACGGCTCTCTTAGTACCGTTGAAACTAGGCGGCTTACATCCTACAAATGACTTGTAGGAGTACTTAGATGCACTGCCAGTATTCCTACTAGCCTCTCTTGATGAATTCCCAGAGTTGTTGCTGTTGTTCTGGATACGGTTGATCATATCTGGGATCTCCTCTTTCACCTGATTAGTCAGCTGACTGCTTAGTAGGGTGGCCAATGCCATAGTGGCAGATCCAGATTCTGATTCACGTTCGGGTCGGGAGGCGGATTGCGTGGAGAAGGAGGTGGCGGTGGTGGTGGAGGCAATAGAGCAGGTGGTCTTCTCGACGGCATTCTGATCACAACCAAAAGAGCATCAGTTAGTGTAATGATCGAATGCAGAAAACAAAATGCAAGTATAAATCCTACATTCTCTATATGAAGAGCCCCTAGGTTATAGTCTAGGCCAAACCGTTTAAATAAATGACCTATGTTTCTCTACAACCATAGCTCTGATACCAATCTGTCACACCCCGAGCCGCCGGGCCGGATCAAATGTCCCGTCGGGCGGAATGGTCCCGGGGCGTGATATTAGGATGATAATCAGAGTGATCAGATTGTTGCATTGCACATGATATAAAATGAGAAAGCACTAAATGAAATAGAATTACAAAGTTAAATTACATCAGTATCGTTCATAATTTAACAATGTAAATCTATTAATGACATCATGAATCTTCCATCTTGTATCTGCACAAGATGTACAAAATAATATGTATAATGACGTTCAAAATATGCTCATCCAAAATGCTAGGTCCGCTAACTGGGCATCCTAGTCAAAAGCACGAACTTGTTAATTAACATGTTCGTCACCTGAAAAGTCATGCAAAAATAAAGTCAACACATGGTTGGTGAGTTCATATAATTTCATTTAATAATGAATTTGTGCAAAACCTGTCCGAATAACAACCTTAACCTCACCAACAACCACCTATACTATGCAGTCAAATATGCTTATATATAGGGCATACGTAGGGGACAAGCCCAATCCGACATCCCACCACATACCGAACCACATAGTATATTGTTGTTAATGATAATTAAGTGTTTCATTCCTCATCATCAACACACCAGTTCTTAGTTCTTGTTAATTTCAACAAAATGTGGAAATTCTCTTGATTCCTTAAGCTCATCACATACATATGAACAGCCATAGCAATTGTAGAAAAATTTAGTTAAAATGTTTAAATAAACATTTAATAAAATCTAAGACCTAATGATTGGGCCTTGGTCATACTCGAGTAGACTAGTCTAGCAATCAAGGTTCTTAGTAGTTGAGGGAATATGTAAAACTCATCAAATATGCGACCTATAATCAATCAGTCTAGCTAGGACATCTTTTGATGTATAGGATTTTATAGTTCGTCTAGATCGTCCATGTTCGTTCTTGTTCATATAGATCATTAGTTCATTGGCACATGCTATCTTTGAATATTTCCCAGACAATCCTCTGAAAATAGATCTTTAGTTCTTTGAAAATAGGTCGTTGCATACAGTTCTTTGAATTAGATCTTTTGTTCTTTGAAAATAGTCCGTTGAAAATAGTTCTTTGATTTAGAAATTTAGTTCTTTGAAAATAGACCTTTGAAAATAGTTCTTTGTTCTAGATTTTTAGTTCTTTGAAAATATACCTTTGAAAATAGTTCTTTGATTTGAAATAGTTATCTACTCATGATGAATAAATAACCCATTTTGGAAACATGCTAATAGTTTACCTAGACGAAATCTAGGATATCAATTATACATGTAAAACATATATGAAGAAAAAGCATTTAAGTAAATATAATCCAAGGAAAATAATTTACGCATGCTTCTCAGCCCCGCGTTTGTAAACCAAAAATGTTTAGAAAAGGGGCAATGAACTCACCTGTGTTGTAATGCAAATGAACCTAGCAAGAAATGCACGCTCTTGTTCTTTGTGGACTATGTAACTTCAAAACCTGGTTTCATTTATGATGATTTTTGTACGATAAGTATACAGTTGACGAATAGTGGGTTTTGGTCTCGGCGTGCAACTAAGTGTCCTAAATACTTATTAGTGTTACTAAGATTTCTCTAATCACGGCCTCTTCGAATCCTTGTCCCTTGACTAATTAAAATTGAACCTTATTTACAATAAGTTGATGATATTTTGAGGCTCAATTGTTTAGTAAATCACCATTCACAAATACATTATTTAGATTAGAAAAGTTAAGTTTAGAAAATCCTTTAAGTTACATCATACCCTTTTTAAAGTTATGATGATCGTTATGAAACCATAGTTGCATGTTAAAAGTCATTACACTTTATAAAATACAAGTTCTTTTTATGAAAAACACAAATTAAACGTGTTAGAACTTGAGTAAACCAAATTTAGATCAATTCCAAGTCCTTTGATAGTTCTTTGTTGCCCAACTTGATTCTTTTTCTTTCTTGAGATTGACTATCAATTAATTTATTCATTTGAACACTTATTTGATGGTCAATCTTGATGAAAAACTTGAAGTATTGGATGTTGGCATCCTAATGTGAATATTCCATACTTAGTCATTTTTCTTGAATTCCCATGGTTCTCATCTCGTTCTTTAATTCTTTGAAATCCCATAGCCACTTATTATGTCATTTCTTGATGTACTTACTAATTTAAACTTAGTTTATTAACCTCAATGGTTGCTAAGTTTCTACACATGAACTCTACATTTCGTTTAACACTTGTTTAACCACCTAAGACCATTGCCAATACTAGCATTGATATTGACATCTTAAACTATGGTTTCATTTAACTAAACCCCAAGTATTTGGATTCCAACTGATTGTTAAGACATATGTTTATATGTTATAAGAGTTTAGAAAGCTTTTGTGCTGATGAAAACTTAGTATCGATGGCATCCCAATCGGTTAACACCCTTGAAAACTCAAATGTCTCTTTACCCGACATACCCATGTTCTAACAGCTCCACGGTTTCATTTCTGATCTAAATCAACTGATTTTTTGTTCTATCGACTTGAGGAAGATCATAGGATTTTTTTCGACAGTGGCTGCCTAATATCGATGGCCATAACCAGATTATCATCGATGAAACAACCCCCTAACCTGCCAGCACTATGGAGCTGATTGTGTTGCTGTTCCAACCCCATTTTGTCCATCAATACAACCATTTTCCAAGGTTCTAACCACTCCTTGTCCTTCCATTATTTAAACCCTCATGTTTCATGAGTTCCTAGACCAAATTAGTGCAAATCCTAAGGTGTTAGAGGGTCCAAAATAGGCTGGGAACAGGGCTGTTTGTCAGAACAGCAACAGCCTCATAATAGCCCCTTTTGAGCTCGAATTTTGCCAATATCCAGAGTCAAATTGATTCCCAACTGACCCAAACATCAATCTAACATGTTACTTAGGTTCCTAAGTCGATTAGTGCAAGTCCTAAGGGTTTTGATGCTCTAAAATCGACTGAAAAGCTGCTGTGTTCGAGAGGACTTACCAAACAGCAGCAGCCCCAAAAATCAGCTCATTTGAGCTCGTCTTTGGTCCATTTTTGATTATTCAAAGATCTATTTATTCATCTCTTCACAATCTACATTTTTCTGGAGTCATTTTAGTGTTTATCCTAACTAATTTAAAGTGATAAAGACGATTTAGAAGCATCCCTCACATGAATAGTAGAAAACCCTCTTTAGCAGCAACTTCTCTCTAAAACTGCGACCAATCCAGTCCGTTTCAGCTCTGATCAGTTGTACTAATTTGTTCATCTCGTTCTGACGGTCGTTTTGACTACTAGATCATCGAATTTGGTGGAGAAATGAAAGAGATACGAAGGTTTGAAGTGGTAGAGGTATGGTGGTGACGGGAGGACTGGATTTTGGGGGAGGAGATGGTCTTGAGCTGCAACAATGAGGAGAAAAGAAGAGGTTAGGAGCTTTTATAGCCCGGGTGTGTTCGTGTGTGTTTGGTCTCTCTCGGTTTCGCGCGTTGTTTTTTTTTTGTCGTTTTTCGTTACATTACGTAACTTTATAAAGATAGAAATTTTTAAACTTTTTGAAGTGATAATTCCTAATAAATTAACTAAATATCTTTTATTTATTTTTAAAATTTAAAACCGTTTATTTTTAACGTTTCATCGGATCGTAACGTTTTCGCGCGTATTCATACGAATCGTCACCCGTACGAACACGAAGACAACTTTACTTCCCGATTTGGTTTTCTAATTATTAGACATCATTCAGAACGCTAAACTTACAGATATATTTGCACGAATCCTCACCCACACAAATACGCTGTCAGTTTAATATTCACGTAACGACGTCTATTATTGTTTTGTTCTGTACACTCTCACATACGTTTATACATAATAAAATCCTAACTAACATTCACATAACAGTTCTGTGTTGTCAGATATGATTATGACTGTTAAACCATGGATTTGTAATATGTTTCTGAAATAGGTCTGTAATAGTTTCGTATTAACATCAAATGATAATAGTACACATGTAATACACATAGTTCGTACCTGATCCGCTGTACAAGTCACTGTTCCCGCTGCGGTTCCGGCACTGATGTTAAAATGAACCCAATGGTCCATCTTACCACAACGGGTGCATTGTCTGCATGGGATTTCGGCACGGTGGTGATATTGGCAGTAAGAGCAAAGAGGGGTTTTTCCAGCATAGCGCTGATGAACCTCTGGCTTCGGAGTAACGACCATTTGGCGAAGTGGAACGGCCTCTGTGTAGATTACAGGGCCCTTTGGTTTCTTAGCATGACACCGCTTACGCTTCTTCCTTGGTTCCCCTTGCGCCAATCGTTCAGTTCCCGCGATTGTTTTCGGGTAGCACTGGGCGTTCTTATCACTGTTCATGACCCAAGTGATGAGGTCGGGAATAACGGCAACTAACTGGTCAATAATCAAGGTAGCAAGTGCAGCAGTTGCCGGGTCCCCATTAGGAGGAGGAGATGGGGGTAATAGTTGTGTTTTTGGCGGCATTCTGTTCACAACTGAAAGGCATCTGTTAGTAATCGTGATTGAATGCAAAAATAAATATGCACATAAAGTCCTAACCTTAAATTCTCTACATGAGGGTCCCTAAATTATAGTCTAGGCCAAACCGTTTAAAGAACATGACCTATGTTTCTCTATAACTATGGCTCGGATACCAATCTGTCACACCCCGAGCCGGCGGGCCGGATCGAATGTCCCGTCGGGCGGAATGGTCTCAGGGCGTGATATCGAGGTAATAATCGGAGTGATCAGATTGTTTACATTGCACATGACATAAAATTAGAAAACACAAAATGAAATAGAATTACAAAGTTAAATTACACCCGTATTGTTTATAATTTAACAATGTAAATCTACTAATGACATCATAAATCTTCCATCTTGCATCTGCACAAGATGTACAAAATAATATGTACGTCCAAAATGTCAGGTCCGCTATCTAGGCATCCTAGTCAAAAGCACGAACTTCCTAGTTAACATGTTCATCACTTGAGAAGTCATGCAAAAAGATCAAGTCAAGACATGGTTGGTGAGTTCATATAATTTCGTTTGAAAATGAATTTGTACAAAACCTGTCCGAATGACAACCTTAACCTCACCAACAACCACCTATACTATCCAGTCAAAAATGTTTATATATAGGGCATACGTAGGGGACAAGCCCCCGCCGGCATCCCACCACATACCGAACCACATAGTACATTGTTGTTAATGATAATTAAGCGTTTCATTCCTCATCATCAACACACCAGTTCTTAGTTCTTGTTAGTTTCAACAAAATGTGGAAATTCTCTTGATTCCTTAAGCTTATCACATACATATGAACAACCATAGAAATTGTAGCAACATTTAGTTAAAATGCTTAAATTAACAAATAAATAAACATTAATAAAATATAAGACCTAATGATTGGGCCTTGGTCATACTCGAGTAGACTAGTCTAGCAATCAAGGTTCTTAGTAGTTGAGGAAATCTGTAAATATCATCAAACATGCGACCTATAATCAATCAGTCTAGCTAGGACATCTTTTAATGTATAGGATTTTATAGTTCGTCTAGATCGTCCATGTTTGTTCTTGTTTGTATAGATCGTTAGTTCTTTGGCACATGCTATCTTCGAATATTTCCCAGACATTCCTCTGAAAATAGATTGTCGAATACAGTTTTCCGTAATAGTTCTTTAGTTCTTTGAAAATAGATCGTTGTATACAGTTCTTTGAAATATATCTTTATTCTTTGAAAACACACCACTGAAAAATAGTTCTTTGAAATTACACCACTGAAAAATAGTTCTTTGAAATAGAACATTAGTTCTTTGAAAACCGACCACTGAAAATAGTTCTTTGAATTAAAATAGTTATATATTCTTGATGAATAAATAACCCATTTTGAAAACCTGCAAATAGTTTACCTAGACGAAATATAGGTTAATTATTATACATGTAAAACATATATGAAGTAAAAGCATTTAAGTAAATATATTCCAAGGAAAATAATTTACGCATGCTTTTAGTCCCGCGTTTATAAAACAAAAATGTTTTGAAAAGGAGCAATGAACTCACCTGTGTTGTAGCTCTTATGATTCAACCAAGAAAATATGCGCGCTCATTTGTTGTAAATTAAGTATCTTCAGCACCTATGTTGATTTATTATGATTTGAATATTATAAGTATTTATTATTTGACGTATATAGGGTTTCGATCTCGGTGTGCGACTAGGTGTCCTATATACTTACTAGTGTTACTAAGATTTCTCTAATTATTCTATGTTACATACATGACATTTTAAATAACCCATCATTTATAAAATCCTCTTTAAATTGTAAAATATTAATTTTAGAAATCCTCTAAATTACTTTTGAAAACATTTTAATAAGGCAATTTATAAATCATTTTATTTTAATAAAAACATAAGTTATTTTTATGAAAAGTATAAGTTAAACTTTTTAGAACTTAAGTTAATCTTACTTGATTAACTCCAAGTCCCTCATTAGATCTTTGTTACAACGATGATCCTTGTGTATACCTTACATTAGATCATTCAAATTTGAACTATTTAAGTTGGTCATACAATGGCATGAAACTACTAAGAGTTAAGTGATGACTCATATAGTCAACTCATTAATACTTAGTTTCTTTAAAACCCAATGTTCTCCCTTGGTGCTTTAGTTCGTTTGACACTCTCAATGTACTTATCTTATTTGTTTCCACAAAACCTTTGTATTTGATTTGCAACCATTCGGCTAACATACTAAGTTTTATCTAATTAACTATCCTTGATCCTTAACCTTTATATCATTCACAACCCATGGGTGATAGTCCCATTTGATGACTAAACTTGAATTGATATGTTTAAAATGATTTAGAAATATTGAATGTTGAAAACTATTAGGTTTGATGATCCTAAAATCGGCTAACAACTCAAAATAGTCAACTTAGACCATTTTTGATGTTAACAATTATACTTTGTATTTCATTAAGCAAACTTAGGTGTTTTAAGCCCAATTGATTACATGAAACACTTGTTTAAGTGTTAGATTAGTTTAGAAAAGATTTTAGTTTGAAAAAATTAGTTTCAATGAACAACACAACCAGTTTAAACACCTAGAAATCCTAATGGCTTACAATTGACTAACCCATGTTCAAACCTTTCTAATGAACTCAATTCTTGTTGGTTTTTGTTGATTCTAAGTTCAAATCACTTGGAAAATGATCGGGTGTTAGTATCAACAGCCCCCAAATCAATACCAACAGCCATGGTTTGTCTATTATCAATGGAACAGCCCCTAACCTGCCAGCACTATGGGTTCAGCGGTTTCACTTTGGGCAGCCCTTAGGCCATCAATACAGCCATTTACCCAGGTTTTAACCACTCCGAGACCTTCCATTCTTTAAACCCTAATGTTTCTTGAGTTCCTAGATCAAACTGGTGCAAATACTAAGGCGTTAAAGGGTCCTAAACCGGCTGAAACAGGGCTGTTCATCGGAACAACAACAACAACAACATAAACAACCCATTTTGAACTCGATTTCTGCCAATATTCCGCTCCAAATCGTTTCCCAACTGACCCAAACATCAATCTAACACGTTCCTTAGATTCCTTATGCGATTTGGTGCAAGTCCTAGTGTTTTAAAGCTTCAAAATCGGCGAAAAAACCTGCTATTGTTCGAGAGAAACTTACCGAAACAGTAGCAGCCAAGAATCAGCTCGTTTGAGGTCGTTTTTGGTCCGTTTTTTATGATTCAAAGCTCTATTTCTTCATCTCTTCACGATCTACATGTTTCTACAGTCTTTTTAGTGTTTATCCTAACTGATTTGAAGTCATAAAGATGATTTAGAAGCTTACCTTACATGAATAGTGGAAAACCCTCAAAATCAGCAACTTCTCTCTAAAACTGCGTTCGATCCAGCTCGTTTCAGCTCCGATCAGTTGGACTAATGTGTTCCTCTTGTTCTCACGGTTGTGTTGACTACTAGAACGTCGAATTTGGTGTAGATATGAGATAGATATAAAGGTTTGAAGTAGAGAGGGTATAGAGAGACAGGAAATCAGGATTTTGGAGAAGAAGGGGGTCTTGAGCTGCATATGTGAGGAGAGATGGTTTTGGGTTTAAATAGCCCGGGTATCTTCGGGTTCGTTCGATTTCGGTTTCGCACGTCGTTTTTCGTTACGTTACGTAACTTTATAAAGATAGAAAATTTTAAACTTTTTAAAGTAGTAATTCCTAATAAATTAACTAAATATCTTTTATTTATTTTTAAAACTTCGAGAATCGTTTAATTTAACTGTTTAATCGAATCGTATCGTTTTCGCGCGTATTCGTCCAAATCGTCACCCGTTCGAACACGACGACAACTATACTTTTTGTTTTGATTTTCTATTTATTGGGCAACGTTCAAACCGTTAAACTTACAGATATATTTGTGCGAATCGTCACTCACACGAATACTCCGTCAATTTATTATTCACATTACGACGTCCGTTATTGTTTTATTTAGTACAATCTTACATACGTTTATACATAATAGAATCCTAACTAACATTCACATAAGAGTTATGTGTTGTCAGATATGATTCTAACTGTCAAACCATGGATTTGCAATATGTTTCTGACATAAATGCGTAATTGATTCATATTGAACATCAATTGAAGATAGTACACATGTAATACACATAGTTCGTACCTGATCTACTGTACGCGTTACTGTTCTGGATACGGTTCCGGCGCTGATGTTACATCAATGATACGTGTTGACACAATTGGAATAATCATGTGACCTATATCTAGTTCCTTTCCGACTGATATTGATATTACCCAAAGGTAAACATAGAAGCCTCACCTTAAAGTATTACTACGATAAGTTTGATATGGGAAATGGTACTAAACATTCGCACAGGGAGAGATGCAATCCTCCCAACAAATGGGGTTGTCAGCCCTATAGTACTATCATTGTTTACTCATTCGGCCCCACATGGGTTTTACTAGATAAAGTTCGATGGTTGAGGACTTTTGGTATAACGCATTGATATCCACGGTCATGCCATGATATCCCAAGCCGGCACACAGTTATATAAGCATATCATACGTTTAGAAAAGATTTCATAATGATACCCCGATGTTTGTAAAATATTAAAAAGAAAAAGGGTTGTACGAAACTCAACTGAAGTGTTGCAATCAACAATTAGTACTCAGACTCGTGTTATGGTTGTTGCACTTCAGTTCTGCATCAAATTGAAATTTTATAAGTTAATTGTGTTTCATTTGCTATATTATAACTTTCCTTGACGTTCGATGTCAAAGATATCGCAACTCGAGTCATCAAGCTGATCTTACATCCTTAAATCAGCTTCCTTAACTTAACATCACACAGAGTATGATAAACTGATAACCTATAATAATTTAGGCTCCTATTAAGGAGTTTATGACTCGGTTGATTAATCAGGACATTCCCAGATTAACCAAATAGGTATTCTTGTTGATTATATCATCGAAACAGTTTCCCAACCGATTTCTGATCTAGGAATAGTTAACCCTTGTCATGATCACTTCGGTATTATAAACTATATGAATATCATATTGAAATGGGTTTTATATCCATACTCAATATACTAATATGACTGTTAATATGAACATCAGATTTTTATTCCAATGATTATCCTAACTCTTGGTCATTAGCTTCAAAACGCTTAGATTTAACCTAGCGTTTCAAGGAATGACTAAATCATCCATCACCTTTTTCAATATCAAATAGATTAAAACTATTATGATCTAGAGAATAGTTTATGATAATCGGGCAGCATAACGGATCAAATTGAAGATTTCACTGTTAATATTCAGATTTCTTTATTTCTACCTATTCCTAGCCATCATCTAGGCAATTATCAAGAACAATAACCTTTGCATTATGCTCAAATACTATATTCAATCCCTACATTATCAAAATAGTAGGAGAGATCGAATTCTAACCCGTTTGAATGGATTTTCGTTTGCAAATGACGATCCTACACCGTAGAGACGATTCCCAGCTTGATCTTGGAATTTCTTTAGTTTAACAGCGAGGATTTGAAGCTAATATTTCATATAGATCGTGTTTTTGAGGTTAGAGTTCGATAGGAGAAGAAAAAGAAAACTTCTGCATGAGAATTCTAATTGGCTTAGCAACTTATAATCGCCGACCCTTCGTTGCGTATCGCCAAGAGATCCCGAAAGGCCTTGGCATAATGCGAAGGATTCCGGAGACTTTTAGATATTTTATGCTTGTTGCTTACCGCCAAGAGAGCCCAAAGAGTCTTGGCGTACCGCGATGGTTTCCGGACATAAGATATTTTTCTAATTTTCTTGTTTTCGAATTTTCGGAAGAATGCGAACTCCGTTTTTCGCACCGTTTTTTCCTGCACTTACGATTTCTAAACTATTTTATAATCGATGAGAGTATGATCTAATAACTATTATTGATATAAAAATCAATTATAAAGTGACCGGTAACCTTTGCCAGGAATAACGACCAGACGTGACCTAATTGTCACACCCCATGACCCAAACACGATTCCTAACGGTTCAAAAACATAAAAACGCGTTAATAACCACGTTTAATTCTATTTTTAATTCTCAAAACCGAAACATTAAACTCAAATTCAAAAATAGAGCGTTTCAAACAAATCACATATCAAAAGGACACGGCCATCACTCCTTTTAACAATTCGAATGAAACCATAACCACAATTTTTATCTGTAATGGACTACAACTCTCGAAATCGACACAAGAACCGATCGCGACTAGTTAACGAGAACTCAAGCAAAACTCAATCATTTCAGGTAATCTTATCGTCTACTGATTCGTTTTAGGATGAGGAATGAAAGCCCTAAGGTTTTAGACTTTCATAATCAACCATTTGATCTGATTTGGAACAGATTCAATATAGGGTTCTTGAGGATTTGGAGTAATTATTAAGTGTGTATAAAATTAAATGAAAAGTATTCAAACCAAGAAACACCCGCGGGGTTAGTGGAAGGAGCGTTCGGTTTGATGGGCGTGGTATCGGGTTCGAATCCGATTAAAACCAGTTTTGGCCATAAACCCCATTTCTTTTTATTTTCTTTATTTTACAAATCAAATCAAAAAAACATGTTTTCAAAATTCGGTAAAAAATTAGAATTTTTCATATTTTATCTCCATTATTTTACTATTTAAATTATATTTAAATAGTTTACAATATACTAAAAATATAAAATAAATTCTAAAAATTTTGAAAAATTTACAGAAATTATAAATAAGTATCATATATAATATTTGAATTTTTCAGAATTTATTATTTTAATAGTTTCAAATATTAAAAGGATAGTAAAACATTTATATAAATTCTAAAAAAATTACAGAAATTATGAAACATTTCAATAACCATTCTGGAAAATTTTGAAAAGTTTTTGGACTTTAGTTTTATAAAATTGTTATAAAAATTCAAAATAATATTTTATATTTTATGAAATCATTTTTATGATAACATTATTATTTTTATTTAATAAATTATTTTATTAAAAATAAAAAACCATTTAAACTTTGTTTTAAACTTATAACGATTCTTAAAAAAAATACATATAGATATATATTGAATATTTTTAATTAAATATTCTGAAATATATTATAATAATGTAGAATAGTATTTTATTGTTTATTTTAAATAAAATATTATCTAGATTATTATCGAGGTATTAAAATATAAAAACATATATATATATATATATATATATATATATATATATATATATATATATATAAGAGGATCTAATGTTAACCCATGTTTATTGCGTTAACCGAATAACCGCATCTTATTACTTTGGAGCCCACACTAAAATCAATCTAAAGGTGTAGGTTTTTTCTTTTATTTATTTAATGTAAGGTTCACTTACATTAATAAAAAAATAAAAAAAAACTTACACCTTTAGATTTAGTTTAATGTGGGCCCCAAAGTAATAAGACGTAGTTATTCGGTTATCGCAATAAGGAAGGGTTAACATTCGAACCATCTCCTACATACATACATGCATGCATGCATGCATGCATGCATGCATGCATGCATGCATATATATATATATATATAATTCACATAGTTGAATTATAATAAAAACTTATAGAAATATTTTATTTGTTAAATGCAAATAAAGTATTATCTACACAACATTTTGAACTCATAAAACATATTTATAAGACCTTTATTTTATAATTTTTTAAAATTTATAAAATGGTGGTTTCGGAACTCTTAACTAAGATTTTCCTTTTAGGAAGATCCTTAGGCTAGACATAGACTTTTTAGGTTCGTACATGAAATTTAGAACTTATATATTACAATATAGGGTGAATTGTGGCTTCACAAACCTTCATCCTTATTTAAAAACATCTTGTGATCAAAGATTGACATGTGAGTTTTCTCATATTTTCCTTTTTACTTTTGTAAATTTTGGGAATGTCATAGATATATGTCTTATTTCAAACTCAATTGTATTCATAGAGTCAAAACATGATGTTAATACTTAGTTTTGGTATATTGGCTATAAGTGTTATGTGAATTACTAGAATGATAGAACATGTGAAGACTTGGAATTCTTGTATGCATAATTATTATACACAAAAGTAGCCTAAGAATGGTTAGATACCTTCTTCGCATAGACCTTGGTCGTTGTGCTAAAAAGGTGAAATGTGTACATTTGGAAACTTGTATATTTAAACTTAATTAAGACTTTGCAAACCTTGGTTGACAAGTTATGTTATATTACATGTCTAAGGACAATTTTGATGACAAATACTTGTGATAATTTGTTATGAATTCATTAGATTTAGCATACTTCTAGAATACTTGTAAGAACATAAACATAGGCTTATTGCCACTTAAGACTAGTATTGCATTTATATATATATATATATATATATATATATATATATATATATATGGAGAGGATCAAATGTTAACTCATGTTTATTGCGTTAACCGAATAAGTGAATCTTATTACTTTGGGGCCACACTAAAGTAAATTTAAAGGTGTAGGTTTTTTTCTTTTTTTAATTAATGTAGGACACACTTAATTACATTAATAAAAAAAATTTTAAAAAAACCTACACCTTTAGATTTACTTTAATGTGGGCCCCAAAGTAATAAGATGTAGTTATTCGGTTATCGCAATAAGAAATGGTTAATATTCAAACCATCCCCTATATATATATATAATATATGGTTACTCTACAAAGGCAAAAAACCTTAAAAAGTGTAAGAAGAAATCTTAGCCACTTATTTTACAAATAGATGGCTCTACACGACGCCTCACATTGGGGATTTGAAAAGGAAATAAAATGGCTGGAAGGGTATAATAGGTATCGTAGCAATTGTTGACTTTTAACAACTTCTCCATTTTTTTAAACTACAATAACTTTTTTACAAGTTATTATTTTTTTAAAAAAAAATACACTATCAAATCGAGAATTTGTTTTATGTTTACAATGAGTATAATATTGTTACATAAAAAAAATATGCGTTGTATAAAATTGGGTGTTTTTAATGGTGTTTTTTCATGTGTTTGATAACTGAGTGTTTTTATGGCTTTTTATGAACCTGATGTTTTAGGTTATTTCATAGATACATAAAACTGAACTTGTTATGGTGTTTTTCACTGAATAAACAAAAAGGATAACAATCGTTTATGGTGACTTTTTATATATTTTCCGGATGTTCATGAAACAAAGCATTTCATATAGTTTTTTCGAAAGTTTATAAAACTGAACATTTTTATGGTGTTTTTTCCCTAAATAAACAAAAAGGGTAAAATATTATGGTGTTTTTAGTCTTCATATATGAAGTTGCTTAGTTCGGAAACACCATTTCATAAACTTAAGTGTTTTATGATGTTTTTAGTGTCCAAAAACTCCATAAAATGCCCAGGTTAGTTTCAAATATATTCGAACACCATAAACACTATAATATGTTAACACCATGTACACAATAAAATATCTCGAAAACACCATAAACTAAGTTAAAAAATGGTGTTTTTAGTTTTTTAAAATCACCATAAAATGCCACGTTTTAGTTTCATTAATATCCGAACACCATAAAATATTAACACAATAATATATCTCGAAAAACAACATAAAACGTGGACACCATAAAACGTACAGATGCGTCTTAAAAAAAACACCATAAAAGTCTAGTTTGAATAATATTCAGAAAAAACGCCATAAAACTTGCAATTCGTTTAACCCATTTTAAGACGCTATTTTAATTTTTAAAAAATATATATATTAATATTATACTCATTAGAAAGATAAAAAACGTTTGATTTTATGGTGTATCTTTTTTTTAGAAAATATTAACGTATAAAAAATTTATGAACGTTTAAAAAAATGAGAGAAACTTGCATGTAACTTGCATGTTTAGGTTCATTTTTTGTTTTAACAGGTTTACCCTTTGGCTTCTTATCCATGTGTCAACATTTTATGCCTTTCTAAACTTTTTAAGGTTTAAGCCTTTTTAGAATATCTTTTCCCTATATATATACACACATATATATATTATAACTTGTATGAGTGCTTACCAACTATGCAAATATTTGATCAAATGTATTTTACATAGTTGACTGGTTGATTGAAGAACAAGAAGACATAAGCTAGGCATTAGTTGCAAAAACCGAAAATTTCGTAACCTGTTTATAAACATGCGAAATTTCGGTGACCCTTTATGTTCAAAATTTTTATAAACGTTCATAAAACAATTACGATCAAAAAGATATAAACGATATACATATTTGATAATCTAAGAACGTGCTATAAGCTTGCGAATAACGTGAAAAATTTTTGTGATCGTTTGGGTTCGAAATTTTTGTGAACGTTCTTAAAGTAATTACGATCAAATTAATATAAGCGGGACAATTATGCTATAAAGTATAAACACAATATAAGCTCGTGAAAATTAAAAATATGCGAGTAAAGTATAAGGGGGTTTTAAAAATAAGAGTCGAAACTATAGGGGCAATTGAAAATTTGTAATTAATTCAAGACAAACTAATATTGTCTATTTTGGAAAGTCGTCATCCAAAGATAAGAACAAAAATAATATAATTGCTGAGTAAGTTTATGAAGTGAGCACTGCAACTCAATCAACTGAATTTTTCCACTCCATGATTCAAGTTTCGAACGACAAGGATTCAAAAAGGGAAGAAGAAAGACACACTTTAGTTTGGGTAAGGATTATTTTGTCACCGTTTTAAAAATCTATAGATTTCATTCATGAGTGTGTTTGTAGGCCGGTGAACTAGGATCCGCGCATGAGTATGTGTGTCGAGTTTGGGTCCATACAGTTATCGGTTGGCCAATATCACCAAATAGAAAAGGACGCAGGTTACGCGGGTTTGTTGTACGTGACCAGCAACATCCTAAAAGGTATGAGGCTAGTCAAGAGAGTCTTAATGCACGTGAAGGTATGAATGAATTGTATGTGTGTGAGAGTAACCGTGAGTTTGGCAAGTATTTGTGTGGGAGTGTAAATCAAGATGAGTTGACGAGTGTTGCGCATATATATGTACGTATATATGTCAATATGTGTTTGTGTGAATGGATCTCATTGTAAATGAAAATTATGACGAAGTTATGATGTGGAGTTAAAGAGAAGGTGTTGTGAGTGTGCGATTTCAATGAGTTCGGGTACAGTTAGGGTTGGATAATTAGTATGGGTCAAGGTTAAAAGCGTATTACTAAAGAAGGGTGTTATGTGTAATTAAAATTGAGGTAAATTTTATGGTTGTAATAAAATGTCAAATAGAGACGGAGCCGCTAAGCCCGACCCTAACCCTATTAAGTCTATGAGACGATCACTTAGATCATATAAAAAGTATATGATAATGTAACATAGATTATTGAGCTTTCATTTGATTGAGCACCCGTGTGATTTTCTAAACTTATTGAGGGCAAAGCTTTGGACTCAGGTGAGTTCTAGTAGCCCACTTATAATTAATTTGTAGGACCCCGGAAACGCGACGGTTCCTTGCGGATTCTGCTCGGCAGCCCCTCGAATAGTGAGGAATCCTATTCGGGGTTTTCCAATCGAAAAGAACTTGCCACGTGGTCAACTGATGATAGGGAATCAACTTTACGCGTATAAACGATTAACCACGGGCCAGGAATCGAAGTTGGATGCAGGGAGGTGCTGAAACCTAGGTAGATATGACAGAAAGTGAGCAAAGGTCCTTAGAACATTCTGTTTGCCATGTATTTATAGACTGATGCCATTCATACGAATGAGTCATGTTAATGATCATTCGGCCCGAATGACAACATACGAATGAGCTGATCGCACGAATGAGTCATGCTAATGGCTCATTCATTAGAAGTAGACGTTCACTAGTCGTTCATTCGCACGAATGAACTCAATTCTAGGTTCATTCATAAAAATGGTCAGTTTGTTAAACAAAATCAAAGATAAACATGTCAAACACAAGTAAATATTCGATAATACTTGATTTCATTAATAAGAAATACTTTAAAACCACTACAATAAATTTGGTTCTTTACCTACAAATAGTATGCGTGGTTAAAAACCTATTATGTGTTGTTAATTGTCTTTACCTACACATAAATTAAGTGTTATTATGTGTTGCCTCACAACTGTTGAGATAGATCATTACCTACACATCAGTTATATGTAGGTATACATCATTATGTACCTACACATATATGTGAAGCTAAAACTAATTAATATGTGTTGTTAGAATTATAATGATTTGTAAAGATTTAACACAATATGTGTAGGTAATAATCTTCAATTGCATGCCAATAAATATAAAATATTCAAATGCAAATAGATACCAAAATAACCAAATTTAATTGATAATATGAACACATCATCATTCAAACCACAAACGAAAGTACCAGTTCTGAACATGAGCAGCTTCGGCCTTTAAAAACTTTTGAGAGAGATCTTTCCAATCAACACCAGCATGAACGTCAAATGCAAAGCATAGATGTATAACCCTCATATATTGCAGCGCCTGCTCCATGTCTTCCGAATCAAAGAAAATCTGACATATGTAGAGAGCCTTGACATCTTCTTCTAACAGATTGGTGAGCCACATTGGATCAAAGACACGAATTGAGTCCCATTTGTCTTCTTTGCACAGAACTATCACAGCTTTAGCAGCTCTACCATCGTAGTACCACCATCGGAAGCTACTCAAAAAGCCTTGAGGCATTTTCTAGTAAAGGAATAGTCTTCATGACTTTAGGAGGTAACAACATAAGGATGACCTTATGTTTATTTGTTTGAGCATCAATCTCAGGCAGATAATAACGTTCAGGTTGCTGAGGCTAGAAGTTGATCCATCTCTTACTGTATTCAAACTTGATTTTCCTTGCAAACCAAGAAGACATCCCCAAATCTTCACGTACAACATGGTCAAGCATGCTAACTGATTAACTTCAAATCCAGGCAACGTCTTGAACTCATGAGGGAATCTAAAGTATTGGATTCCCCTTTCCCTCTTTACCTCATAACATTTAAGATCATCAAAATATGCCCAGCTTAGGATGCAACCTCCGGACTTGTAGCCTTTGATTCTGTAGACTTTGGTGTACTGAGCTGGTGGGGAGGGAATGCTCTGCTTCTTAAGACCCTGCCAGTATGTACCTCGTCAGGATTTAACCTCAATAGCTCAGCGATCTGTTCCTTTGTCAAGCAATGAATGATCTCTCCCTCTGTCACACCTCGGGCCGGCGGGAACGGATCGGGTTTTCCCATCGGGCGGAAGGCTCCCGGGGCGCGATATCTTGAGTGATAATCGAATGATCAGATTGTTTACATAGCACATGATAAATAAAGGAGAAATGCTAACACATCCATGATATAGAATTACAAGATTAAATTACAATGTATCGTTCATAATTTAACCAAGTAAATCTATCAATGAAACTATATCTTGTATATGTACAAGATATGCAAAAGATGATTCATGTTCTTGTTATCCAAAAGCATGCAACACAAAATAAAGCTAGGTCTTCTAAAAGTCCACTAGCTTAATCCTTGCATGTAAGTATCTACACCTGTTCATCACCTGAGAAAACATGCATTTAAACAAAGTCAACACTAGGTTGGTGAGTTCATAAGTATGTTAGTTGAAAACCTTGATTCATTCACATGCACAATCACAATGTTTATAATGTTACTTGTAAGTCACTTGTTTTACTTGTTCACCCAATGGCTTCTCAATAGTTATATTTACAAGTAATATATCATCCTAGTAGTAATGCTTATATATAGGGCATATGTAAGGGAACTAAGCCCTAGCCAACATCCCACCACATCACTACTAGAACTCCAAACTACTTGCAATACAACTATTGAATTCCATTCCCAAATCCACATGTTCATCACACTCTTGATCACCTGTGATATCATGTATAGAATAATATGATAATGTAATTGTAGTTATCGAACCGAAGTTTAGATAACCCTTATATATGTTAATGATATTAGATTTATCAAATATGTTCCTTGTATTATTCTATAATTGTGAGGTTAACTATTGTTACACTTTTAAATATTAAGAGTGTTAGTTAACCAATTGTAATTTGTTCTTGACTTATAGTGCATAGAGCCTAAAAGGAATCCATTGAAATCCTCACGTAATCAGATTTCAAGGCATCCGATTTACCTCTGCCACTTTGTGTACCCATAGACCTCATCGAAACAGTTACTAGCAATATGACATGAGTATATACATTACTCAGTCTACTAGACAACAAGAAACGATGGATTAATTACTTATCACAGCAGATTAATATCACCATGTGTCGCTTTCTAGAACCTGACTTGAAGTCGCCCTGTCACCGGTCATACATTACCGGCCAATGAATCAATATGATCAACATACTAGCCCTACAAGCTAGAGGTTTGTCAAACCTATGGTACCACTAAGCTAGCGTCGGTTTAGTCACGTCAAACTAACTGGTCAGCGAATTATAGGGACTTACATGATGAACTTGTATAAATGGCACATGATTGAAGTGATATAAGACAACAGGTCAATAGTAACTAATTGTAATTGTGTTCATCTGTGTTATTGTTCTCATTGTCATATGTTCTCCATGTTATTAGCAAGGTTAAATAAGAACTTGTCTTATTACATTATGTTAATTATTTGAGTGAATGACGTTGTTATCATGAAGTTACATTATCATGATTATCATTCTTTGTTCCATGTTCCCTAGTAATATGTGTTGAGTTTTAAAGCTAAGTTTTAAAAGGACTTGTCCTATTACACTTACTTAAGTCTTGTGTCGAATGGTATTACAAAGATATATAATATCTTTATAACATTCATATGTTTGCCTGTGATTGTTCCAATGTCTGTTTATGTAAGAATAACTGAGTGTTATAAGATAAAATCTTATAACTATATTATTCTAATGTGTTGATGAATTTATAAGATATATTATCTTGTTCATCTGATTATCCCTGTCATGTCGTGATCATACAAGCATCCATACAATGATAAGCGATAATAAACAATTAAGTATTATCTAGAATCAATGTAATAGCAATATGTTAAGCAAAACTTTTAAGTAAATAAAAGTAAGCATGTTTCTCAGCCCCGAAGGTTGAAAAATCAGTTAAGATTAAAGAAAAGGGGCATATGAACTCACCTTATGTATGAAGTAGTTGACTTAGCTTAAATAGAGAAAATTCACGCGTTCCTTGATTGTTCTTGTAGTAGTTTTTCACGTTCCTGTATTGATTTCACGTTATTTGCAACTTATAAGTATAAGTCATATTGGGTGATGCGCGTGTATGTTTTAGTCTTAACTTGGTAATCACTCGTGAGTCTTGGTCACCATTCGGCTCCGATTCTATTATTAGGAATCATACTAGTATTTTAACAACTTGAATACTAAATCTTGTCATGTTATGATGGTTTTATGCTTAATTCGACATAAAACTATTTTATGTAATAAATATTGAAATTTACTGTTATGTATAATTACTCCAAATTAGGATTTAGCTAAAAGGTTATAAACCTTTAACACTTTATAATAGATTAAGTAGATTGTTTCACCGTTAGTAAATAACCATAATATGGTCCTTGTAAATATAATGTTTTAGGTCGTATAAACGTGTCAAGTTATACCCTAAATCAAATGGGCCGAATAGATCACACGGGCCGAATACAAATGGGGTGGGCCCAATGAATAAAATGGACCAAACAAGGATATGGGCCGGTTGAACCTCGTGGATCAAATGTGTGGGCTAAGGCCTTTGGTTTGGCAAAAATCATGGGCCGATGAGGTTATATAGTTGGGCCGGTTACGTTAGCATGTTGGGCTCCCTATGGTTTTCGGGCGAGAGAATGGGATGTCAATCCCGTTCATAATTCCAGCGAACCTCGTAGGGTCTGGCTACAGGTTCGGACAATGGTTCGGGTAAGAGACGGTTCGGCTAGTGATGACGAAGGTTCGGGTCCCAGATAGGTTCGCCTACTGATGGTGGTTCGCTGCATGGCTCGTGGATTTCCATGGGTTCGGTGCTACCATGATTCAGCATACAGGTTTGCTAGCGGTTGGATGCGGTTGACCTGATTTCATATGGTTCGGCTACTTGATGATGGTTGATGACTTTTCCCCCTAGGGTTCGGCGGTTCATGGTTCGCCTAGGGTTTGGTTGAGGTTGCAGGGTTCGTTCAGTCTACAAGGTTCGGCTACCTGAGGTGAAAGGTTCGGCTGCTGCTATGGTTCGGCTGGTTTAAACAGGAGGTTCATGGCAGTATCAAAGGTTCGGCCGAGGCTCTGGAGAGGTTCGTTCCTCATGAGGGTTCGCAGGTTTGAGGGATCTAAGCTCGAAGGTTCGTTGGCTGATGATAGGTTCGTTCGTGAAAAGCATCGTGCAGGTTCGGCTGTTGTGTCCACGAACCTGCGTGTTCTTGTCCCTCCCCCAGCTCCAACCTTTGATTCAGCCATCGAAAGGGTGTCATCACATGCGGTTAGGACTTAGAGGGGGTTGGTTTCGAAGGGCAAAGCGAGGGAATCCGGCTAAGTGTGTCTATCGAACTCAAGAATGCAAAACCCTCTTTTTCGTGACTTTCTTCGAATCATACCTCGTTTTTTGGCTGGTGAAAACTTTCGATCCCTTGTACTTCTAGGTTGAGGATACCAAGAGCTTCGCGTGGAAACCAAGAACACCAAAATCCGTTGAGAATTGAGCAAGATAGGCTAGTTTGAATGTTGAAGATGGTGGTGATTATCTAGAGAGGGAAAGGGGCGGGAATGGGTTGTAGAGAGAGAGGGAAAATGTGAAAAATGAAAGAAATGATCTCATTTGTGGTTTATATACCCCGCGGGTATTCGGGTTCGTTTCGGTTGCTCGGTTCGTGATTTCGTTGCGTATCCGGAACTTTACGCGTAATTTAAATGTTTTAAATTTAAAAGGAGATAATTTAATTATTTTGATGAGTTTCAAAATTGTAAAATGTTATTTATTTTATTTTATTAAATTAATTTCGTTCGTGTCGTGTTTTCGTTTTCGTTTCGTCGGATTGCGTCACCATCGCGCGTATTCGTTCGAATCGTCACTCGAACGAACACGACGATGGTTTTGCTTTCCGACTTTTGTTTTTTACTTTCCAGTTATCATTTCAGAACGTTAAACTCACAGATATGTTTGTGTGAATCGTCACCCACGCAAACACACTGTCAGTTCATTATTCTGAAACAACACTGTAAATTATGTTTGAATTGTGTTTCCTCACTGTCGAACTCAACTAAACATCCTGTTATCACATTGTTTTCACATTGAATTGTCAGCCATCTGATTCCTGTCATCTATGGATATAAGATCGCAACCGATTTGTTGTTGTTATTCGCTTGAACTTGTTGTTTCTCATGTTTAGTTGTGTTAACTGTACTTAGGTTTTCACTTAAATACACACAACTAATGTTTCGAATGTATGTTGTACTTACAGTATTTAAGTTTACACAAAAATACGTACAACTGTTTCTTGTATTTAGAATTCTGGTAATACAAGTAATGTTTACACACAAAGAATTACACACAGTTACTGTTGATAGTACATGCACCGTACGGACTTGCCGTGCGGTTAGGTACTAGTTGTCACAGTCTCCACTTGTTAAAGAAATTTCGTCACGAGATTTAAGCATAAAGATCGGGCTTTACTTCTCGAACAGGTGGGGATACTTTGTTTTCATGTTGTCCTCGCGCTCCCAAGTAAATTCTGGTCCACGCTTGGAGTTCCATCGAACATTTACAATAGGGATACGGTTGCGTTTCATTTTCTTAACTTCACGTTCCATAATCTCTACAGGTTCTTCAATGAAATGTAATTGCTCATCGATTTGTATCTCTTCCAGTGGTATGATCAATGTTTCGTCCGCTAAGCACCTCTTGAGATTTGATACATGAAAAACATCGTGTGCTCCGCTGAGCTCATCAGGGAGTCTAAGTCTGTATGCCACAGGACCTATGTGTTGAGTAATCTCAAACGGTCCGACATACCTAGGTGCTAGCTTGCCCTTAGCCCCATATCAAACTACGCCTTTCCATGGGGACACTTTCAACATAACTCGGTCACCCACATCGAATTCCAAAGGCTTGCGCCGTTTGTCTGCGTAATTCTTCTGGCAGCTACGTGTTGCTTGTAATCGTTGTTGTATATGGGCTATCTTATTAGTAGTTTCCTGAATAAGTTCAGGCCCAGTTATTCTGTTGTCTCCCACTTCGGTCCAACAAATTGGAGACCGACATTTTCTACCATAAAGTGCTTCAAAAGGAGCACATCCAATGCTGTTGTGCTAGCAATTGTTGTAGGAGAACTCAATGAGAGGTAAATGTGTGTCTCAACTTCCACCGAAGTCTTGGATGCATGATCTCGATATATCCTCTAGGGTTTGAATGGTACGCTCGCTTTGTCCATCCGCTTGTGGATGATAAGCGGTGCTCAAGTTAACACTTGTCCCTAAGGATTGTTGCAATGTTTGCCAGAACCGCAAAGTAAATCGACTGTCCCGGTCTGAAATAATAGACAATGGCACCCTGTGCCTCACTACTATTTCATCAATGTATAGTCTCGCTAGTTTCTCCATCTTGTATGTCTCTCTGATCGGCAAGAAGTGTGCGGACTTGGTCAATCTATCAATGATGACCCAAATCAAATCGTGTCCGTTGGAAGTGGGGTAGCTTGGTAATCAAATCCATAGCTATTTGTTCCCACTTCCATTGTGGAATCTCTGGTTGTTCAAGCAAACACGAGGGTTTCTGGTGCTCAGCTTTGACCTTGGAACATGTGATGCATTTGCCAACATAAGTGGCAACATCTTTCTTCATACCTGGCCACCAATAAAACGACCTGAGATCTTGGTAGATCTTATCGGCACCAAGATGAATTGAATAACGTGTCTTATGTGCCAAGTCAAGTATGAGTGTTCAAAGTTCATCTACTGCTGGGATCCAAACACGATCCAGATAATAGATAACTCCATCCTGTTTTGTCTTGAAATGTTTCTCGGCTCCACAATCGAGCTCGTGTTTCAGATTGTCTCTTGCCACTGCTTCTTGTTGTGCTTGTATGATGTGATCTCTCAGACTTGTTTGCACAGTCATTCCCATTACGCGAACGCGTAAGGGTTTGACTCTTTCCTTCCGGCTCAAAGCATCTGCCACAACATTTGCTTTGCCCGGATGGTATTTGATCACACAATCGTAATCGTTCGGGAGCTCAACCCAACGTCTCTGTCTCATGTTAAGATCCTTCTGATCAAGTATGTGTTGTAGGCTCTTAACCTGCCAGTCCCAAAATTGATCTGATCTCTGTAGGTGTTGTAGGCACATCCCAGTTCTTGATTGCTTCAATCTTGGCAGGATCCACGTGAATACCATCACTGTTAATCACGTGACCCAAGAACTGAATTTCTCTCAACCAAAATTCACACTTGGAGAATTTGGCGTAGAGTCGTTCCTCCTTCAGGAGTTCCAAGACTGTCTTGAGGTGTTGCTCATGTTCCTTCTCATCCTTTGAATAAATCAGTATATCATCAATGAAGACGATAACAAACTGATCTAAGTAAGGCTTGCACACCCGGTTCATCAAATCCATGAACACTAACGGTACGTTCGTCAGTCCGAATGGCATCACCATGAACTCGTAGTGACCATATCGGGTCCGAAAGGCCGTCTTTGGTATGTCCTCCTCTTGAATACGGAGCTGATGATAGCCTGATCTCAGGTCTATCTTTGAAAAGTATTGTGCTCCTTGTAACTGATCAAACAAATCATCAATCCTCGGTAACGGGTACCGATTCTTGATGGTGAGTTTGTTGAGCTCTCTGTAATCAATGCACATCCTGACAGTTCCATCCTTCTTCTTAACAAAAAGAACCGGAGCTCCCCACGGGGAAAAGCTCGTCGGATGAATCCTTTATCGAGTAGCTCTTGTAATTGATTGGACAACTCCTGCATCTCAGATGGTGCAAGTCTATAAGGAGACTTAGTTACAGGAGTCGCTCCCGGAATCAAATCGATTCGGAACTGCACTGATCTCTCAGGTGGCAGTCCCGGTAAATCATTCGGAAATACATCTGCATAGTCTCTCACAATTGGCACGTCTTGAATCTTGATTGCTTTCTTGTCTTTCTCAATCACGTGAGCTAAGAATGCAACGCATTGTTTTCGTAAGTACTTGCGAGCCTTCATGCATGATATTATCTTGACACAGCGTTTCGCTTGGTCTCCACGAATCTCCAAGATCTCATTGTTCTCCACGGGAATGTGTAGTAGTTTCTCGAAACAGATGAACTCAACTCGATTAAGAGATAGCCAATCCATCCCGATGATGTCGAAACTGCGCAACTCCATCGGTATCAAGTCGATGGAAAATGTGTGATCGCCAAGTGTTAGTGGGCAATTCCTAAATATTGTGTCTACTGTGATCTGTTTGCCGTTTGCCGTTTGCTATCTCAATAGTGTAAGGGGAGTCTAACAATTCCTTATCATAATTAAGATGGCATGCAAAGTCGGAGGAGATAAAACTCTGATCCGCACCAGTGTCAAATAATATGGATGCATAGAAGTTAGATAAGAGAAATGTACCCGTGATCACGTTCAGGTCTTGTCGAGCATCAGCTGCTCCGATCTGAAAGGCTCGTCCTCTTGGTGCTTGAGCCCTTTGTTGATTTCTCTTGGGACAATCCCGAAAAAAGTGTCCAGGCTCGCCACAGTTGTAGCAAGACCTGTGATCAGCAGCAGTAGTAGTAGTTGCATTGTTGTTCCTGTTTGGAGCTCCCGTGCTCCTGCAGCGGTTGGCCCAGTGACCAAACTTTCCACAGTTAGTGCATTGCTTGCACTGAGTGTTTGGTTCATGATGATACTGGCATGAATTGCACAAAGGTGCAGTGCCAGTATAGGGCTTCCTGATCTGTAGTGGTGGTGGTTGATTGAGCATTGGGGCTTGTGTGATAGCAGCAAAATTTCTACCTACTTTCTGTTTCTTAGCCGGCCTTTTGTCCGACTTCCTTGAAGTTCCAGCCTTGGCTGTTTCAGCCTCCTTCTTGAAGTAACCAGAAGCAACCATCATATCTGTCAGGGATGCTGACAGGGTAACAGCTAACTCCATGGTAGTAGGGTGGGCAGAAATCACATGCCCCCGGATGCTGGGTGGTAATCCACCAATATACCGCTCTATTCTCTTCTCTAGTGTTGGCACCACGTCAGGTGCCAAAGTGGCTAACTCATGAAATCTTGTGGTGTAGGACAGATGCCCAGCACCAATCATCTCCAGATTGAGCAGTTCAGTTTCAACCTTTTTCAGTTCATTCCTTGTGCAAAACTCTGCCCGCAGCATGGCTTTAAAATCATCCCAAGGCATAGCCTGGGCCTCATCCCGGCCTCTAATCGAAACCTGAGCGTTCCACCAAGTTAACGCTCGCTTGTAAAATGATCCAGCAGCATACTTGACTTTGTTCTGTTCAGGACAACCACTGATGTCAAGGGTGGTTTCCATCTTCTCAATCCATTGGATTAATCCAACGGCACCCTCACTGCCACTGAAGCTGGGTGGCTTGCAACCTACAAAGTTCTTGTAGGCATAGTCTTGTTGCTGACAGGTGTTACCGCTGCCCTCTCCAGATGAGTTGGTAACGTTGTTGCTGTTGTTGTTTAACCGGTTCATCATCTTCGGGATTACATCTCTCAGTTGACTGGTTAGCAGTGTGGCCAGTGCTATCGTTGCCGGAGGAACTAGCGGAGGTGGAGGAGGAGGTGGTTGTGTAGGAGAGTCAGGAGGTGTTGGTGTAGAAGAATGAGGAGCAGAGTCCTGTGGTGGTGGTAGTAAAGCAGGTGGTTGTCTTCTCGGCGGCATTCGGATCATAACCGAAAAGAAATCGGTTAGTGCAGTGATCAGATGCAGAAGACATATGCAAATAGAATCCTAAGTCACATGATCTCTATATGAGGGTCCCTAGGTTATAGTCTAGGCCAAACCGTTTAAGTAACATGACCTATATTTCTCTATAACCATGGCTCTGATACCAATCTGTCACAGCCCAGGCCGGCGGGAACGGATTGGGTTTTCCGTCGGGCGAAAGGTTCCCGGGGCGCGACATCTTGAGTGATAATCGAATGATCATATTGTTTACATAGCACATGATAAATAAAGGAGAAATGCTAACACATCCATGATATAGAATTACAAGATAAAATTACAATGTATTGTTCATAATTTAACCAAGTAAATCTATCAAAAGAATCAATGAAACTATATCTTGTATCTGTACAAGATATGCAAAAGATGATTCATGTTCTTGTTATCCAAAAGCATGCAACACAAAATAAAGCTAGGTCTTCTAAAACTCCACTAGCTTAATCCTTGCATGTAAGTATCTACACCTGTTCATCACCTGAGAAAACATGCATTTAAACAAAGTCAACACTAGGTTGGTGAGTTGATAAGTATGTTAGTTGAAAACCTTGATTCATGCACATGCACAATCACAATGTTTATAATGTTACTTGTAAGTCATTTGTTTCACTTGTTCACCTAATGGCTTCTCAATAGTTACATTTACATGTAATATATCATCCTAGTAGTAATGCTTATATATAGGGCATATGTAAGAGAACTAAGCCCTAGCCAACATCCCACCACATCACTACTAGAACTCCATACTACTTGCAATACAACTATTGAATTCCATTCCCAAATCCACATGTTCATCTCACTCTTGATCACCTGTGATATCATGTATAGAATAATATGATAATGTAATTGTAGTTATCGAACCGAATTTTAGATAACCCTTGTATATGTTAAGGATATTAGATTTATCAAATCTGTTCATTGTATTATTCTATAATTATGGGGTTAACTGTTGATACACTTTTAAATATTAAGAGTGTTAGCTAACCAATTGTAATTTGTTCTTGACTTATAGTGCATAGAGCCTAAAAGGAATCCATTGAAATCCTCACGTAATCAGATTTCAATGCATCCGATTTACCTCTACCACTTTCTGTACCCATAGACCTCATCGAAACAGTTACTAGCAATATGACATGAGAATATACATTACTCAGTCTACTAGACAACAAGAAACGATGGATTAATTACTTATCACAGCAGATTAATATCACCATGTGTCGCTTTCCAGAACCTGACTTGAAGTCACCCTATCACCGGTCATACATTACCGGCCAATGAATCAATACGATCAACATACTAGCTCTACAAGCTAGAGGTTTGTCAAACCTATGGTACCACTATGCTATCGTCGGTTTAGTCACGTCAAACTAACTGGTCAGCGAATTATAGGGACTTACATGATCAACTTGTATAAATGGCACATGATTGAAGTGATATAATACAACAGGTCAATAGTAACTAATTGTAATTGTGTTCATCTGTGTTATTGTTCTCATTGTCATATGTTCTCCATGTTATTAGCAAGGTTAAATAAGAACTTGTCTTATTACATTATGTTAATTATTTGAGTGAATGACGTTGTTATCATGAAGTTACATTATCATGATTATCATTCTTTGTTCCATGTTCCCTTGTAATATGTGTTGAGTTTTAAAGCTAAGTTTTAAAAGGACTTGTCCTATTACACTTACTTAAGTCTTGTGTCGAATGGTATAACAAAGATATATAATATCTTTATAACATTCATATGTTTGCCTTTGATTGTTCCAATGTCTGTTTATGTAAGAATAACTGAGTGTTGTAAGATAAAATCTTATAACTATATTATTCTAATGTGTTGATGAATTTATAAGATATATTATCTTGTTCATCTGATTATCCCTGTCATGTCGTGATCTTACAAGCATGCATACAATGATAAGCGATAATAAAAAATTTAGTATTATCTAGAATCAATGTAATAGCAATATGTTAAGCAAAACTTTTAAGTAAATAAAAGTAAGCATGTTTCTCAGCCCCGAAGGTTGAAAAATCAGTTAAGATTAAAGAAAAGGGGCACATGGACTCACCTTATGTATGAAGTAGTTGACTTAGCTTAAATAGAGAAAATGCACGCGCTCCTTGATTGTTCTTGTAGTATTTTTTCACGTTCCTGTATTGATTTCACGTTGTTTGCAACTTATAAGTATAAGTCATATTGGGTGATGCGCGTGTATGTTTTAGTCTTAACTTGGTAATCACTCGTGAGTCTTGGTCACCATTCGGCTCCGATTCTATTATTAGGAATCATACTAGTATTTTAACAACTTGAATACTAAATCTTGTCATGTTATGATGGTTTTATGCTTAATTCGACATAAAACTATTTTATGTAATAAATATTGAAATTTACTGTTATGTATAATTACTCCAAATTAGGATTTAGCAAAAAGGTTATAAACCTTTGACACTTTATAATAGATTAAGTAGATTATTTCACCGTTAGTAAATAACCATAATATGGTCCTTGTAAACATAAGGTTTTAGGTCGTATAAACGTCTCAAGTTATTCCCTAAATCAAATGGGCCTAATAGATCACATGGGCCGAATACAAATGGTGTGGGCCCAATGAATAAAATGGACCAAACAAGGAGATGGGCTGGTTGAACCTCGTGGATCAAATGTGTGGGCAAAGGCCTTTGGTTTGGCAAAAATCATGGGCTGATGAGGTTATATAGTTGAGCCGGTTACGTTAGCATGTTGGGCTCCCTATGGTTTTCGGCCGAGAGAATGGGATGTCAATCCCGTTCATAATTCCAGCGAACCTCGTAGGGTTTGGCTACAGGTTCGGCCAATGGTTTGGGTATGAGAGGGTTCAGCTGGTGATGACGAAGGTTTGGGTCCCAGATAGGTTCGTCGACTGATGGTGGTTCGCTGCATGGCTCGTGGATTTCCATGGGTTCGGTGCTGCCATGATTCAGCATACAGGTTCGCTAGCGGTTGGATTCGGTTGACCTGATTTCATAAGGTTCGGCTACATGATGATGGTTCGTGACTTTTCCCCCTAGGGTTCGGCGGTTCATGGTTCGCCTAGGGTTTGGTTGAGGTTGCAGGGTTCGTTCAGTCTACAAGGTTCGGCTACCTGAGGTGAAAGGTTCGGCTGCTGCTATGGTTTGGCTGGTTTAAACAGGAGGTTCGCGGCAGTATCAAAGGTTCGGCCGAGGCTCTGGAGAGGTTCGTTCCTCATGAGGGTTCACAGGTTCGAGGGATCTAAGCTCGAAGGTTTGTTGGCTAATGATAGGTTCGTTCGTGAAAAGCACCGTGCAGGTTTGGCTGTCGTGTCCACGAACCTGCGTGTTCTTGTCCCTCCCCCAGCTCCAACCTTTGATTCAGCCATCGAAAGGGTGTCATTACATGCGGTTAGGACTTAGAGGGGGTTGGTTTCGAAGGGCAAAGCGAGGGAATCCGGCTAAGTGTGTGTATCGAACTCAAGAATGGAAAATCCTCTTTTTCGTGACTTTCTTCGAATCATACCTCGTTTTTGGCTGGTGAAAACTTCCGATCCCTTGTACTTCTAGGTAGAGGACACCAAGAGCTTCGCGTGGACACCAAGAACACAAAAATCCGTTGAGAATTGAGCAAGATAGGCTAGTTTGAAGGTTGAAGATGGTGTTGATTTTCTAGAGAGGGAAAGGGACGGGAATGGGATGTAGAGAGAGGGGGAAAATGTGAAAAATGAAAGAAATGATCTCATTTGTTGTTTATATACCCCGCGGGTATTCGGGTTCGTTTCGGTTGCTCGGTTCGTGATTTCGTCGCGTATCCGGAACTTTACGTGTAATTTAAATGTTTTAAAATTTAAAAGGAGATAATTTAATTATTTTGATGATTTTCAAAGTTGTAAAATGTTATTTATTTTATTTTATTAAATTAATTTCGTTCGTGTCGTGTTTTCCTTTTCGTTTCGTCGGATTGCGTCACCATCGCGTGTATTCGTTCGAATCGTCACTCGAACGAACACGACGATGGTTTTGCTTTCCAACTTTTGTTTTATACTTTCCAGTTATCATTTCAGAACGTTAAACTCACATATATGTTTGTGTGAATCGTCACCCACGCAAACACACTGTCAGTTCATTATTCTGAAACAACACTGTAAATTATGTTTGAATTGTGTTTCCTCACTGTCGGACTCAACTAAACATCCTGTTATCACATTGTTTTCACATTGAATTGTCGGCCATCTGATTCCTGTCATCTATGGATATCAGATCGCAACCGATTTGTTATTGTTATTCGCTTGAACATTGTTGTTTCTCATGTTTAGTTGTGTTAAATGTACTTAGGTTTTCACTTAAATACACACAACTAATGCTTCTCATGTATCTAGTGAACCCATGTGGGACCGAACGGGGACCATTGATAGTACTATCGGCTGACAACCCATTTGATGGGAGGTTTGCTTCTCCCCTTGTGTGAATGTTTGTTACCTATTTTTCAGAACTTCTTAATGTTGTGATAGACGTTAAGACAATGAGGCATTAAGATGTTACTGACGGGTTGTATTTTATAGAACGAGAATGGAGTAGTCAGAGAGGAACTAGATACGGGTCACATGATTATCTTGAACTGAATACTTTGAGAACTTGTATATCATATCATATTGTTGAACTTGAGCATTACGAGCTCACCAACTGTGTGTTGATCTTTCAAACTCAAACGTTTTTGCAGGGAGACAGTGACCACGGTTAGGCTGCACTTTCAACCACTTGTAATTGAATAAGTTAGCTGTGTAATAAATTTAGTTGTAAACTGTATTGTTGGTTGTAATGACGAATCCTTGTAATGCATTTACTTTAAGTTAATCTGTGTCTTGTGATACCGGATCAAGTAAGTCACACCTCATCTCTGGGACATCACTACTATGCTTCCGCAGTCTTCTAAGTGACATTATCTCAGGTGACAAGAGGTGGGGGTGTGACAGGGTGGTATCAAAGCCACAGGTTATAGAATTTAGGTGGACTTAGAAGCCTAGACTATAACCATAGGCTTGTATAGTGACACAGAGAACACCAAACATAATTAACGAACAAAACATGTTTTGAATTGAGCTAGAATAATCAGGTGGTACGAATTTCAGTTATGAGTGGCTAGTATAACTGAAATTCGCAACACATGTGCGTTCTAGTACAATTTAATACAAGTAATACAGTAATAACTATAAGGACGAGTAGCTGCTTTAAGATAGGAAGAGATATCATATCATGTTTGTATTGAATACTATTATTCAATATTCATTCCATCATACTGATTAGTGAATTTTGTTTGTACATTGATGAAAAACCCAATTGATCACTACATTTATCAGAGATTTCTTTACGTAATACTTGTTGATATATGCCCAACTCTAGCTCGAGCTCAGATTCCGATATGTCGGAAGCATCATCGGCTGCTTTACATGTTGTACCACATGTACCAGCTACGCCACCACCACCAATATCATCTGCTTCATCCAGACATCATCAGCTACATGGTGAGGATGCCTCTGCAAATAGGAGATAGAGTTCATCGCCTCAGAGGGTTTCCGTGTGGGACAGACTGAGATGCATGCGGGGTTAAGCCCGCAAGACTATAGGGCTACCCCCACGACGACAGCTGGGACCGAGGGACGTGCCTAACACTATTCATGAGGTTAGAGTTGTTATCGAGGACAGGTTTATGTGGTATCATCTCTGAATACCTTGTGTGGTATCATCTCTGAATACCTTGTGTGGTATCCAATCTATTGTCTGTGTGACAACGTAAAATACCTTGTGTGGTATCCTATAGTAAAATACCTTGTGTGGTATCTTCTCTATTGTCTGTGTGACAACGTAAAATTCCTTTTGTTGTATCCTCTCTATTGTCTGTGTGACAACGTAAAATACCTTGTGTGGTATCCTCTCTGTTGTCTGTGTGACAACGTAAAATACCTTGTGTTTTATCCTCTCTATTGTCTGCGTGACAACATAAAATACCTTGTGTGGTATCCCAACGTAAAATACCTTGTATGGTATCCTCTCTATTGTTTGTGTAACAACGTAAAATACCTTGTGTGGTATTCTCTCTATTGTCTGTGCGACAACATAAAATACCTTGGGTGGTATCTCCTTTATTGTCTGAGTGACATCGTAAAATACCTTGTGTGGTATACTATCGTGAAATACATTGTGTGGTATCTCCTCTATTGTCTGTGTGACATCATAAAATACCTTTATGGTATATTATCGTATAATACCTTGTGTGGTATCTCCTCTATTGTATGTGTGACATCGTAAAATACCTTGTGTGGTATACTATCCTAAAATACCTTTTGTGGTATCTCCTCTATTGTCTGTGTGACATCGTAAAATACCTTGTGTGGTATCTCCTCTATTGTCTGTGTGACATCGTAAAATACCTTGTGTGGTATGCTATCGTAAAATACCTTGTGTGGTATGTCCTCTATTGTCTGTGTGACATCGTAAAATACCTTGTGAGGTATAATATCGTAAAATACCTTGTGTGGTATACTATTGTAAAATGCCTTGTGTGGTATCCCATCATAAAATACCCAGTGTGGTATACTATCGTAGTATCCTATCCTAAAATACCTTGTGTGGTATACTATCGTAAAATACCTTATGTGGTATACTATCGTAAAATACCTTGTGAGGTATCATATCCTAAAATACCTTGTGTGGTATCCTATCATAAAATACCTTGTGTGGTATCTTCCCTATTGTCTGTGTGACACATTTTAAAGTCCTGTATGATTATATCTCAAAAACTCATGTTATAACATATCGAAAAATGAGTAAAGTCGTAATTACTATGAACAGTAACATATCAATGTTAGTATCACAATGATGTGTGCTTTGTGATGCTATAACATGTTCAAGATAACAAGACCGAGTATAACTACAAACATCCGTATGATTACTGTGAACTGAGAACATATCTAAATCTTTTCAATATAGTTCTACTATATTTCTTATAATCACAGTTCAACATAATATTTTTAGTATGATAGAATATGGTTGAACTAATGTGACTGAACAAGCGTTATATCTTTGATATACTTGAACTGACCTGAGTTTATCTGCATGTGAGCAGAACAATGGCTCCGAAACGAGGTCGACCAGCCAAGAAAGCTGTCAGGAATATTACTACCCCTGGACCGTATCAAGATCCACCTGTAAACGTAGAATCAAATCCGGAAGCAAACATGGTTCCACCTGTGAATCCTGGAACAAATAAGTTCCAACTGTAAACCCTAAAGTGAACACGGTTCCACTTGAGGGTGCAAGTGGATCTGAACTAAATGAAGCAATGATACCTCAAATTGTGAGAAAACAGCTATCTGCTTGTGGTGTTTTGACACAACACCAACCACATATCACTGCGGGTTTTGGTGGAGACCATGATCACACAGAACACAATGCTACCGGAGGTCATACAGAAACACATCATACCACCGGTACAGAAACAACGAAAGTACTTGTTCCTGATCCACAACAGCAAGGATATACTTACAAGTACTTTGCTTCTTGCAACCCTCCTACTTTCACGGGTAAAGAAGGAGCGGCTAGACTCTTGAAGTGGATCAAGGAGATGGAAACCAAACTCAAAATCAGCCTGTGTCTAGTGAAGCATAAGGTGTCTTATGCTGCTTGTTCTCTTAACAACTCAGCTCTAACCTAGTGGAATACCAAGGCAAAAACTTTGGGCTCAGTTATAGTCGACTCGATGGGTTGGAACGAATTTAAAACTCTGATTATGTCAGAGTACTGCCCAATCACTGAAATCCAAAAACTCCAGGAGGAATTCTGGAATCATTCTATGGTCGTTGCTGATTGTTTATCTTATACCGATCGTTTTCACGAATTCACTAGTCTACTTCCCAATATGTTTCCTACAGAAGCAGCCTTAATTGAGAAGTATATCAAAGGTTTGGTTCCCCAGATTCGGGGAATGGTGACTGCAGCAGAACATACCATTCTCAAACCTACAATTGTGTTGACCACTGAGCTTACCGATGAGGCGGTAAAGAGTGGTACTTTGTCCACAAAAACTCAGACGGCGGTGGGCCGCAGTGATGTCGGTACCTCGAATGTTTCAAAAGGTACCAAATGAAAGTGGTTTGGCAAAACCAAAACCAAAGCTCCAGCTGAGACTAGCCAGAGCAAACCAAATGTGAAAAATTATTGTGCGGTTGTTCCTGAGAGGAAAACTTATACTGGGCAGGCGCCCAAATGTAACAAGTGGCCATATCATCATGCAGGATCGTGTCCTGTATGTGCAAACTGTTAGAGTCGGACACTACACAAGATATTGTGACATGCCTGCTCGTCAACCAAATCAAACACCATGACATACCACTCCAATAAACCAGTCGTGCTTCATGTTTGGAAGCCCCGAGCACTTTATGAAAAACTGTCTGAACAACAACATCATCAATCCGGGAAATGAAGCTAGGGGAGAGCCTTTCGTATTGGTGCAACCGAGGCAAGGCATGATGCGAACATTGTCACTGGTACTTTTCTTCTTAATAATATATACGCATCAGTTCTTTTTACTACAGGGGCAGATAAGAGTTTTATATTCCTGAATTTGCATCATTACTCTCATAGCCTACGATAGATCTAGAATCTAAATGATCACCTTTTTAATATCAATCTACTTCCCATTGAGCTTGGAAGCTTTGATGTCGTTGTCGGTATGTACTGGCTTTCTGATAACCAAGCGGAAGTTGTCTGTCCAAACAAGGTGATCTGTATCCCATTACCTGATGGTAATACACCGATAGCCAAGGAGAACGAGCCGGTAGAAAACTTGGTATCATATCTTGTATGCAAACTCAGAAATGCTTATGGAAAGGTTGTGAGGCCTTTCAAGCACATGTGAAAGAGACCTATTCTTCACAAAAACGTATCGAAGGTATTCCGGTAGTCAATGATTTTCCTGAAGTTTTTCTTGAGGATATATCAGGATTACCCCCAGTGAGACAAGTTGAATTTCGTATTGACTTGATTCCTGGTGCAGCACCTGTAGGTAAAGCTCCTTATCGTTTAGAATCTTAAGAGATGCAAGAGCTTTCAGGTCAACTGCAGGAACTATTAGACAATGGTTTTATCAGACCTAGTTTCGCACCCTAGGGAGCACCAATACTTTTTGTGAAAAAGAAGGATGGTTCATTCAGGATGTCTACAAACTATAGGGAACTCAATAAATTGACAATCAAAAACCGTTATCCATTTCCATGAATAGATGATCTGTTTGATCAACTACAGGGTGCTACTTATTTTTCAAAAATCGATTTAAGATCCGGATATCATCATTTACGAATCCATGAAGATGATGTTTCTAAAACTTCTTTCAGAACTCGATACGAACATTACAAATTTTTAGTAATGTCGTTTGGATTAACCAATGCACCTGCAGTTTTCATGGATCTAATGAATCGAGTATGTAGGCCTTATTTGGATAAGTTTGTGATTGTGTTTATTGATGACATTCTCATTTATTCTCAAAACTAACAGAAACATGCTCAACACTTGAAACTGATCTTATAGAACTTTTGGCACGTGAGAAACTATATGCCAAATTATCAAAATGTGAGTTTTGTTTACAAGGAGTTCAGTTTCTTGGGCATGTAGTGAATGAGAACGGTATCCAAGTAGATCCTAGTAAGATCGAAGCTGTGAAACAATGGGAAACACCATGAACCCCAACTGAAATACGTCAATTTTTAGGACTGGCAGGTTATTATCGCCGATTTATCAAGAACTTTTCAAAAATAGCCCTGCCACTAACAACATTGACACAGAAAAATAAACCGTTTATATGGGGTTCCCAACAGGAGGAGGCTTTCCAACTGTTGAAACACAAACTCTGCAACCCACCTATCTTGGCATTACCGGAAGGTACGGATAATTTCACAGTGAATTGTGATGCTTCTCGTCAAGGTCTAAGGTGTGTATTAATGCAGAATGACAAGGTAATTGCTTACGCTTCTCGACAATTAAAAGTACACGAGAAGAATTATACCACTCATTATCTAGAACTTAGTGCGGTGGTATTTGCACTCAAGATTTGGAGACACTATCTATACGAAACCAAGTGTATTGTATACACTGATTATAAAAGTCTTCAACACATTCTAGATCAGAAAATGTTAAACATGCGACAAAGGCAATGGGTGGAACTTCTAAACGACTATGACTGTGAAATTCGTTATCAACCAGGCAAAGTGAATGTCGTAGCCGATGCCTTGAGTTGCAAAAAACGAGTCAAACCTCTACGTGTGAAAGCGTTAGGCATGACTATTCAAACCAGTATAATTCCTCAAATTAGAGAAGCTCGGCAACAAGCAACGAACTACCCTGCTGAGGAACTAAGAGGATTAGATAAACAACTCGAAACCAAAGCTGATGAAGTACTGTACTTCAAAAGCCGAATTTGGGTTCCTTTATTCGGTAACTCTAGAACAATCATCTTGGATGAGGCACACAAATCCAGGTATTCTGTTCATCCAAGTGCTGATAGAATGTATAAAGATCTTAAAGATTTTTACTCATGGCCTGGAATGAAGAAACACATAGCTGAATACGTGAATCGATGCTTAACATGTCTCAAAGTTAAGGCTGAACATCAACGACCTTCTGGGTTACTGTTACATGAGATTTCTATGTGGAAATGGGCTCAGATCTCTATGGATTTCATTACTAAACTACCCAGAACATCACGTAATCATGACTCTATATGGGTTATCGTTGATCGCCTTACTAATTCTGCGCATTTCTTGCCCATCCGAGAAGATTACTCCATGGATCGACTAGCCAAACTCTATGTTAATAAAATTGTATCTCGACATGGAGTACCAATCTCTATCATTTCTGACAGAGATAGTCGATTTGTATCGCGATTCTGGAAAACTCTTCAAAATGCTCTGGGCACACAAATCAACATGAGCACAGCTTATCATCCGCAAACGGACGGGCAAACCGAACGAACAAATAAAGCTCTTGAAGACATGCTCAGGAGCTATGTGATTGATTTTGGAGGTAGCTGGGATATTCATCTTTCACTTGTTGAATTTTCATACAATAACAGCTACCATACTAGCATTCAATGCGCTCCATTAGAAGCACTTTATGGACACAAGTGTAAATCCCCTATCTGTTGGTCATAGGTAGTAAAATTCATGTCATAGACCCAGAATTCATTCAAGAAACTACTGATAAAATCGCACTTATTCAAGAACGAATTAAAGCTGCTCGCGATCGTCAAAAGAGTTATGCTGATAATCGTCGTAGACCTCTTGAATTTCAAATAGGTGACCGAGTAATGTTGAAAGTATCTCCTTGGAAAGGCATTTTTAGATTTGGGAAACGAGGTAAACTCTCACCAAGATTTGTAGGACCATTCAAAGTTCTAGAACGAATTGGAGCAGTAGCCTACAGACTTGAGTTACCTTCTGAACTTAGTAACATTCATGACGTTTTTCATATATCAAATCTGAAAAAATGTTTAATTGATGAATCATTGATTGTACCGCTTGAAGAGATTCAAATTGATGAAAAACTTCAGTTCAGTGAAGAACCAATAGAAGTAATGGATCGAGAAGTGAAATTGTTGAAACGCAGTCGTATACCAATCCTTAAAGTTCGATGGAACTCACAACGTGGACCGGAGTATACATGGGAACGTGAAGACCGAATGAAAGAAAAATATCCTCACTTGTTCTTATAAACGATTGTCATCATGTAAGTCTTCACTAAATTTCGGGACGAAATTTCTCTAACAGGAGGAGACTGTGACAATTGCGTTTAATGATTACATCATCAATGATCGAGAGAACATTTAGTCATGCTTAAAATCCACATTGATTTGATGATTGTGATTATTACAGGTTGAAAGTATGCGAGAAATGGTGAACGTAGGAGAAAACCGTGCACGAAACGGAGTTCCGGATTCTCCGAAATCGCAAAACGAAGAAAATTTTAAAAATATTAAGATTAGGGGTGCTTCGCGGTACGCCTAGCCCTAGCTCTGCAAGCTAGGCGGTACGCGAAGAAGCAAAGAAGGATCTGAAACCCGCGATCCACAAGCTATGCCTGGAACTAGCGTGCCACGCTAGGCGATGCGTGCGGGACCCAAAATATCTTAGGTCCTTGACGTGTCGCGGTACGCCGGGAGACAAACGCTCACGCCAGGCGGTACGTGAGCAAGGAGGCAGTGGAAAATTTTGGTTTTCTTCATCAGATTTCATGCATATTGATATTCATCCATATTTCTCGAACATATTTGTTCCAGAGGACTACCAGACGACCATATTACTATCTATACTCCATTTTGAAGCTGCCAAAACCTAAGGATCGCACCACGGAACATATCTACGAGTTCTGATCGTTGTTTTGCAGTCGAAACTCCATCTGATTAGGTATCGGTTCGTTTTAACCTTCTAGTTTGATAATGGTTGACTAGATCTTGTTATTGAACGTAGTGGTATAGTTAGGGTGGGTGATTATTGCCTAGATGATGGCTAGGGTTGATTATAAACGAAGAACTCGATGTGTTAACAGGTAAATCCTTGTTTTGATCCGTTGTAATGCCCGGTTTTCATAAAATATAACAATGATTATAGTGGTTTAAACCATTAGATTGTGACAATGTATGCAAATAGTTTGATTAATCCTTGAAATGCAAGGTTAAATCCAAGTGTTTCAAACTAATCACAATCATTAACGTACTCATTGGGATGATGTTTCATGATATTTGGGTAATCAATAACAAGGATTGATCGTTCCTAAGCCATAAATCCATTTCGAAATTGTTTCAGTACTATAATCAACAATCGTACCTACATTATCATACATTGTATGCTATGACACTAAATTAATTAATTAAAAACCTAATAGCGGTTTGATGACTTTCACTGCAATGTCTTTGACATTGTACGTTCCGAAAGATCTAATCAGTAAGTTAAACCATAAATAACTCATTAAACATAAACTAATGCAGAATTTAGCAACCAGTATCAATTTACGTGTGATTTCACTGCTCTTGTGACTTCAGGTGAGTTTCGTACAACCCCTTTTCTTTTTAATGTTTTACAAACACGGGGGTATCACTGTGAAACTTGTATTGATCATATGATATTTATCACTGTTATCTGTGTGATTACATGTGATTTGTTGAGAACTTGTGGATTTCATGGGATTTTGCCCGTAGAACTGAACTCTATCACAGAACTTAATAGTCCTCATTCCTTGAACTGTATATAGTGAACCCATGTGGGGCCGAACGGGGAACATTGATAGTACTATCGACTGGCAAACCATTCGCTGGGAGGTTTGCTTCTCCCCTTGTGTGAATATTTGTTACCTGTTTTTCAGAACTTTTTAATGTTCTGATAGACATTAAGACAATGAGGCATTAAGATGTTACCAACGGGTTGTATCTTATAGAATGAGAATGGAGTAGTTAGAAAGGAACTAGATATGGGTCCCATGATTATCTTGAACTGAATACTTTGAGAACTTGTATATCATATCATATTGTTGAACATGAACATTACGAACTCACCAGTTCGGTGCTGATCTTTCAAACTCAAACGTTTTTGCAGGGAGATAGTGACCACGGTGAGGCTGCACTTTCAACCACTTGTAATTGAATAAGTTAGCTGTGTAATAAACTTAGTTGTAAACTGTAATGTTGGTTGTAATAACGAAACCTTGTTGTGCATTTACTTTAAGTTAATCTGTGTGTTGTGATACCCGATCAAGTAAGTCACACCTCATCTCTGAGACATCACCACTATGCTTTCGTAATCTTCCCAGTGACATCATCTCAGGTGTCTAGAGGTGGGGATGTGACACTCCTTTTTTAAGTTTTTGCTAATTCATCACCGTTTAGGATCTTACATCAATGTAATTAGAGAAAAAATAAATATAGCTTCACAGTGTAACGCAAACTTACACTTCATTTAACTTCTAAACGCTTGTGAATTAGCAAAAACTTAAAAAAGGAGCCCCCCAATTTTTGTATAAAAAAGACCATGAAAAAAAATTTTCAAAGATTTGAGCGAGTTTTGCCAAGGTTAATGGGTTACCTCAATTAAGGTGGGTTAACAACGGATCCTTACCCTATATATATATAATGCAAATAAGAGAGAGAAAGGGTATTTCTTAAATTTAAGATATGTACAATAAGGAAAGCTACAGGTACAAGTATTCATGCATGTTTTAGCTACAGGTACAAGTCTTCTACATAAAACTTGTTCTACACTACGCCTCCCATCATGAAAGAAGCACACTTTTCGTCTAGGGCTCTCACCCCTTCTGTTTGTTTCCATAATCAGCAGCAAAATCAATGGCTTCATTGCTTCTCAACAAGGATAATAACTGGGCATACGAAAGAGGTAGGCATCAATTTTTGGATTCTTCGCTTCTGAATCACAGAGCAAGTATGAGGTATTCGTCAAATTTTGGATCCACATTCAAAATTTGAAATCGCAGATTTGTTCTTTAAATAAAATCTCCCTCGCATTTGAAATCGCAAACATCAATTCGAAACACCAATGCTCTTCAATCTCAGACAACAATTCGAAACACCACTGGTCTTCAATCTCATACAACATTTGGAAGGTATGCGACGGTCTAATATGTATGTATATTGTAGGTTATATTCTAAATTTTAATTTCGTATTGCAGGTTGTTTGATTTCAGTGTTTTGGCTGAAGGAGTATGTTCAAATGGAGCCAACTGTAGAAGGACGAAAGCATTGAACGGTACCTTTAATCAAATTGATGTTTTTATGTTTTTGCAACTCCATGTAACAGTTTGTTGCTCTGATCCATTTACTTCTGAATGAGTCTTTTTGGGTTGTATATGTGTGTGTATGTATATGTGTGTGTTTATGCGGTTAAATACATTAATTTGGGTTGTATATGTGCTTGTTAGATCTGTTTTGTCAAGTATATTAATGTACATAATGATATTTTTTGTAGTTAAATCAAAGCATCAACTAACACTACTCATCAACCCATTTATCACTCGGTAGATCTATTCTGTCAAGTAAAACTGTTGTAAGTGTGATGATACTATGCTTGATTTTTTGATTAAATGTAAAATAGGTTGGTCTATTCATACTAACTCTTGCTAATTTTTACAGTCAGTTAATATATTTCACTTCTGCGGCCCCTTTTATTACGTTTTTTTATCGATTATGAATGTTCAATTCACGTTGTCACCTCTAATGCAAGGTATTGAAATCTATCAACTTGGCTAAAATGTGAATACTGGCAAGTATGTATGTATGTATGTATTGTATGTTTTGGTTTTGTATGTACGTATGTACTGTATGTTCTTAATAGAGCACAAGGGCAAAATTATATGTAGTTATTTATGTAAATATAATGGAGTATGTGTGTAATTTATATACATGTATGTAGTTCCTGTATGTATATTATTTGAGTGTATAATGTATATATTATAAGTATGTATCTTGTGATGTATTTGTATGTACTGTATGATATGTGTGTTTAGAAGCATCATTAACCTTTGTCACCAACCATTATACTTTTTTTAACTTCAAAAGACTTTTAAAACCATTTAGATTTGTAAAATATGTACTTTTTCGTGCTTTGCATGCCTGCTTGTGTATGTGTGTAGTTCTGTGACTTTAAGAAAAATCAATAAACAAGTTCTATTTTGTCTGTAATTTAAAAACATTTAAAACCTCTTAGCTTGTAAGTATGCAGTTCTGTTATGTTTGTATTTAATTCTGTATGTAAATGGAGTATGTGTGTATTTTATATACATGTATGCAGTTCCTATATTCGTATTATTTGAGTGTATATATTATAAGTATGTAAATGGAATATGTGTGGACTTTAAAAACTATTAAAACCTCTTAGCTTTGTAGTAGTTAAGCTCAATTTATAGTACTTAAAATATATTATGTGTGTGTGTTTATTTTATATTATGTGTGTGTGTTTATTTTATAGTAGGTAATCTCAATGTATAGTAGTTAAAATAATTCTTAACACAAATTAATGGTTGTTAAATCAAATTTATTTTTATAAAATAGAGTTGGTATAGGTATGTATGCAATTCACTGTGTTGTTCTTCCAAACTGCGTACATAGGTATTTGTGCAAACATGTTGAGGTTGTAAAATAGTATGATGCTGGTCAATTTAATTTGAAAATGAACTGATTGTAACCAAGTGTCATGGCCCTCATTATATTACAAGGCTCATAATAACAGCCCCACATGAGCCAAAAGATCAGCCACAAGGACCTCGTAGCAGGTACAACAACAGGCCAGCCATGCCAAATTTTAGGACGCAAGGCCCTACTGCCAGACCACCTGGGCAAAATTGGGGCCCCCACAACCATCTTGACAAGCCACACAAGCCAAATAGTAGACCACTCCCACATCAGAGCAGGCCATGCTTGCCAAGTAACTGGCATCCCATGACATATGTTAGTCCCACAGTCTTGCAGATCAGCTTTCTCGGGCACAAGTTGTGAACAAAACAACCATAGGACAAAGCAAAAAATAGTAATAGGCAAGCCATAAGAAACACCTATGTCATGCACCAGACCATACCAGCCCACACTACCTTGAGCCATCATATTCCCATAAGTGTGTTTATTTTATATTATCTGTGCGTGTAAATTTTATAGTAGTTAACATCAGGTTATAGTAGTAAAGTAATACTTAACTCAAATTAATGGTTGTTAAATCAAATTTATTTGAGTGTATATATTATAATTATGTAACCAGTTTTGTTATGTGTGTACTTTAAAAACTTCTATAACCACTTAGCATTGTAGTACTTAACCTCAATATATAGTAGTTAAAATAATATATAGCAATTAAAATATATTATATGTGTGTGTTTATTTTATGTTATGTGTGTGTGTTTATTTATAGTTTATAACCTCAATTTATAGTAGTTAAAATAATACTTAACTCAAATTAATGGTTGTTAAAATAAAATTTATTTTTGTAAAATAGTGTTGGTATAGGTATGTATGCAATTCACTTTATTTGTATTATTTGAGTGTATATTATAAGTATGTAAATGGAGTATGTGTGTATTTTAAAAACTATTAAGAACCTCTTAGCTTTCAATGATTTTGATTCTTAGATTGTCCAGTTATTTGTTGTCTTAGCATTGGCTAAAGTTGTGTTGGTTTTATCTAATAAAAAGGTTGGTTCCATTTGAAGATTCTTATATGTGTTTTAGTATTTTTTTATTATTTAATTGAGATTTGTAAGACTCATGACATTGATAAACTAAGAAAAAATGTTCAAGTTTATTCAAGTTTGTTCGATGTGGTTACACGTGATTTTTTGATGTTTTACCAGGTTGAAATCAGTCAAGAGTTGGTGACTTGCATATTTGTTCGATTTGGTTAAACGTGATCTTTTTAGTAATCTTATCAAACACCCTTAGTTCAAATCAGAAACCAAATCAATAATAGCCGAGTCTTACAGGAGTTATAAAATCAGAAGAGAATAAGATAAAAGATGCAGGAACAACAGCTTCCAATGCCATTGTCGTTGGTAACCTGTTGATGGTTGCAAATGTTGGTGACCAGAGCTGTGATTTGCAAAAATGGCAACATGGTTGCAGTTTCTATAGATCACAAGCCTAATCAATCTGATGAACGACAGCGTATTGAATATTCTGACGGGTTTGTGATGTGGGCAAGCACTTGGAGAGTTGGTGGTGTTCTTGTTGTTTCGCGTGCTTTTGGTGATAAATTGTTGAAACAATTTGTTGTTGTAGATCCAGAGATTCAAGAAGAAGAAATTGTTGGATCCATGGAGTTTCTTATTCTTGCAAGTGATGGACTTTGGGATATGAATATGTATGTATGCATAATTTTGTATGTAGTTTTGCATATGTTTCTTGCTGATTTTTGTTTCTATGTGTATAGAATTATGTGTGCATGTATGCAAATTGTGTTTGTATGTTTGAAGAAATTTGTTTTCAATTATGTATGTTTGTATGCAAAATTGTTTGTTTCTATGCAAAATTGTGTATGTAATATCTGCTGTTAGGTGTATGTATGTATGCATGTTTAAAAGAATTTTAGTTCTAGATTATTTAATGTTTTAAAGTAGAAATATAGAAGCTAAGCCCCTTCAGTGTTTTATTTAATTTGTGATAATACAGATTTGTTGATTTTCTGTTGGTCAAAAGTATGGTTTTAAGCTCAATAAAAAGCAAGTTACTAGCTTGTTAAAGGCCATCTGTCAGTGCCCAAAGGACATAGAGGAAATTATTATGAGGGTATGCATTTTGAATTTTGATATACATTTTTAGTTATATTATTCTAATATAATCTACTTTTTTGTTGCTTGGTGTTGTTTAGACAATGCGGAGTAACAAATAAAATATGGATGAACTTGTCAACACAGACTCTGGCATGCGGGTGATGGAACAACTAGCCTCTATTGATGCACTGGTTCTTTCACTACCACTAGTAAATTCACACTCCTAACTTAAAAGTTTTTTTTTATGGAATTTCATATTAGTTTAACATTTGATCTCGATTTACTTATGTTTTTAAGATCCAGTATCATGGCTCTTCAAAAGTAAATCCTCAAGTTGGTCATATTGGTATAAGACTTCGATTTTAACAGCTGGATCACAAAATATCACAAAGCAATTATATTGAATATTTGCTATAGAACCTCACGTACTGAACTTGAAAAAAAACACTTCATTCAAAAAAAAGGAGAGTACACAATTACCTAAATATACTACTGACCCACAAACCAAAACATTCATACGTGAACAAATAAAATGCGAACGTGAAATCATGGGAAAACACCTACCCATTTTTCTGACCTATTAACTAAAAACTTAACATAATAAAAACATATTAAAACACCAAACTAACTACTCAAAATAATGTCTTCATTGACACATCCAAGTTGACCCATCCAACATTAAACTTACCCAACAATCAGCCCCGTAAGTTTAATGTCGGTTCTTGCTTCAAAGTAGTGTCAGCTCTTCCAATTCAATCAAATTGGCTTCTTTCTCCTTATCCTTCCATTTTGTACATTCATTTTCAAAATGTCCAAAGGCTCCACACTCGTAACACCTAAATCCACTTTTATCTCCACGACCTGAGCCTCTTCCACGTCCTCTTTCACCTCTACCGAATCCTCTTCCTTGACCTCTTCCTCTACCATATTGCCTATCTTCATTTTCACCATTAGTTAACAAGAATTGTCCTTGAACTTCATCTTCTTCATCATGTATTTTTAGCCTTTCTTCATAAGCTTTGAGTCTTCCTACAAATTCTTCAAAGGACATAACCTCAAGATCAGAGTATTGCTCGATAGAGGCTAAAATCGGTATTTCTTCGGCATCGAGTTGAGAAATTTTCTCACAATCACTTCTTATTCAAGCCTTGAACCAAGACTCTTGAATTTAGCCACAATAGCACCAATTTACCCTAAAATTCATTGATAGTCTCGCTCTCCATCATCTTTAGTATCTCCAATTCACTTCTTAGAGTTTGCAACCTAGCTTTTTTCATCTTTTTGGACCCGATCAGCACCTAAATACTGAACCCGAATCGATTCACAAACATATTTTGTGTTTGGCCACTTGTAGGAGGATATCATCGGGTAGGATTTGGAAGATAATTGCTTTAGTGGTGTAGTTTTTCTTTTCTTCAACAGTTGCTTCGGTAACTGGGTCTATAGCCTCCCAAAGACCATATGCCCGTAGCACTGTTTCAACAAAAATCGACCAAGAAGTATAGTTGGTTTCAGTTAGTTTTGGACATTGAAGTGGTATGTCACCTTGCTCACGGACTGCAACAATTCCTTTGTTTACTGCCATTCTTTCTTTCTTTCTCAATCTTGCCATCTTGTTTTTACCTTGCTTATTCTTGCTTCAACTTACTTTTCTTGTAACTTGTATTCTTCCTCACGGTCCGATTACATGAAATCGGTGCTTAAAATGTTTCCCGCCATTCCTGGTATGGGCCTACGACTCTGATACCAAGTATTGGTATAAGACTTTTATTTTAACAGCTGGATCACAAAATATCACAAAGCAATTATATTGAATATTTGCTATAGAACGTCACGTACTGAACTTGGAAAAAAAACACTTCATTGAAAAACAAAAGGAGAGTACACAATTACCTAAATATGATACTGGCCCACGAACACCACAAACCAAAACATGCGTATGTGAACAAATAAAATGCGAACGTGAAATCATGGTAAAACACCTTCCCATTTTTCTGATCCATTAACTAAAACTTAACATAATTAAAACACCAAATTAACCACTGAAAATAATATCTTCATTGACCCATCCAACAGTAAACTTACCCAACAGGTCAATGGAACATGATTGACCATGTGAATTACAATTTATTTTCTGTCAACAGTTAGAATATGAATTTATCAATTATTTTTGTGACTTCTTTTTTTCATTTTTTACTATCTTCTATAGTAGTTTTGCTAACAGGTCATTTGATATACTCTGGTGGAATTAAAATGGGTTGCTTTGGGTTTTATAATTTCTCTAACTGGTTAATCGACATACTAAGTTCACTTAAAATGGGTCTCTTTGGATTTCATGGTTTCTTTAATGGGTTAAATGGGTCAAATTACATGACCTGATTTTCCAACCATAATCTACACATCTTTTAGAAGTTGGATTTTGCTTTAATCAACTGGTTTAATCAAATTTTTAAAAGTTACATTAGCTGTGTATGCAAGATTCAAAAAATGGAAGAGATATTGACCGGTTGGTTTTAACCGACCCCTCATGCTTGGACCTGTATTATAGATAACCAGTCTTGACCTGTTATACCCAATTATCATTTTACGTATTTTAATTATAATATGTTCATTTGAGTTTTATGGATGGTTTTAGATGTTAGATATTTTGGTATTTTCTTACTTATTGGGGGTTGCTTCAATGGATTTGACTCCAAATGAAAAAGTACAAAGCTTTGGTATCGACATAGTCGTAGGCAGGAGATTATTAAAGATTTGTACACCAAAAACGATGCTAATAATGAAGGCTTGATCAGGTGAAATTTAATTGCTTTTATAATGTCTCTGTCAAATAGGTTTTTGTGTTGTATTTTATTTTTTACATCTACTTGCTCTTGCAGGGAACTTTTATTCTACAGCATGACATATCATTTCTTTCTTTTTCCATACAAACTTACTCTTTAAGGCATCATACACGATTCTTTGCTGATAGGCATGGTGATAGAAACTCCACTGACAGAAGTGGAAATATTCTTCTTGGTTTGTAGTATATGTTTTAATACTTTTTAAGTTTGTAATTTCCAGTTTGTAATTTCTTTTAACACTTTTTAACGTTCCTTGCAATTTCATTTTATTATGGCAATGCTAAGTGTTATAAAACAATTTTGGCCATTTTTAGCAATGGACTGGCTGCAACTAATTATATGGTTATAGATATCTTAATTTCATATCTGCTTAAAAACCATATTTTATGATCAAGAATCAAGCATGTCTTTTCTTGATTTTGGCAGAGAGATGGTGTCTACATATCACCCCACCCTGACCATACAAATAGCGATGCTATTAGTGTAATTTACTGTGTATGGTTGTAGTAGTAGTTATTTCAATCGGTGTGTGTTTTAAAGGTATGTTGGACTAAATCATAGTGAATGTACGACTAAAAGGTTTTGATTGTGGGTCGCCATCGCCGCATCGCGCGGGTTTCTGATTAGTATATATATGTATGTATGCATGCATGCATGCATGCATGCATGTATGTATAATAACTTAAATGAATGTGCAATAGTTATGCAAATAGTTGATAAAATGTATTTTACATGTGCGAAAGGTTGACTGAAGAACATGAAGATATAAGCTAGGAATTAGTGGTATGGGTGTTCATTTGGTCAGATTACGAGTTATTCGGTTTATTCGAGTCGGGTATTCGGATATGAATGTTTTTTTACACTGAGCCGAAATCCGAACAACTCGAATTGGGTCTATACTAATCCGACTCGAATAACCCAAATAAGTATTTGGTTCGGATTTCGGATATGCCCAAAAAACTCGAACAACTCGAATTCAAAACCAACTCATCCATTAAAGTCAGATACATAAAAAAATATCCTAATCGAACAATGCTTAAAAGAATTTGTCTCAAAATCAAAAACTAATTCCACATATTTTTGTTTAAAACACTTAAAAACCATAAAGAAAGAAGTTAATCCACACAAAATGAACAATTATGAGGTGAAATCGAGAGAGAAAATCAGATAAATGATGAAAAAACTTACGGTTGAATCGATAATCAAAACTCCTGGATCAATTTTTGAATAGATGCAAGACATAAACAATGAATAGACGTCGAGTGGTCACAGGTCGACGATGTAAGACAGAAAGTGAGAGGTCGACGATGCAAGACAGAAAAGCGTGTGATCAACGATGCTAGACAAAAAGCGTGAAGCCATGAACACAGCCACAGAGGTCGACGATCAAGATTCAAGGATATGGGAATTATAATTCGCCATTTGGGAATTATCGTGAATACCGAAGACTGAATATGGGAACAAGGTTTGGCTGAGGTCGATGATTTGCTATTCACAATGTGGAAAAATGGAAAGGTTTATCAATTTCTAAACGAGTTAATCGGATACCCAAAAAACCCGAATTTGCAAAAACCCTATATCCAAATACGACCCAAATATCTGAAATCATATTTCGAGTTCAGATATATCCGACTCGAACACCTCGAATTACGATTTGAATTGGGTTTTTCAGATTTCGGATACGATTCGGGTTCCGATTTTTTTCGGATTTCGTATTTTTTGAAAACCCCTAATTAGTGCACCTAGTTATTAAATAAAAACATGTAACATTTGTACATTTAGTCATGTAGTCGTAAACAGTGTTAGAACAGTGTGTGTACATGTTCAGTCAGTCAATGTGAATCATGTGTCATTATGTGCTTGTGTGTTAGAATCTTTATCATTTAACAAGTATGTATTACTTATTTACAGTCGAGTTCACTAGGCAAGAACAGTATCTTGTTATATCGAAACAGTGGTGGGCAGCGAGAGTGAGCCCTATATATATACTGCGTTCGGTGTAACAGGATAGTGTTAGTGCGTAGTGTTGAGACGAATATTATAACAATTAATTAATTCAACAAGAATCGTAATACGTAAGCGAGACTGAGTATAGTTATGGGTGACGATCCATAATGATACGAATGTTGAACTTATAATTATGATTAAACGACTTTAAATAATTAATACGATCGAAAAACGTACGCGATTGCGGGTATACACGTAATTGTGAATGTTTAACGATCTGGCAACGCACGAAGAGTAAAAATAATTAAATTAATTATTTTATATTTTTTTACAATTTTGAAACTCATCATTTTAATGAGTTTAACAACTCTTTTATTTTTAACCGCGTAAAATACGCGTTACGTACCGGAAACGCGAACCGAGCGACCGAAACGGACCCGAATACCACACAGGCTATAAAAGCCCTAAAGATGGTGATTTTCTCATTTAATACCTCAACAACCATTTCTCTCTCTAAAAATCCCGTATACTCTCTCTCTCTCTAGAAAACCGACCTTCAAACGCGCGTATCTTCTTCGTTTCTCGACGGATTTCGTCGTTCTTGGTGTCCACACGAAGCTCTCGACATCCTCTACACGAAAGTACAAGAATTTCGCAGATTCATCCAGCCAATCTCGAGGTAATGAAGCTTGAAAAATCCGGATATTAGGGTTTTCTACGTGTGAGTGTTTGAATCTAAGTTTTAGCCGGTTCTTGCACCATTATTTGAGTTTTCGCACCTATGGCGATCATCTTTGATGTTAGAAGAACTCAGATCGTGGTATAGATCCAGAAGTTTGATGATGGAGCTGATGTGGGTAACAGGTTCGTTGGCCGAACCCTTCCTGAGCAAACCGGCGAAGGGAAACGAACCCATGGTTCGTGAGTCGCAGCAGGCCGAACCCTAATGGTTCCCACGAACCTGCACGAAGTCACAAGGGATCCCACGAACCATAGTAGCCTTCACGAACCTGTTACCAGCCCTCATGCATTCACGAACCAGTTGGTGCTCACGAACCATAGGCGAACTATCATCAGAGTCACGAACCCTATTATGGCATGTAGCGAACCCATGCAGACGAACCACCACGAACCCTAGACCCTCTCAGCCGAACCGTGGTGTCACCGAACCCTGGGTGAAGCTGCCGAACCATGTATAGGCTAACGAACCTACATGAGACTTTCGTTCAAGCCACGAACTCTAGATGCCACGAACCCTCTTATGCCGAACCTTGGAAGGCTAACTCTGCATGGTTCGTCGAATTGTTGACCGAACCTTGGACCTCTCATCATGAGCGAACCCTTGTTTTTCACGAACCAATCTTATCTTGGACGAACCCTTAGCCATGCAAGACGAACCCTAGAAGGAAAAGGAAAGGGTTCGCTGCCTATGTTGGCAGCCCAAGCTCAACTCGGCCCAATCCGGTTCTTCAAGGCCCAAATTCATTAACACTTGGCCCATAGGTTCCAACTAAGCACAATAGAGTTAAATTGGCCCGATATTGTCTTAGAAACTTGTGTGGTTTACATACACATTAGTGGGCCCAATTAAATTTCTTTAGGCCTAATCCAAGCCCATTAGGCTCACTATTATCCTAATAGGCCCAACCTCACATACAATTGGCCCATTGTTAACCTAAGTGGCCCATGGACTCGGGTTAAGGACCACCATGGTTTCATGGGCTTAAGGCCCAATGTGAGGCCCTCGATTATGACAATTGTGAATTGATCATAAATGGGTTAAGTTTGTAACTTAACAATAATCATGAAGATCAATTCACAATCACAAGACTTAAAACAATTGGAACATCTTTTCATAAATCATAGTAATCAATGGTTATCAAATTCGCAAACAATTATCATTTTATGCATAAGATTTATGCACAAAGGATCATTTCATATTCGTTTCTTGGACCCATGATCAATCAAGTGATTCAAATCATAATCATGAGAACAAGTTATCATGTGATAATCAATCATGAGAACACAAGTCAATCAATGAATCAAAGTCTATACAATTATAAATCCTATATCTTATGTATGATTACAATGTTATAGGAAACAATTAGAAGTCCTGTTTGCTACTTGCTATCTGTTTTAGTTCAGAGTCTACTGCAGACAGGTGAGAACATTAGCCCCTCTTTTACTGTTATATAACTGTTTTGGGGTGGAACACGTGATCAAACCAATCGTTTACAAACATATTTCATTAAACAAGGTGTGTGTATTCTTATAAACATTACGGGTTCATTTTACGAATCCTAGGGATTCATCAACTGTTTTAAAGGAATTATCAACTATTAAACTCTTTTCACTAAAAAGGTTTTATAAAGGATCTTTGAACTGTTTTGTAACAGATTTACTCAAATGTATTTATGAAGGATAAACACTTTTAAATAAATGATTTTATGAACTCTTTTGTTATAAACCTTGTTGTTACACAAGGTCACTATTTCATGGTATTCAAATCAAGTGGTTCACATCATGTTATTCAAATCAAGTGGTTCATTTCATGGTATTCAAATCAAGTGGTTCACATCATGGTATTCAAATCAAGTGGTTCATTTCATGGTATTCAAATCAAGTGGTTCACATCATGGTATTCAAATCAAGTGGTTCATTTCATGGTATTCAAATCAACAGATTCATTTCATGGTATTCAAAACAAAGGATTTAATTCGTGGAATTAAATCTAGGTTTTCAATTCATGTTATCAAATAAGGCATTAACACATTTGGTTAAAGTAAGGTTCAGAAACATGGTGTCTATTGTTGTAAACAAACTTGTAAAAGCATCAAGTATCATATTCATTAGCGTTAGTACTGGGTGATCACAACAAGGGAAAGCGGACACATTGGTTCTTATCCAGGATGGAGTTAGCTTTTAAATTGTTTTCAAAATTGTTATACATAATCTAACTCCAAACGTGGTTTGGGAATTGATATTATATGTTGGCTTTCATGCGAACAGTGATTGGACTGTTTACAGTCATTTTCTTACTTGATGTTAGTTTGGGTTGCAGCTCATCCGTGTGAATCTTATGTTGCTTTAACTTACCTATGCCTTAAATCATATACTCATGTTTACAAATGTTTAAACCTATTGTTCTCACCAACTACGCCTGTAGTTGACAGTTACTTTTCACGTGTTTCAGGTAATCAGGTTTAAGACATTTTCAGGGACAACTAAGGAGACCATTCTAAGATAGAACAAGATGAAGAAACATGCTAGGATGGATTAGAAACACACTAAATCTTGATTGTTTAATTGTCTTGTTTGAAGTCTTCTTTTGTAACTATATTTTGGGTCTGTAGTTGTCTTTCTTTTGGTAGATAGCTGTCTGTAACTAAACAATTGTCTTAACATTATGAAACATAGTAATCCGTTGTGGTTGTTCTTATTCAATACTTGTGCATGATTCAACTGTTCATACGTCACCGCGCCGTGGATTCCGCACGCGGCGCAGGGGTGTGACAGGTTGGTATCAGAGCCAAGGTTGTAGAGAACTAGGAAAAACCAATGTTTAATGACCTAGACTATAACCTAAGCTACCCAATAGGACTAAGTGCTATAGACTTGAGGATACTTAGGATCTAAGTAACTTAAGTGAGCATTAAGTCTACATCAAGCTTGAAAGATCTTAGGGACATTTTACTAAGATTAGATATCGAGTCAAAGAATTTGAATCGGACTTCTATAATTTTAGAAACCGAATTAAATTCTCACACATATGCATTTAAGGATTTCAGAGGCAAGGATCTGTATTCTTAGTATCCTTGATCTGAAATTCTCACATAGAGATCATTATAGGATTTAGAGGCAAAGATTGATATCTTTGATCTAAAGTCCTTGTCATATTCATTATGGGATTTAGAGGCAAAGATCTATTAATTTAGTATCTTTGATCTAAGATCCTTGTCATATTCATTATGGGATTTAGAGGCAAAGATTGATATCTTTGATCTAAAGTCCTTGTCATATTCATTATAGGAATTCAAATGTCAAGGTCTATTAATTTAGAGTCTTGATTTGAAATCCTTGTCACATTCATTATAGGAAATCAAATGTCAAGATCTATTAATTTAGAGTCTTGATTTGAAATCCTTGTCATGCTCATTATAGGAATTCAAAGGTCAAGAACTATTAATTTAGAATCTTGATTTGAAATCCTTGTCATTGTTATCATTGTTATCATTGTTATCATTATCAGGTGTTCATTATCATAGGAACTTTATAACTTAGAATCTGTGTAACAGTATTCTTTAGTTGAAGTTCTCACAAGAGATCATTATACTCGATACTGTAAGTATTGAGAACCTAGGTTAATTAACCTAGGACACACATGCTAAAACCTAAGGTTTTAATTTCAAGCAAATTAAGAACCATGGTTTACATAATCATAAACATATCCACAGAACAAGAGGCAATCATGAAACAATCATAATCAATCAACAGTTGGAATCTTAGCCCCAAATATAGACGACGGATTAACGCTGATGTGTTGAGGTAAGTGGTGGGTCGGTGAGAGCTTACCCTATATATAAGCTTATTTCAGTATGTTAGGGGGAATCCGGCGTTTGTATTTGGAGTGAGGATTCGGGATCAACTGGAAACATGGAACATTAGTCAAACACATGGGATACAAACATTTGGGAAACAATCATTGGTGAATCAAATCATAGTGCAATTCAAGCTTGGATGAACCAAACATTATGGTGAATCAATCAAGTTGTGAACATTCTGTAAATGTAAACCTTAAGTGAAATTCTTAAGTGATTACATCATTAGTACTTACTAACATAGTTAACAAGAAAAATGTAGAGCACACATATGATTTAGTTCTACATGTTAACAACTGTTAGTAGGCGCACGCATAACATAATCATAGTTCAATCATGGAATCAATCATAGTTCAAGTTGATCAAAGATCATGGGATTCTTAATCAATGGAACACACTTGCAAATCAGTACAAACGTGTTGCCAAATGCTAGCAAGGGCATGATCGTGGTATACCGAAACGGTGGTGGGCAGCGAGAGTGAGCCCTATATATAAGCTGTTTTCGGTATATCGGGAAAGTGTCAGTGTGTAGATTTGGTGGTGAGATCATGAGACATCGTACATATTCACATGATAAGTATGCAAATAAGTTGATAACTTATACGTGTACTGGATCATATTACAATTGAATGATAATACTAGTAGTATGGATATATTACTGACCTTATCATGAAAATTCAATTGTATCCTTCCTCATTACTGACCCACTTGTGGCTTCTATTCGTAGAATGCCTCCCCGACGTGATCCTAACGGAGGGGGTTCAACAAGTGGCAACGACGATGAGATCAACAAGATTGCTCGAGCTATCGCGGTTCATACGCGGGATGTGATTCCTGGCATGGTCACTGATATCACCCAGAATCTTCGGGGAAGTACCAGTGATTCCGCACACAACTCAAATGCCACTAACGCTGGAACTGCTAACTTTACTTTCAAGCAGTTCAACGATGCTAAGCCTCCTAAGTACTCTGGTACCGAGGGAGCTACCGGCCTACTGCAGTGGCTGGAAAGCATTGAAGACATTCTTGACTTCACTGGATGTCCTGAGAATCTGAAGGTCAAGATGGCCTCAAGCGCTTTTCACAAAGGCGCACTCACCTGGTGGAATTCTGAGAAGAACACCAGAGGACGTGAAGTTGCATTAGCCTTACCGTGGGACGGTTTCAAGAACTTACTCGTGGAAAAGTTTTGTCCACGTCATGAACTGAAGAAACTCGAGGTAGAGATGTGGAATCTGGTGCAAGATAGTGGAGAGAACGCAAAGTATGCAACTCGATTCCATGAGTTGTGCATTCTGGTACCCCATTTGGTTACTCCTCTATCCCACAGGATAGAGAAGTACATTGAAGGTTTACCCTTAGTAGTTAGGGGAACTGTTATGGGGAATAACCCCACTACTCTGGAGGCAGCCATTCAACTTGGTGCTACTCTTACTGAAGAGTATGTGAAGTCTGGAGTGCTCACCCGAAAGGGATTCAAGAGAGCACAAATTGAAGAAGGCAAGAAGCCTGAACAGCACCATCACAAGAAGAAGAAGCAAAAGACAATCAAGAACTTTGCAGCGTTGACTGCAGCTGCACCTACTCACGCCACACCTATTACTGCTATGCCACAACCTGCTAATGCCAGAAAGCCTTATACTGGCCAGTTTCCACTTTGCACCAAATGCCAGTATCATCATCTGCCCAACACTCCATGCAAGAAGTGTCTCAAATGTGGGCGTATGGGACACTTTGCAGCTACATGCCGAGCTACTCATCTTGCTGCTGCAACAACTGCTACCACAACTCCTATTGCTACAGGTGGAAGGGCCTGTTACAATTGTGGAGCAGAGGGACACTTCAGAAATCAGTGTCCAAAACTCAACAACAATACCGCTGCTGCTCGTGCTTTTGTCATTGGAACTGCTGAAGCACGTGAAGAGCCGGCAGTCATCACGGGTACATTTCTTATCAATGATCATTATGTTCCTATCATATTTGATACTGGTGCCGATAAAAGTTTTATCTCTGCTCATACTGCTTCTTTGCTTAATATGCAACTATCCACACTTACTGCTCCTTATACTGTAGAAGTAGCGAATGGTAAGACCATAGTTGTAGATTCCATAATTCATGCTTGTGAGCTAAGATTAAATGACCATCTCTTTTCCATCGATCTCATTCCTATGACTCTCGGAAGCTTCGAAGTTGTAGTAGGAATGGATTGGTTATCCAAAAACAATGCTGAAATCGTATGCTCGGAGAAACTTATCCAAATCCCCTTACCGTCCGGCGAAACGATGATAGTCTACGGCGAGAAACCATGCCGCGGATTGAAGATTGTATCGTGCATCAAGGCGAGGAAGTATTTGAAGAAGAAATATTATGCTTTCCTAGCTCATGTAGTGGAAAAGAAACCTGAAAAGAAAGCAGTTGGAGATGTTCCAGTTATCAAAGAATATCCAGACGTATTTCCAGAAGACTTGCCTGGACTACCACCAGTCCGACAAGTGGAGTTTAGAATTGATCTCGTCCCTGGAGCAAACCCAGTGGCGAAGTCACCGTATCGATTAGCACCGTCTGAGATGCAAGAACTGTCGAGTCAGCTTCAAGAACTTTTTGACAAAGGTTTCATAAGGCCGAGTTTCTCTCCATGGGGAGCTCCGGTTCTCTTTGTCAAAAAGAAAGACGGTTCATTTCGTATGTGCATCGACTATCGTGAGTTGAACAAGTTGACAATCAAGAATAGATATCCTCTGCCCAGGATCGATGATCTGTTTGATCAATTACAGGGAGCAACTTGTTTCTCTAAGATTGACTTACGATCTGGGTATCATCAGTTAAGAGTAAATGATGAGGATATACCAAAGACTGCATTTAGGACTCGATATGGACACTATGAGTTTGTGGTTATGCCATTTGGGCTGACCAATGCACCCGCAGTGTTCATGGACTTGATGAACCGAGTCTGCAGGCCATACTTGGATCAGTTTGTTATTGTCTTCATTGACGATATATTGATTTATTCCAAGTCAGAACAAGAGCACGAGGATCATTTGAGGAAAGTCTTAGAGTTACTAAGAACTGAACAACTATATGCTAAATTCTCAAAATGTGAGTTTTGGCTAAAGGAAGTTCACTTCTTAGGACATGTCATCAACAGGGATGGAATACATGTAGATCCAGCAAAGATTGAGGCGATTAAGAACTGGACTACTCCATCTACCCCAACAGAGATTCGTTCGTTTCTGGGTCTGGCGGGCTATTATCGGAGATGCATTGCGAATTTCTCTAAGATTGCCTTGCCACTTACCACTTTGACTTAGAAAAGTCAAGCGTTTATATGGGGACAGAAACAGGAAGATGCATTTCAACTTCTTAAACAGAAGTTATGCAACTCCCCTATCCTTAGTCTTCCAGAAGGCAGTGATGATTTCATTGTCTACTGTGATGCTTCAAACCTTGGTCTAGGTTGTGTACTTATGCAACGGGACAAGGTCATTGCTTATGCTTCAAGACAACTTAAGGTTCACGAGAAGAATTACACTACTCATGACCTTGAGTTAGGGGCTGTGGTCTTTGCATTGAAGATTTGGAGACACTACCTGTATGGTACTAAATGTGTCATCTATACAGACCACAAGAGCCTACAACACATTCTCAATCAGAAAGAACTCAACATGAGACAACGACGTTGGGTTGAGCTTCTAACTGATTACGACTGTGAGATTCGTTACCATCCGGGTAAAGCCAATGTGGTGGCGGATGCTCTTAGTCGCAAGGAACCAGTCAAACCAATTTGTATAAGAGCCATGGAGATCAACACATAGCCAAACTTGAAAGACTTGATTCGTATTGCACAACAACAGGTAGTAACAGACAATCAACTCAAGACAGACTTGGATTGTGGCATTGAGAAGAAACTAGAACCCCGATCTGATGGGGTGTTATATCTCAACGGCCGCATTTGGATTCCAAAGTCTGAAGAATTGCGCACACTCATCTGTGATGAGGCTCATAAGTCACGATACTCAGTTCATCCTGGAGCCGACAAGATGTATCAGGACTTGAGGACATCTTACTGGTGGTCGGGAATGAAGAAAGACATAGCACTGTACGTGGGAAAATGTCTTACCTGTTCAAGAGTCAAAGCAGAACATCAAAAGCCTTCGGGACTTCTACAGCAACCTGAAATTCCTCAATGGAAATGGGAACAAATTTCCATGGATTTCATAACCAAGTTGCCGAGAACTCCGCGAGGATTCGATTCGATTTGGGTGATCGTTGATCGACTCACCAAATCTGCTCATTTTCTCCCTATCCGAGAGGATTACAAAATGGAGAAGCTATCCACTCTGTACATCAACGAAATCATTGCACGTCATGGTACACCAACATCAATCATTTCTGATCGTGATAATCGTTTCACTTCTCGCTTTTGGCAATCATTGCAAAAGGCTTTGGGAACGCGTGTTAATCTTAGCACGGCGTATCATCCCCAAACCGACGGTCAAAGCGAAAGGACTATCCAAACACTCGAGGACATGCTTCATTCTTGTGTCATTGACTTCGGTGGAAGTTGGGACACTCATCTCCCACTCATTGAGTTTTCATATAACAATAGCTATCATACGAGCATCCAATGTGCACCATTCGAAGCTTTATATGGTAGAAAGTGCCGATCACCGGTCTGTTGGACCGAGATTGGTGACTCACAGGTCGTAGGACCAGAACTCATTCAGGAAACATCAGACAAGATCACAATCATTCAGTCACGGCTTAAGGCCGCACGAGATCGGCAAAAGAGTTATGCTGATCGACGTCGGAAACCGCTTGAGTTTCAAGTCGGTGACCGAGTCTTACTCAAGGTTTCTCCCTGGAAAGGCGTGGTCCGATTCGGGAAGAAAGGGAAACTTGCACCAAGGTACGTTGGACCTTTTGAGATCCTGGAATGGATTGGTCCCGTAGCCTACAAACTCAAACTTCCAGTGGAGCTAAGCAATGTTCTTGATACTTTTCATGTATCGAATCTTAAGAAATGCTTGGCGGATCATGATGTCCAGATTCCACTAGAAGACATACAGATTCAGAATAACATGCAATTCATAGAACGTCCAGTTGAGATCATGGATCATGGGGTCAAGAAACTTAAACGCAGCCGTATCCCGATCGTAAAGGTACGATGGGAGGGCAAACGCGGTGCTGAGTTCACCTGGGAACGTGAGGACCAGATGAAGCTTAAGTACCCTCATCTTTTTACAGTATCTTCGGCTAGTTAATTTCGGGACGAAATTCCCTTAACTAGGGGAGACTGTAACATTTGTACATTTAGTCATGTAGTCGTAAACAGTGTTAGAACAGTGTGTGTACATGTTCAGTCAGTCAATGTGAATCATGTGTCATTATGTGCTTGTGTGTTAGAATCTTTATCATTTAACAAGTATGTATTACTTATTTACAGTCGAGTTCACTAGGCAAGAACAGTATCTTGTTATATCGAAACAGTGGTGGGCAGCGAGAGTGAGCCCTATATATATACTGCGTTCGGTGTAACAGGATAGTGTTAGTGCGTAGTGTTGAGACGAATATTATAACAATTAATTAATTCAACAAGAATCGTAATACGTAAGCGAGACTGAGTATAGTTATGGGTGATGATCCATAATGATACGAATGTTGAACTTATAATTATGATTAAACGACTTTAAATAATTAATACGATCGAAAAACGTACGCGATTGCGGGTATACACGTAATCGTGAATGTTTAACGATCTGGCAACGCACGAAGAGTAAAAATAATTAAATTAATTATTTTATATTTTTTTACAATTTTGAAACTCATCATTTTAATGAGTTTAACAACTCTTTTATTTTTAACCGCGTAAAATACGCGTTACGTACCGGAAACGCGAACCGAGCGACCGAAACGGACCCGAATACCACACGGGCTATAAAAGCCCTAAAGATGGTGATTTTCTCATTTAATACCTCAACAACCATTTCTCTCTCTAAAAATCCCGTATACTCTCTCTCTCTAGAAAACCGACCTTCAAACGCGCGTATCTTCTTCGTTTCTCAACGGATTTCGTCGTTCTTGGTGTCCACACGAAGCTCTCGACATCCTCTACACGAAAGTACAAGAATTTCGCAAATTCATCCAGCCAATCTCGAGGTAATGAAGCTTGAAAAATTCGGATATTAGGGTTTTCTACGTGTGAGTGTTTGAATCTAAGTTTTAGCCGGTTCTTGCACCATTATTTGAGTTTTCGCACCTATGGCGATCATCTTTGATGTTAGAAGAACTCAGATCGTGGTATAGATCCAGAAGTTTGATGATGGAGCTGATGTGGGTAACAGGTTCGTTGGCCGAACCCTTCCTGAGCAAACCGGCGAAGGGAAACGAACCCATGGTTCGTGAGTCGCACCAGGCCGAACCCTAATGGTTCCCACGAACCTGCACGAAGTCACAAGGGATCCCACGAACCCTAGTAGCCTTCACGAACCTGTTACCAGCCCTCATGCATTCACGAACCAGTTGGTGCTCACGAACCATAGGCGAACTATCATCAGAGTCACGAACCCTATTATGGCATGTAGCGAACCCATGCAGACGAACCACCACGAACCCTAGACCCTCTCAGCCGAACCGTGGTGTCACCGAACCCTGGGTGAAGCTGCCGAACCATGTATAGGCTAACGAACCTACATGAGACTTTCGTTCAAGCCACGAACTCTAGATGCCACGAACCCTCTTATGCCGAACCTTGGAAGGCTAACTCTGCATGGTTCGTCGAATTGTTGACCGAACCTTGGACCTCTCATCATGAGCGAACCCTTGTTTTTCACGAACCAATCTTATCTTGGACGAACCCTTAGCCATGCAAGACGAACCCTAGAAGGAAAAGGAAAGGGTTCGCTGCCTATGTTGGCAGCCCAAGCTCAACTCGGCCCAATCCGGTTCTTCAAGGCCCAAATTCATTAACACTTGGCCCATAGGTTCCAACTAAGCACAATAGAGTTAAATTGGCCCGATATTGTCTTAGAAACTTGTGTGGTTTACATACACATTAGTGGGCCCAATTAAATTTCTTTAGGCCTAATCCAAGCCCATTAGGCTCACTATTATCCTAATAGGCCCAACCTCACATACAATTGGCCCATTGTTAACCTAAGTGGCCCATGGACTCGGGTTAAGGACCACCATGGTTTCATGGGCTTAAGGCCCAATGTGAGGCCCTCGATTATGACAATTGTGAATTGATCATAAATGGGTTAAGTTTGTAACTTAACAATAATCATGAAGATCAATTCACAATCACAAGACTTAAAACAATTGGAACATCTTTTCATAAATCATAGTAATCAATGGTTATCAAATTCGCAAACAATTATCATTTTATGCATAAGATTTATGCACAAAGGATCATTTCATATTCGTTTCTTGGACCCATGATCAATCAAGTGATTCAAATCATAATCATGAGAACAAGTTATCATGTGATAATCAATCATGAGAACACAAGTCAATCAATGAATCAAAGTCTATACAATTATAAATCCTATATCTTATGTATGATTACAATGTTATAGGAAACAATTAGAAGTCCTGTTTGCTACTTGCTATCTGTTTTAGTTCAGAGTCTACTGCAGACAGGTGAGAACATTAGCCCCTCTTTTACTGTTATATAACTGTTTTGGGGTGGAACAAGTGATCAAACCAATCGTTTACAAACATATTTCATTAAACAAGGTGTGTGTATTCTTATAAACATTACGGGTTCATTTTACGAATCCTAGGGATTCATCAACTGTTTTAAAGGAATTATCAACTATTAAACTCTTTTCACTAAAAAGGTTTTATAAAGGATCTTTGAACTGTTTTGTAACAGATTTACTCAAATGTATTTATGAAGGATAAACACTTTTAAATAAATGATTTTATGAACTCTTTTGTTATAAACCTTGTTGTTACACAAGGTCACTATTTCATGGTATTCAAATCAAGTGGTTCACATCATGTTATTCAAATCAAGTGGTTCATTTCATGGTATTCAAATCAAGTGGTTCACATCATGGTATTCAAATCAAGTGCTTCATTTCATGGTATTCAAATCAAGTGGTTCACATCATGGTATTCAAATCAAGTGGTTCATTTCATGGTATTCAAATCAACAGATTCATTTCATGGTATTCAAAACAAAGGATTTAATTCGTGGAATTAAATCTAGGTTTTCAATTCATGTTATCAAATAAGGCATTAACACATTTGGTTAAAGTAAGGTTCAGAAACATGGTGTCTATTGTTGTAAACAAACTTGTAAAAGCATCAAGTATCATATTCATTAGCGTTAGTACTGGGTGATCACAACAAGGGAAAGCGGACACATTGGTTCTTATCCAGGATGGAGTTAGCTTTTAAATTTGTTTTAAAAGCTAACTGCAGGTCTGGTGTCATTATGGTTTTCAAAATTGCTATACATAATCTAACTCCAAACGTGGTTTGGGACTTGATATTATATGTTGGCTTTCGTGCGAACAGTGATTGGACTGTTTACACTCATTTTCTTACTTGATGTTAGTTTGGGTTGCATCTCATCCGTGTGAATCTTATGTTGCTTTAACTTACCTATGCCTTAAATCATATACTCATGTTTACAAATGTTTAAACCTATTGTTCTCACCAACTACGCCTGTAGTTGACAGTTACTTTTCACGTGTTTTAGGTAATCAGGTTTAAGACATTTTCAGGGACAACTAAGGAGACCATTCTATGATAGAACAAGATGAAGAAACATGCTAGGATGGATTAGAAACACACTAAATCCTGATTGTTTAATTGTCTTGTTTGAAGTCTTCTTTTGTAACTATATTTTGGGTCTGTAGTTGTCTTTCTTTTGGTAGATAGCTGTCTGTAACTAAACAATTGTCTTAACATTATGAAACATAGTAATCCGTTGTGGTTGTTCTTATTCAATACTTGTGCATGATTCAACTGTTCATACGTCACCGTGCCGTGGATTCCGCACGCGGCGCAGGGGTGTGACAAAACAAGTTATGTTATGTTATGTTATGTTATGACAATTTCTATTATGTAATGATGGAATGTAATGTTTATGATCGCATGTTTAGTTGTTTGATGAATTCTTTAATATTGATTTTTATTATTTACACTTTAATAGTAGCACCATGAGCTTTTGAACAATCACAATCACGTCCTGACATATTCTTCCATCGTTGAGGTGTGCCAATTTAAAACCACGTGTATAGTGTACAAATACGTTTCGGTAAGGTAAAAATTAGCTAAGATTCAGCAGCGCTAATGGTTATAAAGACGAGCGCATGTATCAGGGGAGATCATGGTTCGAATAATGGGCCTATTTTTTAATACCTGTACAAATCCTAGCATTTCAAAATTTTATAGACTTTTGAGGTCTTGGGTAAAACCAATAAAAAACATGTCACATTGTAACATGCGCGAACACTCAGGGCCGCCCTATTAGGGTTATTGGCCAAGCTAGGGCTTGGGGCCATCCAAAAAATAGGGCCCTCATTTTTTTAGTTATATCTATATACTATATATAATACAAATTGGAAAGAGAAAAACTCTTAAATTTAAGAGGTACAACTTTATAAGGTATTAGTACAACCCTGTGAAGCATAGTGTATAATCCTCCACCCATTTAAACCATTGGTGACTGCAAATTCTAAAATCAGAGAGATCTTCTCCCGGTTCAAAATTCAAGCCATCCCCCGCCTTAAAACCTTGACGCGTCGCCATAGTCACAACACAGCTCCTGCAGCCGTCGATCGTCTTCGAGTTATGTCTTTTGCAAATTGCAATAGCAGAGATATGATTTTAGCTTAATTTAGGGCATCAGGCCATGATGAGGCTAGGGCTCCGGTGACTCGATGGTATACACACATCCAACCTCACCCTTTTTGGCTCGACATCGACTGGTCACAGGGTTCAAGAACAACAAAAGAATCAGCATGGAAATCGATCTAGATTCTGATCTGGTAACAAAATCTAAACCTAACCCTGTTACAATCAAAATCATGAGAACACAAGCTAACTTGGTGTGTTCGCTTGTTAATGGCGTCATAGACATGGAACACTAAGCCCATTTTGTTAATCTTCTGTTATCTGAAAAACCCTGATTGCATAGCTTACTGTGATTTCTAAGCCCAAGTTTGGATTTTAATTTGAAGTTAATTATTGACAACTTTGGAATCTTATTTTCAGCCTAATTGGATCATCATAGAAGTACAAGGTACAAAAAGGATACGAAAAAGCTCCGTTTGTTGTACAATTGTCAAAAAATGTCTCCAGATCTTGCACTTAACAGATGCAAGTATGTTGATATATGCATGTCTCTCAACATTTATGTTTGAGAATTGTATGTTTTTGATTCTAGAAACAGTGAAAGGCTTCAACCATGGCAGTGGCATCCCATCAATTTTGCGATTCTTCAATTCTGGAATTGTCAGTAATTTTGCTTGATTATTTAATGAACAGAAGCCAGGGCCGGCCCATTAGTGTTAATGGGACAAGCTATGGCTTAGGGCCACCCAAAAAATAGGGCCCCAAATTTTCAGATTTTTTTGTATATATACAACATGGATTTGGGCCAAATATTCAGCTTATTTGTAATCTTTTCTGCTGGGCTAGAAGGCCCAACCGCTCCAAAAAGCAATTGTAATTTGTACAAGCGGGCTGCGGCTCCAATATTCTGATTTCCGATTTGGCATTCTGGCAATCCTCGAGTTACATACCCGTACTGGGCTGGTCTCCTACTTCAGACTTCTAAGTTCTCACTCTCCGGCTCAGGACCTCAGGTACTGGTTCACTATGTGTTTGTGTCTAGCGCTTGATTTTTTTTTTGTTTTGCATAGGGTTAAGTTAACTAGTTAGGGTTAACTTTTTTGTTAACTGGTGTATTCATTATTGCTACATTGTGTTCGAACTTTGGTAGCTTGTTAATTTGAGTATTTGACTTTGCTTAGGACTAACTTATTAGTTACTGTTAACAGGTTAGGGTTAACTGTTTTGATAACTGGTTTATTCATTATTGGTTTACTGTGTTTGGTAGCTTGTAATTGATTTGCTACCAATTTCTTTTTATTTTTCTAAACTTTCATGGCCAGGATTTCTTTTGTTGGTTCTGTTTCACCTCTTATCCAGTTCATGAACTATTATTGGTTTACCAAGATTTGGTTTTAAGAGGCTGTGAATTTGTTAAGAGTCAAATCTTATCTTTACATTTGTTGTCAACTAAATTTAGAATTATAGTTGGTTTTTCATCTTTTGATACCATTTGCTTGTGTTAAAGATTAAGATTTGTTTTAACTTAGGGTTGGTGATCTTTCCTCAAAACTTTTCTTTAGTAGCCATTTTAATTTTTTTAATTTTTTTTAATCTTGTGAACTCTTTCATTAGGTGATCTTCAATCTGAAAAAACGTCAACTGCTGCAAGCAACATGGATTTTTCATAGGATTGTTCATCCACACATGCATTTGCTCCACTCATGGATTTGTTCATCTTTCTTTTACGCGTTTAATTTGTAAACTTGCTGCATCGCACGGGTTTACTACTAGTATATATATATCTCTTACTACTATTATAATAGATATTGGTGAGAGAAGGGTGAATTGTCGTAAAATTAAGAAATTTACAACATGCCTTATGGTACCACCTTTGAAGCTTGCCATCTTGCAAGAGACTTTACCCGGTTGGCATCTTTGCTTCTTGTTGCATTCATACCAGCAACCTTGCAGGAAAGCCCAGAGCCCAACATAGTATCAAAAAGGAATTTTTCCTGGCTTCTGTGTGTAAAGGGAGAGGATTCAAATTTCAAAATTCAAAATCCATGGCCTCTCAACAAAACCCTAGATCCAACCTCAATGATGATCACACACGTAACCCGTCTCTCTCTCTCTCATTCTGCAGGAAGCTTGGAAGACACCATATTAAATCGATGATCTAGAAAACCATCATTGAAGACAAAGAATAATTCTGCTCCTTCCACACCGCTTCTGCATTTTCTCCATCTTCGATTCAGGTTTCCGATTCAGGTGCTCTTTATCTAAAGTCTCTATGTTCTTCCCTTCCCTGTTTTTAATCTCCTATTTGTAAGTTTCTGCAGGTTATTTTTTGTGAAGATTCGACTTCCACGTGTCTTCTCAAAGATGTTTGCCTACGACTGGGTATGGTTTCTTACAATCGATTTCTACTTGCCATCGTCCTCTTCATCCAACCCATCGATGTTATGCTATTTCCTCTTTTTGTGTTTCTAGGTTTATTTTTTATGATGGTTTGAATGGTGTTGGTGTAGAGATTGATTCATTACAATTGCATTTTCTTGATTTAAGGTTTCTGTTGATTGTTTGTTTTTATGATGCATCTGTTTATATTGCTCAGTTTTATATCGTCAATTTAATCGGAAAATCTTGTTGTGTTTTTCTAGGTTTGAGAAGATGTGTTGAAGAATTTTGAACATGGCTGCATAGAAAAACATCAAGTACTTAATCGCTTCTTCAACTTAGGTTTTTACAAAGAAAATGGGGAAGAAGAAGGTAAATTTTAGTTATTCAGATGACTATAAGAATGCAAAACGTTGAAAAATGAAACTGCATGAAACTAAAGCTTAATTTGTGTACATCTGAATGTAAAATCGTTGGAAAATATAAAAATTCTTATGCCATTTGTATTTTATCTCCAAACTATGCAGTCTTTTGAAGTGAGCAATATGCAACTGGAGTGATTATTTGTAACTTTCTTTTACAGAATTTGGAGAACGATTTGATGCCATAAAGCATATTCACATTTCATTACAAATAAGTTTAGCATATTTTTTTATTAGGTCGTAATTCTATTTGTGATTGTGATTATACTGGCTTGATTATTACCATGATTGGTTGATATATATATATTTTTTGCATCTGAATTATTCAGATCCTTAATCTCTGGATCACATATGTATAGTTTGTTGATTTAATAATTGTTTAGGTTTTGTTACTATGTCCATGTATTAGGAACAAAGGGTTTAATTGCTTCTAAATCAATGTCCCTGGTCTCTTGCAAGCTTAAATTCAATGGTTGAAGGTTACTTACGGGTTGTTAGTAAAGAGGTAGAGCATAAACATCAAGTAGGTTATTAGGTAGTTGTCTTTCGGTTTTTGAGAATATGAGCATCATGAACTGAATCTAAGATTCTAATTATTTGACCGACTATTTGAATCTAAAAGTCTTAGAAAGTGTTGCATAAAGAAACATTTCAATGATTTTTGGTGTGAAAGATAACTGTCATCATGGATTACCTATACCTTTTTCAAGGCAAATTGATCAATCATGACCCATTCATGTGAATCCAATTTATATATGTAACTACAAAGAAACATTTATGGTTTCTAATTATGATTGATCTGAAAAGAGAAATCATTCTGACAATTTAGTGGTTTTATAATAACTGTGATTTCATATTTATTTTTTTTTACAATTTTGATTGATTAAAAAGGTTTGTAAACCAAAACGTTGAGCTATCTCCTTGCCACTTTATTTTATTTTTCTTTTTCTGGTATACATTTGTTGAAGCGAGACAAGGGTTTTGTTTAGTATTTAAAATAAGGCAACTAGATGTGAGTAATTTTATAGCTTATTGTAGCTGAGAGTAAATTTACCATATGATGCAGCTTCATGGCATGTAGATGTGGGTAAATTTACGAATTCACCCTTGCATGCCGCTACGATACCGGTTCAGAATGCTTCTCAAGGAAGTATAGTGCCAGTTGTGGGTGATGATGCTACCTTCATGTATAATGTCGATCAACTTATGAAAGAGCTTCTTGGATTTTACAGCGGTCATATTTATTTGACGTCTCAAGAGGGTTTGTTGTTAGCTACTTCTTCAACAACTCCATTGTTGACAAACACATCAACTGGACCCAAGCTCATGATGGTTGTTGACTCACAAGACCCTGAACAAATGGTGAGCTTAATTTTATAACGCTTCTAAAGCTCAAATGTCATATGTTGTTTGTGAATATGACGTAGCATTTGATTTTTTGGCTTTAGTTGGTGATCCGAAGATTGTAAAGGTAAATAACAAACTTTTATGGTTTCTTTATCAAGTTAGAGTAGCTAACATTACTATTTTTATTCAACTACAAAAATTATGAATACGTATTTCATGTGTTTTTCGCCATATGTAATACAAATATATATCAGTAATTATTTTTTTTTGTAAGTGGTTTGTAAGGATTGATTGATGATGGGCCATGGCAAGTGTAAAGAAGGGTGGAAAGCCCAATGCCCGCCCCAATTAAGTAACATATACCGGGGGAAAACAAAAGGAACAGGATTCGTGATTTCGTGAAGGAACAGACTAGGGCAAAGAAGGGTCATATACTCATATGTACTCCACCTCTAATCCAATCACAAATTTACCATCATCTCCAGCACAAAATCCTTCCGATTCTTCACCTCATGTCGTCCTCTCTCACCGTCTGCCGGATCTTCTCGATCACCTCCTCTGGTGGCCCTGCAACCACCACCTTCTCACCTTGACCGAAAACAAAGTAATACGTGTTGTCGAAGAACGGCCAGAGGTTTAAACCGGAGGAAAACAAAATGATGTCGAACACGTTCAATGGCATTGTATTCGAGTTTTTGTTTAGCCTTTAACAAAAAATCTTCATTCTCAGTCGGTGAGTCCTCGGTTGCAACAACTAGTTCACTTGGGTATTTTAGCTGTGCTTAATTGCTTAATTGTGTATTTGTGTTATGTGCTTATTGGTTATATTTTTTGCGGCTAATGCTCTGTAGGAGATGGGTTCACGTTTTTATTATAAAACAATAATCAAATATTAATAATAACGAGACTCTCGTTATTCATAGAAAATAATGCAGTACAATACCGGTTACAACAATAAAATAATAGAATATAAATTACTAATTTATATAACAAACTTGTTTTGATCCATGTCTTTGTTGGGTACTCCAAATAGCTTCCTTGAGTAGAGAATAATTAACGTCGAGTCTTCAATCAAGCATCTTGACGAGCCGGTAACAAATTAATACTTCAATACGCTTATGTCTTCCACCTATTCTTCATTGACATAGAATAAACATGTTGATGATTATGGTTGAGGCACGTATTCAATACGCTTCCCTTAAAACAGATTTCACGCCTCTTCTCAAGACAAACGCGTCTGTCTCCCAGGGTACAACAACCGAAACAGTTTGTGTACTGTCGGGATTAACCTAGCACCTGAAAAATATGTCTTAAACAAGAGCTTGAAGAGTTGAGAAAGTTGGAAATTTTTCAAAGTTTGTGTGTGATTTTATGTAGTATTCTTTTCAACCAACAAACAAGACACCAATTGTCTTGTATTTATACTACAATATGGTGATACCAAGGGTCTTGAATTAACACATATCATCAATACATGTAATTTGAAAAGCCTTGATTTAGTTGAGTAAGATGAAGAGTCTTGATTTTAATTCAAATTAAATTTGATAATTAATCAAATAAATCAATTTTCCAACAATCCCCCATATGAATAAAAATCAACTCGTATGCTCAAGTTTCAAGATACAATTTCAACGGTTGAGTATTGCAGGAGAAGTAGGTGTTCCCTTTAAACTTTCCTTTGTGAAGTATACTTAGTCTCCTAGCGGTTAGTAGACGCGATGTCCTTGAACTAAACCTTTTTTTGCGTAGATGTTATTACACTTCACACAATACTCTTCCTGGTCTGATTAACCCCTCATTGTCGTGTCCGTTATGGTCATGGAACACTATCCTGGTTCTGCGAGAGCTCTAGGAATTATGCCCATTCGAAGCGACCTCACTTCTCTCTAACATAGGTGATTTGTCTACAATCATTAAAAGCATTTTGGTTATCATGATTTACACAGATCATTAACCATATATTATGTGCTTAACCTCACACAACAATGTCACTGATTGTTATAGGAATGGACTAGGATGTATTTAACCACCCTTTTACAGTTTAGGAGGATATATATCAACATATATATATATATATATATATATATATATATATATATATATTAGCTTATACATCCATTGTATAACTATGCCCCCACAGTGACCACCCTAGATATATGAATTAGTTGTCCTATTGAACCCAGATCATGGGATCTCCAATCAACAAGGTTAGGTTTCCTTCAAATATCTCTTTACTAGGCTTTAGTCACATTCCTCAACTTAATCTCTCATGTTATTGGATCCAAAACATTATCTTTGACTTCACAAAGTCAAAAACGATAATTTACAATTGAGATAAGTTGTTATAACGTGTTCTTGACTTACAAGTCATACTAGCCCCTTTTTCAAATTATAAGACTATAACCAGTGATCTCAAATTGGATCAAGTTATATAACCATGTCTTTATAATGATTTGAAACTCATTTCAAGGCTAAACACGTTCCACCATGCCTTTGGTAAGCTTTTTCAAATAACTAACTACAATTTGAATTTTACCAATTGACATTTGAGTTCAGTCAACTTGATTGACTCCGTATAATCAGCGTGTACCCCCACTTGGTCACGAATTTGAAATATTTATTTGGATTACAAAAATCCTTATTACAAAATCTTTCACATACTTGTATTAAGTGCAAGCAACCCCCACATTTTAGTCTTATTAGATAACCATTTTCCAATTATTAAAATCGTGTTGTGAAAAGTTCTCCTTTTTTACAAGAGTTTGAGAAACTTCTCAAATATTATCTCTTACAAACTCTAAAGGGTTGTTTCGTAAATGACACATTTTCCCCCACATTGCTTGCACTTTGATTAAGTTTGAGCAATTTCTCTTTTGATGACTTTGACACCTATGATAAGATATCAAACATATATAAATCATTGTGTCACTAAGTTCATCCATACATATTACTCCATGAGCTCTCCTCATATGGACCGAAACTCATTCTCATGTTATCACATATATTGAATGTTTGAAGTTAATTTAATCTCCGTAGAGCATCTAAATTAACATGTATTAGTCTAGCATGCTTTAGACTAAAATATTAGCATGTGAACAGAAGATGCATCATTCTGATCATTCACAGCTCCAAGAGATAACACATTATCTCTACAAACATTCATATCTTATTTTAGACAAGAATGATGAGATTTTTAAACCCTTGGTTTAAGAAAAACTCATAACTATATTTAACTTCATCCATTATGTAGGATCATAACTCATTTGCCTTTAATCTCTAAGGCTTCACCATTTAATCATAAGAACTTAAATATATGTCTTAACTCAAGTCACTTTGGTGAACACATTCATTAACATATGATGGATGCTATTTGTATAAAATCACTAGACTCTTGAGATATAGTCAACAAGATTGATACTCAACAATATGACATACCATGTGTCTAAAGTGATTTATACATTTATATTGTTGTTTCAATGAAACCATGTATTAGGATACTCTCCCAAATTGAATGATAAATCCTCCACATAGTTTCAATAACGTTAATGACTGTAGCATAATCTACGAAGCCATCACTATTGTAAACATCTTTAATAAATGTGCAAAATTTATTAAGATCATTTACAATAATAACATATATTTCTTTCATATGTTATAGTAATCAAAACACACTTATGAATTTCCATGTTGATGCTCTCAACATTAGACGACATCTAATGCATTCACCACATTACATTTGATGTTTAATTTGTGACTTGCAACATAAGTAATGATCACAACTCCCTCGTTGTATTCATGTAAATCACTACTTGTACCATCTGTTAAAATATGTATTTTTATTTAAAATTAAAACCCTTCAACATTTAAATATCATTTTATTATCTTTAAATCAACTTGTTTATTTTTAGAAATAAATAAACACAAGTCATAGTTGAACATAATAAAATATAACAAATAACATATTTTAAACGGATACAAGTATGATATATACACATCAAGTCTCAAAGTGTTATTTCTTCAACACTGCCATCATTTATCAAAATTATCGTAAGTGACCTCGTCACATGGTATGTTTTGAGGTCCTCCCTCAATAAAACACATACACCCATTATTATAAAACACTAATTTTTAACCTAGTTCATAATATGAAAGCTATATCCACACTAACAAAACATAAATATGTCCATGCCTAATTGGTTAATTGAAGAATCATTGAAAATGGAGGATTAAGAAACGTTATCCGATGATATTAGCTCAAAAATAGCTATGAAAAATCTTGTTCGAATTTTGCTTGGTTTTAAACGAGCCAAGCACACTCAGTTCAGTTTCAAAACGAGTTGAGCATGAGCCAAGATAAACTCGCTCATCGCTCGCTCGGATAGTCACTTATTTAGCTCGCTAATTATGGTTTGTTTAAGTATAAAATTACACACACATACATATATAGGGCATAAAATGATTGCTAGCATACTATTATTTTATTAACACAAATAACCACGCCAAGATCAAGACAAAAACTTGGATTTTATTAAACACTAGCTTAGAAACCTGTATATCACACGAGTTGTATAAACAAAAAATAGAGTATACTTATTAGCAAAAATTTAAAAATTATTTGATGATTGAATAGTCTAAATGATAAATAAGATTATAAATTTAAAATATTTCTTTTAATATTAACCACGTACTATCATCTAAATTTATATTAAATTTTGTGCATTATTTTAATAAATTTTCTTTAATATGAGAGTAAAACAAAAAAAATAAAGTTGAGGATGAACTAGAGAGCAGCATGTGTCTTCCAATTAATATGAGAGATATGCGAGAAAAATGTAATGATGTTAAATCATATAGTGAGACATGTCACCCTAGCTACTTTTTTATTAGGTAAAGATTATTGTAACACATGTATAATACTTTCTTCTTTTATGTGTTTGTATAAATTCATCACCATTTAGAAATTAACATCATTGTAAGTTTTTGACTTACAACAATGTAACTATTTTGAACCCAAAATTTACAACGATGCTAACTTTTAAATGGTGATGAATTTTCATATGTACATAAAAAAGAAAGTGTCCTATATGTGTTACAATGATGTTCGTAAAAAGAATATAAGATTTGGATTGAACTTTGTGGAGTTATTTGGCTTTGTATAATAAGAATAAGAGTGGGTTATATTTTATTTCTATTCTTCTCTATATATATATATATATTGTATTATTAAATTTTCTTTATTAACACTATAATGTTACAAGTTTTTGACTATGAAAGATGATGTTGGTGTATTCGAACTTATAAATAATGATCTTTATATATTATTCAAATATTTTAAACTTTTTTTTATGTTTTCATATTATGACAACTCATAATTTATGAACTTCATTTTATTTTAGCTTTGTATATTCCTGAACTTATTATTTTTTAATTACTAAGTTTGAAATTGATATAAATATTTTGGATTACAATAAATTTTATTTTGAAACCGAGCCAAGCGCTGAGCTGCTCAGTTTTAAAACGAGTCAAGCAACGAGCACAACATTTGGCTCTATTTTACAAATCTGAACCAAGCTAAGACGCTTGGTTTGTAAACGAGTCAAGCATGATCATAGTGTCACACCCAAGCCGGCGGGCTGGATCGACTTTCCCGTCGGGCGGAAAGTTCTCGGGGCACGATATCGTGTGATAATAAAAAGATCAGATTGTTTACATGGCACATGATATATAACTGAGAATTGCTAACATGACATTGATACAGAATTACAAAGTTAAATTACATTGTTATGTTCATAATTTAACTAAGTAATCTTCCCAAAAGAATCATTGAGTTTCTATCTTGTATCTGCACAAGATTTACAAAAGATGATTCATAGTTTTGGCATTCAAAACATGCACATCAAAAAAGGAAGCTAGGTCTTCTAAAAGTCCACTAGCTTAAGTCCTGAATGCTTGGTGACTAAACCTGTTCGTCACCTAAGAAAAACATGCATTTAACAAAGTCAAAACTAGGTTGGTAAGTTCATAAGTTTAGTAATTGAAAACAATTGATTTATTTTCATTCACAATCACAATGTCATACACAGGTTTTTATTGATAATTGTCTCATTTGTCTCACACAATGTCATCTCCATAGTTATGCTTACAAATAGTATTTCATCCAAATCAAGTATGCTTATATATAGGGCATACGTAGGAGAACAAGCCCCAGCCGAAATCCCACCACATACTTAATAGAATTCAACACCACTTGTAATACAACTATGGATACCCATTTCTATCTCACATGTGTTCACCCTATTTGATATTCACCCATAAATTGTGTTCATCACCCGTAGTGTTATATGTATAGAATAAAAGAGTATGAGGGAAGTAAGTTATTAAAACCAAAGTGATGATAAACCCTCAGTGTTTTAAGGAAAATAGATTTATCAAATCTTATATGTAACATCAGTGCCGGAATCATACCGGAACAGTGATCTCAACAGTGCCATGAACAGTAATCAGGTACGAACTATACGTATTTCATTTTATGTCATATTCATATCATATATCATTATCGTTTTGTGTTATCAAAGAGCGAATTCAGAATCAGTTCAGAGAAACAAAGTTCAGAATTATGGTTCATCAGTCAGATGATTATCTGGCGTTATAGAACCATCATGCGATTATGTGTTAGGATTTATTTTTGTATAAACGAATGTGAGGCTTTACAGAACAAAACAACACGGATGTCGTTATGTGAATGCTAAATCGACGGATTATTCGTATAGGTGACGATCTGTATGAATAAATCTGAAAGTTTAACGTTCAGAATGATATCCGATAATTAGAAAACAATATTGAAGAGTATAGTTATCGCCGTGTTCGTACGGGTGACGATTCGAGCGAATACGTGCGACGACTGTACGATTCGATTTTAAATGGTAATTAAATACTTTCGTAAATTTAAAATAAAAAGAAGATATTTAGTTAATTTACTAGGAATAACCACCTAAAATAATTTATTTAAATCTTATTTTATATTCTGAGTCGTTGTATTTCAAACCAACGAAAATTCGACGTGTTACGTGAAACCGAACGAGACCGAACGACCCGAATATTTTGAGTCAATAAATGAGGCCATTTAATGTCACACCAACCATTACCAACCCACTCCATTCACAAGGTTCGTTTCTCTCCCTATCCACACTCTCTCTAGAAAGTTCTCCATCTTCTCTTTACAATAAAATCACCCAATTCTCAACCATTTCAAGCATTCTTGGTGTCAAAACGATCATCTCATCACGAAGATCACGAAAGTACAAGAGGTTTAAAGTTTCATCTACTGATTTTGAGGTAAATCTTAGTTTTATTTCGGTTTTAGTGTGTGTGTCATGACCCTTGTAGTTAATGTCGTTCTACCGGTTATAAACACTTAGAAATCTTGAAATAAGCTATGGTAAACAACTAGAAATCTATAGGGATGGATTTGTAACAGGTAGGAGTGACGAAGATGATGATGAACAGCAACAGTTGCTGGGTTCGCGAAAGGCCGAACCTATCTGAGGCTGGATGAACCCCATGTCCAGCCGAACCTTCCACTTGATAGCCGAACCTTTGATGCCACGAACCAAGGAAGGGGCGAACCTCTTTGGCCGAAACCTCGACTGAACTAGCTGGCTACGAACCTTCCATGTGCAAACCTTTCCCCTGGCAGCTGAACCCTGGACCATGCGAACCTTGATTGAAGCACCACGAACCTATTTTGGTCGAACCTCATGCAGCCGAAGCTAGGACGGGCCGAACCTTGGAGCTACTGCCGAACCCACATGAATGCAGCGAACCTTACCTCCTGCGAACCATTGGCCGAACCTGGAAGCTCCCTTCTGGCCGAACCTTCTATGTCAATCACAAACCATGAGCCACGAACCCTCATTAGCCGAACCCCTATAGCAACTGAACTCAAGCCTACCGAACCTATGAGAGCCGAACCTTTGGGTGTTTTTGCAAGAGGTTCGCTGCCCTAGTGGGTAATAAACATAAACATTACAAAGACCCTTAAGCATTCCCACGTGCATGGGGATTAGTCATGTATGTGTGTGCATGGGGTCATTTAAGTAACAAAGGATTTAGGTTTGAGGAAAAGTGGATTGCTAAGATCATGTTACTAATCATAATGCTAAGGATAATGAAGGTGATCGTGGATTAGTTATCTTCTTATAATAAGGATTTTCCAAATTGTTTAACACTTGGGAAGTTGTTATTAACTCATGTGGATCAAAACAAAAGACTAAGGGATGGAGTGTTAATTTAGTTATTAACATTAACCTTAGTAAAAGTCTTAATACGGACAACTACCTTAGAAGATTGAATGATCTGAGTCGAATTATTTAAAGATTTTGAGTTGTGAACAATTGGAAATCAAAGATTATTAATGGGTCGTAGTGGGCCCAATGGGCTTAATTAAAGCCCATCATATGTTAAATGACATTTTAATTAAAGTTAATGATATTTTAATAAAAGAAAATGTTTTGTGAACTTTATTAAATTTAAAATAAATGATTTTGACTTAATATTTGATGTAAAATGAATTAAATTAGAAACATGTTAATTAAGAACTTGTAGTGATTAGCTGTTGGGATACGGGTTACAAATGGGTATTGAAGTTAGACTAGTTAGATTAAATCTTAGAATCAAATTAGCAACATAGGACACTTAGTTGCACACCGAGACCAAACCTTAGATACGACGACTAATACGTATACTTAATGTAATCGAATTTTCTTAAAACAACTCAGGAACCGAAGAAACCTAGTCTACAAAAAAAGAGCGCGCATTTTGTGATAGATCATTTGCACAGCAACACATGTGAGTTCATTGCCCGTTTTCTAAACATTTTTGTTTTAAAACGCGGGGCTGAGAAGCATGCGTAAACTGTTTAATTTAAATTGTTTTACGTAAATGCTTTTACTTGTTATGAATTGCTTTATATATGCTTGTTGATATTCCTAGACTCCTGTCTATGTAATTGCTATGCAGAACCAACTATCAAGTTAATTAAATTACTCTTATGAGTAATACCTTAATTCTAAAACTCTAAACAAACCCTTAGTCCATCAAGCTCAAATTCAACAATCTAAATTCAAAGTGGAATAAAAAGAACAAAAGCAATGGAAATCAAATCCTGTGTGTGATCAATAAACTAAGGATCTTACTCATAAATCTATAATCATTGTGAAATCATGGAATTCTAAAGATCAAAATCAAAAGACTCAAGGAAATCAAGGAAATCAGAACTGTGTGTGAATCATTGAAATAATGAAATCATTAAAATCTAATGAAATCATTAATGCTTGAGTCAAGGTGGATGTCAGTTGTATAGAAATCAAGACCACGTGTAACACACATAAAGTCTGGCATAAATAGTAGACTCTTGTAGTCAAGCTATATGGGCAATAACGTGAACTAACAAACAAAATCAAGAGAATCACATACTATCAAGAATCAAAGGATATCATTAAAGTCCCGGCACACACAGGTAGACTCCTTGTGAGTCATGCCTGATATGGGCCACGTGTGAGAGGGTACAACTTGGACAACCACCAGCAACTAAGTCTAATTGATTGGGTCAAATAAGGTCCAATCATCATGTCTTAGTTGTATTTAAATGTTTAGTTATTAATTTAATTACACATTTAATATTGTATTTCTACAAATGTTTTGGGGTAATCATGAATACATGATGAACTCAAGAGATCAAAGGTGGATCTATTTGTGGAAATCAAAGTCTAAATCAAAGGTGAATGGAGTGAAACGCTAGATTATCATTAACAACAATATGCTAAGCAGTCCGGTATGTGGTGGGACGGTGGCTGGGGCTTGTCCCCTACATATGCCCTATATATAAGCATACTTGATTGGATAGCATAGGTGGTTGTTGATGAGGTTAAGGTTGTCATTTCGGGGGATCATGGTAAACATTTTCAGGGTAATCAAATTCTATGAATCAAATGTTATAGAATCAAAGATATGGGATGAAACGCTTAATTATCACTAGGAACAATATATCATGTGGTTTAGTATCTGGTGGGACGGTGGCTGGGCGGGCGGTAAGTTCGACCCTACATATGCCCTATATATAAGCATACTGAACTGGATGGTATAGGTGGTTAATGGTGAGGTTAAGGTTGTCATTCAGGTTAATCAAATTCATTTTTGTAAAACTTATTGAACTCACCGACCATGTGTTGACTTTATTTTTGCAAGACTTCTCAGGTGATGAACAGGTCAACTAAGGAGTTATTTCTTTTGGACTAGGATACCACTTAGAGGACCTAGCTTTTTGGACCTGCATATTTTTGAAACATCATTTACAGATTTATTTTGTATATCTTGTGCAGATACAAGATTGAAGATTATGATGTTGATAGTAGATTTACATTGTTAAATTATGAACTAGACTGATGTAATTTAACTTTGTAATTCTATTTTCATTTAGTAGTTTCTTATTTATATATCATGTGTAATGTAAACAATCTGATCATTCCGATTATCATTCACGATATCGCGCCCCGGGAACCTTCCACCAGACGGGGAATTCGATCCAACCCTGCCGGCTCAGGGTGTGATAGATTGGTATCAGGGCCATGGTTATAGAGAAACATGGGTCACTTATTTAAACGGTTTGGCCTAAACTATAACCTAGGGACCCTGCATGTAGAGAACATAGGACTTAAGACTTTATTTGCATAGTGTCTTCTGCATTCGATCACTACACTAACCAATATTCTTTTGGTTATGCTCAGAATGCCGCCACGAAGACAACCTCCCTTGTTACCACCACCGCACGATTTAGCTCCACACTCTTCAACTCCATCACCGGCTGATTCACCACCGCCACCTCCTCAACCGCTTCCTCCTCTTCCACACTCTCCACCTCCAAACCCAAGCCCGACTGGAGCACTGGATCCCGCCACCATTGCTTTAGCAACTCTGCTGAGCAATCAGCTGAAGGAAGTAATACCGGAGATGCTCAACCATATCCGGAATGACAGCAACAACACTGGAAATTCGTCGGAAGAAGCAAGTGGAAATTCTGGCAGTGTTTTAAATTACTCCTACAAATCTTTTGTGGGATGTAAAACGCCAAGTTTTAGTGGTACTGACGGAGCCGTTGGTCTGATCCAATGTATAGAGAAGATCGAAACTACTCTGGACCTCTGCAGTTGTCCAGAACACCACAAGGTTCGTTACTCCGTTGGCACTTTCAACAAACGAGCCTTGACTTGATGGAACTCCCAGATTCGAGCAAGAGGCAGGGAAGAAGCTATGGCAATGACCTGGGAAGACTTTAAGACCCTGCTGAGAACGGAATTCTGCCCCAAGAACGAACTGCAGAAGTTGGAGGTTGAACTGTCAAACCATGTCATGAAGTGGGCTGATCACATGGGGTATATTACTCGTTACCACGAGCTGGTTGCTTTGGTGCCAGACATGGTAACAACTTTAGAGAAGAGGATTGATAGATATGTGGGTGGACTCTCCGCCTGCATTCAGGGTTCAGTGGTTGCAGCCAACCCTGTTACTATGGAGTCTGCAGTGAGTTTGTCTGGGAAACTCACCGATCTTATGGTAGCCTCTGGAGTCCTGAAGAAGGAGGCTGACACTGGCAAACGCAAGGAAGAGTTTTCCAAGAAACCTCATCACCAACAACATCAGAAGAAGAAACAAAAGACCATAAAGAACTACACTATGGCTACTCCATTCAACCAAGTAGCCATGGCACCGCAGAATGTGCCCAAGAAACAGTATACTGGCCCACACCCTTTGTGTATCAAGTGCCAATATCATCATGCTGCAACCAACCAATGTCGTCATTGCACGGGATGTGGAAGAAAGGGCCATTGGGTCCAGCAATGCAGAATGACACCAAACCAAGCAGTCAACAATGCTGCTTTGGCTTTCCCTCCACCAGCCAACCAGAACAACGGTGGATGCTATAACTGTGGCGAACAAGGCCACTTTGCAAAGAACTGCCCAAAGAAGGCACAACATGTAGTTCAAGCACCCCGTGGACGAGCTTTTGCTGTAGGAGCTCCAGCTGCATGCCAAGACCAGAATGTGGTCACTGGTACATTTCTCCTACATGACTTTTATGCATCTGTTTTATTTGACACTGGTGCGGATTAGAGTTTTATCTCTACCGATTTCGCATGCCAACTAGATTCTATAGAGGAACAGTTAAATTCCCCTTATATCATAGAAGTAGCTAACGGGAAACAGATCACAGTTAGTATAGTATACAGAAATTGCCCATTGACACTTAATGGTCATACTTTCACCATCGATTTGATACCGATGGAGTTGGGTAGTTTCGACATCATTGCTGGAATGGATTGGCTTTCTTCTATTAGAGTGGAAGTCATCTGTTCTGAAAAGCTGCTTCGAGTCCCATTGTTGAACGATTGAGTATTGGAAGTTAGAGGGGATCAAGCAAAACGAAGTGTCAAAATCATCTCTTGCATAAAGGCGCGTAAGTGTCTACAGAAGCAGTGCGTGGCGTTCTTGGCTCATGTGGTGGAAATTGAGAAGGACAAGAAAAAGATTCAAGACGTACCAGTAGTGAAAGAGTATCTGGAAGTATTTCCTGAAAACCTACCCGGTTTGCCACCTGCGCGATTGGTAGAGTTTCGTATTGACTTAGTTCCTAGAGCAATTCCTGTTGCTAAATCTCCTTACAGGTTAGCACCTTCAGAGATGCAGGAATTGTCAAACCAACTACAGGAGCTACTTGATAAAGGATTCATTAGACCGAGCTACTCACATTGGGGAGCTCCAGTTTTGTTCGTGAAGAAGAAAGATGTATCATTTCGAATGTGTATAGACTACCGTGAGCTGAACAAACTAACCATCAAGAATCGGTATCCATTGCCGAGGATTGATGATTTTTTGACCAACTGTAAGGGGCACAGTACTTCTCAAAGATTGACTTGCGGACTGGATATCATCAGCTCAGAGTTCAAGATGAAGATATACTGAAGACGGCGTTCCGAACCAGATTCGGGCATTATGAGTTTATGGTGATGCGTTTCGGATTGACGAATGAACCAGCGTTTTTCATGGACCTCATGAACCGAGTGTGCAAGCCATATCTTGATGAGTTTGTCATTGTTTTTATTGATGACATACTGATTTATTCGAAGAGCAAAGCTGAACACGAGCAACATCTCAGAAAGATCTTGGAGCTGTTGAAAGAAGAGAAACTTTATGCCAAATTCTCTATGTGTGAATTTTGGCTAAGAGAAGTCCAATTTCAGGTTTATCTCAAACTTTTCTAAAATAGCTCCACCCCTCAACAAATTAACTCAGAAAAGTGAACCGTTTGTTTGGGAGCAGAAACAAGAAGATGCTTTCCAGACTTTGAAATAGAAGTTATGTGACGCTCCAATCTTATCTCTCCCAGAAGGCTGTGTTGACTTTGTTATTTATTGTGATGCCTCCCATCAGGGACTTGGTTGCGTACTAACGCAACGGGACAAAGTTATCGCTTATGCATCAAAACAGTTAAAGGTTCATGAAAAGAACTACACTACTCATGATCTTGAACTGGGAGCTGTAAGACATTACCTATATGACACTAAGTGTACCATATTTTCCGATCACAAGAGTCTGCAGCATATCTTTGATCAGAAGGAGCTCAACATGCGACAGCGTCGTTGGGTTGAACATCTAAATGATTATGACTATGTAATCAAGTACCATCTGGGAAAGGCGAACGTTGTAGCCGATGCCTTGAGCCAGAAGGAGCGAGTCAAACCCTTGCGCGTCAGAGCAATGGGAATGACGGTGCAGACAAGCTTGCGAGGCAAGATCATTCAGGCACAGCAAGAATCAGTTGACCGGAGAAACTTGAAGAAAGAACTAGACTGCGGAGCAGAGAAACAATTTGAGACTAAGCCTAACGGTGTGATCTACTACCAGGATCGTATATGGATTTCGGTGGTAGACGAATTAAGAAGACTTATCTTCTATGAAGCACACAAGACTAAGTACTCTGTACATTCAAGCGCTGATAAAATGTACCAAGACTTACGTGGATTTTATTGGTGGCCGGGGATGAATAAAGACATCGTTGAGTATGTTAGTCGATGTCTTACGTGTGCTAAAGTAAAGGCGGAACACCAGAAAATGTCTGGTTTACTAGAACAGCCTGAGAATCCGCTCTGGAAGTGGGAACAAATAGTTATGGACTTCATTACTAAGCTACCCCGCACTTCCAGTGGTCATGATACGATTTGGGTTATCATCGATCGTTTGATGAAATCTGCTCATTTCTTGCCGATGCGTGAGACTTTCCCGATGGATAAATTGGCGAGACCTGTACATCAATGAGATAGTGGTACGCCACGGTGTGCCATTGTCTATTATTTCTGATAGAGACATCAGATTCACGTCAAGGTTCTGGGAATCATTACAGAAATCTATAGGGACGTAGTTAAATCTGAGTACAGCTTACCATCCACAGACAGACGGTCAAAGCGAACATACAATTCAGACCCTGGAGGACATGTTGAGAACCTGTGTGTTGGATTTCGGTGGAAATTGGGATTCTCATTTGCAACTGATTGAATTCTCCTACAACAACAATTATCATAGCAGTATCGGATGTTGTAACATCAGTGTCAGAACCATACGGGAACAGTGATCTCAAACAGTAACATGAACAGTAATCATGTACGAACCTGTGCTCTGCCAGCTGAACCAGTCCTCTCTGGCCAGCAGACAGGGCCGAACCTGTCTTTCCTTGGCCGAATCTCCGTAGCAGACGAACCTTTGAACCACGAAGCTGATTAGAGCAAAACTACTACCACCGAACCTCCTACATGTTAGCCGAACCTCGAGGGCCACGAACCTGGACTTGGCCGAACCTATGGCCCACGAACCATTTGGGACGAACCAGGAACTTTAGCCGAACCCTAAAGGTTCGTCGAACCTATCATCACAGCCAAACCTATGGGCGAACCAATGAGATCACGAACCTTCCTAGCTGAACCATAAAGGTTCGCCGAACCTTTGGATTTTGCCAATAGCTTCGCTGCCTTCATGGCTGATTTAACCTAAGTGTTCTCAATTTATCGTATTGACGGGTCTAGGGCTGTTAAACGTAGTTTCAAGAACCAAGGGAATGGATGTTATAGCCTAAGGTTATGGTGTTAATTTCAACATTAACATCTAACACTTGAAAAATTTCATACGAATATATAACTAAATTAGATTGTTTAATTGAACACTCTAAGCTGAGTTATACACACGGACGGACAAAGAACTATCGAAAACAAAGATCTAGTAACAGGTTTAAGGTCAATTGAATGTGATTAACCTAAACCTAACTTGTTAATCATAATTTCTTAAACTAAATTATAAGTTTTTATTTAAAATATTCTTTCAATTAAATAAAATGATTTTTAACTTAACAACATAAAATAAAGTGTTTAAAATGTTCTAAATAGGAAACATTGAAAATGAACAACATAAACCATACATCACTAAGGTGTAATGGTAATTATTTACGGGATTAGGGTTACAAAGGGGAATTTGAGTTGGACTAGTTAGATGAAATCTTAGAAGCACAATAGTAACATAGGACACTTAGGGGCACATCGAGACCAAACCCTAGATACGACGACCAATACTTATACTTATTGTATTACGTCTCTTTTAAAACAACTCAGGAACTGAAGATACTTAGTCTACAAAAAACAAGTGCGCATTTTGTGGTAATCATTTGTACAGCAACACAGGTGAGTTCATTGCCCCTTTTCTAAACATTTTGTTTTACAAACGCGGGGCTGAGAAGCATGCGTAAATTATTTTCTTTGGATTATATTTACTTAAATTCTTTTACTTAATATAGGCTTTACATGTATAATTGTTATCCTAGATTCTATCTAAGTAAACTATATGCAGGATTTCAAAATAGTTATCTATTCATTATGAGTAGATACCTATTTCACATCAAAGAACTATTTTCAAAGATCTACTTACAAAGAACTAAAGATCTAAACAAAGAGCTATTTTCAAAGGTTATTTCAAGGAACTAAGTACAAGGAACTATTTTGGTGATGTGTTGTCAAAGAACTAAAGATCTATTTTTAAAGAACTAACGGTCTACTCAAAGAACTATTTGGATGTTGTGTTGTCAAAGAACTAACGATCTATTTCAAAGAACTATCTAGAAAGAACTATTTTCAAGGGTCTGACTGGGAAATATCAAAGATCCAATCTCAGGTTTGAAATATGTCCTAGCTAGACTGATCGAATATGAGACGCATGTTTGATGATATTTACAGTATTCCCTAACTGTTTTGAGGAACATCTGGGAAATGCTCAAAGATAACATGTGCCAAAGAACTAAAGAACTATACGAACTATGGACGGTCTAAACAACTATAAAAGCCTGTATATCAAAAGATGTCCTAGCTAGACTGAATGATTATAGGTCGCATGTGTGATGAGGTTTACATATCTCCTTTACTACTAAGAACCCTGATTGCTAGACTAGTCTACTCGAGTTGACCAAGGCCCAATCGTTATGTCTTATATTTTATTAAATGTTTATTTATTTATTTATCTAAGCATTTATTGAATTGTTTCTACAAATGTAATGTTGATCATGATAGTGTGATGAACTTAAGGAATCTATAGTTAGTGTATTTACAGGAACAAAGAACTAAAAAACTAAATAACAAATGGGTTAATGGTAGGGGTAAAATGCTTAATTTTCATTAATAACAATGTCCTATGTGGGTTAGTATGATGGTGTCTGGGCGGGTTGTAGGCTCGACCCTTTCGTATGCCCTATACATAAGCATACCGATCCGGATAATACATGTGATGTTAATGAGATTAAGGTTGTTACACGAGGGTTTAACAAATGTTTTATGTGCATGTTAGAACTATGATGGAATGGAAGTGAACGAAGGTAAAAATGCTTAATTATCATTAACAACAATGTCATATGTGGTTTAGTATGTGGTGGGATGGCGTCTGGGCGGGTTGTAGGCTCGACCCTTTCGTATGCCCTATATATAAGCATATCGAACTGGATATTACAGGTGATGTTAATGAGGTTAGGGTTTTTACCGTGAAAAGATTTACAAAGCTATTTTCCAAATACTAAATCATATGAACTCACCAACCATGTGCTGTCTTGATCTTTTTGCATGACTTCTCAGGTTATTGCTTTTGAGCTAGGATTTCAATTAGAGGACCTAGCATTTTGGACCTGCATATTTTTGGAACATCAATTACAGATTATTTTGTATATCTTGTGCAGATACAAGATAGAAGAACTATGATGTTGATAGTAGATTTACATTGTTAAATTATGAACTTAACTGATGTAAATTAACTTTGTAATTCTATTCTTACTTAGCAGTTTCTCATTTATATATCAAGTGCAATGTAAACAATCTGATCATTTCGATTATCACTCACGATATCGCGCCCCGAGAACCTTCTGCCCGACGGGAAACTCGATCAGTCCCGCCGGCTCGGGGTGTGACAGATGTGCACCATTCAAGGCTTTGTGCGGTCGGAAATGTCGATCGCCGATCTGTTGGACTGAAGTTGGAGACAATCGAATAACTGGGCCAGAGCTTATTCAGGAAACCACTGACAAGAGTGCCCAGATTCAACGAAGACTACAAGCTACTAGAAGCAGACAAAAGAGCTATGCCGGTAAACGGCGCAAGCCGTTGGAATTTCAAGTGGGAGACCTTGTCATGTTGAAGGTATCCCCATGGAAAGGTGTAGTACATTTTGGGAAGAAAGGCAAATTAACACCGAGATATGTGGGGCCGTTCGAAATCATTGAATGTATTGGTCCTGTGGCGTATAGACTGAGATTACCAGATGAACTCAGTGGTGTGCATGACGTGTTTCACGTCTCAAACCTAAAGAAATGCCTTGCTGACGAGTCGCTCGTCATTCCAATCGAAGAAATTCAAGTCGATGAACAGTTACATTTTATCGAGGAACCTTTGGAGATTATGGATCGCAAAGTTAAGCAACTAAGGCGAAGCCGTATTCCGATTTTAAAGGTTCGATGGAACTCAAACCGCGGACATGAGTTTACTTGGGAACGTGAAGATCACATGATGTCACACCCCTGCGCCGCGTGCGGAATCCACGGCGCGGTGACGTATGAACAGTTGAATCATGCACAAGTATTGAATAAGAACAACCACAATGGATTACTACATATCATAATGTTTAGACAGTGGTTTAGTTACAGACAATCTATCTACCAAAATGAAGACAACTACAGACCCAAAATATAGTTTACAAAATAAGACTCCAAACAAGACAATTAAACATTTAGGATTTAGTGTGTTTCTAATCCATCCTAGCATGTTTCTTCATCTTGTTCTATCTTAGTATGGTCTCCTTAGTTGTCTCTGAGAATGTCTTAAACCTGATTACCTGAAACACGTGAAAAGTAACTGTCAACTACAGACGTAGTTGGTGAGAACAATAGGTTTAAACATTTGTAAACATGAGTATATGATATAAGGCATAGGTAAGTTAAAGCAACATAAGATTCACACGGATGAGCTGCAACCCAAACTAACATCAAGTAAGAAAATGAGTGTAAACAGTCCAATCACTGTTTGCACGAGAGTCAACATATAATATCAAGTCCCAAACCACGTTTGGAGTTAGATAATGTGTCAACAGTTTTGATAAAACCATATGTAACCGAAATCTGCAGTTAGTTTATAAAACAAATTTAAAAGCTAACTGCAGCAATCGGCCTGCCCCAATGTGTGTGTCCGCTTTCCCTTGTTGTGATCACCCAGTACTAACGCTAATGAAAATGATACTTGATGCTTTTACAAGTTTGTTTACAACAATAGACACCATGTTTCTGAATCTTACTTTAACCGGATGTGTTAATGCCTTATTTGATAACATGAATTGAAAACCTGGATTTAATTCCACAAATTAAATCCTTTGTTTTGAGTACCATGAAATGAACCACTTGATTTGAATACCATGATGTGAACCACTTGATTTGAATACCATGTTTTGAACCACTTGATTTGAATACCATGTTGTGAACCACTTGATTTGAATACCATGTTGTGAACCACTTGATTTGAATACCATGTTGTGAACCACTTGATTTGAATACCATGTTGTGAACCACTTGATTTGAATACCATGAAATAGTGACCTTGTGTAACAACAAGGTTTATAACAAAAGAGTTTATAAAGTCATTTATTTAAAAGTGTTTATCCTTCATAGATACATTTGAGTAAATCTGTTACAAAACAGTTTAAAGATCCCTTGTAAAACCTTTTTAGTGAAAAAGGAGTTTAGTAATTGATAATTCCTTTAAAACAGTTGATGAATTCCTAGGATTCGTACAATGAATCCATAATGTTTATAAGCATACACACACCTTGTGTAATGAAATCTGATTGTAAACGATTGTTTTGATCACGTGTTCCACCCCAAAACAGTTATAAAACAGTAAAAGAGGGGCTAAAGTTCTCACCTGTCTGCAGTAGACTCTGAACTAAAATAGATAGCAAGTAGCAAACAGGACTTCTAATTGTTTCCTATAACATTGTAATCATACATAAGATATAGGATTTATAATTGTATAGACTTTGATTCATTGATTGACTTGTGTTCTCATGATTTGATTGTTGTGAAAACTTGAAAGTTATGAATTGAATCACTTGATTGATCATGGGTCCAAGAAACGAATATGAAATGATCCTTTGTGCAAAAGTCTTATGCATAAGATGATAATTGTTTGAGAATTTGATAGCCATTGATTACCATGTTTTGTGATAAAATGTTCCAATTGTTTTAAGTCTTGTGATTGTGAATTGATACCATGACTAGGTTATGTTGCAACTTAAACAATAATTGATCAATTCACAATTATTGAATTTATAGTCCAACCTTGGCCCGTGGGCCTAAGTAACCATGATGGTCCTCAACCAAGTCTATGGCCCACTTAGGCTAACGATGGGCCAATTAAGTGTGGTGTTGGGCCAAATGGGTATGGTGTTGGCCCAATGATATGTAAATAATCCTTGTAACGTGCCAAAGACAATATCAACCCGATTAGAATCTTAGTGGGCCGAATGGAATTGAATCGGGTCTAAAGGATTTGAGTTGGTCAACCAAGGTATAGGTAGGTCATATAAGGTTCCCAAGTGATATTGGGCCTATTTAAAGGTCTTAATGGGCCAACCTATCTCAATCGTGCTTGGTTTACGTCTATGGGCCGAGTTCTAATAAGATTGGGCCGAGTAGAATTTGTTTGGGCCGAAAGGGTTCATGGCTGCCAACTTGGGCAGCGAACCTTAGGAGTTCAAAGCCTAGGTTCGTTGCATGCTAACCCATGAAGGTTCGCCAAATCATGAGAGATCCAAGGTTCGCCGATGCATGCCACAGCAGGGTTCGGTTAATCATGAGGTAAAAGAGTTCGGCGCTCACTGGGTCGAACCTAGGGTTCGCTGTATGCATATTAAGGTTCGTGGCATCCTCATAGGCTCGTTAGGGTTCGGTGATGGCTCGTGGCATCCAGTAGGGTTCGGCTAGGACATAAGGCTCGTGAGGGTTCGTGGAATGCATGGAGGTTCGTAGCTCTAATGATGGTTCGGCTGATTGAATGGGTCGCTAGGGTTCGGCCATGTTCTTGACAGCTAACAGGTTCGTCGAGGGAGGTTCATGAGCAGCATGGTTCGCCTGATGATGCAGATGCAGGTTTGCTGAGCTAGTGAGGGTTCGCCATACTCAAGAAGGTTCGGCCGGGAAACCCTAATGGTTCGGCCACCTTAACAGGTTCGGCCGAGGTTACCTACTCCCACGAACCCTGTGCGAGCAGCATCATCATCACCATCGAACCACCATCTCCAGACCAAGATCTAAGTCATCCTAACCTCGAGAAAGACTGCTACATGTGCGAGACTCGAAATATGATGCAACAGAACCGGTTATGTGTGCGTTTAACAAACCCACGAACAAAAACCCTAAACTCGTGATCTTTCAAGCTTCATTACCTCAAGATTGGCTGGTTGAATCTGCGAAATTCTTGTACTTTCGTGTAGATAATGTTGAGAGCTACGCGTGGACACCAAGAATGACGAAATCCGTTGAGAAACGAGCGAGTTACGCGCGTTTAAAGCTCGGTTTTTAGAGAGAGAAAGGGTTAGCCGAAAATTCTAGTGAGAGAAAGTGGTGTAGGTGAAATAAATGAGGGTTTAAGCTTCTTTAGGGCTTTTATAGTCCGGGTGGTGTTCGGGTCCGTTTCGGTCGCTCGGTTCGTGTTTCCGGAACGTAACGCGTATTTTACGCGGTTTTAAAATAAAAGAGTTGTTAAACTCATTTAAATGATGAGTTTCAAAATTGTAAAAATACAAAATAATTAATATAATTATTTTTACTCTTCGTGTTTTGCCAGATCGTTAAACATTCACAATTACGTGTATACCCGCAATCGCGTACGTTTTTCCGATCGTATTAATTATTTAAAGTCGTTTAATCATAATTATAAGTTCAACATTCGTATCATTATGGATCGTCACCCATAACTGTACTCAGTCTCGCTTACGTATTACGATCCTTGTGAATTAATTAATTGTTATAATATTCGTCTTAACACTACGCACCAACACTATCCTGTTACACCGAACGCAGTATATGTATAGGGCTCACTCTCGCTGCCCACCACTGTTTCGATATAACACAATACTGTTCTTGCCTAGTGAACTCGACTGTAAATAAATAATACATACTTGTTAAATGATAAGGATTCTAACTCACAAGCACATAATGACACATGATTCACATTGACTGACTGAACATGGATACACACTATTCTAACACTGTTCACTACTACATGACTAAATGTACAAATGTTACAGTCTCCCCTAGTTAAGGGAATTTCGTCCCGAAATTAACTAGCCGAAGATACTGTAAAAAGATGAGGGTACTTAAGCTTCATCTGGTCTTCACGTTCCCAGGTGAACTCAGCACCGCGTTTGCCCTCCCATCGTACCTTTGCGATCGGGATACGGCTGCGTTTAAGTTTCTTGACCCCATGATCCATGATCTCAACTGGACGTTCTATGAATTGCATGTTGTTCTGAACCTGTATGTCTTCCAGTGGAATCTGAACATCATGATCCGCTAAGCATTTCTTGAGATTTGATACATGAAAAGTGTCATGAACATTGCTTAGCTCCACTGGAAGTTTGAGTTTGTAGGCTACGGGACCAATCCGTTCCAGGATCTCAAAAGGTCCAACATACCTTGGTGCAAGTTTCCCTTTCTTCCCGAATCGGACAACGCCTTTCCAGGGAGAAACTTTGAGTAAGACTCGGTCACCGACTTGAAACTCAAGCGGTTTCCGACGTCGATCAGCATAACTCTTCTACCGATCTCGTGCGGCCTTAAGCCGTGACCGAATGATTGTGATCTTGTCTGATGTTTCCTGAACGAGTTCTGGTCCTACGACCTGTGAGCCACCAATCTCGGTCCAACAGACTGGTGATCGGCACTTTCTACCATATAGAGCTTCGAATGGTGCACATTGAATGCTCGTATGATAGCTATTGTTATATGAAAACTCAATGAGTGGGAGATGAGTGTCCCAACTTCCACCGAAGTCAATGAGACAAGAACGAAGCATGTCTTCAAGTGTTTGGATAGTCCTTTCGCTTTGGCCGTCGGTTTGGTGATGATACGCCGTGCTAAGATTAACACGCGTTCCCAAAGCCTTTTGTAATGATTGCCAAAAGCGAGAAGTGAAACGACTATCACGATCAGATATGATTGATGTTGTTGTACCATGACGTGCAATGATTTCGTTGATGTACAGAGTGGATAGCTTCTCCATTTTGTAATCCTCTCGGATAGGGAGAAAATGAGCAGATTTGGTGAGTCGATCAACGATCACCCAAATCGAATTGAAACCTCGTGGAGTTCTCGGCAACTTAGTTATGAAATCCATGGAAATTTGCTCCCATTTCCATTGAGGAATTTCAGGTTGCTGCAGAAGTCCCGAAGGCTTTTGATGTTCTGCTTTGACCTTTGAACATGTAAGACACTTTCCCACGTACAGTGCTATGTCTTTCTTCATTCCCGGCCACCAGTAAGATGTCCTCAAGTCCTGATACATCTTGTCGGCTCCAGGATGAATTGAGTATCGCGACTTATGGGCCTCATCACAGATGAGCGTGCGCAATTCTTCAGACTTTGGAATCCAAATGCGGCCGTTGAGATATATCACCCCATCAGATCGGGGTTCTAGTTTCTTCTCGATGCCACAATCCAAGTCTGTTTTGAGTTGATTATTTGATACTACCTGTTGTTGTGCAATACGAATCAAGTCTTTCAAGTTTGGCTGTGTGTTGATCTCCATGGCTCTTACACGAATCGATTTGACTGGTTCCTTGCGACTAAGAGCATCCGCCACCACATTGGCTTTACCCGGATGGTAACGAATCTCACAGTCGTAATCAGTTAAAAGCTCAACCCAACGTCGTTGTCTCATGTTGAGTTCTTTCTGATTGAGAATGTGTTGCAGGCTCTTGTGGTCTGTATAGATGACACATTTAGTACCGTACAGGTAGTGTCTCCAAATCTTCAATGCAAAGACCACAGCCCCTAACTCAAGGTCATGAGTAGTGTAATTCTTCTCGTGAACCTTAAGTTGTCTTGAAGCATAAGCAATGACCTTGTCCCGTTGCATAAGTACACAACCAAGACCAAGGTTTGAAGCATCGCAGTAGACAATGAAATCATCACTGCCTTCTGGAAGACTAAGGATAGGGGAGTTGCATAACTTCTGTTTAAGAAGTTGAAATGCATCTTCTTGCTTCTGTCCCCATATAAATGCTTGACTTTTCTGAGTTAGTGTGGTAAGTGGCAAGGCTATCTTAGAGAAGTTTGCAATGAATCTTCTGTAATAACCTGCCAAACCCAGAAATGAACGAATCTCTGTTGGAGTAGATGGAGTAGTCCAGTTCTTAATCGCCTCAATCTTGGCTGGATCTACATGTATTCCATCCTTGTTTATGACATGTCCTAAGAAGTGAACTTCCTTTAGCCAAAATTCACACTTTGAGAATTTAGCATAGAGTTGTTCAGCTCTTAGTAACTCTAAGACTTTCCTCAAATGATCTTCATGCTCTTGTTCCGACTTGGAATAAATCAGTATATCATCAATAAAGACAATAACAAACTGATCCAAGTAAGGTCTGCAGACTCGATTCATCAAGTCCATGAACACTGCGGGTGCATTGGTCAGCCCAAATGGCATAACCACAAACTCATAGTGTCCATATCGAGTCCTAAATGCAGTCTTTGGTATATCCTCATCATTTACTCTTAACTGATGATACCCGGACCGTAAATCAATCTTAGAGAAGCAAGTTGCTCCCTGCAATTGATCAAACAGATCATCGATCCTGGGCAGAGGGTATCTATTCTTGATTGTCAACTTGTTCAGCTCACGATAGTCGATGCACATACGAAATGAACCGTCTTTCTTTTTGACAAAGAGAACCGGAGCTCCCCATGGAGAGAAACTCGGTCTTATGAAACCTTTGTCTAAAAGTTCTTGAAGCTGACTAGACAGTTCTTGCATCTCAGACGGTGCTAATCGATACGGTGACTTCGCCACTGGGTTTGCTCCAGGGACGAGATCAATTCTAAACTCTACTTGTCGGACTGGTGGTAGTCCAGGCAAGTCTTCTGGAAATACGTCTGGATAATCTCTGATAACTGGAACGTCTCCAACTGCTTTCTTTTCAGGTTTCTTTTCTACCACGTGAGCCAGGAAAGCATAATACTTCTTCTTCAAGTACTTCCTCGCTTTGATGCACGATACAATCTTCAATCCGCGGCATGGTTTCTCGCCGTAGACTATCATCGTTTCGCCGGACGGTAGGGGAATTCGAATAAGTTTCTCAGAGCATACGATTTCAACATTGTTTTTGGATAACCAATCCATTCCTATCACAACTTCGAAGCTTCCGAGAGTCATAGGAATGAGATCGATGGAGAAAAGATGGTCATTTAATCTTAGCTCACAAGCATGAATTATGGAATCTACAACTATGGTCTTACCATTCGCTACTTCTACTGTATAGGGAGCAGTAAGTATAGATAGTTGCATATTAAGAACAGAAGCAGTATGAGCAGAGATAAAGCTTTTATCAGCACCAGTATCGAATATGATAGAAACATAGTGATCATTGATAAGAAATGTACCCGTGATGACTGCCGGATCCTCACGTGCTTCAGCAGTCCCAATGACAAAAGCACGAGCAGCAGCAGTATTGTTGTTGAGTTTTGGACACTGATTTCTGAAGTGTCCCTCTGCTCCACAATTATAATAGGCTCTTCCACTTGTAGCATTAGTGGTTGTGGTAGCATTTGTTGCAGTAGCAAGATGAACAGATCTACAAGTAGCTGCAAAATGTCCCATACGCCCACATTTGAGACACTTCTTGCATGGAGTGTTGGGCAGATGATGATACTGGCATTTGGTGCAAAGTGGGAACTGGCCAGTATAAGGCTTTCTGGCATTAGCTGGTTGTGGCATAGCAGTGATAGGTGTGGCATGAGTAGGTGTAGCTGCAGTCAACGCTGCAAAATTCTTGATCGTCTTTTGCTTCTTCTTCTTGTGATGGTGCTGCTCAGGCTTCTTGCCTTCTTCAATCTGTGCTCTCTTGAATCCCTTTCGGGTGAGCACTCCAGACTTCACATATTCTTCAGTAAGAGTAGCACCAAGTTGAATGGCTGCTTCCAGAGTAGTGGGGTTGTTCCCCATAACAGTTCCTCTGACAACCAAAGGCAAACCTTCAATGTATTTCTCTATCCTGCGGGATAGAGGAGTAACCAAATGGGGCACCAAAATGCACAACTCATGGAATCGAGTTGTATACTTTGCGTTTTCACCACTATCTTGCACCAGATTCCACATCTCTACCTCGAGTTTCTTCAGTTCATGACGTGGACAAAACTTTTCCACAAGTAAGTTCTTGAAACCGTCCCACGGTAAGGCTAGAGCAACTTCACGTCCTCTGGTGTTCTTTTCAGAATTCCACCAAGTGAGTGCGCCTTTATGAAAAGCGCTTGAGGCCATCTTGACCTTCAGATTCTCAGGACATCCAGTGAAGTCGAGAATGTCTTCAATGCTTTCCAGCCATTGCAGTAGGCCGGTAGCTCCCTTGGTACCAGAGTACTTAGGAGGCTTAGCATCGTTGAACTGCTTGAAAGTAAAGTTAGCAGTTCCAGCGTTAGTGGCATTTGAGTTGTGTGCGGAATCACTGGTACTTCCCCGAAGATTCTGGGTGATATCAGTGACCATGCCAGGAATCACATCCCGCATATGAACCGCGATAGCTCGAGCAATCTTGTTGATCTCATCATCGTTGCCACTTGTTGAACCCCCTCCGTTAGGATCACGTCGGGGAGGCATTCTACGAATAGAAGCCACAAGTGGGTCAGTAATGAGGAAGGATACAATTGAATTTTCATGATAAGGTCAGTAATATATCCATACTACTAGTATTATCATTCAATTGTAATATGATCCAGTACACGTATAAGTTATCAACTTATTTGCATACTTATCATGTGAATATGTACGATGTCTCATGATCTCACCACCAAATCTACACACTGACACTTTCCCGATATACCGAAAACAGCTTATATATAGGGCTCACTCTCGCTGCCCACCACCGTTTCGATATACCACGATCATGCCCTTGCTAGCATTTGGCAACACGTTTGTACTGATTCCCAAGTGTGTTCCACTGATTAAGAATCTCATGATCTTTGATCAACTTGAACTATGATTGATCCCATGATTGAACTATGATTATGTTATGCGTGCACCTACTAACAGTCGTTAACATGTAGAACTAAGTCATACGTGTGTTCTACACTTTCCTGTTAACCTATGTCAGTAAGTATTAATGATGTAATCACTTAAGAATTTCACTTAAGGTTTACATTTACAGAATGTTCACAACTTGATTGATTCACCATAATGTTTGGTTCATCCAAGTTTGAATTGCACTATGATTTGATTCACCAATGATTGTTTCCCAAATGTTTGTATCCCATGTGTTTGACTAATGATCCATGTGTCCAGTTGATCCCGAATCCTCACTCCAATTACCAACGCCGGATTCCCCCTAACATACTGAAATAAGCTTATATATAGGGTAAGCTCTCATCGACCCACCACTTACCTCAACACGTCAGCGTTAATCCGTCGTCTATATTTGGGGCTAAGATTCCAACTGTTGATTGATTATGATTGTTTCATGATTGCCTCTTGTTCTGTGACTATGATAATGATTATGTAAACCATGGTTCTTAATTTACTTAAAAATTAAAACCTTAGGTTTTAGCATGTGTGTCCTAGGTTAATTAACCTAGGTTCTCAATACCTACAGTATCGAGTATAATGATCTCTTGTGAGAACTTCAACTAAAGAATACTGTTACACAGATTCTAAGTTATAAAGTTCCTATGATAATGAACACCTGATAATGATAACAATGACAAGGATTTCAAATCAAGATTCTAAATTAATAGTTCTTGACCTTTGAATTCCTATAATGAGCATGACAAGGATTTCAAATCAAGACTCTAAATTAATAGATCTTGACATTTGAAATCCTATAATGAATTTGACAAGGATTTCAAATCAAGACTCTAAATTAATAGATCTTGACATTTGAATTCCTATAATGAATATGACAAGGACTTTAGATCAAAGATACTAAATTAATAGATCTTTGCCTCTAAATCCCATAATGAATATGACAAGGATCTTAGATCAAAGATACTAAATTAATAGATCTTTGCCTCTAAATCCCATAATGAATATGACAAGGATCTTAGGTCAAAGATATCAATCTTTGCCTCTAAATCCTATAATGATCTCTGTGTGAGAATTTCAGATCAAGGATACTATGAATACAGATCCTTGCCTCTGAAATCCTTAAATGCATATGTGTGAGAATTTAATTCGGTTTCTAAAATTATAGAAGTCCGATCCAAATTCTTTGACTCGATATCTAATCTTAGTAAAATGTCCCTAAGATCTTTCAAGCTTATTGTAGACTTAGTGCTCACTTAAGTTACTTAGATCCTAAGTATCCTCAAGCCTATAGCACTTAGTCCTATTGGGTAGCTTAGGTTATAGTCTAGGTCATTAAACATTGGGTTTTTCCTAGTTCTCTACAACCTTGGCTCTGATACCAACCTGTCACACCCCTGCGCCGCGTGCGGAATCCACGGCGCGGTGACGTATGAACAGTTGAATCATGCACAAGTATTGAATAAGAACAACCACAATGGATTACTACATTTCATAATGTTTAGACAGTGGTTTAGTTACAGACAATCTATCTACCAAAACGAAGACAACTACAGACCCAAAATATAGTTTACAAAATAAGACTCCAAACAAGACAATTAAACATTTAGGATTTAGTGTGTTTCTAATCCATCCTAGCATGTTTCTTCATCTTGTTCTATCTTAGTATGGTCTCCTTAGTTGTCTCTGAGAATGTCTTAAACCTGATTACCTGAAACACGTGAAAAGTAACTGTCAACTACAGACGTAGTTGGTGAGAACAATAGGTTTAAACATTTGTAAACATGAGTATATGATATAAGGCATAGGTAAGTTAAAGCAACATAAGATTCACACGGATGAGCTGCAACCCAAACTAACATCAAGTAAGAAAATTAGTGTAAACAGTCCAATCACTGTTTGCACGAGAGTCAACATATAATATCAAGTCCCAAACCACGTTTGGAGTTAGATAATGTGTCAACAGTTTTGATAAAACCATATGTAACCGAAATATGCAGTTAGTTTATAAAACAAATTTAAAAGCTAACTGCAGCAATCGGCCTGCCCCAATGTGTGTGTCCGCTTTCCCTTGTTGTGATCACCCAGTACTAACGCTAATGAAAATGATACTTGATGCTTTTACAAGTTTGTTTACAACAATAGACACCATGTTTCTGAATCTTACTTTAACCGGATGTGTTAATGCCTTATTTGATAACATGAATTGAAAACCTGGATTTAATTCCACGAATTAAATCCTTTGTTTTGAGTACCATGAAATGAACCACTTGATTTGAATACCATGATGTGAACCACTTGATTTGAATACCATGTTTAGAACCACTTGATTTGAATACCATGTTGTGAACCACTTGATTTGAATACCATGTTGTGAACCACTTGATTTGAATACCATGTTGTGAACCACTTGATTTGAATACCATGTTGTGAACCACTTGATTTGAATACCATGTTGTGAACCACTTGATTTGAATACCATGAAATAGTGACCTTGTGTAACAACAAGGTTTATAACAAAAGAGTTTATAAAGTCATTTATTTAAAAGTGTTTATCCTTCATAGATACATTTGAGTAAATCTGTTACAAAACAGTTTAAAGATCCCTTGTAAAACCTTTTTAGTGAAAAAGGAGTTTAGTAATTGATAATTCCTTTAAAACAGTTGATGAATTCCTAGGATTCGTACAATGAATCCATAATGTTTATAAGCATACACACACCTTGTGTAATGAAATCTGATTGTAAACGATTGTTTTGATCACGTGTTCCACCCCAAAACAGTTATAAAACAGTAAAAGAGGGGCTAAAGTTCTCACCTGTCTGCAGTAGACCCTGAACTAAAACAGATAGCAAGTAGCAAACAGGACTTCTAATTGTTTCCTATAACATTGTAATCATACATAAGATATAGGATTTATAATTGTATAGACTTTGATTCATTGATTGACTTGTGTTCTCATGATTTGATTGTTGTGAAAACTTGAAAGTTATGAATTGAATCACTTGATTGATCATGGGTCCAAGAAACGAATATGAAATGATCCTTTGTGCAAAAGTCTTATGCATAAGATGATAATTGTTTGAGAATTTGATAGCCATTGATTACCATGTTTTGTGATAAAATGTTCCAATTGTTTTAAGTCTTGTGATTGTGAATTGATACCATGATTAGGTTATGTTGCAACTTAAACAATAATTGATCAATTCACAATTATTGAATTTATAGTCCAACCTTGGCCCGTGGGCCTAAGTAACTATGATGGTCCTCAACCAAGTCTATGTGTGACAATCCGACTTTTCAAGTTAACCTTGTTAACCTTTGTAGGCCCAACAAGCCCAACAAGGCCAATGAAGGCCCAGTAAAGCCAAAGAAGATCCAGTAAGGTCAAGGAAGACCCAACAAGATCAATTAGGCCCAACGAAGTCTATGTAGGCCCAACAGAGCCAATGTAGGCCCAATAGGTCAAGAGAGGCCCAGTAAGGCCCAATAAGTTCAAGTAAGGCCCAATGTAAACAAAGTAGGTCCAGGGAAGGCCAAGGTAGGCCCAGGAAGGCCCAGTGAGGCCCAATGGTATTTTGTGAGGCCCAATTAGGTTAGTTTAACCCAACAATGATTTTAGTGACCAATTGGTGATGATTTGGGATTAATAAGGTAACTTTGTTATGCGAAATGATATGTTGTCGATCCAGAATAGTCTATAAGGATTAAGAGTTAAGAAAAATCAGTTTTAAGGTGGTTAAATTGTAAAAATTAAACTTGGAAAAGTTTATAAGTATCAAATTTGACTTTTCAAGTCAAATGGCTCGTTATAAGACTAGCAAGTGTGAAATTCACATCAAATGATGGTTAATGATCGAATTCAATGTCCATTTAACCTACTTTGATGATAAGTAACCGATTAGAGCAGATGATTAGTCAAGTAACATTCGAATTGAATGGAATTAAGATCCAAAAGTCGATACCGTCAACAACCTTCATTAAGATCATCTAATACGACTTTAATCGACTGAATTACTACTCTAAAACCTCTATTCGGCTCCTTTAGTACCTGTTACACAGTATAATTCGAAGCAAAGTATTGCGAAGATAAGGATTCAAGTGTAGGTAGGCCGAAATCAAGCTACAAGTCGAATTACAACAATTTGAAGCCAAAACAGGTAATGATCGACTCCTATAATGTCTAAAAGTGCCGATTAAAGGAAAACATATGTCAATTTCATGTTATAACAGTAAATTATACGAAATTGGGTTCTAGGGTTCATCATTGTGAACGAATTGGGGGTCGTTGATCGAACGAGTTTGAAAACCAGATTAAAATATATGGTTAGTTTCAGAAGATACCGAATAAGCTAACACACATGACAATTTCATGTAATATACACGATTTAGTTGATTTCGATTTCTAGGGTTATTCGTTGAAACGATTTTGGGGGTTTCAATTTAAATGGGTTTAAAAACCAAATCAAATGATATCAGTAGTTTCAGAACATACCGATTAATGAAACCCATAGACCAATTTCATGAAACTATAATGGATCATGGGATTTCAAGTTTTAGGGCTCTTGAGTCAAAACGAGTTGGGGGTTTCTGAATTAAACGATTTCGATATTCAAATTTCTTACACAGAAAGTTTCGAAACACATTGTTTAATAAAAACCCTATGGTTTTTCAGAATAACAATGACGAATGTGGAGGATTTGGATCAAGGGAATAGGTTTAGGGTTCGAATTCGATTTGGATTATAAAACTTCATGATTTTTACTGAAATATCGAAATTAAGCATGCAATAAAACTCATTTGGATCTCAGAAACAAAAGCCCTATGGTGTTAGAAGTAACTGGTTTCGAATTCACGATCAATTGGAGGGTTCAAGCTTCGGCTATAGTAAGAAAAGGGGGGAACCGGCCCATTAGTGTTTAAAATGTTTTGGAATGGAGTCTGATAACAAATGTGGTGGTAGATCAACCGGTTGTGGCTTGGGTGTGTGGGCTGGCAGGTCACGGGTTCGAACCCTGACCTGGCCGGTTTTTGAAAACTAAAACTATTTTGGTTTTTATATTGTAACTCACCCGTTATAACTCCGTTTTGACTCGTTCAAGTTGCGTTGGAACCGTAACGAGAATACGAACATGTTAGGATGAAAAAAATTCATATTTTAATCCGAACACGAAATCGCGTATAATTACGATTAATTGGATAAAATCAAATATGATTTTATTTAATCGATTTCAAAAGCACGCGTACTTCCGTATGCACAATTCCCATACTCTAACATACGTATGTTGATACGTATGTGATTTCAAGCACAAAACGACAATCCGAATAACTTTAGGTTATTGTTTAAATCACAGATTCTTCGTAGAGGATTTCTACGCAAGTTCACACGTATTTGATCATTCTGCTATTATCAAAGGTGCGTACACGGCCCCTTTCTTATTTTAACTGTTTTGGGGGAGAAAACATGTGCAACAAACTATTTTAGATACATATCACTTGCATGAGTTAGCTGTTTACATTATGTGACAACATATCAACTTGAAAGTCCTTACACACCTCGAACCGTTTAGTTTGCTGTAATGCAAAGCGTGGTAGTTGGAAATAGATCTATTAGGTTTGACAAACCTCACCTGGTAGATGGGATCTACGCAGGTGTTTAACTGACCAAACACATTTTACTATTGTGGTGATAGACAATAGTGGCAAGGCGAAAACATGCTATAGCATGGCAATTAGTCAGCTTCGGTGTCGAACACGTATGTAAATAGTTTATATGACTAGCTATCATGACTGTGCATTTGTGATTATGTTATCTACAACTTATTATTCAAACTGATGTTTTGAACACTATGATTATTTAAAACCTGTGTTATGCACTAACCTTTGTGTTGACTTGATTTGCATGTTTTCTCAGGACGCTAAGGCGCGCGTTACAGCTGGCATGGACTAGGAAGATAGAGTCTCATGCATTTTAAACACTTTGAATTTGAATTTGAACATTTGAATATTTAAGTATTTTGGTTTGTAATGTTTACTTATAACTGTTTATGGTTTTGAAACGCTTCCGCAACTTTTTGTAAACTCTGAATGTTATGTTTTAAAGACCAACGTATGTTTTGAAATTCATATAGAGGTCTTCGCTAAGTCTAATGATCTGAGATCCTGGTTTGTCACGTTCCCAAACGGTATGATTCCGTTAGTTGAAATTGGGGGTGTGACACTATGGCCCACTTAGGCTAACGATGGGCCAATTAAGTGTGGTGTTGGGCCAAATGGGTATGGTGTTGGCCCAATGATATGTAAATAATCCTTGTAACGTGCCAAAGACAATATCAACCCGATTAGAATCTTAGTGGGCCGAATGGAATTGAATCGGGTCTAAAGGATTTGAGTTGGTCAACCAAGGTATAGGTAGGTCATATAAGGTTCCCAAGTGATATTGGGCCTATTTAAAGGTCTTAATGGGCCAACCTATCTCAATCGTGCTTGGTTTACGTCTATGGGCCGAGTTCTAATAAGATTGGGCCGAGTAGAATTTGTTTGGGCCGAAAGGGTTCATGGCTGCCAATTTGGGCAGCGAACCTTAGGAGTTCAAAGCCTAGGTTCGTTGCATGCTAACCCATGAAGGTTCGCCAAATCATGAGAGATCCAAGGTTCGCCGATGCATGCCACAGCAGGGTTCGGTTAATCATGAGGTAAAAGAGTTCGGCGCTCACTGGGTCGAACCTAGGGTTCGCTGTATGCATATTAAGGTTCGTGGCATCCTCATAGGCTCGTTAGGGTTCGGTGATGGCTCGTGGCATCCAGTAGGGTTCGGCTAGGACATAAGGCTCGTGAGGGTTCGTGGAATGCATGGAGGTTCGTAGCTCTAATGATGGTTCGGCTGATTGAATGGGTCGCTAGGGTTCGGCCATGTTCTTGACAGCTAACAGGTTCGTCGAGGGAGGTTCATGAGCAGCATGGTTCGCCTGATGATGCAGATGCAGGTTTGCTGAGCTAGTGAGGGTTCGCCATACTCAAGAAGGTTCGGCCGGGAAACCCTAATGGTTCGGCCACCTTAACAGGTTCGGCCGAGGTTACCTACTCCCACGAACCCTGTGCGAGCAGCATCATCATCACCATCGAACCACCATTTCCAGACCAAGATCTAAGTCATCCTAACCTCGAGAAAGACTGCTACATGTGCGAGACTCGAAATATGATGCAACAGAACCGGTTATGTGTGCGTTTAACAAACCCACGAACAAAAACCCTAAACTCGTGATCTTTCAAGCTTCATTACCTCGAGATTGGCTGGTTGAATCTGCGAAATTCTTGTACTTTCGTGTAGATAATGTTGAGAGCTACGCGTGGACACCAAGAATGACGAAATCCGTTGAGAAACGAGCGAGTTACGCGCGTTTAAAGCTCGGTTTTTAGAGAGAGAAAGGGTTAGCCGAAAATTCTAGTGAGAGAAAGTGGTGTAGGTGAAATAAATGAGGGTTTAAGCCTCTTTAGGGCTTTTATAGTCCGGGTGGTGTTCGGGTCCGTTTCGGTCGCTCGGTTCGTGTTTCCGGAACGTAACGCGTATTTTACGCGGTTTTAAAATAAAAGAGTTGTTAAACTCATTTAAATGATGAGTTTCAAAATTGTAAAAATACAAAATAATTAATATAATTATTTTTACTCTTCGTGTTTTGCCAGATCGTTAAACATTCACAATTACGTGTATACCCGCAATCGCGTACGTTTTTCCGATCGTATTAATTATTTAAAGTCGTTTAATCATAATTATAAGTTCAACATTCGTATCATTATGGATCGTCACCCATAACTATACTCAGTCTCGCTTACGTATTACGATCCTTGTGAATTAATTAATTGTTATAATATTCGTCTTAACACTACGCACCAACACTATCCTGTTACACCGAACGCAGTATATGTATAGGGCTCACTCTCGCTGCCCACCACTGTTTCGATATAACACAATACTGTTCTTGCCTAGTGAACTCGACTGTAAATAAATAATACATACTTGTTAAATGATAAGGATTCTAACACACAAGCACATAATGACACATGATTCACATTGACTGACTGAACATGGATACACACTATTCTAACACTGTTCACTACTACATGACTAAATGTACAAATGTTACACATGAAGTCTAAGTATCCCTAACTGTTTACAGAGGAAGACGTACCTGATAACGACTCTTAAATTTCGGGACAAAATTTCAAGGGGAAACTGTAACATCAGTGCCGGAATCGTACCGGAACAGTGATCTCAACAGTGCCATGAACAGTAATCAGGTACGAACTATACGTATTTCATTTTATGTCATATTCATATCATATACCATTATCGTTTTGTGTTATCAAAGAGCGAATTCAGAGAAACAAAGTTCAGAATTATGGTTCATCAGTCAGATAATTATCTGGCGTTACAGAACCATCATGTGATTATGTGTTTGGATTTATTTTTGTATAAATGAATGTGAGGCTTTACAGAACAAAACAACACGGATGTGGTTATGTGAATGCTAAATCGACGGATTATTCGTATAGGTGACGATCTGTACGAATAAATCTGAAATTTTAACGTTCTGAATGATATCTGATAATTAGAAAACAATATTGAAGAGTATAGTTATCGCCGTGTTCGTACGGGTGACGATTCGAGCGAATACGTGCGACGACTGTACGATTCGATTTTAAAAGGTAAGTAAATATTTTCGTAAATTTAAAATAAAAAGAAGATATTTAGTTAATTTACTAGGAATAACCACCTAAAATAATTTATTTAAATCTTATTTTATATTCTGAGTCGTTGTATTTCAAAATCAACAAAAATTCGACGTGTTACGCGAAACCGAACGAGACCGAACGACCCGGATATTTTGAGTCAATAAATGAGGCCATTTAATGTCACACCAACCATCACCAACCCACTCCATTCACAAGGTTCGTCTCTCTCTCTATCCACTCTCTTTCTCTAGAAAGTTCTCCACCTTCTCTTTACAAGAAATCACCCAATTCTCAACCATTTCAAGCATTCTTGGTGTCAAAACGATCATCTCATCACGAAGATCACGAAAGTACAAGAGGTTTAAAGTTTCATCCACTGATTTTGAGGTAAATCTTAGTTTTATTTCGGTTTTAGTGTGTGTGTCACGACCCTTGTAGTTAGTGTCGTTCTACCCGGTTATGAACACTTAGAAATCTTGAAATAAGCTATGGTAAACAACTAGAAATCTATAGGGATGGATTTGTAACAGGTAGGAGTGACGAAGATGATGATGAATAGAAACACTTGCTGGGTTCGCGAATGGCCGAACCTATCTGAGGCTGGATGAACCCCATGGCCAGCCGAAGCTTCCACTTGATGGCCGAACCTTCGATGCCACGAAGCAAGGAAGGGGTGAACCTCTTTGGCCGAACCCTCGACTGAACTAGCTGGCTACGAAACACCCATGTGCGAATCTTTCCTGTGGCAGCCGAAACCCGGACCATGCGAACCTTGATTGAAGCACCACGAACCTATTTTGGCCGAACCTCATGCAGCCGAAGCTAGGATGGGCCGAACCTTGGAGCTACTGCCGAACCCACATGAATGCAGCGAACCTTACCTCCTGCAAACCATTCGCCGAACCTGGAAGCTCCCTTATGGCCAAACCTTCTATGTCAATCACGAACCATGAGCCACGAACCCTCATTAGCCGAACCCCTATAGCAACTGCACTCAAGCCTACCGAACCTATGAGAGCCGAACCTTTGGGTGTTTTTCCAAGAGGTTCGCGGCCCTAATGGGTAATAAACATAAACATTACAAAGACCCTTAAGCGTTCCCATGTGCATGGGGATTAGTCATGTATGTGTGTGCATGGGGTCATTTTAGTAACAAAGGATTTAGGTTTGAGAAAAAGTGGATTGCGAAGATCATGTTACTAATCATAATGCTAAGGATAATGAAGGTGATCATGGATTAGTTATCTTCTTATAATAAGGATTTTCCAAATTTTTTAACACTTGGGAAGTTGTTATTAACTCATGTGGATCAAAACAAAAGACTAAGGGATGGAGTGTTAATTTAGTTATTTATATTAACCTTAGTAAAAGTCTTAATACGGACAACTACCTTAGAAGATTGAATGATCTAAGTCGAATTATTTAAAGATTTTGAGTTGTGAACAATTGGAAATCAAGGATTATTAATGGGCCGCAGTGGGCCCAATGGGCTTAATTAAAGCCCATCATATGTTAAATGTCATTTTAATTAAAGTTAATGATGTTTTAATAAAAGAAAATGTTTTGTGAATTTTATTAAATTTAAAATAAATGATTTTGACTTAATATTTGATTTAAAATGAATTTAATTAGAAACATGTTAATTAAGAACTTGTAGTGATTAGCTGTTGGGATACGGGTTACAAATGGGTACTGAAGTTAGACTAGTTAGATTAAATCTTAGAATCACATTAGCAACATAGGACACTTAGTTGCACACCGAGACCAAACCTTAGATACGACGACTAATACGTATACTTCATGTAATCGAATTTTCTTAAAACAACTCAGGAACCAAAGAAACCTGGTCTACAAAAAAAGAGCGCGCATTTTGTGATAGATCATTTGCACAGCCACACAGGTGAGTTCATTGCCCCTTTTCTAAACATTTTTGTTTTAAAACGCGGGGCTGAGAAGCATGCGTAAACTGTTTAATTTAAATTGTTTTACGTAAATGCTTTTACTTGTTATGAATTGCTTTATATATGCTTGTTGATATTCCTAGACTCCAGTTTATGTAATTGCTATGCAGAACTAACTATCAAGTTAATTAAATTACTCTTATGAGTAATACCTTAATTCTAAAACTCTAAACAAACCCTTAGTCCATCAAGCTCAAATTCAAGAATCTAAATTCAAAGTGGAATAAAAAGAACAAAAGCAATGGAAATCAAATCCAGTGTGTGATCAGTAAACTAAGGATCCTACTCATAAATCTATAATCATTGTGAAATCATGGAATTCTAAAGATCAAAATCAAAAGACTCAAGGAAATCAAGGAAATCAGAACTGTGTGTGAATCATTGAAATAATGAAATCATTAAAATCTAATGAAATCATTAGTGTTTGAGTCAAGGTGGATGTCAGTTGTATAGAAATCAAGACCACGTGTAACACACATAAAGTCCGGCATAAATAGTAGACTCTTGTAGTCAAGCTATATGGGCAATAACGTGAACTAACAAACAAAATCAAGAGAATCACATACTATCAAGAATCAAAGGATATCATTAAAGTCCCGGCACACACAGGTAGACTCCTTGTGAGTCATGCCTGATATGGGCCACGTGTGAGAGGGTACAACTTGGACAACCACCAGCAACTAAGTCTAATTGATTGAGTCAAATAAGGCCCAATCATCATGTCTTAGTTGTATTTAAATGTTTAGTTATTAATTTAATTACACATTTAATATTATATTTCTACAAATGTTTTGGGGTAATCATGAATACATGGTGAACTCAAGAGATCAAAGGTGGATCTATTTGTGGAAATCAAAGTCTAAATCAAAGGTGAATGGAGTGAAACGCTTAATTATCATTAGCAACAATATGCTAAGCAGTCCGGTATGTGGTGGGACGGTGGCTGGGGCTTTTCCCCTACATATGCCCTATATATAAGCATACTTGATTGGATAGCATAGGTGGTTGTTGATGAGGTTAAGGTTGTCATTTCAGGGGATCAAGGTAAACATTTTCAGGGTAATCAAATTGTATGAATCAAATGTTATAGAATCAAAGATATGGGATGAAACGCTTAATTATCACTAGGAACAATATATCATGTGGTTTAGTATGTGGTGGGATGGTGGCTGGGCGGGCGGTAAGTTCGTCCCTACATATGCCGTATATATAAGTATACTTAACTGGATGGTATAGGTGGTTAATGGTGAGGTTAAGGTTGTCATTCAGGTTAATCAAATTCATTTTTATAAAACTTAATGAACTCACCAACCATGTGTTGACTTTATTTTTGCATGACTTCTCAGGTGATGAACAGGTCAACTAAGGAGTTATTTCTTTTGGACTAGGATACCAGTTAGAGGACCTAGCTTTTTGGACCTGCATATTTTTGAAACACCATTTATAGATTTATTTTGTATATCTTGTGCAGATACAAGATTGAAGATTATGATGTTGATAGTAGTTTATATTTTTAAATTATGAACTAGACTGATGTAATTTAACTTTGTAATTCTATTTTCATTTAGTAGTTTCTTATTTATATATCATGTGCAATGTAAACTATCAGATCATTCCGATTATCCTTCACGATATCGCGCCCCGGGAACCTTCCGCCTGACGGGGAATTCGATCCAACCCTGCTGGCTCGGGGTGTGACAGATTGGTATCAGAGCCTTGTTACCGGTCATACGATACCGGCCAATGATAACAATACGATCAACGTACCGACCTCACTCGCCGACGGTTTGTCAAACCTATGGTACCACTACGTCATCGTCGGTTTAGTTGCACTAAATTAAATGGTAACGATTCCTTTCTAAGGAACTTACAATTGGACATGATCTCATGAACACATGATTGTTGTGATATAATGCTAGCAGTCTTAATAGTAATTAATTTTTGTCATCTGTTCACCCATTGTCATCATCTCTGTGTTATCTGTTCTCAGTGTTATGTGTTCTCATAGTCTTTAACAAAGTGTTATAAGAACTTGTCTTATTACACAATGTTAGTAAATGTGTGAATGACATTATTATCACTTGTAATTGTCTTAGTTTTATCTCAGTGTTAATAACAAAGCGTTATAAGATTACATCTTAATACACTTATGTTATCTCAGAGTTTGGATGATATCAAGAAATTATGTTATCATGATATCACCCTTTTATGCTTTAATGGTGTAATAAAAATAAAATGGACACAATGCTATGATCTCTAGTCTTTAACATTGTTGCATAAGATCTCATCTTATCATACAATGTTAGCATATGTGAGGGATAACATCTTGAATCAATGTTATCATGATGTCAACCTTGATATCCCAAGTTAAGTATTCTCAATGATTTTAAAAACTGTTATAAGAGTTCGTCTTATTACATAGGGTTAATAAATTTAGTGAATGATGTCATCATGAAATCATGTTATCATGAGCATCACTCTTGTTTTCTTAGTGTTATAAGCCCGTTGTTATGAGATCTAGCCTTGATGCATTACGTCATTCATTTTGATGGGATGGTATCATGAAGTTATGTCATCTTGATATCATACCTGTTATGTTTTACATGTTATTTCACACACAAGCACACGTAATGATAATGATAAGATAAGAATATGATAATTAAGATAAAATCAATATTATCTATATCACATGAAGATTGATATAAAATACTAAAGCTTTTAATTAAATAAAAGAGTTAGCATGTTTCTCAGCCCCGAAGTTAAAAATCAAAAGATTAGAAAAGGGGCATATGAACTCACCTTGTTGTTGTAGTGGTTGACTAAGACTTAAGAAACGCACGCGCTCACTGTTTTCGTACTTATGTTGTATTCACAGTCCTGTGTTTGATTAAATTTTATTTGAGTTATGATCCGTTATTTGATTGTTCTTTTTGAAATCTGAGTTGTTAATTGAGTTGGTTTAGTGAAAATGACCTATTCTTATGATTTTCGTAAGAACGAGTCATCCTAATGAGTGTTCACCCAAATGAGTCATGCTAATGAGTGTTCACCCGAATGAGCCATGCTAATGAGTGTTCACCCGAATGAGAGGGTCGTTTAGACACAAAGAACACGAAATTTGGTGGTGGTTTGCTATGGTGGAGTGTTGAAGAAGCTTAGAGAGAGAGAGTAGAGAGAGAGAGATCTTGAGAGGAGAGAGAGAGATGTGATCAGCCAAAAATAAAGAAAAAGGAGAAAGAAATGGGGTTTTATACCCTGGGTATTTACCCGCGTGTTCGGTCTCGCTCGGTGTCGTTTTCGCGTATTTTACACGCGCCTTATTCCGGTTACGCAATTAAGCATTTTAATCCGTAATTTAGAATTCTTGGATTATTTTTGATGAGTTTCAAAATTGTAAAACGTAAAATATTATATTTTACTTATTTTTACTGTTTCGTTCGCGATCAGACCGTTAAACCTCGTTATTTCGTTACGTGATGTTAATTACTTGTAATTTAACTAAAATAGTTTTATAAAATTCTTTTTAGGTGGTAATTTCTAATTAACATTATTTTTATTTTATTTTTATTATTTTAACGTTGGTAATCGTTTGTTTTCTCCGTTTCGTCAGAAAACGTCACTTACGCGCGTTTTCGTACAGAGCGCTAACTATATGAATACGATCGTACGTTTCACTTTCTGAGTTGGTTTTCTATTTTTCAGATGTCATTCAGAACATTAAGCCCACAAATATGTTTGTGTGAATCGTCACCCATGTCACACCCCCGAATTTCAACTAACGGAATCATATCGTTTAGGGCGTGACAAACCAGGATCTCAGTCATTTGACACAGCGAAAGACCTCTATATGCTTTCAAACATAATTGAGTCTTAATTTGTAAAATCAAAGTTTAGCATTTACGGAAGCGTTTGAAAACCAATAACAAAGTGTAACAGTTGCAAAACCATAAATACAATGTTCTATGTTTTATGTCAACAAGTAAAATAAACTAAATGCATGAGACTCAACGTCGTAGTCCCAGCTTGTCCTTGCTTGTGCTTTAGTGTCCTGGGACAACATGTAAAAAAGTCAACACAAAGGTTGGTGCATACACAGGTTTGTATATGTAAACACAATTGTTTGAACAACAGTTTGTAATGTAATTTTGCAGATAACATAATCACACATTGCATAGTCATGATAGCTAGTCATTTGTACTATTTACATAAGTGGTTGACACCGAAGCTGACTGTTGCATGCTGTTGCATGTTTTGCATTTCCACTATTTTCTAACACAAACAATAGAAATGTTGAATTGGCTAGTTAAACACTTGCGTAGATCCCATCTACCAAGTGAGGTTTGTCAAACCCAATAGATCTATCTTCAACTACCACGCTTTGCACTACGGCAAACAAAACGGTTCGATATGTAAGGACTTTGAGTGTTATGTGCACACTTATAGTAAACAGCTAACTAATGCAAGTGATATGCATCTAAAATCGTTTGTTTGCACATGTTTTCTCCCCCAAAATAGCAAAATGTAAAAAGGGGTCGTATACGCACCTTAGTATGCAAGTAGAATGATCAAGCATTTGTGAAAACACGTAGATAACCTTCTACGAAAAATCTGTGTTTTAACAATAACGTTGTGTTATTCGTAATGTTAATTCGTGTTTGTAATCTCACACGTGTCAACACACGTATTTTATAATGTTTGAAATGTCCATACAAAGATATGCGCATTTTCGAATTCGTTGGTTTAAATCGTGTACATATACGCAATTTAGTTTAACATCCGTAAATATACGCGATTGTGTTTTTGTTCAAAAATGCTAATTTTGTTGTTTCATCTTGTTTGTAATTCCATTTCGGTTCCAACGCAATTTGAACGAGTCGAAACGGAGTTAAAATGAATGTTTTATGACAAAATTACCAAAAATGGTTTTAAAATCCAAAAACCAATGGCCCTCGGATTCGAACCCGCGACCTCCCCTTCACAACACACACACACCTTACCATCTCCTCTACTTCAAATTTTGTTAACAGATTGATTTTTAAACAGTTTTAAGCAACAAGAAGTCGGGTTCCCTTTGTTAACCCCTAGCCAAAGCAATGGGCACCAAATCGAACCCGAATTCGACCACCTTCGAACCTACAACCTTAGGACTTTGGTTCTATGGTTCTAACCGAGTACATGTGTGTGTTTAATTGATCAATATCATCAAAAACATATGGTTTTTTATACTTAGACCGAATTCGAACCTAAGTCCCAATTTCTCTATTCAATTTTGTTAAATTTGATATTTTAAAGCGTAAATCCATGGGGTTTTCTTTGAACCATGATTTTCTAACCCTTCTGTATAATTCAATTTGATTTTTGAACCCATTTTGACAAAAACCCCCAAAACCTTTTGTATCCAGAACCCTAGAATAAGAATTCGTAAAATTCGTTGTTGTTTAATCAATTTAATATGGGGTTTTTGTTAAACTAATGATTCCGAAGCTACCTATATAGTTTAATTTGATTCTTGAATTCGTTCTATTAAAAACCCCCAAATTCGTTCTTAGTGTAAACCCTAGAACTTGAAATCCATTAATTCAAGATTAGAACTCCAAATTATGATAGGGCTATGCTTAGTCGGCCTTTTTAGCATGTGTGGGTGTAGTTTGTTACCTGATTTGATATCGAATTGAAGTAGTTCGACTTGGAGGTGGAGTTTGGCCATCCTCTCGTTCAAATCCTTCAATCCAAGCTTCTGGAGTCCAATTGTTGCATGTAACAGATACTAAAGTGGCCGACTAGGGTGTATGTATGTTCAAGTGTCCGAATTTTGATCTAATTGCATGGGTTTTATAGACGTAATTGACGGTTTCATCTTGATGAGGTGTTAATTGGTTTAATTCGAAAATTGATGGTTAATTAACTGATAATAACCGTTAGAAATCATCAATATGGGTTTTATGATTGATTAATTCGATTAATGATGATGAATTACTATTAATTTCGAATTTCCCATTTAATTTACAATGAATTTTGACCTCAAAAGTCAAAATTGAACATTTCTTGCAATTACTAGTTAAATTCTCATAGTTTAAAGGTTTTTAAACTTGTTTTGTTCAATTCTAATCTTTCTTGTTTGATATTGTTTGATTTCGTATTGAATCTGTTAGTTTTTCATTAGGGGGGTTAACCCGGAATTGCCGGATTGTCAGATCATCCCCTTGTTGAAGGAATTTTCGTCCTGAAAATTGTTAAATGTTAGAAGTAGCTAGGACACTACTTGTGTGTTCAAAATGTACGTGCTAGTGCGATATTTGATCATTCTGTGTACTTCTGTGTACTCACACACAAAGTTCAATGTTTGCAACACCACACTTAAGTGTGGTCGTTCTGTGTTCAATGTTTGGCAACGTCACCCCTACGTGTGATCGTTCCATGTAACTGTTTGCATGCACACCAGTTAGTACACCTAACTGTGACTGTTCATGTTCAATCATAACGTACTATGTAACCTTGCACATAGCTAATTGTTTATAAATAATCATGTTTCTACTACCATACCATGTAACATATGAAATGTAGCACATAAAATGTAATGTAGAACAAATGTTTGTAACAAAACCGATTGCATAAATGTTTGTGCTTACAGTTTGAAATCTGAAGTGTTGGAGTGTGAAGTATCACATCATCCCCTTGTTGAAGGAAACTTCGTCCCGAAATTTATGGTGCCTTCTCAACGTTTGTTGTTGTTTTGAACATATGGGGATACTTCTTCATTATTTGGTCTTCCCTTTCCCATGTGAATTCAGGTCCACGTCGTGAATTCCACCGGACCTTGACTATCGGAATCTTGCTTTGTTTGAGCTGTTTGACCTATCGGTCCATGGTTTCAACTGGTTCCTCAATGAACAGTAACTGTTCATCCCCCTGTATCTCTTCAAGTGGCACTACCAATGTCTCATCAGAAAGACATTTCTTCAAGTTTGAAACGTGAAACACATCATAAACTTTGCTGAGTTGATTCGGTAATTTGAGTTGATACGCTACCGGACCAATCCTTTTCAGAATCTCAAAAGATCCTACGTAACGTGGGCTAAGCTTCCCGCGCTTGCCGAAGCGTATCACACCTTTCCAAGGTGATACTTTTAGAAGAACTCGATCTCCTATTTGAAATTCCAACGGTTTACGACGTTTGTCAGCGTAACTCTTTTGTTGATCCCAAGCCGCTGCCATACGGTTCCGGATTTGTACAATCTTCTCTGTCGTTTCATGTACCGGTTCAGGTCCTGTTATTTGACTGTCACCAATTTCAGCCCAACAAGCCAGTGAACGACATTTACGACCGTATAAAGCTTCAAATGGTGCTGCCTGAAAACTTGTATGATAACTGTTGTTGTAAGAGAATTCCACTAACGGTAAGTGGGTTTTCCATCTATCACCAAAGTCAATTACACACGCTCGTAACATATCCTCGAGTGTTTGAATTGCGCGTTCACTTTGGCCGTCTGTTTGTGGATGACATGCGGTACTCATGTCTAAACGAGTTCCCAAGGACTTATGGAGAGATTTCCAAAAGTTTGAAGTAAATCGGGCATCCCGATCTGATATGATGGAGATTGGTACGCCATGTCGCGCTACCACTTCCTTGATGTAAATGCGAGTCAATTTCTCCATTTTGTCGGTTTCCTTAATTACTAAGAAATGTGCAGATTTCGTTAATCGATCGACAATTACCCATATCGTATCACAACCACTTGGTGTACGGGGTAACTTAGTAATGAAATCCATCGAAATCTGTTCCCATTTCCACATTGGTATTTCTGGTTGTTGCAGTAAACCAGATGGTTTTTAATATTCAACTTTGGCCTTAGAACAAGTCAAACATTTGCTAATGTACTTAGCAATGTCGGCTTTCATGTGAGGCCACCAATAAAGTGCCTTCAAATCATGATACATCTTTTCTGACCCCGGATGGATTGAATATCTATACTTGTGCGTTTCATCCATCACCAGTTCCCTTATGCCACCATACAAAGGTATCCAAAGTTGGTTCATGAAACAACGAGTTTCATCAGTCATGACTTCCAATTGTTTTTCCATTCCTCGTAAGGATTCATGTTCCAAGTTGTCCTTTTCTAAGGCTTCAAGCTGAGCACTGCGTACCTTGTCAGGTAAATCAGTGTGTATCGTTAAGATAAGTGCGCGAACTCGTCTTGTTGGTGTTGTATCTTTTCTGCTTAGAGCATCAGCTACCACATTAGCTTTTCCCTGATGATATTTGATTGCGCATTCATAGTCATTCAGTAACTCAACCCATCGTCGCTGTCTTATATTGAGCTCCTTCTGATCAAAGATACGTTGCAAACTCTTATGATCTGTGTAAATGGTACACCTGGTTCCATATAAGTAGTGTCTCCAAATCTTCAAAGCAAATACCACTGCTCCTAACTCCAAGTCATGAGTAGTGTAATTCTTTTCGTGTGGTCGCAGTTGTCATGAAGCATAAGAAATAACTTTATCACGTTGCATCAACTCACATCCCAAACCTTGGGCAGATGCATCACAATACACCACAAAGTCTTCCGTTCCTTCCGGTAAGGACATAATTGCTGCACTGCAGAGTTTTTGTTTCAATAGCTGAAATGCAACTTCCTGTTTATCCGTCCAATCATACTTCGTCCCTTTGTGAGTAAGAGCTGTGAGTGGTTGAGCGATTTTTGAGAAACCCTCAATGAATCGTCGGTAATATCCCGCCAAACCTAGGAATTGTCGTACCTCGGTAGGGGTCTTTGGTGCTTTCCAATTCTTAATCGCCTCAAATTTTGCTGGATCAACATGTATGCCCTTTTCATTGACTATATGACCCAAGAATTGAACTTCTCGCATCCAGAAATCACATTTCGAGAACTTTGCATACAATTGTTCTTGTTTAAGTAATTCTAACATCAATCTAAGATGTTCAGCATGCTCCTCCTCAGTCTCTGAATAGATGAGAATGTCCTCAGTGAAAACATTGACAAACTTATCAAGATAAGGTTTGCAGACTCGATTCATGAGATCCATGAATACTGTTGGAGCGTTTGTCAACCCAAATGGCATGACCAAGAATTCGTAATGGCCATAGCGCGTTTTGAATGCTGTCTTTGGAATATCTTCCTCTTGGACTCTGAGTTATGGTAACCAGATCTGAGATCAATCTTCGAGTAGTAACTCGAACCTTGTAATTGATCAAACAGATCATCAATTCGAGGTAACGGATATCGGTTTTTGATGGTAACCTTGTTAAGTTCCCGGTAATCGATACACATACGGAAAGTCCCGTCCTTTTTTTAACAAATAAGACTGGTGCTCCCCACGGTAAAAAACTAGGTCGTATAAAGCCCTTATCCAACAACTCTTGCAGTTATGTAGATAACTCTTGCATTTCAGACGGTGCAAGTCGATAAGGCGCCCTAGCTATCGGTGTTGCGTCTAGTGTAAGGTCGTTTCGGAATTCCACTTGTCTGGTAGGAGGTAACCCTGGTAGGTCTTCTGGAAATACTTCAGGAAATTCTTGAACTACTGGGATGTCTTCGATCTTCTTCTCAGCTACCGGCTTTCCAGTTATAAGAGCTATAATTGTTGTATGACCTTTACGCAGACATTTGTGTGCCTTCATACAAGATATGAGACGCAGTGGCGTACTGCTCTTCTTGCCTTGTTCATACAGTGTCTCTCCATGTGGAAGAGGTATACGAACAATCTTTTCCTGGCATACTATTTCAGCCTGGTGTTTCGACAACCTGTCGATGCCAATGACTACATCAAAACTGCCTAAAGCGATAGGCATAAGGTCAATGTCCAGTGTTTGACCCATCAAGTCAAGGACATAGCCTTTGAGAATATGTTCTACTGTGATTAACTTGCCATCAGCTAGTTCTACAATGTATGGGTTTTCTAAGGCAGTAGGACTAACATTTAGCAATTTACAAAATGCACTAGATACAAAACTTCGGTCTGCACTAGTGTCAAATAGCATAGAGGCAGAGTGATTATTCAAGAGGAACGTACCGGTAACAATGTTGGGATCCTCCCGTGCTTGACGTCCTCCAATCACGAAAGCTCTACCTTTTGCACCATTGGTGTTATTGTTATTGTTGTTGTTAGTGCCGTTGCCGTTTGTATCGTTAGCCCCTCCTTTCTTGAGTTGTGGGCAATCCTTCTTAAAATGTCTAGGTTTGCCATACTCAAAACAACCTTTCTGGGTGTTATTCACGTTAGTTGGGTTTGTCTGTAATTCTCCCCGACAATCCTTTGCAGCATGACCCATCTTCCTGCACCGTTGGCATCGGTACTTGTCACATTGATTCCCAATGTGATGGAGTCCACATTTATTGCATTTTTGGGTATTTACCAATATACCCCCGGATGACTACTGACTGCTGTTCGAATTGTGATGAGTCTTGTTTGACTCATGCTTCCGGTTTTGCCGAAACGATTGTTGAGTGGAGTTTTTGAAGTTACTACCCTCCCATTTCCTTTTGTGGTCTCCCACTTTAGAAGCTGCTATTCTTTTGGGCAAAGTTCCCTATTGTACTGTCTGATCAGTCAGCTGGTGTGCCAACCGAACAGCTTGTTGTATGGTTGCGGATTTGCAGGCGTGACTAACCCTTGAATCTGAGGTACTAATCCCCCAATGTACCTCTCAATCCATTTGCTAGGTGGAGTTGCCATGTGAGGTAGAAGCCTGGCTAATTCGTATGATCGAGTGGTGAACTCCTCGATATCAGACCCTTCCATTTTAAAGTGCCAGTACTCATCCTCCAGCTTTTGCACCTCATTGCGAGGGCAATACTCCTCCTACAGTAGTGTCTTGAACCCATTCCAAGTAAGGGCATTGGCCTCACCCAACCCCAATGTCTGCATGTTGGAGTTCCACTAGGTCAATGCTGGACCCTCCAAAGTACCAGTAGCGTACTTGACTTTGTTCTCCTCTGGGGAGTTACACATCTCAAACACCGACTCTGATTTTTCAATCCATCGAAGAAGTCCAATGGCTCCTTCCGATCCTTTGAAGTTGTGCGGTTTGCAGTCCAAGAACGTCTTGAACGTACACACCTACGGATTTACCAATCCCCCCGTTGGACCATGTGGTCCTGTCGGATGTCTTTGAGCATAGTTTGCAATAGCCTCTGCAACCTTACTGTTGATAAGTTCGTTGAGTTCTGCAACAGTCATGTTTATGTTCTCGCCAGCCGTAATCTTCATATTTACAAATATACATAATAAGATTTCATCCATTACATAATCACCATTCATGCATAAGTAAACATAACACACAGTTATTTCTATCAAAATACTAATTCTCATAATTTCTTTTCATCAATTGTATGTAAATCAACTAAACATGACATTTTATTTGTTATGAGTACATCCCACTCATATAAGTTTATTAACTGAAAAATAAATAACATCAAAATATCTAAACTCCACCATTTGGTGGCGCAACACTAGAAGATGAATCAGCGTGCTCTGGTGGACCACCCCCTGCACCGTGATCATACTATATATGTCCGGTGATGAGTGTCAATGCCTGCTCAACTAAATCTCCAACTATGTTGGTTCCATCTATAGCCGCATTAAATCGTGCAATGGCCTCTTCGGCCCTTGCCTCGGCCATAACCGCACGTAGTTCCGTCTCCTGTTGTCGTGCCTCGGCCTTAGTTGCACGGAATTCAGCCTCTTGCAGTCGTTCAGTGAGCTCAAAGATAGCATTTCGCATCAACTCCACATCTTCCACCAGATTCTCATGTACCTCGTCTGTACGAGCCAACTCCTTCGTAAGGCTCCTCCATTTTTCCATAATCCAGTTGTTGCTCTCTAACAACCCTGTGATTGCCCCTGCTACCTCGCGCATGTTATGGATCTCTCGATCCATACGTGCCACAAATGTAACAAAAGCTTGCTCCAGCGGATATCCTCGAGCAGGTAGTGTCCAAAGGCCAGTAGTAGAGGTAGTAGCAGGTGGTGGAGGCACTCTCTCCTCGCACACCCAACTACGGATAAGATTAGGGAACCACTGCCAATAATGGCTGCTCCCTCGGGGTCTGATATGAATATCCTCACCATAGTGGATAGTATCATCCACTGGCTCCAATTTCCTTTTGTTAGATGCCTGAGTTTCCACAACTTGTGGCTCCTCATCATGAATACGCTTAGACGATGATGCCATATCTGTTACATAACACTTATGTATAAACACTATGCAAAACATAATTGTGTAAGCAAATGTGTCTAATGTCTAACAGTTATAGTCTAAGTCTACTAATGCAAACCTAGTTCGCTATAACCAATGTCTCTGATTCCAATCTGTCACACCCCCGAATTTCAACTAACGGAATCATACCGTTTAGGGCGTGACAAACCAGAATCTCAGTCATTATACACAGCGAAAGACCTCTATATGCTTTTAAATATAACTGAGCCTTAATTTGTAAAATCAAAATTTAACATTTGCGGAAGCATTTGAAAACCAATAACAAAGTGTAACAATTGCAAAACCATAAATACAATGTTCTATGTTTATGTCAACAATTAAACTAAACTGAATGCATGAGACTCAACGTCCTAGTACCTGCTTGTCCATCCTTGTGCTTTAGTGTCCTGAGAAAACATGTAAAAAAATCAACACAAAAGTTGGTGCATACACATGTTTGTATATGTAAACACAATTGTTTGAACAACAGTTTGTAATGTAATGTTTGCAGATAACACAATCACACATTGCATAGTCATGATAGCTAGTCATTTGTACTATTTACATAAGTGGTTGATACCGAAGCTGACTGTTGCATGCTGTTGCATGTTTTTCCTTTCCACTATTTTCTAACACAACCAACAGAAATGTTGAATTGGCTAAGTAAACACTTGCGTAGATCCCATCTACCAAGTGAGGTTTGTCAATCGCAATAGATCTATCTTAAACTACCACGCTTTACACTACGGCAAACCAAACGGTTCGATATGTAAGGACTTTGAGTGTTATGTGCACACTTATAGTAAACAACTAACTAATGCAAGTGATATGCATCTAAAATCGTTTTTTTGCACATGTTTTCTCCCCCAAAATAGTAAAATGTAAAAAGGGGTCGTATACGCACCTTAGTATGCAAGTAGAATGATCAAGCGTTTGTGAACACACGTAGATAAACTTCTACGCAAAATCTGTGTTTTAACAATAACGTTGTGTTATTCGTAATGTTAATTCATGTTTGTAATCTCATACGTGTCAACACACGTATTTTATAATGTTTGAAATGTCTGCGCGTTTTCAAATTCGTTTGTTTAAATCTTGTACATATACGCGATTTCGTTTAACATCCGTAAATATACGTGATTGTGTTTTTGTTCAAAAATGCTAATTTTGTTGTTTCATCCTGTTCGTAATTCCATTTCGGTTCCAACGCAATTTGAACGAGTTGAAACAGAGTTAACATGAATGTTTCATGAGAAAATTACCAAAAATGGTTTTAAAATCCAAAAACCAATGGCCCTCGGATTCGAACCCGCGACCTCCCCTTCACAACACACACACCTTACCATCTCCTCTATTTCAGATTTTGTTAACATATTGATTTTTAAATGGTTTTAAGCAACAAGAAGTCGGGTTCCCTTTGTTAACCCCTAGCCGAAGCAATGGGCTCCAAATTGAACCCGAATTCGACCACCTTCGAACTTGCAACGTTAGGGCTTTGGTTCTATTGTTCTAACCGACTACATGTGTGTGTTTAATTGATCAATATCATCAAAAACATATGGTTTTTTATACTTAGACCAAATTCGAACCTAAGTCCCAATTTCTCAATTTAATTTTGTTAAATTCGACATTTTAAATCTGTAAATCCATGGGGTTTTCTTTGAACCATGATTTTCGAACCCTTCTGTATAATTCAACTTGATTTTTGAACCCATTTTGACAAAAACCCCAACACCTTTTGTATCAAGAACCCTAGAATAAGAATTCGTAAAATTCGTTCTTGTTTAATCAATTTAATATGGGGTTTTTGTTAAACTAATGATTCCGAAGCTACCTATATAGTTTAATTTGATTCTTGAATTCGTTCTATTGAAAACCCCCAAAATCGTTCTTAGTGTAAACCCTAGAACTTGAAATCCATTAATTCGTGATTAGAACTACAAATTATGATAGGGCTATGCTTAGTCACCATTTTTAGCATGTGTGGGTGTAGTTTGTTACCTGATTTGATATCGAATTGAAGTATTTCAACTTGGAGGTGGAGTTTGGCCGTCCTCTCGTTCAAATCCTTCAATCCAAGCTTCTGGAGTCTAATTGTTGTGTGTAACAGATACCAAAGTGGCCGACTAAGGTGTATGTATGTTCAAGGGTCCGAATTTTGATTGAATTGCATGATACCAAAGTGGCCGACTAAGGTGTATGTATGTTAATTGGTTTAATTCGACCATTGATGGTTAATTAACTGATAATAACCGTTAGAAATCATCAATATGGGTTTTCTGATTGATTAATTTGATTAATGCTGATGAATTACTATTAATTTCAAATTTCCCATTTAATTTACAACGAATTTTGACCTCAAAAGTCAAAATTAAATATTTCTTGCAATTACTAGTTAAATTCTCATAGTTTAAATGTTTTTAAACTTGTTTTGTTCAATTCTAATCTTTCTTGTTTGATATTGTTTGATTTCGTATCGATTCTGTTAGTTTTTCATTAACGGGGTTAACCCGGAATTGCCGGATTGTCACTACCCACGCAAACACACTGTCAGTTTATTATTCCGAAATGATACTGAATCTCTGTTTTGCATTGAATTTCCTCACGGACGGACTCAACTAAAGACACCTAATTGTACATAATCCCACTTGTTTCACCTTGTTTACTCATAGAATTATCAGCCATCTGATTTCTGCTAGTTGTGAAGATTAGATCGCTTCCGCATAATTGCCTTCTGATTGAGCTGACATCCGTTACAATCGTCATTCAATTCAAAGAATCTCCGTTACAGAACCGTACATGAGATTTTCATCTCATACGGCTCCTCCCTTAGAAACCTATAATATAAATGAATACAAAGAAAAAACATGCAAATCGAACCAAACTATAAAAAGAAAACTTGGCTGAAATAATGATGTAGAAGTAAGAAACTTTTTCAAGTATAAAGATTTGTAATGATTCTATATGTTTTCATTACTTGTTCTCACACTGTTGTTTCACATGAATTGTTGTATTTACTGTATTTAAATTTTCACTTAAACACATACAACTGTTATTCACATTGTATTGTTGTATATTTATATTTCAATTCTCATCGAAATATATATAGCTGTTAATTATTTACTCTGAATTGTTATCACATACTGTTCATCACATGATGTTTACACATGGTTTAAGTGTAAGTACACACACCGTAAGGATTTGCCGGACGGTCAGGTACTAGTTGTTACAGTGTCCCCTTGTTAAATAAATTTTGTCCTGAAATTTAAGCATCATTGTCGGGTACTACTTTTTCTATATACAATTGGAGATGTTTTGACCTCATGTGTTCCACATGCTCCTAGGTTAACTCGGGGTTACGTTTGAGGTTTCATCGAACCCTTACTATAGAGTACGGCTTCGTTTTCAGTCTCTTGACTGTACGATCCGCAACATTCGAGGTTCCTTGATAGAATGTAGTTTTCTTGGTAACTTAAGTCTCCTCACCGAACATAACTTTATGTACACATGAAAAGTGAGCAGACCTGATCCAACTGTTTATGGTGACCCAATAAACATTCGATCTGATAGATGTGAGAGGTAGCTTGGCATTTAAAATCCATAGCTATTCATGTACACTCCCGTTATGTTATCTCAAGTTGTTCCAACTACTTTAGGGTTTCTAATGTTCTCTACAATCTTTCCATGTTCTAATGTGAGTACTCCGTTAGTGTTATTATGATAGCTAGAGTATCATGGATGTGAGGTATAAACTTCAACTCCATTTTTACAGATTGTGACTGGATTAGTTTATTTCACATCCTTTAAGACTTATGTTTCTCCATTTCCTTGACCATCCCTCCTCGGATAACGATTGACTTTGCGGTCTTCGTAAATCCCGAATGATTTCTGCAATTACTGCAAAGTTTACAAGTTTACTAACTATTTTGGTTAGAAGATCGAGATCTTCAGGTAAACCCATATCATAGTTTTAGTTGTGTATGATCTAATTGGGCGGTCCCTATCACAATTCTCTATATTATGGGAGTTGTGAGCAGACTTGTTCACACAGGTGTTACATAACTATATGTTTTGGTAATATTCGGCGAATGAAGCCATCGATTGAGTTACTTCGCCCAGGTTGATTTGGCCAAAAGACTCATTCGCTGGAATGATGTCATTCGGTCGAATGAGCTAGTCTCCTTGTTCATTCGTACAAATGAAACTTGTCACTCCCAAACACAACTTGATTTCAAAAATTAATATTATGATAAGTTAAACAGATGCCATTATGAAGATTAGTCTGGTTGGTTATGGATTCAGAGATGATTGAACATCCGAACACACAAATGATCATCTAAAACAAATGTGAAAATATAAAATCTTTTTGTATTTTTCGAAAACAAAATACGACTGTACAATTAACACCTAAAAACACACAAACACATATTTTTGTGAGAAGTCTATTAAGAAAATAACACATACACCTAATCACATCAAATCAGCATTACTGAATGTTTCACTTCAGACACGTTTGTCTTATGATATGATTACTGATATACCTGTCCACTTTAAGCCTGACAATACATTACTTCTAAACAAATTTGATGAACACTCATGTTTTCTGGCTGAGTTACCCATTTTGTTTAACCAATCAAGATCAAAACCAGTTTGTGACTTATCTCTGCATAACTTAGTACCAATTATCATAAGTTCTATAAGGTTCCAATTTATTATCTTTTTGTAATTTTCTTGTTGATTTGTCTCTCATGTTCAACACATTCTCATGGACTGCTTCAGCTAAGTCTTTACAAAGCAATATGGCATGTATACAGAATTGTGTTGACATGATTAACTTGTTCTATCCAAATGGACGGCTTCAGCTAGGTCTTTACAAAGCAATATGGCACGTGTATGGAATCAAACTTATTTTATTTTTGTATTTTTCAAGCTTAATACCAACTTGATTTATTTTTATTTTCTTGTGATTCAATCATTCTCATCTGAATGGACGGCTTTAGCTAGGCTTTTACAAAGCAATATGGCACGTGTACAGACTTGAATTCATGAATCATTGGAAACCCTATTAGATCCTATGATAACAGGTGTATGCCTGATTTGAGTCAAAAACTATTTATCACTTAGCTGGTTTTCTAAAACGAATCCCACAAATCAGACTTTCTAAGCTATCACAAATAGTCTATAAATTTTGTAGAGTCGGCCTATCAGTATATAAATTCACAATTCTCATGTGTTTTCAGTTTATGCATTCATATTAGCTTTTAAGACATGATAGGTTAACACATCAACTTCTCAATTAAGACTTTCTCATTTTTTACACTTTTAAAATGTTTTTGGATTTTTAAATGTTTTTGGATTTTTAAATTTAAACTACTTTTTCTCCCCCTAAAAACCTAAAACAATAAAAATAAAGCAATAAATATAACTAAGAAAAGCGATGATCATTTGTTTGTTTCAGAGGAAGGAATGACTTCATCCCTTTGAAAAACACCATTAGCCGATAACAGACATAAAAATATGGGTTTATCAAAAGCTTTTGTATACAGATCGGCTTTCTGGTGATCGTTGTGTATTTTAACAACATCGATAAGTTTCTTTGCAAAACAATCACGTATGAAGTGATATTTGATATTGATGTGTTCGGTATTCGAAGTGACAGCTATGGCAGCAATATTACCAACATAGATAGGAGTGTTAGAAAAATGTAACCCATAGTCCCTGAGTTGCCACTGTATCCAGATGATTTGTGAACAACAACTAGCAGCAACAATGTATTCAGTTTCACATGTTGAAGTAGACACCGACGTCTGCTTCTTGCACTGCCAGATAACTAAACAGGTCCCAAAGAACTAACATCCTGCTGATGTTGACTTGAAATCCCTTTTGCATCCGCCATAGTCTGAATCACTATATGCAGTAAGCTCAAAGTTATCATCATTAGGGTACCATAAACCAAGATCAGGAGTACCCTTCAGATAACGCATAATCCTCTTCACAGCAATCAGATGCGATACTCTTGGTTTTGACTGATAGCGAGCACACAAACATGTGGCGAACATGATGTCTGGCCGAGAAGCAGTAAGATACATGAGAGAACCAATCATTCCTCGGTACAGAGTGGCATCGATTAACTCCCCCTTTTCATCTGGTGTAATCCCGTGATTAACAGCTAGTGGGGTACCAGCAGGTTTTGCATCTTACATACTGAACCGGTTCAGAATGTCACCAACGTATTTCGTTTGATGAATGAAGATCCCTGCCTCAGATTGATCCACCTATAACCCAAGGAAAAATTTCATCTCCCCCATTGAACTCATTTCAAACTTGTCTTTCATGACCTTCTCAAATTCCTTGCACAGACTATCATTTGTAGAACCGAATATGATGTCGTCCACATAAACTTGCACCAAGAGGAAGTCACCATCCTTCTCTCGAATAAACAGTGTACAGTCAATGACACCTCTTCTGAACCCGTTGTTCTGAAGGTGAGTAGACAGCGTCTCGTACCATGCTCGCGGAGCTTGATGCAATCCATATAAAGCCTTATCTAACTTGTAGACTTGGTCACGATGCAATGGATCCTCAAACCCGGGAGGTTGATTGACATACACTGTTTCACTGATCACACCGTGAAGGAATGCACTCTTGACATCCATTTGATAAACTTTGAATTTCTTGAAGGATGCATATGCCAATAAAATACGGATTGCCTCAAGACGAGCAACTGGTGCTAACACTTCATTATAGTCAAGTCCATCAATCTGTCTGAATCCTTGAACCACCAGACGTGCTTTGTTTCGCACAACGATCCCATATCGTCCCTTTTGCAACGAAGAACCCATCTGGTGCCTATCACTTTTGCACCTTTCGGTTTGTCAACAAGTTGCGAAACACCTAATTTCTTGAATTGCAGAAGTTCTTCTTGCATGGAATCAACCCATGATTCCTCTCTTAATGCTTCGGTGACGGTGAACGGTTCAACTTGAGAGATGAAGCAAGAATGGGCACAGTAGTTCACATCAGCGAAGTCAAGAATATCAGCAAGGCCTCCTGAAGATAGCTGATTTCTAGTCTTAACCCCATCAAGTGGACTTTCAATAATGTTCTCCGGAGGATGAATGCGATTGATTCTTCCAACAGGATGAGCTGGAACCTCAACCTATGGATCAAGATTGTTCAGATTCAAGTCCTCAAGTCCAGGTACAAGATTGTCAACATTTGGTTCGGGGGCAGCTGGTTGAACTGGGTTATCATCCTGTGTCTGAGCTGTCATCATTTATCTGTACTGTGGGAATTGAAGCTGATGAAGGTTGCGCAGGTTCATCAGGTGCATTCTGTGCATCATACATCATTTGAACAGTAACATCTTCATCTGAGTACATGGGAGGCATATTGAATGAGTCGAAAAGGTTTGAATAGTCAAACATCCAGTCTGGACCTTTCCCAGGTGGGGGCATAAAGTGTCTCTGAACATCAACATGGTACCATTCCTCCACATTCTGAGTTGATCTGTTGTAGAACCTTTTATTAGGAGTGTTGTACCCAAGAAAATACCCTTCTTCCACCTTCTCATTGAACTTGCCCTGCTCATGTTTCTTAAGCATCGTGCACGGTGCACCAAAAGGTTCAAGATACATAAGATTAGGCTTTCTGTTGTGGAGCAGTTTAAAGCAAGGCTTCCCATGTCTCTTGACTATCAATACCCGGTTCAGTGTGTAGCAAGCATTAGCCACAGCTTCATCCCAGAACTGAACTGGAAGTGATGAATCAGCAAGCATCGTCCTAGTAGCCTCAATCAAAGTTCTGTTATTTCGCTCAGCAACTCCATTCATTTGCGGGACATATGGAGCACTAAATTGTTGAACAATTACATGTGCATTAAAAAAGTTCTCCATGTTGTGATTCTTGAACTCCATCCCGTTGTCTGTTCTGAGCATACGAATCTTGAGTTTATAAAGAGACTCAAGTTTGGACACCAACACTTGAATGCACTCAAACATTGCAGATTTCTCCTTTAGAAAGAAAACCCAAGAATATCTGGAATACTTATCAGTAATGACTAGACAGTATTGATCTCCATCTATACTCTTGCGATTTACTGAACCAAATAAATCCATATGGAGAAGCTCAAGAGGGACAGTGACTGAATGAAACTTTTTCATCTTGTGAGACTGCTTGGTCTGCTTTCCTTTCTTTCATGAGACACATATATCAGACAGCTTAAAATTCTTCAGACTGACCCTGTCAACCAAGTCATTGTGTACAAAATGGTTCATCTTGCGTAGACTCAAATGGCCCATCCTCTTATGCCAAAGAATAGAATCTTTCTTGGTTGCCTTTGACATAAAACATGAAGCTGTGGAGGATGTTGTTGAAGCTGTGGCCATGTTGAGTACATACAAGTCCTGCTTTCGGGGTGCTGACATCAAGATCCAATCTTCAGGAATAGGTATTCCTTGCTTGAGTATGTAGCAGTTGGAGTCATCAAATAGAACTTTCTACTGCTTGTCACAAATCAGTGATACTGAAAGAAGATTATTCTCCAACTGCTTGACATATCTGACTTTGTCAAAAGAAACTTGGCCATTTGACAAAATACCCTCTCCCGTAATGAACCCGCCTTTAGCACCAGCAAACACTACATAACCACCTCGAATAGAATTGACATTGGTAAGCAGCGATATATCTCCAGTCATGTGACTAGAAGCCCCACTATCAACGATCCAAGAGATGTTAAGAGCAGCTGTTGGGGCAACCTGCACAAACACAAACAATTAGTTCAACTTGGGAACCCAAGCCTTTACAGTATTGGGTTGACCCAGTGGGTCTCGGATCCAAACATCAATCCAATTACCATCGGGGGTTGCTTTGTCTGGAGTGTGTAACACTGAAGTCTTAGAAGACTTAACTTTCCAGACAATGTTTTTACTGAAAGAGTTTTTCAAGTAAATGGATGATAGCTTTGATTGATTGACATTAACCACTTTGGGAACATCCAAGTTCACCACTTTCCCTTTACCCTTATCCAAAGGTTTAACAAGATTTGGTTGTGTGGGTTTTCCAGACATAACTTGTTTGACAACATGCTGATTTTGTTGTCTTGGTGGTCCTACTTTAGGTCTGATCAACTGAGAACGAAATCTGATAACGTGTCCAGGAACACCACACTCAAAGCAAACTCTGTTATCTTTTTGATGAAAATGTTTGGGTTTAGAAAAAAGACTGATTGTTTTGTTTAAAAACATTTGTTTTGGTCTTGTTCTGCTTAAAACCCAAACCTTTTTTCCCATTAGAAACAAGATTGTCAATCTTGTTAGACACACATGCTTCATTTTTTTTTGAAGCCTTCACAAAACCTAATTCTTGATATATTTTTTAAGATGAAATTGGGTCACCCTTCATGACTGCAGGTGTCTGATTCTGAGCAGCGATACCATCAGATGAATAATCAGATGCCATGTGGGTGAGGATTATGAGGATGTCTTTGGTTGTTTGCACTGTCTTGCAAAGTGTCCCTTCTCCCCACAATTGTAGCAAGTACCAGATGCCATGTCAAAGCCAAATTTTGAATCCTTATTCAAGTTGATGTCTTTGCTAGTCTTTTTCACAAAATCCTTTGCTCTTCTCACAGCACTAGCTAGAGCCCACATGATATCAATCCTCTCCATGTCATCTGGGTTTATCTGAGAATAATCATCATTAGTCAGATAAGGATTGCCAATCTGTCCTGCTACTAAACCATCATAGGAGCTAACAAGAGTAGACTGAAGACACATATGCTTCTTAGCAACCTCTAAAGTCACTTTATCAAACTTTTCTATCTTCAGACTGGTGACTGGTTGACTACTTTCTTTTTGAGAGCTGGATGATGAAGATGATTGACTGAAATGAATCTGATTGGAAGATGGAGCTTCAGTAGTCTGAGAGACAAAAGCAGTCTTCACTGGTGCATGAGAAGTGGCTCTCTCTACAGTAGGAGTAGAATAATACAGTGAAGGGTCCTGAACTTGAGCAACTCTCTTAGCCTTCCACTTGTTCTCAATTTCCTGCTCTTTCTGCTTTAAAACCATAAGAAATGACTCCCACTTTGGAGGTAGAGCATATGCTAAGCACTGAATATTCTCCTGAGTTGTAGTCTTGACCTGATGATTAAACAGCTCACTCAGAAGATGGTAGAATCTTGCAATCAGATCATCCAGTGACTCGTTTCCCACATACATGAAGCTGTTAAATTCCTTCCTTAAAGCTTTTGACTTGATGTTCTTCAGTGCATCATTTACCTCGTATCTCTACTGTAAAGCATCTCATAAAAACTTAGAACATGTGAACTGTCTGAACTGATGAAAGATATCAGTTGTAATGGACTGGGTCAGAATAGCATAAGCTTTCTTCTCATAATCATATAGCTTCCTCTGTGGTTCAGTCATCCGTGTGACTAACATTGGAGTCCCATCTTCATTCAGAGGTCTTAGATAACCACTCTCTATCATCATCCACAAGTTGGTATCAACACCATTGATGTGGATTTCAAATCTGTATTTCCAGTGGGGATAATCATCTAATGAAAGCAGCTTGGGAGCTTTATTAGAGTGTCATGTCTCAGTCTCAATGAGCAATAGTGTCTGAATAAGATGATTCTGGTTCGCCATCAAAGCTAAGTCCTCCATAAAGTCAAGATAAAAAGTGTCCAACACTTAAAAACATTGTGACATCTGATGGCCGAATGTCAACACTTAGGCCAAACGTCGGGGACCGAATGTATTTGATATTGGCGAATGAACTGTGTCTGGGGAATGACTTGAGCAGAATGGATTTATAGCCGAATGAGATACTCAGAAGGAAAACTAGGACCGAACGAATGAATATGGCGAATGAGTGGACGACTGACTGAACCTATTCGGTGAAAGAGTAGGCGAAAGGGAGCTATTCGGCGAATGAAGCTGATTCGGGCGAAAGAGGGTGATTCGGGCGATCTATTCAGTCGGGTAGTTCATTCGGACTACCTGGGTTTTCAGCTGCAAAAATCACGATAACTTTTGATCTAGACCAAATCTATGCACCTAATTTGGTACCGAACATCAAGACATGATTACCAACCAATTGGAAAGAACTATTTGACAAAACACCCACAAAAACCCACAAGTTTGCAATGAAACAGTAATTTGAAGGGTAAGAAACTTAGGGTTTTTGCAAATCTCGAACACCCAATCTCTGATTCAATGATTTAGAATGGAAATCGAGCAGAATCAGTAGCCAAATCTCTGATACCACTTTGTAGGACCTACTAGGAGCCCGGAAACAACCCGGTTCCAATGGAGATCTGCTCGACAACCTCTGGAATAGTGCGGAATCCTATTCCAGGGTTTTCCAATCGAAACCAACAGCACCCGTGGTGATCCAAAGGTGAGGGATGAACGTTTGATGCAAGATAGAACACCACGGGATTAGAATCTAACTTGGATAGGCAATAACCGCTCAAAACTTCTAGGGTTTGACGCTAGAATGCTCTGGGAAGAATGAGGGCTCGGGAAAGTTATGTTTGGATATGTTTGAACTGGTATATATAGACTATACTCATTCGGTGAATGGCTCAGCCGAATGAGCTTGGTTCGCCGAATGAGTCATGAGTATGACTCATCCGATCGCCCTAGTCATTCTGTAGGCGTTCATTCGGCCGAATGACTTCATTCTTAGAGTCATTCACCCGAATGGGTCTATATGACATATCAATTCAAAGTTAAACATAATCAAACACATATAAAATAAAATAAACATTAAGAACAGTATAGAAATACTAATTTCATTAATGACATAAACTTTATACATCAAAAGATCATACAAAACTGAACTAGGGACATTTCGTGCACCAACAGCAACTATGGAATAAAACGGATCGTCAAGTCAAAGTTCAATGGAATCATCTTAAAGTTTAAGACGCCACCTGGGAAATGGAAGAGGAAATGAAGATATTGTATCCCCATTTGTTCGATATGTAGCAAGGCAGGTTTCAGGACGAAACGTATAGTAAGGAGCGGAGACTTGTATCAACCCAACTTTTATATGCAAGATAATTGAACATACGAGTGGGTAACGGATAATTAACTTGAAGGAAAGAGATGAAAAATAAACTGAATAAAAGATCACGAAATGGAGTACTCGAACACTACTTCGTGAACTCCATTTCAAGTACCAACTTAGTGAACCTGTCCTATATATAGTTGTGACTTGGGAAACGTGATCACCTTTAACTAGAATCACTCTCTCTCGAGTACTCGAAGTTGACAAGTTCAGGAACTGCAAGAAACAACTTTTGCTCAATCAACAGGAGGAGGAAACACACGAAAATCTACAGGAAGGTTCATCAAATATCAAGTAAGTTTTAGATGTGAGAAAGTTATGATTTTTATACAAAAAGGAACTTATGGATAAAGCTGGCACCTTTATGCATAAAGTTCATTCCTTTTTATTTTCTAGATGTTGGTAAGACCATTATGCACCTAGAACTAGCTCCCCGAGTCTTCGATAGTTTTCTAAGATGTTCTATGAAGAACAGAACGGTATTCGAAGAATACACAATCTAAGAGTATCCGAAACCCCAAATTCGTGAAACCAAGATTCGTGAACTCTATGTTCGTGAACTTGGTTTCATGAACTTTGGTTTTTCATGAAAAAAATGGGTTTCGTGTACTTTTGTACTTCATGAACATCATGAATTTCGGGTACTTGAGGTCTTAGGAACTTTGCCAATTTTCAGAACTGTGTGCAAGTTCGAATACTAGGGCTAGTTATGTAAACGATAACAACTCAGAAAAAGTTCTAAGTGTAAGGGACGGAAAGAAATGATATGATGCGATGATGTACTAGACAAGGCGATTCAGTTTTGGAAGATAAGAGACACTCAAATTTCAGGTTATGGCCATGATGCTATGATACTGGGAGATTATGATTATGCATGACTATGATAATATGCTAGCACAACATGTTTATGATGCTATGCTTTTATGATATTATGATGATAGGATGCTAGAATAACATGATGATGATGGTATGATGTTATGATGATATGATGTTATGATGATACGATGCTAGCATGACATGATATGATGCTATGATGCCATGATGTGATAAGAATGCTATGATGATATAAACGATGCTCCCATACTTGTTATGGGGTAAGTATGATGATGCTCCCATATTCGTTACTGGGTAAGCATGATGTTGCTCCCATATTCATTATGGTGATGGTCCCATACTCGTTATGGGGTAAGTATGATGTTGTTCTCATATTCATATGGGGTAAGTATGCTGATGCTCCCATACTCGTTATGAGGTAAGTATGATGATGCTCCAGCACTAGCACTTGGAATTATGGATCTGCTAAACGCTTCGGCGAGTCAGATCAACGTTATGGAGCCCTGTGCTAGTATAAGCCCAGTGTTTACGATCTGTATCAGTTGTTGTATGATTATTATGTGGGATGGTTATGTATGATGAGAAATGTATGATGTTTTCAGAAAATGATGTTTTAACTCACATGATGTTTACGATGTTTTATAAAAACTAGAACTCACCAGCGTAAGCTGACTTTCAGTATGTATGTCAGGTTGAAGTACATGTTGAAAGGAATGAAAGAGCTCATGGCACACATCTAGAAGAAAGAGTGCTTTTTGATTTAACAAACTATGTTAAATTCCGCTGCATGATTATGAAAGTTTTTGGTTTAAGAACTATGTGATGATGATGTAAACCCAACTCTAGGAGGTACCCGGGCTCAGGGCCTCTCATATCCCTATCATATCCTCATGTTTTCAGGTGAATATGGAAATTCTTGATTTTAGTAATGAAATCAGGTTCCCTTCTATATCCGTAGGAATTTCAGTTCCTACAAATCCAACCAGGATCAGAGATTTTGCAGTTATCTCTTGTTAATGAATATTCTTCCTTTTAAGTGTCTCCAATTGGACGATATTCAGAGAGATTCCTCCGTATGTAAGTATCGTGTGGACATATTGGTTAGCTACATACAATCCCGATCTTGTTCCTCGAAGGATACCACTGTCTAGCTGGCTAAAGTTGATGTCCTTGTTGGTCTCTCTCCATTCTCCATTTTAGCCTCCTTGGCATCTATTCTAATTGTATAATAAGAGGTAACACAAATGTCAGATACCATAGAAATAAAATTTATTAGCTTGGAATCTCTAGGTGGGGATGCAACTCTTCCATCGGAATCCTGCTTTCTTTGTTTCTTCCTTTCGAGTAGTTTTTGAGATAGCACTTGCCTAGAAGATAGCTGATTTCCTTTTTCAAAGTGATGCAATCCTCTATCACATGACAAAAATCTTCATGGAAGGCACATCATTTGGACTTATCTTTTGATCCCAACTTCTTCACCCTGGGAGGCAATCTAGCTTTTTCTCCCACATCTTGTATTGTACACATTAGTTCACGATTATTAACAAAAAAACAGGAAGTGAATATGCTTGTATATTATTCTTCGTCCTCATCTTCGTCCAAAAAATTGATCTTGTGGTTGTAATACTTGTAGTATGACTTGGACTTGATGGATTTTTTGGAAGGTGAGTCCAACATCCTTTTGCCTTGATCGTTAGGAGGTGTTGTATTGATCCTTTTTTGGATTTCTTTGTCACTCTCCAACCTGATAAACCTTAGTGCTCGATTCTTAACATCATCCATGTTTATGCAAGGATACATCACAAGGTCTTCATAAATGATAAATTTCGTTGTAATACCATCTTGAATGCTTGAACAGTTGTAAAAATGTCAAGATTAGGGATATCCAAGTCTTCTTTGCCAAATTTATTGACATAGCTCCTGTTGGACTCTGTAGTTCCCTGTGATATCCTGTACAAATTACTGGTTAGCCTTTCAAATGTTCTGCTGCAAGAAAATTGATTATTCTACATGTTAATCAAATGAGCCAAAGATGTAGTCAAATTAGGAGGAACATTTAGCAGCCATTTCAGAGTTGCCCCTGTCAATGTAAATTCAAATCCCTTGCAAAAGCATGCTTCCTTTACTAGTGCTGGTATAGGATTGGTATCCATTCTTTCCCTACATTGTGCCACGTGTTCCTTAGGGTCAGTAGTTCCATCATAAAGCTTTAGGTTGGGGATCTAAAATATTTTTGGGATTTCAACATCATTGACAGGTAAAGATAATCTGGAGATCCTCTGAGTTATTGCAGGAACCTCCGGGATAGGCTTCACTACTCCCAAAAAACTTGAGATCATATCTTTGAGTTTCCATATCTCCTTAGCAACTTGGTGGTTATTCCGGTTTCCTGCGCGGAACCAAGTTTAGTAGTATCAATACGTGAAAAATTACAAGGGTTACCCATAGCAGGAGTCTGGTATGAAGATCCCGGGATATTAGTAATATTTCGAGATAATCTCAGGTCTTGGGATCCTAACAGAATTCTGAGATTGGATTGCATAGGGATAAAGTATCCGGAATGATTTCCAGGTGTCCTTGATGTCCCGAAATCAAGGATTCTTGGTGCCAATGGAGTAGAAATTTTGACTTGCTTATCTTCTCAACCTTCAAAGTCTCCTTTTCCATGAGAAGCCTTTGAATCATCCTCTGTTGATCCATCCTCTATTGTTGAACCTGTTGAAACATATTCAAAATCTCATTGTTAGAAATAAGTACAAGAATCTGTGAGAGAACATTCTCAGCGACAAACGTTGTCTTCTTTCCGAAGCTTTCTGGCTTCTTTTGGGAGAATACAAGAATCTGCGAGGATACGTTGGAAGTAGTAGTAGAAACTATAGGCAAGGTGGAAGTCGACTTTTATTGAGAAGTCATTTTTGATTGTAACTTTGAGAAAACTGTTAATCAAATAGGATTTTGATTATGAAAAGCCCAATTTTTCCCCACGATGAGCATCAAATTTTTTCGGGTAAAAATTAACTAGTTTAATTATTAGCAAAACCGAATTAGTAAAATATGGTTTTGTGCTTTATACTCTGAAAAAAGTTTACGTGTAAGTTTCGAGAAAATCATTTCTAATGATTCCTAGGAATATTGGAAATAAGAAAGAAAATAAATGAAAGACACACGGGATTTATAGGATGAATGCCTTAATCACTTATGATTTCCGGCATAAAAACCTCGAGAGGTGATGATTGTTACTCTGCCTTGTTTATAATTAAATACTTGTTAGTACCCTGATAGCATTAGCCTCAAATGTTGAATTAGAGATTGAAGATAGTTGCTGATTTGCAGTGAAGACTTATGTTTTGATAGTTTATTCTAATGTAATTTCTTTGTTAATAGTAGTTTGTTTTTGTTTTTCTAGTTTTGTAGTTGTTTAGTTTGTAAATAGTTTAAGTGTTATATTGATACTAATAGTATCGACAACTCTACTACTGTCGATACTATTAGTATTGATGGTTAATATTAGTATTGATACCAGCGATACTATCAATATGGATGGTACTGTTTGATGAGTCTATAAATAGTTCATTTTGTCGAACTTAAAGGAAGAATTTGAGAGAATTTCATTCTAGTTTCTTGTACATGATTCACTCTGAATATTAATACAAGAACAATTCTATGATTTCATCTTTATATTTTCATCTATTTTACGCATGACTCTTGAATTGGATTTTGCACAATTCATTATGTTTGATTGATATTATTAGATCCTATCAAATTACAGGACCTACGTACTAAATGAGAAATACAAAGAAGATGACAACTATTGATCGGTTCTAAATTAGTGTGTAGTTGAAGAGAAATGTTGTAATTATCGAGAGTGTAGAATGTGTGTTCCTATCGATCAATGCCTCAATATTTATATATAAAACGATTACAACGACTATTTCCTAATCGTTCCTAATATCCGGCTACAATCTCGACTACATCCTAGACTTCTTCAGGTGACCATTACCAGTACCACTTAGTCCACGATTAAATATGCTAAAAATTCCATGATCAGATCTTTAGGAAAATCCGTTAAGACCGGCTTGACCTACAGGCTTAACTCAAAAAAAAGAAGACTACACATTTAAATTACAAATAAATAATATCAATAATAAACCTTCCATGTATGCGCTTCAAATAATTAAATGCGAGTTTACGAATACGTTCAAATATTCCTGTGTATTCATGATGATTCTTAATCCCAAAATATTCCTAATGAAAAAAAATTTTATGCTAAACATATATATATATATATATATATATTAACTACTTCTTTAATTTTTTTCACTTATATTAACCATTCAATGTTTTATTCTTTCAGTCTCGTGTAATACATGAGTTTTTAAATAAAGTTATGTTGTATCATGAAATCTTGTTGAGTATTCAACTGTTAGACTCGTTTGCTAAGAACAAGCTAGAACTCCCTCTCAAGTCAAGAATCTGGTGTCCAGCTTGTTTTCTAAGTCTTGTATTTATAGTGAAATTAGAAATAATAATACAAGTAATATTGGGAGAACAAATCCATATATTTCAGGGAATGTTGAGATATAAATACCTAAACATTAATACATCGTGGATAAGAATGAATATGACAAACAACTGACATTTATAGACTCTGATATAAGACAAAATTACATAACTACGGATTAAATTCAACAACAACTAAAGGAGTAAAAACCTAAGACTAAACCCTTATGTGGTTCTTCAGTCTTTAGTCTTCAGTGGTTTTCATTCGTGGCTTGCTTTAGAGCCCTTTCTGCATTTTCTTATCTGTGGTTATTCTTTAGCTGATCAGTTTTTGTCTTCCAGTGTTTTATTAATTCAGCACTTGTGGTCCCGTGGTTGTGCTCTGTGGCTTGCATTTGTCTTTCTAGTGGTGGTCTTCAGTGTTAGACCAATCAGTGGTTAACCATAACAGCTGAGAAGTTGTTTAGGATTCATCAGTCCTTGTTTTCCAACAATCACCCTCTAGACTGATGAAGCGATAACCGTTTATTTCTTTTTCGTTGGGAATTTCAAGTGTAATTGACCTTTTAGGTCAAGCAGTGTTGGTGCATGTAATGTCCCTAGTTTTGTATTTTGTATGACTTTGATTGTATAAAGTTTATATCAGTAATGAAATCGGGTATTCTGTATTGTTCGTTTATGTTTATTTGAGTTTAATGTGCTTAATCATAGTTGACTTTGACTTTATCTATGATACAGACCCATTCGTGCCAATGGTACCTACGAATGAGTCCTTTCATATGAATGAACGACTAGCGAATGACTGAGGCGAACGAATGAGTCACTCGCATGACTCATTCGGTTGACCAGCTCATTCGGCTGTGCCTTTCGCACGAATGAGTGTTTCGCACAACTCATTCGGCCGAATGAGTTCAGCCTATATATATAGACCTGCAAATAGAATGTTTTATATCACTTCTCTGACCCCTGAACCTTCCCTGTCATACTCCTAGGGTTTTGAGCCGCCATCCCCTCTCCAACTTCGTTTTCTCATCCTGTGGTGTTCGATTTTGATCAAAACGTTGACTCTGCATCATTGGATTGCCACGGAGCTTGGTGATTTCGATTGGAAAACCCTAGAATGAGATTCCGCACTATTAAAGGGCCTGCCGAGCAGAATCCGCAAGGAACCGATTGGTTTCCAAGGGTTTCATAGGTCGTACAATTAACATTAAGCCAAATGAAATGATTAAAAATTTTAGGACTAAATTTGTTAACACTGATGTTGAGGTTAAAAATAAATATCTTAAAACCAAATTCTTCTCCTTTGAAAGAAAATGCGTACAAGGCACATTCCATAATCACAAGAAAGACGGGTTCAGAGTTAAATCCTAACTATGAACCTGATGTTCTAAGTGGGTCATCGGAACAAGTCTCCACAATTTCATCTCATGGTTAAAGTGATTGTGATATAAAGCCTTTTGACCCAAAAGAGTTCAATCAAAAGGTAAGTTGTTATGCATGTGGGAGACCTGGCCACATTGCCAGACACTGTCTGCACATGCCCACATAATTCTTCTATTGGAAGAATCAGAAGGTCACACCTAAGGCAAATCTAGTTAGTAAACCATTGTGGACTGAACAATCCTCCAAGACTAAGGTGAAACTGTAGGTCCGTGGTTAGGATCTAAATGATCTGGTATGACATAACACTAAGTGCGGAATCCATAGAGTTATGTTTGAACAATAAATGAAACAAGTAGAGTAAGAACAAATCAATGAAACAAATCCACTCCTTGTGTATTAATTTCTAGAATTCAGTTAGTACAATTAGAGAGAATTACAAAATTCAGAAATCAGAATTATGCACAAAATCGATACAAGTAGCATCGACACTAACCTATTTATAGGCATTCCATCGATACTATTAGTATCAATGGAGCAACACTTAGTCAATTTACAAAGTTCAAAAACAAAACAACTACAAACTAAACAAAATAACATTATACTAAACAAATACAAATACAATAACATAAAGATCTTCACTTGAACTCAGCTACAATCTTTAGTCTTCAATTCAACAATTGAAGCTGATACTAACAGAAACCACAGAGAAAAACTCAGAATCATCACACTGCCAAAAAGACCAAAAAGACAAAGCAAAATCAAAATGGTTTTCACAAACATAAGAAAACAAGAATTTTTCAGTCTAAAGTTAAATCACATTGGAAAAGTAAACCACCAGTAAAACCAATTGATTCTGCAGTGTGAACAAGCCCATTAGTGTGACCAAGTGCAAGGACAAAGGTAAAGACAACACCAAAGTATCTAAAGTGCCTAAATCTCTAAAGATTTGGGTACCAGTTTCTCATTAAACTTGTGTATATTGTGCAGGGACGACCAAATATGCTAAAGAATGTTTGGTATGTTGATAGTGGTTGCTCCCAGCACATGGCTGGGGATTTTTCTCAGTTACACGAAGTCACACCGTTTAATGGAGGTTATGTCTCATTCGCTGGAGACAAAGGTGGGAAGATAAGCATGAAAGGAACAGTGACGAATGGAACTTTGAGCTTTGTATACTGCATGGAGTAACTCAATCACAGTTTGTTAAGTGTCTCCCAAATCTGGGACAAAAGCTTCTCAACTCATTCACAAACAAGGAGTGTCATTCCAGAAAACTAGATCCTGATGAGAACTCCAAGGATAAACAATGCCTACATCATCAATATGAATTCAGATTCATTCACTGTAAATACTTGTTTGTTTTCAAAGGCATCGGAGACTAATTGTCCGTTGTGGCATCACCGGTTGGGTCATGTTAATCTGAAGAATCTCAACAGATTGGCCAAGGGAGACCACATGATTGGACTTCCTTCAAAGGACTTCTCTTCCATAGAGAAGTACATCGCATGGGCCAAGGGAAGCAATATAAGAGACCCCACAAGCCTAAACTGTACAACTCAATCTTATCCATTCTGTAACTTCTTCACATGGATCTATTTGGACTAGCCAACGTCATAAGCATTAGGAAGAATTCATAATGTCTTGTGATCACATATGACTATACTAGATTGACTTGGGTCTTTTTTCTTGCTAAGAAGGATGCAACAATAGAGATTTTGAAGAATTTCGTCACCTTGATGAGAATCAGAAGAACTTGAAGGTGATGGTGATCAGAACTCATAATGGCACAGAGTTTAGGAATCAAACTCTTGTTGACTATTGCGATGAGAAAGGGATTGCTCGGCAGTACAGTGTCGCTCTTACACCTAAGCAAAACGGAGTAGCTGAGAGACGTAACAGAACGCTTATCTAGGCTACCAGAACCATGTTGTTTGAGTCAAAACTGTAAATCTTCATCTAGGCAGAATCTGTTAACACATATTGCTATGTTCATAACCGATTCGTAGTTAACAAGCGCCACCTGAAGACTCCCTATGAGATTTTATTCAACCAGAAGCCAAAGGTCGGTCATTTCAAATCTTTTGGATGCCACTGCACTCTACTCCACACTGAGCCCAATCACAAGTTTACTTTGTGGGCTATTCTATTAAGAAAGCTGCATATCGCGTCTACAACAAGAGCACAAGGCAGATTGTGGAGTCATACTACATTGACTGGAAAAAAGTTGAATCACATTGATGCTAGTTCAGGTCCAAACTGGCTATTCCAATATAATCATACTTTTGAGCCTTTTAATACTACTTTTGAGAGTGCAGGGCCCACTGAACAAAAAGACAGCTTTTACCGGAGTGTTGACATGGACTATCGGGTATACTATGTTCCATGTGACCCGAAGCTTTTGAGTATTGACCCACCAGGCATGTATCAGCGAGCCCAACCAATCAGTGAAGTTATCCCATCGGATCCAGAGACTACTCAGCCAGTTCAACCGACATCACAGACAAATCAAACATTTTCCTCTTCCCACCAGACATTTATTAATCCACTGTTCTTAGAACACATCCCTGAAGAACATTGTATGAATAACGATGAAGATCAGCTAACTCACATTAGCAATTTACTTGACAACTTAGCTGTGGAGGAAGTACCCACTACAAGCATCAACAAGAATCATCTAGTGGAGAATATTATTGGACCGCTTTCAAAAGGATTTCTTACCAGGAGTAGACCTATTTTGGCTCAAAGAGCCTTATCTGTAGGAACTCTCACACGCAACCAATCAGGTCCAATTAATTCTTGTTTATATTCTTGCTTTATTTCACAGGTAGAACCCAAGAATATGAAGATGGCTCTTAAGGAATCAAGATGGGCTGAAGTGATATGAGAAGAACTCATGCAGTTTTAGAAGCTCTAGGTGTGGAATCTGGTTCTTTTCCCCAAGGGGGAACTGCCAATTGGAACCATATGGGTCTTCAGAAACAAGCGGGATGATTGAGGTGTTATCATCAAAAATAAAGAGAGGTTGGTAGTTCAAGGCTTCTACCAACAAGAGGGGATTGACTGCGAGGAGGTCTTTGCATCGGTTACAAGACTTGAGGCAATTCGCATCTTCTTGGCCTTTGCATCCTACATGAACTTCACAGTCTATTAGAAGGATGTGATGACAACTTTCCTATATGGAAAGGTCAGAGAAGAGATTTACGTATATCAGCCTCCCGGGTTTGTGGATTCGCAGTATCCCGACCATGTCTACATGCTAGACAAAGCCCTGTACGATCTTCCTCAAGCACCTAGAGCGTGATATACTACACTTATAGACCATCTTCTAGCCAATGGATATACCCGTGGAGCAATAGATCAGAAATTTTTTGTTTGCAAAGAGAAGGATGACTTGATTCTAGTCCAGATCTATGTGGATGACATCGGTTCCACGAGCTCGGTGCTGTGTAAAGAGTTTGAAGCCGTGATGAAGAAAAAGTTTCAGATGAGTGCAATGGAGGGAGATGACCCTCTTTTTAGGTCTCCAGGTAGAGCAAGATCAAAAGGGGGTGTTGATTCATCTGGACAAGTACTTGACTGACATACTTACCATGTTCAACATATTGGACTCCAAGCTCTCCTCCACTCCTATGGTTGCTCGTCATGTCTTGACTTCGGATTCAAATGGTGAAGATGTTGATCCACATCTTTACAGATCGATGATTGTCTCACTGACATATCTCACCACTCCTATGGTTGCTCGTCATGTCTTGACCCGAAGGCATCTCATCTGATTGCTGTTAAGAGGATCTATCGCTACCTTTCTAGCAAACCTCGTCTCGGTTTGTGGTATCCCAAGAACTCTGAGTTCAAATTATTTGCTTACTCTAACACTGATTATGGAGGTTGTAATTTAGACAGGAAGTTAACCACAGGTGGATGTCAGTATCTGGGAGATCGCATCGTGTCATGGAAATGAAAAAAGCAAACCATAGTGTCTACGTCCACTGCAGAAGCTGAATATGTCGCTGCTTCAAGTTGTTACTCTCAGGTCATCTGGATGCAACATCAGCTTCTCGATTATGGTGTGAATTTTCTTGACTCTCCTATTTACTGTGATAATGAAGTAGCCCTTCAGATCGTCAAGAATCTGGTACAACATTCCAAAACTAAACACACCGAAATCCGGATTCACTTTATCATGGACTGTTTCGAACGTTAGTTTAGCCTTCTTGAAAAGGTCCACATATATGACAATCTTGCGGATATGTTCATTAAACCGTTAGATACAGCTCGCTTCCACTACTTCCTCGCCTCACTCAAACTAATAAGTTTTCATTAAAACAGTTTTTGTAAATACATTAAAATTTGTGTTTTGTTTTATTTAATTTTTATATCACAAATTTAATGGGAGAAAATTTACAAAAAAAATTTCAGTTTTTGAGTCTGTCTATAAGTGTAGGGGGAGTAAAATACATAACACAAAAATATTTTTGGTTTATTGAGTCAATTAAAAGAAAAGTACAAAAAGATTTTGTTTTTCAAACGTGTAAGAAAAATACCAAAAGATTTTGTTGGACAGTCAGGTAAAGTGGTTCAACAGGAAGTGAAATGATTTCTGACACTCAGCAATTCACTATCTTATTATTACTTCTTAGGAATAACAACTTTAGATAAATATAAATCACTAAGGAATAAATACATGTTTTCCAATAAGAAGATTAGATATGATCACTCCAAAATTTAAAAATAAATAAGTAAGAAGTTTTGGTGAAATCAGATAAACCAGACAAATGCAATAAATATTTGACCTTTTCTAGAAATCTTTAAGTCAAAATAAGATTGTGTTTTGATAAACTAGAAATTGTTTTGTGAAAAATCGGGTATTTCTATGTTTTGTGGAAAAAAGAGCGGAAAATACTTACTGAAGCATCATCTATTTTGCTTAAGAAAAGACCTAGATGTGTGACGTTCAGACCAATGTGTCTGCAGATCAGTAAACTAAACGATGCCAATGCGCACAAAGATGAAAGAATCGCTTCTGGTTCTTGATTCTAAACTGATGGATCTGTTCTTTCTTTTCTCATCTTAAAACTCTGTCAGAACGTTTTAAGTTCTTTAAAACACAATCAAGTTTTGAAGCAAAAGATTTCGCAATATTGATAGGTTGCATGTAGAACTGGATAACACGTTTAATTGCCCATAAACTTCCCAAAAGAATTCTAGAAAAACCATTAGGTGTCTGTAGAAAATTATTATAAGGTGGTCAAATTTCTGATAAAGATTTGATCCCACAAAATCGACCCGACTTAACCTTGAACTCGTCCAAAGTTCACGAGTTTATTTTATTTTATTTTATTTTATTTTATTTTATTTTATTTTATTTTATTTTATTTTACTCAGAAAATTTGTATAATAATACTTCAGTAAAATGTATTCGAAATCAGAGTACACGAAGTATATGTACACAAAGGAAGTACACGAAGTACTTCGTGTACTTCCCTTCGTCTATATAAGCTTCGTGAACTCTCTCATTCGATTACCTTGACTTCGTGAACTCCCAGACTCCTCTCCTATGCAATTTTTATTTACAGAGCTCTCTAGACTTTTCTACTCTGGCCATAATATAGATCACCATAAAACATACCTAGGTATAGATTTTTGCTAAGTTTTAACCGATGGAATGAAAGTTATCGAAGAAATTCAAGTTTGAGTATTTTCATTCAATAAACTTTACTATTTTGGTCAATCACTTAAGAAATAGTCCAAATTAAAAGACGGTTTTCGAATATGTTGATCGTTTTTGTATTCCAAGAACTTTGAGACGAAAATTAGCAACTATGGAGCGAAATTAAACAAGTTATGATGGAAATAAAGTTCACGAATTTTTTGGTATCATGAACTTCTGGTTTTCGCGAACTCCGGTCTTCGTCAACTTCGTGAACTTGAACATTTTCGTGAACTTCACTAAGTTTGTGAAATTACTTTAGTTCGTGAACTTAATGACTTTCGTGAACTTCATTTTTAACTTTTGATTTTCGATTTTTTAATTTTTAGTTTTTAATTTTTAATTTTAACTAACTTAGTCTGTTTATTTTCATATGGATTCAGAACTACGTTTTGTGCCGGACCACAATATGGTCTCTTTTCTGGGTAACCCTGTAGAGCAGCACAACTTGTTCACATCGATAGTGCACAGACTAAAACTGTCACTGGTCAACTTCGCCATTATGGACTGTCCCGTTATTATTTCCAGCTTCATTTACTATTTCTAGAACTCTGTTACAGAGGATACCGACGCCAACAGGAATACATGCCTGATCGGGAAGGTGCAAGGCCAGCCTGTGATTATTACCGAGCAGTTTGTCCGTGAGTGTTTACAGTTCGGGGATAAAGAGGCAGATTAAGTTGAATTAGAAAACGAGCTCATCCACAACACTCTGCTCCGGATGGGTTATGAGGGACTTTATCCTCAGAGAAGAAGCTGTTACAACCTTACAGGAGATACCTTGCACGCGTGGTTACACAATGCTTATCTGGAACAAATGGTGGTTATGATGTGCTTAACTAAACACTGAGTTCCTGCACGGTCACCATATCCCTGAGATTTGACTTCAACTTCTCACGCATGATCTTCAAGGATATGTATGATAATAACAAGCACGAGAGGAAGGAGAGGTTTCTAGCTTTTCCCAAGTTCATATCATCATCAACAAAAAACACCAAAACCCCGTCCCTACTGTTGGCATGCTGCAATTGAAGAGAATGAACCATGATATTTTCTCATACATGGAAATGAAAAAGCAAGGCAAGAAGTTGTTTACTGGAGTAACCATTGGAGAAATTTGGGATATTATTCTCTGGGATAGAGGATAATATCACTGATCACACCACTCCCACAACATTTGTTGCTGAGGAGCATGACCAAGCTCCTGGAGCCACAACTGCACATGTAGCTGACACTAAGAAAGGCCCATCTTTAGACTCCTCAGATGGAGAGACAGAGATTGTAAAGGAGCCAGTGGTCGTCTCTCTGCCATGTGCTCGGGCCACCTCCGATGAAAGGGACCCTGACTATGTCCCTTTACTCGAGTCAACCCCAAAGAAGAAAAGGCTGAAGATGGTCTCCAGGAGGCCAAAACACAGACGCCTGAAGAAGAGGAAGATTTCCAAAGGCACATCTTCTCAGGCAGCACAGCCTCCACCACAAACCACCCAACCACAGATCACAAAACCACCTCACATTACCCAACCACCACATATATCCCAACCACCACATACCACTCACACCACCCAACTACCATCACCTCCACCCAAACAAACCACAACACCTCAGTCTCCTTCACCACTTAACTTCTCCGAACCTCCATCCACACATAACGCCAAAGTTTACTAATGAAAGTCTCCAATGGACACTCCTTCTCCCTATGTGCCTAAATTCGTCCCAATAAACTTGGAGTGGCTGCAGGAAAGAGTGTTCATTTTGGAACAAGACTCTAGCACAAAGACATTGCTGATTGACAATCTCCGGGAATGCATGATCCAATTTACTGAGCACGTCAACAAACAGAGACTTGACATCAGCTTTCTGAAGAAAGAAATTGCAAAGCTGAGAAAAGAGATTGAAGCTCTCAAAGGGGCCACGCATGCTGATGAAGAAAAGAAAGAAGATAAGGACAAGAAGGATGAAGATGATGAGAAGAAGGATGATGATGATGATGAGCCTAAAGATGATAAAAAGAAAGAAGGTAATGATGATGGTGACAATGATGACAAGGGAGATGGTCAAGGCAAAGATGATAAAAAGGATGACAAGCTCGATGATGACTAGGGAGGTGATGAAAAAAGGAAATCCCTCCTCCAGCAAGCCCATGACGAATTCGATGATTATTTTTCTGGAGATGTACCTGAATGACTTATCGTTGAAGGGCTGGGAGAGGATATGTTCAATGATGTATCCATTGATTCAGTTTTTGATGCTATATGTGATCAAGAGCTTGGAGAGGTTCCCGGATCTTCTTCAAGAGCATCTAAGGTGACGAGCCAGAGAACATCATACTAGAGAACATCTCCACTGATCCATATGTAGAATATTTGTATGCTCACAAATATGTCCATTCTCTAGGAATGGAAGTCACCTCTCTCGATACTATGATAGAGAGTTGGTTCGATAAGAAACATGATTATACCCCCACTCCCGTAGACGTCCAGAAGACTTGGATTTCTCCAAGACCTGATGATGATGTGGAGAATCCTATGTACATTTACACTGCTAGCTCCAAGGACTTATTTGCAGTCCGCAACGATAGATCCAGAGTCGTTTGTTGGATGTATGATAAGGAGAAGCAGCTGTATTTGGTGAGAGATTCAACGGCAAACTAGAGTACTTCAAAAGGCCACAGGATTTGTAATCACTGCCGAAGATTGATCTGTGGAGCATCAACAATGTTGTATTCAAGAATATATCAAAGACAATCATATTTGCCAAGTTTCTCAAGGATCAATGAGACAAGGACTTCCCTTCTATGAAGTCAGCCAAAGGAAGAACATCTGTTTCCAAATACATTCTGAATCCTGTCATGAAGCAACCTTGGGACTATACCAAGTATTCACCTCCCAGCATAGAGAAATCAGTCCAAGTTCACTTGAGGGTTCCCGATAACTCGCTCAAGGACTTCCAGTTTTGGTATTTTGAGGAAGTTACATTTGGAGAAGTTATTGTGAGAGATTTAGACGACTACTTCATTCTCGACCCCATGGATCTGCTGAAGTTTGGGAAAGATGATATGATGGTGTTGCACAAGAACCCTATAGGCGCCTTTAGTGGATACGACCAGGAAGCCAAGCCTTTTACAAAGGTATTTGCATTGGCTATAGCTCACAAGTTATGTGCTGGATCTGGTCCTCATCTTGCTACACTTAGTATCGGTTGATTTCATCAGTCTAGGGGGAGTTTGTAGAGCCCAACGAGAAGAGAAAGACTAACAAAATCAACTCTAGACAAGATGAAGACCAAGTTTTGTATTTCCGTTTACTTTACATTTCATCTATTTTGATTTTCGTGTACATAGGAAAACATGTGCTCCTAGACTAGTATAAATAGACGTACAGTATACTGGTCTAGATTCAGAATCCTGAGGCAGAGCACTTCTAGCCGTATTAGAGTTGTATCTGTAAAGTTCACGACTTTTGAATAAAAATTAACTTTTCTATCTTATCTCTATCTTCAATACTGGATTCCGCACCTCATAGAAGGATTTCGTGCTACAGCGGAAGAAGAGAAGTCTTCCTCAAATGGATCAGACAAGTATGTTTCACACAAAAAATCCAAGCTTGGGACCAACAATGGCCACATGGGTGATATTAATCAGACAGAAACTTTTAATAATTCTACCACATCTGATCTGTAGGCTGGCAAGACTAAGCGACTGGCCTCACTCGTGTCAATAGCTGGTGACAGATAGTTCTGAAGACAAGTGAAAACTTGGGATTACAAATGAATAGGGATAAATTGAAGACATTATGGTTTGACTTGGTGTTGACCATAATGTGGTCCCATTTATTCTTTATTCATCAATTGTTGGAATACATAAAATGAGTTGACTGTCACTTCTAGCTTAGAAGTGAGTAACAGTAAACTCTACGTTTGAGCATACAAGTAGAATGTAGGTCCCTAACTCGGTAAAGATCCAAACTTTATCAACTAAATCAGAATGAAACGCTTCTAAGATGTGCGGAATCCATGATAGAAGATAGAAATGTAATAGAAAAGTTAATTTCTATTTCAAAAACGTGAACTTTATAGTAACTGCTTCAATACGTCTTGAACAGTTATGTCTCAATAATCCAACCATAGAATAGCATACAGTATGTCTATATATACTACTCTAGGAGTACTCTAACATATGTACATGAACTCAAAAGTACACGAAATTTACATGTACAGGAAAATGCAAAGTTCACTAAACTACAAAACTTGGTCTTCATCTTGTCACGAGTTGATTTTGCCGGTCTTTGTCTTCAGGTTGGGCTCGACAAAATCCCCCTAGACTAATGAAATCAATCAATGGTAAGTGTCACTGAATGAGGACCATCTCTGGCATATAGCTTATGAGCCATAGCCAATGCAACAACTCTGGTGAAAGGCTTCGCTTCCTGGTCATAAGCACGATAGGTGCGTATGGGGTTCTTGTGTAGCACCGTCATGTCATCCTTCCCAAACTTGAGCAAGTCCATAGGCTCTAGAATTATGTAGTCATCTGACTTATCTCTCACAATGACTTCTCCATATGTAATCTCATTGAAGTACCAGAACTGGAAATTCTTGAGCGAATCATCGAGAACCCTCATGTGGACTGGGACTGATTTCTCTGTTTTGGGTGGAGGATACTTGGTATAAATCCAAGGCTCTTTCTTGACCGGATCCAGTATGTATTTGGAGACAGATCTTCTTCCTTTTGCTATCTTCATAATTGGGGAGTCTTTGTCACACTAACCCTTTAGGAATTTGGCAAACATATCAGCCTGACTGTCTTAGGAGAGGTTCAGGAATATGGTGTTGTTAATACATCGAAGATCAATCTTTGGAAGTGAGAAAAAGTCCTTGGGGTCTCTTGAAATATCCCAATATGTCGTTGAACCGTTGACCAAGTACAACCGCTTCTCTTCATCATACATCCAGCAAACGACTCTGGATCTGTCGTTGCGGACGACACATAAGTCCTTAGACCTAGCAGTGTAAGTGACTTCAGGATTCTCCACATCATCGTCTGGTCCTGGAGCAATCCAAGTCTTTTTTACTTCAGTTGGAGTTGGAGTCCACTCCCTTCTCTTGTCAAACCAGCTCTTAATCACAGTCTCAAGAGAGGTGACATCCTGTCCAAGTGCATCGACATATTTGTGAGCATACAAATAGTCTACATAAGGATCGGTGGAGATGTTCATGAGTATGATATTTTCTGGTTCTTCTTCCTAATGTGCTCCTAAGGAAGATCCAGGCAACTCTCCACGGTCTTGTTCACAGACGGCATCAAAGATCCAATCCATAGAGATGTCCTTGAACATATCCCCATATCCTTTGTTCTTCATCTCCTCTCCGAGCCCCTCAAAGTAAAAAACTTCAGGAAGGTCTTCGAATAGATAACTATCAAATTCATTGGAGGGTTTGCTAGAGGAAGAAGGATTCCCTGTATCATCACTGCCCTAATCGTCATGAGGCTTATCGTCCTTCTTACTTGGGCCATCCTTTCCCTGATAATCGTTGTCATCATCATTATCAGCATCGTCTTTCTTGTCATCATCTTTCTTTTCTTCACCTTTCTTTTCTTCCTCATCATCTTCCTTTTTCTCTTCATCCTCCTTCTCTGTTTCTTCTTAATCAGCATGCTAAGCTCCTTCATCCTCCTTTTTCTCTGCTTGTTCAGGTGTTCCACAATCTTCAGCATACCATCTCATATTCTCAATTGTAAGGCTTTTGGTAGCTGAGTCTTGTTCAAGCACAAACACCTTCTCCTGTAGGTATTCCAGATTAACGGGCACATATTCGAGTATATAAGGTGAAGGAGTCTCAAGTGGGGACTTGCCCTTGTCAACCTTGGCTTTCGGTGGTGGTGGAGATTGAGATAAGTGTAGGAGTGTAGGAGATTGAGATGGTGAGGTTGTGTGGGTGAAGGTGATGGTGATGGTGATGGTGATGGTGGTTTTGATGGTTGGGGTGATGGTGGTTTGGATCTGAGGTTGGGTGGTGTGAGGTTAAGTGTTCTATGTGGCTTTGGTGGTTTCTGTGGACTTGTTGGTTTTGGTTTTCTAGGAAATTGGGATGGTTTGGGTGGTTTGTGTAGCATGTATGGTTTGAGTGGTAAGTGTAGGAGTGGTCCCTAGTGGAGGTGGTATAGTCTGAGAAGATGTGCCCGAGATCTTTTGCTTCTTAAGGCACAGGACCCTTGGTCTGCTCAACACCATCTTTAGTCTTCTCTTCTTAGGACTTGACTATGGTGAAGGGATGTAATCGGCATCTCTGGCATTAGAATCTACCCAAGCGTGCAGAGGAGATACGACTACTGGCTCACTAACGGGCTTTGTTTTTCAATCCGAATACTTAGAGGAAGTGGCTTTGTCTGTTTTAGCTTCCTGTGCAGATATGGCAACAGGAACCTGGTCATGTTCTTTGGCCACAAAAACCACTGGAGTGCCTTGATCATCAATATCTTCCTCTAGTCCAGCAAACAGTCTTCCGAATTTCTCCAACGATCTGGCTCCAGTAAAATTCTTCTTTCTCTTCTTATTCATGACCATGTAGGAGAATATATCTTGACTCATCCTCTTCAAGGGTAGTGTCCCAACAGTCAGGATGAGCTTCTGGTGTCGTTTGTTGATGATGATCTGAATAAATCTAGGAAACGCCAAAAACCTCTCCTTTCGTTTACCCTTGATATTATCATACATGTCCCGGAAGATCATGCGCGAAAAGTTGAAATCGACTCCCTGTGTAATAGCCATAGTGCAGGAACTGAGGGTCTGATTAGGCACATCATATCCACCCTTTCATCATGATAGGCACTGAGTAACCACGTGTGCCAGTATCTCCAGTATCGGTGCGGAAGCTTCTTTTTAGTAGTATGATAGAGTTCCTCGTATCCCATCCTCTCTAATGTTTTATGGACAAGATCGTGATAAAGATCGACTAAATCAGAGACTTTATCTCCAAAATGTAAGCATTCTCGTATGATCCACTCGGTGATAACCACCGGTTGCTGTTGAACCTTCCCAATCAACCAGACGTGTCTGTTGGCATCGGTGTCTTCAGTGACTGAGTTCCAGAAGTCATGGATAAAGCTGGAGATGACTAGTGGACACTCCATTATAGCAAAGTTGACGGCCGAGAGAATCAGTCCGTCCACCATAGATTTGAACATCATGTGCTTCTCGGGAGGAACACCGAGATAAGCTGTAATATTATGATCTGGCACAAATCTCATTCCAGCAGCCATCTGAAAAAGAAATAGACTAAGTTAGTTAAGAATTAAAAATAAAAAGAATAAAAGTTAGTTCAGAAGGATATTAAGTTCTCGAAACAAAAGGAGTTCACGAAAATGAAGAGCTTCACGAAATTTTATAAGTTCACAAAGCTTTTCATGTTCACGAAATTTCATAAGTTCACGAAGGAAGACGAGTTCACGAAATGAATTTCACGATCCAGGTTCATGAACTGGGGTTCACGAAACCAAGTTCACAAAATCTGGAGGTTCACGAACACAGGGATTTGGCGAACTAACTTTCGTTCATAACTTGTTCAATTTGCTCCATTGATTCTCATTTTGATCTCAAAATGGTCGGAGTTGGAAAACGACCAACGTATACAAAAATGGGTTTCCAATTCAGAGTATTTCTCTGTGATTTGACCAAAAGACTCCTGGTTCACGAAGCAAAGTTCACAAAAAAAGTTTTTGTTTGATAAATTTTATTCTAGCGGTCAAAATTGGGTCAAAATCTATACCAAGGTTAGTCTAATGTTGATCTATAAGATGGTCAAAGTAGTTTTGTCAAAATGTCTATGAAAACAAAAATCGCCTCAAAAAGTGCTATGGGAGTTCACGAAATTGAGTATTCGAATGAGAAGGTTTGCGGAATATATATAGGCAAAGGGAGTACACGAAGCTGTTTCGTGTACATCCTTTCGAATATTGTATTTCATGAACTTTAATTATTAATAAAAAATTCAAAGTAAAATAAAATAAAATAAAGAACTTTGGACGAGTTCAAAGTTAAGTCCAATTTTGTGGGATCAAATATTTATCAGAAATTTGACCACCGTATGATTTTTTTCTTATAGAAACCAAACTTTAAAATAATTATACCCCCAATGATTTCCCCTCGTTTATTCATATTCCAAAGATAAAGTTTATGATCAAAAATTTTCTAACGGTTTTTCTGAAAATCCTTTTGTGAAGTTTATGGGCAATCAGACATGTTATCCAGTTCTACATCAAACCTATCAATTATGCAAAATATTTTGTTTCAAAACTTGATTGTGTTTCAACAAACTTAAAACATTTTGACAGATTTTTAAGGTGAAAAAACAAAGAACAGATCCATCAGATTAGAAACAAGAACAAGAAGGGGTTCAATCATCTTTTTGCACATTGGCATCTTTTATTTGACTGATCTACAGACAAATTGGTCTTAACATCGCACATCTAGGTCCTTGCTTACGCAAAACAGAAGATGCTTAAGTAAGCATTTTCCGCTCTTTGTTTTCACAAAACATAGAAAATACCTGATTTTTCTCAAAACGACTTAAAGTTTATCAAAACCTGTTGGGATCAGGATTGAAAAAACAATAACTGTTGAGGGTTTTTACCGAACTCTGAGTGGCGGAAAAAAACAGATTCGTCTAATTTAAGCAAGTGTTAGAACAGATATCAAATGAACAAACAGACATGGATTAAATGCCTCATTCATTGATCATTAATTGATAATTACAAAGGAGCTAGGATCAGGAAATAGACTTCCGATCACAGAGCATCACTAGGGTTTTGATTCTCTCTCTAGAACTTTCTCTAACTAGCTGATAGTGTGTGTCTGTGTGTTTTTTTTTTTTTGAGAATTAATGTTGCCCTAATTTTATTACATCACTTTCTATATATAGACAATTGGGGCCCATGAAAACATTCCAATAAGGGCCAAGAAAACAATGTAATAAACAAAAGGGCTAAGCTGTCAAAAATGATCTTGTCAGCATCTTAGGTGTCATTCCTTGTCAGTAACAGAAGCACTCTTTATCAGCATCAGCAATTTCCTTGTCAGCATCAGCAGATTGAAGAAATAAAAGTACCAAGTCCAGAAAGTACTGTGAACATTTGCGAATTTGTAGAGCCCGCCAAACGATGAAGACTGACAAAGTCAAACCGGAAGAGTCAAAGCTCAAATTTTTGGATAATTTCGTGTACAGCTTTTCGAGTACACGATGTTATCGTGTACTCGAACCTTTTGTATCTAGATTTCGTGTACACCTAGGCCTAGTATAAATAGACGTATTTTGTACAGGTTTAGGTTGGAATCCCGAGGCATACGCTCTCTAGACGTATTGAGGCGCTTGTACTCGAAGTTTTGCAATATTTATAAAGTTTGCATTTTTCTACTTGCTTTCGTGTTTCTAACTTGGATTCCGCACTTGTTAGAGATCATTGATGATGTTTAGAGAGATAAAGTTTGGATCTTGATCAGTTTGAGGACCTACAAGTGGTATCAGAGCTTGAGTGCTCTTTTCATCATCAAGGTAACAACTTTCTGAAGCAAGTTTTATACTTTATCATTCTTCTCTACTTCATCTAGCTACTGTGTAAATTTGGGACTCCAAATCTTAAGAAATATTTTTATAAAATTTTTCTTAAGTATTTTCGAGTTCAGAATTTTCGAGTTCAGCTATTTCGAGTATAGTTAGAGTGTTCGAAGTATAAATACTTTTCGAGTACAAGAGGAGTTCGACTACAGAATTTCGAATACAGTGTCAGATTCGAATACACACAGGAATTCGAGTACAAGAGAATTTTTCGAGTACAAGAATATTTTCGATTACAAGGAGTTTCGAGTACAGATTTGTCTGTTTAACTTTGAGCAGTATCTACAGGGAGCTACAGGGAATTCGTGTACTGGACTTAGAAAATTTTCTGATTCATCATGGCTTCAAAGAATCTGACAAATTTGTCCAACTTACTCAATCTGGACAATGAGATCGGCACCGAAACAAAGCCACCAAGGCTCGTGTCAGGAGATAATTTCCAAGACTGGAAGTTCAGATTTCAGTCATTCATCAAGTATACCGATCCAAAGCTTTGGAGATCGATTAAGGAGGGTCCCTATGTACCCTCATACCAGAGTGAGATCAATGGTCCTCTTGTTCCCAAGGATCCGGAATTGTACACCGACAATGATATACTCATGATGGAAAAGGATGAAAAGGCATATGCTTCGATTACAATGGCGTTATCGACTGATGTTGCTCATGGATTTAAGGAGCACAAGACTACTAAGGAACTCTGGAATGCCTTGGTTGAAAGATTTGAAGGAAATGAGGACATGCGAGAGAGTCGGAAGGATATGCTCAGACAAAGGTTCAACATGTTTAATCATATCAAGGGAGAGTCTCTAGAAGCACAACTCAACAGATTCACACATCTAATGACTAAGGGAGATGTGAACAAGAAGCTGCTGAATTCACTACCTTACACTTGGAACTCTAACTGTACAACTATCAAAAGGACCAAGGACATGTACAAGACTTCTTTAAGTGAGCTGATCTCAATTATCAATTCATATGACATGGATGATAAGCAGAGAGCACTGAATCATGCCAGCTCAATGGGCATTGCACCTACTTCTGAAAACTCTGCTCTTCTGTCAGCAATCAATCTTCAGTCTCAAGGAATGCAACATTATCAGCCTTCTTCATCTCATGGAGTTCCTTTTGAGACTGCCTTCCTGTCATCTGGACAAGCTGGATTTGTGCCTAAAGTCAATCCAGAAAGTGAAGAGAATCTGCTGTTATTTAAGGGATTCATGAATAGCTACAATGCTTTTATTGCTGGAGAATTGGCACCCTCAAATCTCACTCAAGACAATCTAGAGCAAATTAACCCAGCTGATGTTGAAGAAATGGATATCTCTTGGCAAATGGCAATGGCTGTGTTTAAAGCAAAGAAGTTTATCAAGAAATATGGAAGAAACAGCTTTGGAAACGCTCCGGGAAAGAAGCTTGGGTTTGATAAGTCAAAATTGAGATGTTACAACTGTGACCAACCGGGTCACTTTGCCAGGGAATGTAAGCAGCCAAAGGTAGCTAAGGAAGGAGGAGAAAAGAAGCCTGAAGAGAAGTCAAGGAATGCAGCTGCCGGAGGGAACGCTAGCATGTCCAAAGCATTGGTGACTCAGGAGACTGACTCCTATGATTGGAGTGATCAGGTGCAGGAACTGGAGCTGACTCTGAGTCATGTATTCATGGCCGAGGTGGACGACAAACAGAAGGAGGGAAAGCCAAGCAAGCTTAAACATGTTTGGTATGTAGATAGTGGCTGTTCCCGGCATATGACTGGGGATTTCTCTCAGTTGCATGAAGTTACACCATTCAATGGAGGCTATGTGTCATTTGCGGGAGACAAGGGAGGAAGGATAAGCATGAAGGGCACGGTCACAAATGGAACTCTTAGTTTTGAAGATGTGTACTATGTTGAAGAGCTCAATCACAGTCTTCTGAGTGTTTCTCAAATCTGTGATAAGAGTTTTTCCACACACTTCACAAACAAAGAATGTCTTATTCTGAAGCCCGGCTTTGTAGTGCCTGAGAAGTGGATTCTGATGAGAACTCCAAGGATCAACAATGCATATATTATTAATATGAACTCAGATTCATTTACAGAGAACACTTGTTTGTTCTCAAAGGCATCGGAGCATGATTGTCTGTTATGGCATCGGCGACTGGGTCATGTAAACCTAAAGAATCTGAACAGACTCGCCAAGGTGGATCACGTCATTGGTCTACCTTCTAAAGATTTCTCCACTATTGAGAAATGTATCGCTTGTGCCAAAGGGAAACAACACAAGAGACCTCACAAGCCTAAATTGTTCACTTCTATCTCTTCAGTTCTTCAACTTCTTCATATGGATCTCTTCGGACCGGTTAACGTAATGAGTATTGGGAAAAAGTCATACTGTCTGGTAGTGACTGATGATTATTCCAGATTCACTTGGGTGTTCTTCCTGGCCAAGAAAGATGAAGCTCCAGAGATTTTGAAGAAGTTCATTATCTTGATTGAAAATCAGAAGAATCTAAAAGTCAAGGTGATTAGAACTGATAATGGAACTGAATTTAGAAATCAGACTCTTATAGATTTTTGTAATGAGAAAGGGATAGCTAGGCAATACAGTGCAGCTAGAACACCTCAGCAAAATGGAGTTGCTGAAAGGAGAAACAGAACGCTTATAGAAGCTGCACGAACAATGTTGTCAGAATCAAAGCTAGCTATCTTTATCTGGGCTGAAGCGGTTAACACTGCGTGCTATGTTCAAAATAGAGCACTTCTGAACAAGCGTCATCAGAAGACTCCCTACGAGATTCTATTCAATCAGAAGCCCAAAGTTGGACACTTCAAGTCATTCGGATGTCCTTGCACTCTTCTTCATACAGAGCCTAACCATAAGTTTGATGATAAGGCAGATGAGTGTTACTTCGTGGGCTACTCGTCTGAAAGGGCAGCATACAGAGTTTATAACAAGAAAACTCGGAAGATTGTGGAATCATACTACATAGATTGGCAAGACATGAACTCTACTGATGCTGGATCTGGTCCAAACTGGCTGTTTGAGTATGACTCCACTTTTAAGCCCTTCAGCACTCCATCTGAGAATGCAGGAGCATCTGAGCACGCCGATGATTTCTACAAAGGTGATGATGTGGACTATAGAGTTGACTATGTTCCATGTGATCCTAATCTTTTTACAGTTGATCCTCCTGGCATGTACAATCGTGACCCTCCAGCTCAGCCGACCCCAGTACAAGAAGTTCTCCCATCAGAACCAGACACTTCTCAGTCTGTTCAACCACTTCCAGAAGCTGATCAAATCTCATCTTCCTCTCACCAGACCTTTGATAATCCATTGTTCTCAGATAACATTCCTGAGGAACATTGTGTGGATCAAGTAACTGAGTCAAGTGAAAATGCTCATACCAACAACATTTCTTCCTCAAGTATAGACCAAGTGAATAGTCTCAGCAACTTGCTAGACAATCTAGCTGTGGAAGAAGTGCCAACACTCAGTATAAACAAGAATCATCCAGTTGAAAATATTATTGGACCTCTCTCGGAAGGTGTTCTCACTCGAAGCAAAACCATTACAGCTCAGAACCTCTTGCCTGAAGAGACGACTACCAGAAGTCAATCAGGTCCAATTAATTCATGTTTATATTCTTGTTTTATCTCGCAGGTTGAGCCCAAGATTGTTAAAATGGCTCTCAAAGAGTCCAGCTGGGTTGAAGCAATGCAGGAAAAACTAATGCAGTTTCAGAAACTTAAAGTATGGAATCTGGTTCCCCTGCCCAAAGGAAAACTGCCTATAGGAACCAGATGGGTTTTCAGAAATAAAAGAGATGACTCTGGAGTCATTATCCGAAACAAAGCAAGGTTTGTGGTTCAAGGTTTTTATCAACAAGAGGGGATAGATTATGAGGAAGTCTTTGCGCCAGTTGCACGACTTGAAGCCATTCGAATTTTCTTGGCCTACGCATCTTTCATGAACTTCACGGTATATCAGATGGATGTGAAGACAGCTTTCTTGTACGGAAAAGTAAAGGAAGAAATCTATGTGTGTCAACCCCCTGGTTTTGAAGACCCTCAGAATCCGGAGCATGTCTACAAGTTAGACAAAGCTCTTTATGGTCTTCATCAAGCACCGCGAGCTTGGTATGCTACACTCACTGATCACCTACTCGCAAATGGATATACCCGTGGAGCAATCGATCAGACTTTGTTTGTTCGCAAGGATAAAGATGACTTAATTCTCGTCCAAATCTATGTGGATGACATTATCTTTGGCTCCACAAGCTCAGCGTTGTGCAAGGAATTTGAAGGAGTGATGAAGAAAAAGTTTGAGATGAGCGCAATGGGTGAAATGACTTTCTTTCTAGGTTTGCAGGTGAAGCAAGATTCAAAAGGTGTGCTGATTCACCAAGGAAAATATGTCACAGATATTTTGACCAAGTTCAAAATGATGGAATCAAAGCCGGCTTCCACTCCTATGGCTGCTCGTCCTATCTTAACTTCGGATTTGGATGGTGAAGATGTTGATCAACACCTCTATCGATCAATGATTGGTTCCCTGATGTATCTGACTGTTAGTCGTCCAGATATCATGTTCTCAGTCTGTCAGTGTGCCAGATATCAGGCGAATCCGAAGGCATCTCACCTTATAGCTGTCAAGAGAATCTTTCGGTACCTGGTCGGGAAACCTAAACTCGGTCTTTGGTACCCAAAGAACTCTGAGTTTCGATTATTTGCGTACTCAGACAGTGACTTTGGTGGATGTAACATGGACAGGAAGTCAACCACTGGTGGGTGTCAGTATCTGGGAGATCGCCTTGTCTCGTGGCAATGCAAGAAACAAACAACCGTATCCACATCCACTGCAGAAGCCGAATATGTTGATGCTTCCAGTTGCTGCTCTTAGGTTATATGGATGCAACAACAACTTCTCGATTACGGTTTGAACTTTCTTGACTCTCCTATTTATTGTGACAATGAAGCAGCCTTACAGATCGTCAAGAATCCGGTACAACACTCCAAAACTAAACATATTGATATCCGGATTCACTTCATCAGTGACTGTTTCGAACGAAAGCTGATTCATCTTGAAAAGGTCCATACTGATGACAATCTAGCGGACCTTTTCACAAAACCGTTCGATACAGCACGCTTCCATCACTTGCTTGCCTCTCTCAAACTAATAAGCTTTAGTTGAAAGCATTTTTGTAAATCAATTAAAATTTGTGTCTTGCTCAGTTCACAAATTTAGGGGGAGAAAATTTACAAAACAACAAAAAGATTTTTCGTTCTTTGAGTCAAAAATTTATTTTCAGTTTTTGAGTCAGCCTAAGATAATCTATAAGTTTAGGGGGAGTTAGGTTTTTGAAATCATAAGAAAAGGAGATTCTGCTTCGTGTTTTTCAAAGAAAACTAAAAAAACATTTTTAAATTTTAACTTTACAAAAACTTATGAAAATTCAAAAAAATTTTATTTGGACAAGCAAAGTGTATCGATCAAAATGGGAAGTGAAATAATCTCTAAGGATCAGAATTTCACTATCTTATTATGATTTCAAAAGGAATCACAACCTTAAATATCTATTCTATGCTAAGAAGTTGAAATAAGTTTTTCAAAACTTAAATAATCAGACTTGATCAAACTTAAAATACATATAAATAGATAAATAAGTGTGAAATCATGATCATTAGATAACTAGAAATATGTGACAACTATTTGACTTCTAGTTTAAATCCTTTAATCAAAACGAGATTGTGTTTCTATAAACTTGAAATTGTGTTTGAAAAACTCGGGTATTTCCTATGTTTTGTGCAAACAAAGAGCGGGAAATACCTACTGAAGCATTCTATGTTTTGTGAAAGCAAAGACCTGAATGTGCGATGTTAAGACCAATGTGTCTGCAGATCAATAAATAAAAGATGCCAATGAGCACAAGATGATAGAACCCCTTCTTGTTCTTGATTCCAATCTAATGGATCTGTTCTTTTCTCTTCTCATCTTAAAACTCTGTCAAAATGATTTTAAGTTCGTTTAAACACAATCAAAGTTTAAAACAAAGGATACAACAAGACTGATAGGTTGCATATTAATCTACTCTCACAATCTAATTGATCACAAATTTCCCATAAGATATTTTCAGAAAAACTTGATCATATAACTGATTTTTAAGAGATGGATTAACGAGTGGAAATCATTGGTAAGGAATAGCTATTTAAAGGTTGTGCTTCCTGAGAAATTAACTAATATAGTTAAAATTTTGATAACAGATTTGATCCCACAAATTTGAACCGACTAAACTTTAAAACTTGTTCAAAGTTTATTTTATTTTATTTTATTTTATTTTATTTTATTTTATCTTATTTTATCTTATTTTATCTTATTTTATCTTATTTTATCTTATTTTATCTTATTTTATTTTATTTTATTTTAGAAAAGTTAGAATTTTAAATCGAAATCAGAAAATAAACGTGTATTCGAAATCGTGTACACGAAACATGCGTACTCGAAATAACCCTATAAATAGTCCAACCACAGTTAATTTCGAGTACCATTCATTTTGTGTACACAGTTTTTCATTTCGAGTACAGAAACTTCCTTTTAGTGGCGATCTCGATTTCTAGACTTAATCTCAAAATTCCACTCCGGCTATCTTGTAGATCCACTATAGGCGACCCTAGGTATCAATTTTCATCAAGATTTAACCGTGAAATCGAAAGTTGTGGTCAAAATAAGATTTCGAGTACGCGATTTTCGTGCACAGAAGGTTTTTGGTCAAATTGACCTCGAAATACTTAAAATTGAAAGGCAATTCGTGAATATGTTGGTCGCCTTTCAATTCCGAGTATATTGAACCTGATTAGAAATTCTAAGGAGCAAAATTGTTGAACTTTTCAAGGATTTTTCAGTACACGAAATATGAACTTTCGAGTACACACTTACTTCGTGTACAGCCTCAACTTCGTGTACAGGTTATACTTCGTGTACAAATCACATTTCGTGTACATCAAGTATTTCGTGTACATCTTGATCTTCGTGTACACAAGACTAAGAATTTTTTTTAAATCCAGTCTTTCGTGAACACTCTGGTCTTCGTGTACACTCAGACTTAGAAGATTTTTTTTTGGAAAATCCAGTCTTTCTTGAACCTAAACTAACTTGATCTGTTTGTACTTTTCAGATGGCAGATTTACGGTTTGTGCATGATCACAACATGACAGCATTTCTTGGGGAACCTCCAGCCAAACACTCAGAGTTCAAGAGTATGGTGGATGGACTGATTTTGTCGCCCATCAACTATGCCATTATGGAGTACCCGCCCATTATGACCGACTTTGTTAGGAGCTTCTGGAGCACCGTGGAAGAAAGTGTCGATGCAGATGGAAACATCACTATCGTTGGAAAGATCCAGGGTCACCCCATCATCATTTCGGAGCAGATTATCAGAGAATGTCTGCAGTTCGAAGACAAAGATTCTGACCCAGTAGAGCTTGATCAAGCGTTGGTGAACCGAACTGTCTTTCAAATGGGACATGAAGGCAAATATCCACCCACTGAGAAGAAGCTACTACATCCATATTGGAGATATCTGGCTCACGTAGTGACACAGTGTCTCTCTGGACGGAAGGGTGGATACGATGTGCTGAACCAGACTCTTAGTTCCTGTCTGGTGGCCTTAGCACTTGGAATGGATTTCAACTACTCCAAGATGATCTTCATCGACATGTACGCAAATATCAAAGGACCAAGAAAGGAACGTTTCTTGGCATTCCCTCGATTTGTGCAGATCATCATCAACAAAAAGTATCCATCTTTGACTCCCACTCTTGGTACTTTGGAGATCAAGAGAATGCGCGATGACATTTTCGGATACATGAAGATGAATAAACGTGGGAAGAAGCAATATGTCGGTCAAAGGCCTCTGATAAAGTTTGGACGTTTTGTAGGGGATGAGAACGTTGTGGAGGATCAAGGCACTCCAGTTGCCTTTGTGGCTGAGGAGCATGACATTCAGGCTACAAGTTCTAAAGCTAAAGCGAGTAAAGCTACAAAAGTTGCAGCTGATGTTTCCTCTTCTTCATCAAGTGAAGATTTCATCCCAGAGGGGCCACCTCTCACAAGGCAAGAAAGGGAAGACGTTCAAGATGTTGATTATACTCCCACTCCCGAGTCTTCGCCAAAGAAGAAAAGGCAAAAGAAGATGGCCCGAAAGGCAAAAGACCCAAGACTTCAGTCTATTCTCTCAAGCTTATCCTTCTCCTCTGCTACTGCTATCATGACCCAGGCATCTGTTAAACCCACTCTTGTCACCAAACCACCCTCACCACCTCACATCACCAAACCACCATCACCACCTCATGTCACATTACCACCATCACCACCACATGTCACACTACCACCCTCACCACCACCTGTCACAAAACCACCATCGCCCTCACCTGTCACTCAACCACCTCCACCACCTCAACCTTCTCAACCCATTAAGCCACAACAACAAAAACCTACACCCAAACCTTCGAAAACCAAACTCATCATCCGAGTTCCTTCCACACGCCCATCCGTCACCATTCCGCCTCAAACCAAAACCAAGACCAAATCACCTCCACCTCAGTCCGGAAGCAGCAAAGGAAAATCTCATTTGCATTCCGACTCACCATACGAGCCTGTGCAGGTGCCTGTGGATCTCATTGGACTTCAGGAGCGAGTCTATCAGTTAGAGAAAGATGCGGAGATAAAAGACAAAATGATCATGAACCTGCGTGAAGGGAAGATAAAGATATGCTCCCATCTCAACAAGTGCAAAGGAAAGTTAAAAGCTCATGAAAAGTTTATCAGAATTCTCCTGCTGGAATACCACAAAATGCAAAGGGATATAAAGCGACTGAAAGGAGAAGAAGTGTCTGAGTCTGAAGATGAAGTTATGAACGTCAGCGATGATAGTGATGACAGTGATAATGATGATGCTGATGATGGAGATGATGACCAGGATCAAAAGAAAGATAAAGATGAAAAGAATGACAAGGATGATAAAGACGATCAAGGCGACAAAGATGATAAAGATGGAGATGACAAAGATAAAGACCAAGGTCCTCCTGATGACAAAGATCAAGGTGGAGACTCTGGGAATCCATCATCTTCCGAAAAGCCTTCTGGTCTGTATGATGATCTATTTGGAGACATTCCAGATGACATCCTTTTTGGTGATTGTGTACAGCCAGACGAGACTACTGGAGCCGGACTTGACAGTATATTTGATGATCTTCCGGATGATTTTGATTTTGGGTCACCAAGCCATCTGAAGAAAGATCAAGCCAAGTCTTCTGCAGGGGCATCAGTAGAAGAAGAACCAGAAAACATAATTCTTGGCAATGTGTCATCAGATCCTTATATCGATTATTTGTATGCCCACAAATACATTGATGCATTGGGAAATGAGATCCCTTCTCTGAATGAAGTGATAGATAGCTGGTTTGATCGAAAGAAAGACTGGACGCCTGCTCCTCCTGTAGATAAAGCGGCTTGGTTCAAAGAAATGGGCGACCAGCATCCAGAGCATACCTTCATTTCCGATGACAGAAACCTATTTGCAGTTCGCAATGATAGATCAAATGTATGCTGCTGGATGTACGACAAACAAAGAGATATCTACTTGGTGAAACGGATGAGTGGAAAGGTCGAGTTCTACAAGAAGCCAAGAGATTTTTGTTCGTTGCCCAAAGTAGACATAAGAAGCATTGACAAGGCTATGTTCTTCAACCCGTCTAAGGACTCACAGGCTGATTTGTTCGCAAAGTTTATCAAAGATCAGTGTGAGAAGAATTTCCCTGTGATGCGCACGGCAAAGGGACGACGTTTTGTCTCTTCATGCATCATAGATCCAAAGACGAAGAATCCTTGGGTGTACTATAAGTACCCTCCTCCTCATATAGAGCAAGCAGTACCAGTCTCGCCAAGAGTTCCTGATAACTCTCTGGCTAAATTTCTATCTTGGTATTTTGATGATCTAAACCTTGCTGCGGTTATTCTTAGGAATATAGATGATATTGATGACATCGACATAATTCTTGACCCTATGGATCTTCTGAAGTATGGTAAAGATGACATGATGAAGCTGCACAACTCTCCTATACGAGTATATTCCGGAAATGATGAGCTGGCTAAGCCATTTACACGAGCTGTTGCTTATGCCATGAAGCTGAAGCTGTATGCTGGAGCAGGGCCACACAGTGTTACTCTTCCTATCGGATGACTTCGCCAGTCTAGGGGGAGTTTGTAGAGCCCGCCAAACGATGAAGACTGACAAAGTCAAACCGGAAGAGTCAAAGCTCAAGTTTTTGGATAATTTCGTGTACAGCTTTTCGAGTACACGAAGTTATCGTGTACTCGAACCTTTTGTATCTAGATTTCGTGTACACCTAGGCCTAGTATAAATAGACGTATTTTGTACAGGTTTAGGTTTGAATCCCGAGGCATACGCTCTCTAGACGTATTGAGGCGCTTGTACTTGAAGTTTTGAAATATTTATAAAGTTTGCATTTTTCTACTTGCTTTCGTGTTTCTAAATTGGATTCCGCACTTGTTAGAGATCATTGATGATGTTTACAGAGATAAAGTTTGGATCTTGATCAGTTTGAGGACCTACAGAATTGTAGTTTAGTTATTCGCAAAGTTCATTGGATGAGTTAACTACTCTTTCTTTCGCAGCAACTTCATCCACAAAACTAATCTTCAAATCTGCTATCAGAACAAGGGAGAGTTAGAAAGATCGCAAGTGATCTGAGTGTGCACAAGTTGAACTTTAGCAAATGTTCTAACTGTGCAACACTTATTCATTCGCAAATGATCTGAGTGTGCACAAGTTGAACATTCAATAATATTCTAACTGTGAAACACTTATTCATTCGCAAATGATCTGAGTGTGCACAAGTTGAACATTCATAAATGTTCTAACTGTGCAACACTTATTTATTTGCAAATGATCTGAGTGTGCACAAGTTGAACATTCGTAAATGTTCTAACAGTGCAGCACTTATTCATTCGCACATGATCTGGGTGTGCACAAGTTGAACATTCACAAATGTTCTAACTTTGCAACACTTACTCATTCGCAAATGATCAAAGTGTGGACACTTTGAACATTCGCAAATGTTCTAACTGTGCAACACTTACTCATTCGCAAATGATTCGAGTGTGCACAAGCTGAACATTCGCAAATGTTCTAACTGTGCAACACTTGCTCATTCACAAATGATCTGAGTGCGCACAAGTTGAAAATTCGTAAATGTTCTAACTGTGCAACACTTATTCATTCGCAAATGATCTGGGTGTGAGCAAGTTGAACATTCGTAAATGCTCTAAATGTGCAACAGTTATTCATTCGCAAATGATCTGAGTGTGCACAAGTTGAACATTCGTAAATGTTCTAACTGTGCAACACTTATTCATTCGCAAATGATCTGAGTGTGCACAAGTTGAACATTCGTAAATGTTCTAACTGTACAACTTATTCATGAATGTTGCATTATCTCAAAAGTATTATCGGTGAAGAATATTGACGTTTGTAGATATTGATAACATGAGTTATCAGTGCAATTTATTCACATGTACTTTATAAGATTATAAATATGTCAGTACTTAGTAACAAATGATTTTGATAAACCTTAGACTTATTTTCATTTTATATTCAAACTAATTTTGGACATCGCATCTATCCTTTAAAAATACGCAACAATCTCCCCCTAAGGATGATGCTTCCAAAATTATTAAAAACAAGTTGTAAGAATTTATGTACCTTTATTATTAAAAAATTGTTATGCATTGTCAGCCTGTGCTCTAGAAGTGGTTCAGTGTATGATCTTGCACACTGATTTTTTACCTGACAGAAGTAGTCAGCTGGTTTTTCAAAATCATCTGTATAGTTTTCGATTTTTGTACAGTTCATCATCAAAATTGTTTCTTTACTCAAAGCCATTATTTCAGATCTTGTAGTAAGAACAATGTCTCCTTGACTTGAGCTATGTACTCTCAGATTTCCATCTTTATTTATTAACACTCCTGTAATATTTTCAATTACTGTGGGAGGAATGTTCAAATCAGACATGGCTCTTCTTGTGGCAATTTTCTCATACACAGTAGCCAAAGTTCTTATTAGGTGAAGAAATATACACAAATCTGCTTCAGCCAATTTATTAAAAACCTTATCAAACCTTTGTTGATCAACGAAAAGAATGTATGTGGGATCAAGCAATTTTAATTCATATGTAGTGAAAAGATATATATCACTATGCTCTTTTCCATCCTCTCTTCTTTGTAGCACTAACTCATATTCTGTAGCATCATAGAACCATGCTGTGATAGGATATGAGTTCTGATCTCCACATATGCTTTTGTTTTCTATATTGAACTTTTGCCTTTTTATATGGAAAGGACTTCATTCTAAGTTTTTAGTCTTCAATTTTATTCTTCTTCCCTGTTTATGGAATGAAATGATTATTGTGTTTTAAGTTACACATCATCCTAAACATTTGTTTATCCATCTTCTTTTTCTTCACAAAGTTATGAAGAGTTGCCTCAAATTCATATCCACGAGGATACCAACCATGATTTACTAAATGCAAATCACCTAACTCAAATAGATCATGATCATGAAGAGTAACAATGGTATTTGCATTGAAGAAAAATTTTACAGAACCATTTACTCTTTTTATTATAAAAGCATACCAATCAAAGTCATATTTACAGGCGATTATCTTTGCATTTTTGCTTCTTTTGCATTCCATGGTCTCAATCAAGTCATCAAATGTTTGCCCTTCTACAATAATTGTTCTGGCGTATTCACCAGTATTGTCTAAGTCAGGGAACCATTTTCTTGCATAAGTTTTTGTCAATTTTGAAGGGGCAACACTTTTTGATTTCTTGGATGTTGAGGAAGATGGAGCCTTGTAGATGTAAATATAGTATATTTGGGGTTTTTGATGTCAAGGATTATCGTTTTCTTCTGTCTTTTCTCTGCCTCCACTAAGGCAGAGACTTCTTCTCTGAGTGTTTTGGTTTTCATATGAGATGATCTTCTGGTGGGATAATTTCTCAAAGTGAGAAATTCTCCTAGTTCAGCATCATTCATCTCATCAGTGTCTTTGAGTAAAGGATGAGGCTGGTTTTCTGCCTTTTGTTTTCCAGCATAAATAGATCTCTCATATTATGTATCGATCTCACGTCTATGAAGCTCTTCATATTTTGCTACTTCTTTTTCCAATTCTTCAGAGGTCATAGTCAATACTTGCTCAGCTAGATAGTCATTTCTTATCAGAAACATAGCATGAGCCATATGAGGATCTTTTTGAGCTTCTTTGGAGAAGTTCACCGGCAGAGGCTTAATCTATTTTGGTCTCAGAAATGATATCATCTTTCAACTTGTATCCTCCAGCTATTTCTCATTCCTCTAACTTTGAAGAATCATCAATTTCATCTTCATCAAAGATGTTGTCATCACTCTCATTATAATCAATCAACTGCTCATCATCATCTTGTTCTTACATCCTTTGATTTTCCAATTGTTTCTCAACAGCCATATGTTCATCAATGAATGAAGCAAAGATGGATTTGTCAGCTTCAGATAATGTTTGTGAGCTTTTACTCTACTTTTGACGTTCCTCTTCCAGTATTTCCTCATCAGTTAATTTCCTTTTTCTTTATCTAATACCTGTGAGGAGGAAGGAAGTGCATCTGATGCTTCAGACACATTTTCTACATCAACAATATTAGCCTTTTTAGCTTCAATTATCATTCTTTTTATGAAATTCATTTGTTCATCAATAAATCTAGTTACATTAATAAGCTGAGATTGAACAGATGTAGTGTCTTGTAGCATGTGCTCTTTGATGGGAGTATATCTGATTTGACTGATTGTATCATCTGAGACATGAAGATCATCAACAGAGTAGTTTTCTTTAGCAGCAACCATGGGTTGATCAAACTGATAAATTAGGTTGCTTAATTGTCTTTATTTTGATGATCTTTGCATAAGTGATGCAATAGTAGCATTGTCATCATTTTGTTTACTCAGATTTTCAAGATCAGATAAAGCAGCATTTAACTCTTGTTTTTGAGCAGAAAAGAGTTTATCTTGTTGATAAGTCACTTGTATAACAGGGTTATAGTAATCAGAAACTTCTTGAGATTGAATCTCAAGTTTGAGATCCTGTCTCTGAATCTGCTTTTGTTGTTTTTGAATTTTCCCTTCAGCAATTAATAATCTCTTGGATTTTGCTTGCAGTGTTTTGAGAAAACATGTGTTTTGTTGTTTTAGAAAGATAATCTCTTCCATTAAAGGAGCTATTAATGAGACGGTTATAGATTGATTGACATTTTCATGCACTTGATGAGTGAGTGAAGGGGAAACATAAGATGGAGAATGATGTGGTGATATGGGAATATTTTGTTTGGGAGATGGAATGGGTGTTAGAATGTGTTGTTTAGGAGACGGAATGGGTGTTAAAATGTGTTGTTTGGGAGATGGAATGGGTGTGGTCATGGCAGATTCAGTAGGAGATGGAACAGGAGAAGGAATAGGATTTTGATAAGGAGGGGATGAGATGGGAGTAGTTTTGTTGTGCTCAGAGGCTACATTGAAAGACTCAGAATCAGATAAACTTTCTAAATGAGGAGAATATACTGATCCAGATGCAGCTTGAGACTTAGGAGATTCAGATAATGGAGAAGCTTTTCCCTTAGGAACAGAAGCAGATGGTGATGAAGAAGTAGAATCAAATGATTTTGTTTTTCCAGAATGAATTGAGTGTTGATCAGATGAGAGATGAATAGATTCAGTGGATTGTGAAACTGGAGATTGAGAGGAATGGTGAACAGGAGAGTATGAGAATAGAGGATCTAAGGGAGTGTCATCATGAGGAGAGAGAGGATGAGATTTTGTTCTGAGGAGTGAGCAGGAGATGTTGTTTGTGACGGAGTAGTAGATTCAGAATGAACTTTGTTCAGAAGATCTTCTTGCAAATCAATGCACATTTGTGGTATTTGAACATCAGCTCCAGAGGTGTTTTGAGCATGAGTTATTTTCATTTGTTTAAAAATGCTCACAGAGTGATGTTGCAGAGACAGAATTGATCCAAATGCAGGAATATAATCCAGAGAAGCATTGATCAAGCACTGAATGAATCTTGTATACATAAGAAATTTGTACACAGATCCTTCTTGAACATTAAATCTCATTCCATTAAACAAATATGATGCCATATTGTATGGCTCAGATAACATTAAACCAACTATTGCACTTGAGATTTGCATTCCAATGTTATTCCATCCAGTTTTCCTTTTAGACAGACAATGTTGAAATGTATGAACCAAGTATTTCCATCTTGGGTTCAACATACCTTTTTCAATTTGTTTTCCTTTAAAGCTGCCTTCATAGCCCAATACATTTTGAAATGTCCCTAACACAGTTTCTCAACGAGAGCTTCTTGCTCATTGCCTAAGTGAAGACAAGTGCGAATAGACTCCTTAGTGACAAGAAGTGAGTGTGTGTCAACAGTAGCAGAAATTTGAGACACATCATCTGTATCAATTAGAGTTGCAGAGTTCCAAAATTCTTCAATCATTTCATTGTAAACAGGTGGATTAACAGTTAAAGCATTATGATATTTTGATCTACGCAGAAACTCTATTACATCAGTAAATCTGCACCATCAACTGTATTAGCTTCCAAAAATGCACAAACTTTGTGATCCTTAGCGAACACTAGAGCAGCCATTTTCCTGAAATTTGTACAGTACATTGAATTATGTAAAGTTTAAACAATGTAAAAATTATAGTTATTTATTACTTTAGATTGATCTTTAAAAAAATTTTGAATTTGAAATCAAGGTTTAGGGTTTTACGAACTATAAAAGCAGAAAGTATGCAAAGTTCTATAAAGTTGTCGATTCTCTAAAATTTTACCTACAAACAGGAATTAAGATGTAGTAAGAAGAATTTAAGAGAAATCACACTTTCAATGAACGTAAACAGAGGTTTGCTTAGTTTCGTTCGCACCTGAGAAATTTGAAACAGCAGGGTAGGGTAAAAGAGTATGCGTTTTATAGGGGTTTATTTATGAAAGATTTTGTAAAATTGGGCCCACTAAAATTTGTTATTGAAAAGGCTTGGGCCCACAACCATTTAATTGACTTAAATTAAAACGAATTTTAAGAACATTTATTTCCTGTCTTATATTTTAATTAAGTAAACGATGAGTTTAGTCAATCTTTTTAAATTATGCACATGTTCGCAAATGATCATACGATTAACTATACATGTTACATTTGCTAACAAGTTCATTGGCAACAAAAATTACAAAGAACATTTGCAACATATTGAGTATATCCACTTTAGAGAACATAAATGTTTTAGAGTTCATATGCAATTTTCTTGCTTTTGAACATCCAAACCATCAGTTCATCTCTTTGAACAAAGTCAATCTTAATTCTCATGATTCCTGCAGCTACATAAGTAGATACATTAGCACTATCAGAGATAAAGTTTAATAAAGTATCATATAAAAATCAACTCAGATGTGCTATATACTCAAATGTAACTAAGAATAAAATTGTATTTTGTTTCATCAATTGTGAATTTTTATATATTATGGGAAATATTGTCAGTTCACAATATAATGCAATAAATATCTGTGCCTAGCTGAGTTATTTAATTGTTGCTCTAAATTATTTATATATATTTATTTTGTAAATAATCTCATTTGCCATCTGTTGTTCAATTGTAAATGGATGAATTTTTTTTTACATTAAATAAAAATGATAAAATTTTGAATCATATCCTTTTAGACAATTTAAAGAATGAAAAGAAACACTTATATTGTATTATATAACATATGTTACTACAATTTTTTGGTATATGATCCTTTTAACTTTTGAATTTACAAGAAATAGATGTAATGAGATTTATCATGTTTTAGGTACCTTAGGATTGAAATACTGAAAATTTTAAGGTATTTAAAGAGAGACATACTCATATTAGAAATATATTGACAATCAATACCTTGGTTTAAAGAAGAGAACTGTGTTTTAAACACTTATTTGATTGGATGCATTAAGAACACCACATTTTTACAATTTGCACCATTTGTATCTCATGAATGCTATTATTTGTTTTGGATGCAATAGATATCCATGTCTATACATAGTATAATAGAGAGTAATTAATTGAATGCACTTATTTGGATGGATTAAATAAGGCATTCATGATTATACATTGTATGACTAAGGTGTCTTAGGGATGCTCTTATTTATATTGTTGTCTTAAATAAACCAAGTATATGATATTCTTAATTTCTTATATAAACATATACTTTCTTTAATTAAACAAAATTATCAATATTTCATTCATTTTCTTTAGTTTTCTCACACAACGTATTCTCATAAATTTTAAAGTCTACCAATCTTATTATAGTAACAATATTATTTTATACATCAAACTGTGTCTTTTCATAAGAAAAATTTATCTAAAAAGATTCCTATCATTTTCAAAATTTTGCATAAAATATCAGCAAACTGAAATTCAGCATCAACTTGGAAAAGATTTATCAAACCTTTATCTGCATTGTCCTTTAAAAAATAATACCTTATTTCAATATGCTTTATTTTAGAATGTTGAACAGGATTTTTTGTTATGAAGATGGCAGCAAGATTATCTATATATACGTGAGTTTTAAGAAAATTATAACCAAAATCAAGCATCTGGTTTTGAATGCAGAGAACTTGATAGCAACATAAAGATGCAGCAATGTACTAAGCTTCAGCAGTGGATACAAAATCATTTGTTTGTTTCTTGCATTGCCAAGACTCTAATCTATTTCCCATAAATTGACATCCACCAGATGTGGAATCTATCAAAATTACAACCTCCAAAATCACTATCAGTATATGCAAAAAGATTAAAATCTCCATCCTTTGGATACCACAATCCTAAGGAGGGTTTTCCTTTTAAATACCTAAAAATTCTTTTTACAACAAACTGATGTGCTTCTTTAGGATTAGACTGCAATCTTGCACACACACAAACTCCATACATAATGTTAGGTCTGCTAGCTGTCAGATACATTAGAGAACCGATCATTGATCTATAGTGTTTCTAATCAACAGAAACTCCGTTTGGATCAAGATCCAGTTTAGTTCTTGTATCAACAGGAGTATTAGCTACCTTTGAATCAGAAAGATTAAACTTAGTAAGGATATCACTGAGTAACATAGACTTCCATATGCAATTTATTGCTTCAATTCTTGCTACTGTAGCAAAGACATCATCATTATCAATACCTTCTTCTTGAGTATATCCTTGAGCAACCAGACGAGCTTTATTTTTGATTATAACACCTCTATCATCCTTTTTATTTCTGAAGACCCAGCAAGTACCTATGGGATACATTCCATTTGGAAGATCAACTAGTTCCCATATTTCTTGTTTTCTGAATTGATGTAGCTCCTCTTGCATTGCTTCAATCCAACTTGCATCAGCAAGAGCTTGTTTTATATTTTTAGGTTCTATATGAGATAAGAATCAAGAGTAAAGACAGATATTTGCTTCATGGGAGGTACTCCTTGTTGTTCTTTGATTTAAATCTCCAGTAATATTGGAAGATGGATGATCCTTCTCGATTCTACCAATAATTGGATTGAGATCAATTGGGAGCATTTCCTCCAAATTTGTTTGATTTTGAATGTCACACCCCTGCGCCGCGTGCGGAATCCACGGCGCGGTGACGTATGAACAGTTGAATCATGCACAAGTATTGAATAAAAACAACCACAATGGATTACTAAGTTGCATAATGTTTAGACAATAGTTTAGTTACAGACAAACTATCTAACCAAAAGAAAGACAACTACAGACCCAAAATATAGTTACAAAATAAGACTTTAAACAAGACAATTAAACAATTAGGATTTAGTGTGTTTCTAATCCATCCTAGCATGTTTCTTTATCTTCTTCTATCTTAGAATGGTCTCCTTAGTTGTCCCTGAGAAAGTCTTAAACCTGATTACCTGAAACACGTGAAAAGTAACTGTCAACTACAGAAGTAGTTGGTGAGAACAATAGGTTTAACATATGAAATCATGAATTTGTAATATAAGGCATAGGTATATTAAAGCAATAAATGAATTACATGGATGGGTTGTAACCCAAACTAACATCAGGTATGTCAAACGAGTGTAAACAGTCCAAAGACTGTTTGCATGAAAACCAACATATAATCAAGTCCCAAACTACGTTTGGAGACAGAAAATTTGTCAGCAACAATGATAACCATACGTAACCGAAATCTGCAGTTAGTTTATAAAACAAATTTAAAATCTAACTGCAGCAATCGGTCTGCCCAAATGTGTCCGCTTTCCCTTGTTGTGATCACCCAGTACTAACGCTAATGAATATGAAACCTGATGTGTTTATAAGTTTGTTCACAACGATGGACACCATGCTTTTAAACATTGCTTTAAACTAGCATGTTAATGCCTTATTTGATAACATGATTTGAAAACCTTGTTTGAGTACCATGAAATGAATCCTCTGTTTGAATACCGTGAAATAAATCCTTTGTTTGAACATCAGGAAAACCATTGTTTGAATACCATGTTGTGAAACCTTTGATTTAGTACATAAGATAACTTCCTTGTATAACAACAAGGTTTATAAAAGATTAATTTCGAAAACGCGAGTTTAGAGTAAAAGAGTTAATAAATTCCTTTAAAAACAATTGAGAAATCCCTTGGATTTCTAAAGTAAACCTGTAATGTTTGCCAAGTAACAGTAATATGTATCATGAAATATGATTGAAGTAGAAGCGTTTGATCACGTGTTCCACCCCAAAACAGTTGTAAAAACAGTAAAAAGAGGGGCTAATGTTCTCACGTGTCTGCAGTAGACTCTGAACTACAACAAATAGCAAGTAGCAAACATGACTTCTAACTGGTTCCTATATCATTGTAATCATACATAAGATATAAGATTTATAATTGTATAGACCTTGATTCATTGATTGACTCGTGTTATCATGATTTGTGATTAACATCTTGAATAACTTGTTTCTCGTGTTTAGAAATGTTGTATGAACTTGAAAGTCATGATTGAGTTACTTGGTTGATATTTGATGATTGAAGCCAATATGTCATGTTATTTTATGAACCACTTGTTATGCATAATATGACAAGTCTTCATAATGTTAGATAACCATTGATCAATATGAAAAAAAATGTAATAATGTTCAAGTGTTTTAAGACCTTGTGATTGTGACTTGATCCCCTGATTAGGTTAAGTTGTAACTTTAACCAATTATGATCAATTCACATTTTATGAAGTAAAAGGCCAAACTTGGCCTAAGTACTTGTTATTTGCCCTTATCAATATTTATGACATAATTAACCAATTGGGCCATGATAGACCGAATGGAATGATATTGGGCCCAATTGTATGTGAGTGATCCGAAGTAATAATTTGGGCCGAATTAATACAAAACGGCCCATTTAGGATCATAATGCACCGAAAGAGATTGGATTGGGCCTCCAAGAATTGAGTTGGGCCAACTAATGGGTAAGTGGGCCATGTAAGGCTCTAAGCAATATTGGACCAATTAGAGATCAAAATGGGTCGACCTAACTTTCTTGGGCTTGCGTTAACCTATGGGGCCGGTTACTAGTGAAGTTGGGCCGGATGAAAGCTGGATCGGGCCGAGAGGTTATGGGCTGCCAACATGGGCAGCGAACCTTTTAGGTTCGAGAATCTAGGTTCGTCGATCTTAAGGACTCCAACAAGGTTCGGTCAAGAAATCCACCAGGTTCGGTTCTTATGATACACACCCAGGGTTCGTTGCATGCATAGCTGTTTCGTTGGGTATCTCATGGTTCGGCAATCCAAGCTAGGGGTGTAAAGGTTCGGTGATAGCTCGTGGAAACCTCTAGGGTTCGGCTGATATGTCCACGAACCATGTAGGGTTCGTGACTGCTTGCATGGAGGGTTCGTTCGATCATAGATGGTTCGTGCAACCTATGCAAGGCTCGTGTAGGTTCGGGATACTCATTAGGGTTCGTCTGGTTGAGATCAACGAACCATTGGTTCATTATGGATGCAGGGTTCGCCAAAGGAATGTTCGCCCCATGCATGAAGGTTCGGATGGTAGGGCTAGGTTTGTTGACTGGTTGTAGTTGGGCACGAGCTAGGCGAACCATGATACAGGTTCGTCTCCTTCATCCTTTGCCTCGACCTGCAACATCGAACACCACCAACTCCTAGGGTTCCGACCTGTTATAACTAGACTACATAACACTAGTGATTTCCGAAGACATAGGGCTGTGATGATGATTTAAAATCGGCCAAAACATCAAGTTCGAACAACACTCCACAAAACCCTCTTTTTCAGAATTTTAAACCGATTATACCTCGTTTTTGGCCAGAAAATTCCACAGATCCTTTGTACTTCCGTGTAGGGAATGTCGAGAGCTTCGCGTGGACACCAAGAACGCCCAAATCCATGGAGAAACGAGTGAGATACGCGCGATTGAAGTCGGTTTTCTAGAGAGGGAGAGGGTAGATGAAAATTCTAGAGAGAGAAGTGGTTCTTGGTGGATTTAATGAGAAAATGACCATCTTTAGGGCTTTTATAGTCCGTGTGGTACTCGGGTTCGTTTCGGTCGCTCGGTTCGCGTTTCCGGAACGTAACGCGTATTTTACGCGATTTTAAATAAATGAGTTGTTAAACTCAATAAAATGATGAGTTTCAAAATTGTAAAAATATAAAATAAGTATTTTAATTATTTTTACTCTTCGTGCGTTGTCAGATCGTTAAACACATACAATTACGTGTATACCCGCAATCGCGTACGTTTTTCGATCGTATTAATTATTTAAAGTCGTTTAATCATAATTATAAGTTCAACATTCGTATCATTATGGATCGTCACCCATAACTATACTCAGTCTCGCTTACGTATTACGATTTTTGTTGAATTAATTGTCATAATATTCGTCTTAACACTACGCACTAACACTATCCTGTTACACCGAACGCAGTATATATATAGGGCTCACTCTCGCTGCCCACCACTGTTTCGATATAACACGATACTGTTCTTGCCTAGTGTAATCGACTGTAAATAAATAATACATACTTGTCCCTAACTAAATAAGATCCTGTAACACACAAACACATTATGAACACATGAATCACATTGATTAACTGAACATGGACACACCCTGTTTCTAACACTGTTTACGAATACCATGACTAAATGTACAAATGTTCCAGTCTCCCCTAGTTAAGGGAATTTCGTCCCGAAATTAACTAGCCGAAGGTACTGTAAAAAGATGAGGGTACTTAAGCTTCATCTGGTCTTCACGTTCCCAGTTGAACTCAGCACCGTGTTTGCCCTCCCATCGTACCTTTACGATCGGGATACGGCTGCGTTTAAGTTTCTTGACCCCATGATCCATGATTTCAACCGGACGTTCTATGAATTGCATGTTGTTTTGAATCTGTATGTCTTCCAGTGGAATCTAAACATCATGATCTGCCAAGCATTTCTTAAGATTTGATACATGAAAAGTATCATGAACATTGCTTATCTCCACTAGAAGTTTGAGTTTGTAGGCTACGGGACCAATCCGTTCCAGGATCTCAAAAGGTCCAACGTACCTTGGTGCAAGTTTCCCTTTCTTCCCGAATCGGACAACGCCTTTCCAGGGAGAAACTTTGAGTAAGACTCGGTCACCGACTTGAAACTCAAGCGGTTTCCGACGTCGATCAGCATAACTCTTCTGCCGATCTCGTGCGGCCTTAAGCCGTGACTGAATGATTGTGATCTTGTCTGATGTTTCCTGAATGAGTTCTGGTCCTACGACCTGTGAGTCACCAATCTCGGTCCAACAGACCGGTGATCGGCACTTCCTACCATATAAAGCTTCGAATGGTGCACATTGAATGCTCGTATGGTAGCTGTTGTTGTACGAAAACTCGATGAGTGGAAGATGAGTGTCCCAATTTCCACCGTAGTCCATGACACAAGAACGAAGCATGTCCTCAAGTGTTTGGATAGTCCTTTCGCTTTGACCGTCGGTTTGGGGATGATACGCCGTGCTAAGATTAACACGAGTTCCCAAAGCCTTTTGCAATGATTGCCAAAAGCAAGAAGTGAAACGACTATCGCGATCAGATATGATTGATGTCGGTGTACCATGACGTGCAATGTTTTCGTTGATGTACAATGTGGAAAACTTCTCCATCTTGTAATCCTCTCGGATTGGGAGAAAATGAGCAGATTTGGTGAGTCGATCAACGATCACCCAAATCGAATCGAAACCTCGTGGAGTTCTCGGCAACTTAGTTATGAAATCCATGGAAATTTGTTCCCATTTCCATTGAGGAATTTCAGGTTGCTGCAGAAGTCCCGAAGGCTTTTGATGTTCAGATTTGACTTTTGAACACGTAAGACATTTTCCCACATACAGTGCTATGTCTTTCTTCATTCCCGGCCACCAGTAAGATATCCTCAAGTCCTGATACATCTTATCGGCTCCAGGATGAACTGAGTATCGCGACTTATGAGCCTCATCACATATGAGTGTGAAATTCTTCAGACTTCGGAATCCAGATGCGGCCGTTGAGATATAGCACCCCGTCAGATCGAGGTTCCAGTTTCTTCTCAACCCCGCAATCTAAGTCTGTTTTCAGCTGATTGTTTGTCACCACTTGTTGCTGTGCAATACGAATCAAATCTTTCAAGTGTGGCCGTGTTTTGATCTCCATGGCTCTTACACGAATTGGTTTGACTGGTTCCTTGCGGCTAAGAGCATCCGCCACCACATTGGCTTTACCCGGATGGTAACGAATATCACAGTCGTAATCAGTTAGAAGCTCAACCCAACGTCGTTGTCTCATGTTGAGTTCTTTCTGATTGAGAATGTGTTACAGGCTCTTGTGGTCTGTATAGATGACACATTTAGTACCATAAAGGTAGTGTCTCCAAATCTTCAATGCAAAGACCACAGCCCCTAACTCAAGGTCATGAGTAGTGTAATTCTTCTCGTGAACCTTGAGTTGTCTTGAAGCATATGCAATGACCTTGTCTCGTTGCATGAGTACACAACCGAGACCAAGGTTTGAAGCATCACAGTAGACAATGAAATCATCACCGCCTTCTGGGAGACTAAGGATAGGGGAGTTGCATAACTTCTGTTTAAGAAGTTGAAATGCATCTTCTTGTTTCTGTCCCCATAAAAACACTTGACTTTTCTGAGTCAAAGTGGTAAGTGGCAAGGCTATCTTTGAAAAGTTCGCAATGAACCGCCTGTAATAACCTGCCAGCCCCATAAATGAACGAATCTCTGTTGGAGTAGATGAGGTAGTCCAGTTCGTAATCGCCTCGATCTTTGCTGGATCTACATGTATCCCATCCTTGTTTATGACATGTCTTAAGAAGTGAACCTCCTTTAGCCAAAATTCACACTTGGAGAATTTAGCATAAAGTTGTTCCTCTCTTGGTAGTTCTAAGACTTTCTTCAAATGATCCTCGTGCTCTTGTTCTGTCTTTGAATAGATCAGTATATCATCAATGAAGACAATAACAAACTGATCCAAGTATGGCCTGCAGACTCGATTCATCAAGTCCATGAACACCGCAGGTGCATTGGTCAGCCCAAATGGCATAACCACAAACTCGTAGTGTCCATATCGAGTCCTAAATGCAGTCTTTGGTATATCCTCATCATTCACTCGCAACTGATGATACCCGGATCGTAAGTCAATCTTAGAGAAGCAAGTTGCTCCCTGTAATTGATCAAACAGATCATCGATCCTGGGTAGAGGATATCTATTCTTGATTGTCAACTTGTTTAGCTCACGATAATCGATGCACATACGGAATGAACCGTCTTTTTTCTTGACAAAGAGAACCAGAGCTCCCCATGGAGAGAAACTCAGTCTAATGAAACCCTTGTCTAAAAGTTCTTGAAGCTGACTAGACAGTTCTTGCATCTCAGATGGTGCTAACCGATACGGTGACGTCGCCACTAGATTTGCTCCAGGGACGAGATCGATTCTAAACTCCACTTGTCTGATGATTGGAACGTCTCCAACTTCTTTCTTCTCAGGTTTCTTCTTCAAGTACTTCCTATCTTTGATGCACGACACAATCTTCAATCCGCTGCAGGGTTTCTCGCCATAGATTCTCATCGTTTCGCCGGACGGTAAAGGAATCCGAATAAGTTTCTCCGAACATACAATTTCGGCATTGTTTTTGGATAACCAATCCATTCCTATCACAACTTCGAAACTTCCGAGTGTCATAGGAATAAGATCGATGAGGAAAAGATGATCGTTTAATCTTAATTCACAACCATGCATTATAGAATCTACAAGTATGGTGTTACCATCAGCTACTTCTACGGTATAGGGAGCAGTAAGTATAGATGGTTCTATGTTAAGCAAAGAAGCAGTATGGGCAGAGATAAAGCTTTTATCAGCACCAGTATCAAATATGATAGAAACGTAATGACCATTAAAGAGAAATGTACCCGTGACAACTGCTGGCTCCTCGCGTGCTTCGGCAGCTCCGATAACAAAGGCACGAGCAACAGCAGTATTGTTGTTGAGTTTTGGACACTGGTTTCTGAAGTGTCCTTCTGCTCCACAATTATAACAGGCCCTTCTACCTGTAGCAGCAGTGGTCGTGGTAGCAGTCGTGGCAGCAGCAAGGTGAGCAGATCTACATGTAGCTGCTAAGTGTCCCATACGCCCACAATTGAGACACTTTTTGCATGGAGTGTTGGGTAGATGATGGTATTGGCATTTGGTGCAAAGTGGAAACGTGCCAGTATAAGACTTTCTGGCTGTGGCAGATTGTGGCATAGCAGTAATGGGTGTGGCATGAGTGGGTGTAGCTGTAGTCAGGGCTGCAAAGTTCTTGATTGTCTTCTGCTTCTTCTTCTTGTGATGTTGTTGTTCAGGCTTCTTACCTTCATCAATCTATGCTCTCTTGTACCCCTTTCGGGTGAGCACCCCAGACTTAACGTATTCTTCGGTAAGGCTAGCTCCAAGATGAATCGCTGCCTCTAGAGTAGTGGGGTTATTCCCCATCACAGTTCCTCTGACAACTAGAGGTAAGCCTTCGATGTACTTCTCGATCCTGCGGGATAGAGGAGTAACCAGGTGTGGCACTAGAATGCACAACTCATGGAAACGAGTTGTATACTTCGCATTCTCACCACTATCTTGCACCAGATTCCACATCTCTACCTCAAGTTTCTTCAGCTCATGTCGTGGACAAAACTTATCCACAAGTAACTTCTTGAAATCCTCCCAAGATAAGGCCAAAGCAACCTCTCGTCCTCTGGTGTTCTTCTAAGAATTCCACCAGGTGAGTGCGCCTTTGTGAAAAGCGCTTGATGCCATCTTGACTTTTAGATTTTCAGGACATCCCGTGAAATCGAGAGTATCTTCAATGCTTTCCAGCCACTGCAGTAGGCCAGTAGCTCCTTTAGTACCAGCGTACTTAGGAGGTTTAGCATCATTGAACTGCTTGAAAGTGAAGTTAGCAGTTCTTGCGTTAGTAGCATTGGAGTTATGTGCTGAATCACTGGTACTTCCCCGAAGATTCTGGGTGATATTTGTGACCATGCCCGGAATGACATCCCTCATGTGTATAGCGATGGCCCGGGCAATCTTGTTGATCTCATCATCGTTGCCACTTGTCGAACCCCCTCCGTTAGGATCACGTCGGGGAGGCATTCTACGAATAGAAGCCACAAGTGGGTCAGTAATGAGAAAGGATACAATTGAATTTGCATGATAAAATTAGTAATATGTCCATACTATTAGTATTATCATTCAATTGTAATATGGGCATGTACACGTATAAACAGTCAGCTCATTAGCATACTTCTCATGTGAATGTGTATGATGTTCCATGATCTCACTCCACCAAACCTACACACTGACACTTTCCCGATATACCGAAGATAGCTTATATATAGGGCATACGAAAGGGTCAAGCAAACTGCCAGCCCAGACGCCATCCCACCACCGCTTCGATATACCACGATCATGTCCATGCTAGCATTTGGCAACACGTTTGTACTGATTTCCATGTATGTTCCATTGATTATGAATCCCATGAACTTTGATCAATTTGAACTATGATTGATTCCATGATTGAACTATGATTATGTTATGCATGCACCTACTAACAGTTGTTAACATGTAGAACTAAGTCATATGTGTGCTCTACATTTTTCTTGTTAAACTATGTTAGTAAGTACTAATGATGTAATCACTTAAGAATTTCACTTAAGGTTTACATAAACGAAATGTTCACAACTTGATTGATTCATCAAAATGTTTGGTTCATCCCAGTTGAATTGCACTATGATTTGATTCTCCAATGATTGTATCTCATGTGTTTGACTAATGTTCAATGATCCAGTTGCTCCCGAATCCTCACTTCAAATACGAACGCCGGATTCCCCCTGACATACCGAAATAAGCTTATATATAGGGTAAGCTCTCACCGACCCACCACTTACCTCAGCACATCAGCGTTAATCCGCCGTTTGCATTTGGAGCTAAGATTTCCAACTCTTGATTGATTATGATGGTTTCATGATTTCCTCTTGTACTATGGATATGATTATGACTGTGCAACCCACGGTTCTTAATTTACCTGAAATTAAAACCTTAGGTTTCTGTAAATGTGTATCCTAGGTTGATTAACCTAGGTTCTCAATACCTACTATATCGAGTATAATGATCTCCTGTGAGAACTTCAACTAAAGAATACTGTTACACAGATTCGAAGTTATAAAGTTCCTATGATAATGAACACCTGATAATGATAACATGACAAGGATTTCAAATCAAGATTCTAAGTTAATAGATCTTGACCTCTGAATTCCTATGATAAACATGACAAGGATTGTAGATCAAAGATACTAAGAATACAGATCTTTGCCTCTAAATTCCTATAATGAACTCTGATGGAGAATTCCAGAGCAAGGATGCTAAGAATACAGATTCTTGCCTCTGGAATCCTATAATGAACTCTGTGTGAGAATTTCAGATCAAGGATACTAAGAATACAGATCCTTGCCTCTGAAATCCTTAAATGAATATGTGTGAGAAATTTAATTCGGTTTCTAAAATTATAGAATTCCGATTCAAATTCCTTGACTCGATGTCTAATCTTAGAAAAATATCCCTAAGATCTTTCAAGCTTAATGTAGACTTAATGCTCACTTAAGTTATTTAGATCTTAAGTATCCTCAAGCCTATAGCACTTAGTCCTATTGGGTAGCTTAGGTTATAGTCTAGGTCATTAAACATTGGGTTTTTCCTAGTTCTCTACAACCTTGGCTCTGATACCAACCTGTCACACCCCTGCGCCGCGTGCGGAATCCACGGCGCGGTGACGTATGAACAGTTGAATCATGCACAAGTATTGAATAAGAACAACCACAATGGATTACTAAGTTGCATAATGTTTAGACAATAGTTTAGTTACAGACAAACTATCTAACCAAAAGAAAGACAACTACAGACCCAAAATATAGTTACAAAATAAGACTTTAAACAAGACAATTAAACAATTAGGATTTAGTGTGTTTCTAATCCATCCTAGCATGTTTCTTCATCTTGTTCTATCTTAGAATGGTCTCCTTAGTTGTCCCTGAGAAAGTCTTAAACCTGATTACCTGAAACAGGTGAAAAGTAACTGTCAACTACAGAAGTAGTTGGTGGGAACAATAGGTTTAACATATGAAATCATGAATTTGTAATATAAGGCATAGGTATATTAAAGCAATAAATGAATTACATGGATGGGTTGTAACCCAAACTAACATCAGGTATGTCAAACGAGTGTTAACAGTCCAAAGACTGTTTGCACGAAAACCAACATATAATCAAGTCCCAAACTACGTTTGGAGACAGAAAATTTGTCAGCAACAATGATAACCATACGTAACCGAAATCTGCAGTTAGTTTATAAAACAAATTTAAAATCTAACTGCAGCAATAGGACTGCCTAAATGTGTCCGCTTTCCCTTGTTGTGATCACCCAGTACTAACGCTAATGAATATGAAACCATATGTGTTTATAAGTTTGTTCACAACGATGGACACCATGCTTTTAAACATTGCTTTAAACTAGCGTGTTAATGCCTTATTTGATAACATGATTTGAAAACCTTGTTTGAGTACCATGAAATGAATCCTCTGTTTGAATACCGTGAAATAAATCCTTTGTTTGAACATCAGGAAAACCATTGTTTGAATACCATGTTGTGAAACCTTTGATTTAGTACATAGGATAACTTCCTTGTATAACAACAAGGTTTATAAAAGATTAATTTCGAAAACGCGAGTTTAGAGTAAAAGAGTTTATAAATTCCTTTAAAAACAATTGAGAAATCCCTTGGATTTCTAAAGTAAACCTGTAATGTTTGCCAAGTAACAGTAATATGTATCATGAAATATGATTGAAGTAGAAGCGTTTGATCACGTGTTCCACCCCAAAACAGTTGTAAAAACAGTAAAAAGAGGGGCTAATGTTCTCACCTGTCTGCAGTAGACTCTGAACTACAACAAATAGCAAGTAGCAAACAGGATTTCTAACTGGTTCCTATATCATTGTAATCATACATAAGATATAAGATTTATAATTGTATAGACCTTGATTCATTGATTGACTCGTGTTATCATGATTTGTGATTAACATCTTGAATAACTTGTTTCTCGTGTTTAGAAATGTTGTATGAACTTGAAAGTCATGATTGAGTTACTTGGTTGATATTTGATGATTGAAGCCAATATGTCATGTTATTTTATGAACCACTTGTTATGCATAATATGACAAGTCTTCATAATGTTAGATAACCATTGATCAATATGAAAAAAAATGTAATAATGTTCAAGTGTTTTAAGACCTTTTGATTGTGACTTGATCCCCTAATTAGGTTAAGTTGTAACTTTAACCAATTATGATCAATTCACATTTTATGAAGTAAAAGGCCAAACTTGGCCTAAGTACTTGTTATTTGCCCTTATCAATATTTATGACATAATTAACCAATTGGGCCATGATAGACCGAATGGAATGATATTGGGCCCAATTGTTTGTGAATGATCCGAAGTAATAATTTGGGCCGAATTAATACAAAACGGCCCATTTAGGATCATAATGCACCGAAAGAGATTGGATTGGGCCTCCAAGAATTGAGTTGGGCCAACTAATGAGTAAGTGGGCCATGTAAGGCTCTAAGCAATATTGGACCAATTAGAGATCAAAATGGGTCGACCTAACTTTCTTGGGCTTGCTTTAACCTATGGGGCCGGTACTAGTGAAGTTGGGCCGCATGAAAGCTGGATCGGGCCGAGAGGTTATGGGCTGCCAACATGGGCAGCGAACCTTTTAGGTTCAAGAATCTAGGTTCGTCGATCTTAAGGACTCCAACAAGGTTCGGTCAAGAAATCCACCAGGTTCGGTTCTTATGATACACACCCAGGGTTCGTTGCATGCATAGCTGGTTCGTTGGGTATCTCATGGTTCGGCCATCCAAGCTAGGGGTGTAAAGGTTCGGTGATAGCTCGTGGAAACCTCTAGGGTTCGGCTGATATGTCCACGAACCATGTAGGGTTCGTGACTGCTTGCATGGAGGGTTCGTTCGATCATAGATGGTTCGTGGAACCTATGCAAGGCTCGTGTAGGTTCGGGATACTTATTAGGGTTCGTCTGGTTGAGATCAACGAACCATTGGTTCGTTATGGATGCAGGGTTCGCCAAAGGAAGGTTCGCCCCATGCATGAAGGCTCGGCTGGTAGGGCTAGGTTCGTTGACTGGTTGTAGTTGGGCACGGGCTAGGCGAACCATGATACAGGTTCGTCTCCTTCATCCTTTGCCTCGACCTGCAACTTCGAACACCACCAAATCCGCGCGATTGAAGTCGGTTTTCTAGAGAGGGAGAGGGTAGACGAAAATTCTAGAGAGAGAAGTGGTTCTTGGTGGATTTAATGAGAAAATGACCATCTTTAGGGCTTTTATAGTCCGTTTGGTACTCGGGTTCGTTTCGGTCGCTCGGTTCGCGTTTCCGGAACGTAACGCGTATTTTACGCGATTTTAAATAAAAGAGTTGTTAAACTCAATAAAATGATGAGTTTCAAAATTGTAAAAATATAAAATAAGTATTTTAATTATTTTTACTCTTCGTGCGTTGTCAGATCGTTAAACACATACAATTACGTGTATACCCGCAATCGCGTACGTTTTTCGATCGTATTAATTATTTAAAGTCGTTTAATCATAATTATAAGTTCAACATTCGTATCATTATGGATCGTCACCCATAACTATACTCAGTCTCGCTTACGTATTACGTTTCTTGTTGAATTAATTGTCATAATATTCGTCTTAACACTACGCACTAACACAATCCTGTTACACCGAATGCAGTATATATATAGGGCTCACTCTCGCTGCCCACCACTGTTTCGATATAACACGATACTGTTCTTGCCTAGTGGAATCGACTGTAAATAAATAATACATACTTGTCCCTAACTAAATAAGATCCTGTAACACACAAACACATTATGAACACATGAATCACATTGATTAACTCAACATGGACACACCCTGTTTCTAACACTGTTTACGACTACCATGACTAAATGTACAAATGTTACATTGAACAAATTCAACTGAAGCACTTGATTCAGGAATTGGTGCTTCTCTATTTGAATTTAAGGGAGAATCATTATTTTATTGCACAAGGTTTTCAGCAAGTACTTTATCACTGTCTGAGGCAGATTCAAATACTTCTTTAGGATCCTCATTTACTAGAATAGGCATTCCATCACCTGAACTTTGATTTTGAGGACCTTGAGATGGAGATGTAGTATACTGAGGAGGATCAATTAGATGAACACCCATTGGTTTAGGGTTCACTCCAATATCTTTCCTTAATATGTCTACTTCAACATCATTATTTGTGTCTGCACAATCAACCATAACAGGATTCAGAGATTTTATAAGAGCATCTATATCGAACAACCAATCTGGACCTGAACTCGACACAAGAAATGAGTGTTCTTGAAATGTTACATTTAAGGATTCATCAACTATATTAGCTCTTCTATTGAAAACTCTATACGCTTTTGACATAGAAGAGTATCCTAAGAAGAATCCATCATCTGCTTTAGGAGCAAATTTAGATAACCGATCCTTAGTGTTCAATATGGAACAAGGACATCCAAAAGATTTAAAGAATCCAATAAATGGTTTTCTTTAGAAAATAAGTTCATAGGATGTCTTATTGTGCTCCTTTACAATTCTTGTTCTATTTTGCACATAACATGTAGTATTCATAGCTTCCGCCCAAAATGTAATGGGTAGCTTTGAATCAGCTAACTTAGATCGAGCTGCTTCAATTAAAGATCGGTTCTTGCGCTCAGCAACTCCATTCTGTTGAGGAGAACGAGTAGTAGAAAATTGTCTAGCAATCTCTTTCTTAGTGCAAAAAGTATCAAATATTTCATTTTTGAACTCTGTGCAATTATCACTTCTAATAGTCACTTCTAATATGTCACTCTTCTTTGCAAGAAAGAAAAAAACCAAGAGAATCTTGAAAAGTCATCTACAATAACTAGACAGTATTGTTTCTTTCCAATGCTTAGAAGATTTGTAGGACCAAAGAGATCCATGTCAATTAGCTGAAGAGGTTCAGAAATTGAAGATGTTGTCTTTGATTTGTATGAGACTCTGTGTTGCTTTCCTTTTAAACAAGCACTGCAGTGATCATGACAAAAGAATTCCTTCTGAGGGATACCAGCAACATGATTTTCTTTTAACAATTTATTCATATTTTTTAAATTTGTATCACCAAGTCTGCGAGGCCATAACTGTGACTCCTCCACCGAAGCCTTTGAAAGTAAACATGTGACTTCAGAGGTGTCTACAGAACAATTCAAATCTATCAATTATACATGATATTTTGTTGGAGTTATCAAAATTATCCATTCATCAGGAATAACAAACCGAGGCTTAACAATATTACATTCAGTATCCGTGAAATCTGTTGAGAACTTGTTGTCACAAATTTGTGATACACTCAAAAGATTGTATTTCAATTCAGGACATAATTCACATTTTCAAAACTCAGTTTGCCATTTGTCACCGTTCCTATTCCCGTTACTTTTCCACCTTTGTGATCACCACCAAATGCAACATTTGGACCATTGATACTTTTGAAATTCTGACAACTGAGAACAGTTTCCTGTCATATGTCTGGAACAACCACTATCAACATGCCAAATATTTCGTTGAATTTTGGATTGCTCCTGCACATCAAAGAAACTCGGTTAGCATTAGGAACCCAAGCCATGATGGTCTTAGGTTGTCCAGAAGCATCGATAACATAAATCTTTTGATATGATAGACTAGTTGTGTCAAAATTTGCAGGTGTTGACGGTTCACTAGTTTTATCTTTTTCATTTACAGGTTTCCACAATTTTTTCTTTGTAAAGGTCTCAGATGACACACTTGCAGATTGTGATACTTGTGGGAATTTTGTCTTGCCTTTGATATTTAAAACTAGTTGTTCATCAACAAATGTTACGTTTTTTGGTGAAACATGTCATGATTCAGGTTGTTTAAAGAGTCTCATATTGGAATTTCTCACCAAATTTTGATTCTTTCTAAGATAGAAATCATCATAAAATTCATTATCATTTTGCATTGAACATTGTGAATTTGTCGACCTTACAACAGGTTTGATTGATTTTTGAAAAATAGGTGCTTGATAAATTTTTGATTTTTGATGATGAAATGATGGTCAACTCCAAGAGCTTTCTTTAAAGTATGATTTACCATGCTTTTCAAATCATGTGTTGTTATGCAATGACTATAATAATCTTCAAAATCTGGATAAAACACTTGATTTGAAAAGTTTCTCTGTGGACTGGAGCTTCTTGAATATCGAAAGTTAGGACTAACACTTCGATCAGATCTCTGATTGAAAATTTGATTGTTGACTTTGAGAATTGCAGTAAAAATTTATAGTTGAATGATTTGATCTACCACATATTTTGCAATGGATTCTTTGAAAATTTTGTTTTGGAGGTGTCATAACTGAAGATTTTTGACTGGAAGAATCATACAAAAGATCATCTTGATCAATGTCAAAATTTTCAAGTTTAACAACTTTCTTTTTCTTACTTCTCCTTGTCTTTTTCTTCTTCTTTTCCATTTCATCTATATGAGATACTGAAGGATTACCAATGTTTGTGATCAGAGGAGATGAAATTTGTAAAGTAGAAACAATTTTTGATGTAGATACATCAGTTTTCTTTTTAAGAATTGAAACAATCTTTTGTGAATTTTCTTCTCTTAAGCATCCTTCACTCACAGACATTGGTAAACAAATTTCACAATTTCCATTTATTTCATGAGACACATCATAAGATGAAATTTCTATAGGATGTCCTGATGCAAGTTTTAAAGAGTCTGTTTCAACAAAGGTTTCAATCTTTTTAGGTTTGACAAAAGTTGAATCAGATTCTTTAAGTTTATTATTTTCTTTTTCAGTTGTTTTATCACATATCCATTCTTCAAAAGGTTTGGGCATAATAGAGTAATTGTGATTAAAAGGAGGAGGAACGATTATATATCATAAGCCAGTTGTAACTTTGCTTTGTATTTGAGAATCTAAAATATTTTGAAGACTTTAGATGAAGACTCAAATTTCTGAATTTTAAATTCATTTAAGGAGAGATCATTCTTAGCTTGAGTAAGCTTGGAAAGAAGATCATCTACTTGAGCTTGTAATTTGATGTTTTCAACTTTAAGTTTTTCAATATCTACATTTTGAGATTTAACCTTTTTATCACTAACTTGATAATCTTTTATTAATTGAGCATTTTTAGCTTCCACCTCCTTTACTTTATCAATTAAAACTTTATTATGACCCCTATAACCTTAAATGATTTCTTTGCATTTATCAGAACACACATTTTCTAGTACCTCTTTTGGAATTTCAGTCAAATCAGCCGTCAAAGCAAAGTTGGTATGCTGAACATCCTCTGCATAAGAGCTCCAATCAAAATATTCATCCTATTGTCACACTAGAGCTGTTGATGAAGGAGTTCAAGTCTTTTCTTGATGCTGATTAGCTGATTGATGTTGCTATCTCCTGTCATTTGAATGATCATTTCTATGAAAACTTTGCATTGTTGATTTTGAACTTTGGTTGTTTGAAGTACAGAATATTTGATTATTTGAATATTGACTTGATGATCTAGGAGAGTTACATTCCTTTGAAAAATGACCATACATATTGCAATTATAACATCTCACTTTTGATTTATCAAATCCTACACGTGAATCCTTGTTAAAGGACATGTGACCACGGTTCTTGAAAAATCTTTTGTTTCTCATCTAGACTAAGATCTGCTTCAGACAAGCTTCCACTCAAATAGTTATGATATGCAGATAAAAATGTTACAAAAAAAGCCTTTTGATCTGCAGACTTAAATTTCAATGTCATTTCATCACTTTCTAAATCATCAACAGTTTTCTTTTGACCATTTCCTTTTGATTTGCTTAAAGTAGTTGATCTTTTGGAATTTCAGGGAGTTAGAGGAAGAGCAATCAATCCAAATTCATGACTTTCTATTTCTTCAAATTTTTGTTCAATCTCCTCACTCATAAGAGCACTAACACCAGGAGGAACTTTTGTGAATTTATAAGGATCGGTTTTGAGTTTGGAATTGTTCCTAGTGCTTCAATATGAGCCATTAATTCATCAACTTTCATAGTTCTGATATTCTTTGTGTTTTTTAGCACAGTTACATTATTTTTCCATTCTTCAGGAAGAGTATGCAAAAGCTTTTTGTTCAAATCATGGTTATCATATTTGATTTCATTTGACGTAAGTTCATTTACCAGTTGAACAAAACGATGAAGTTTTTGTGTTACAGTTTCTCTAGAAATATGACAGAATGTTTCAAATTGGTATTTCAGCTTATCTTTTCTCATTTCTTTCAGTTCGGAGCTTCCTTTAAACATCACCCCAAGTGCATCCCAAAGAGATTTTGCAGTCTCAAATTCTTGAACACACATCAAAATTTCAATGGGAAGACCCATAGTAAGAGAACTATAAGCTTTAATATCCAATCTAATCTTCCTCCTATCTTCCTCATCAGTTACAGAATTCAAATCAACTGGTTTACTGTGATAATCATCAACTGATAAGTTAACAGGAACAAATGGTCCTTTGACAATTGAGTTCCAAAGCTCTGGTTCGCTGTAAAATAAGAAATTCTTAAATCTTAACTTCCAATGTTTGAAATCAGCAGCATTCTTAAGAACAGGGGGTTTGATTACAGATCCATTCACTGGATTTCTTGCATGAGCATTTGAATCCATGATTGACTTCAGGGTTTTTGATGAAACAGTGCAGAAACAGGGTTTTCAAATTTTGAAAGAAAAGTGATTTTGAAATTATCAAAATCACTAAGAAACTTATGATCGATTAATAGTTGTGATGATCTAAACTAAGATTCTATTTAGATACTTGAGTATTTCTCAGATTTGAAGAAACACACACAAACACCAAGAACACACACTTGATGATCTGTTCAAAAATTTGCAGCAAAAATTAGCAGAAAAACCTCAATGATCACTTGAAATGATCAAGAGCACGTGTCTCTGATACCAATTGTCAGGATCGGGATTGAAACAACAATGACTGTTGAGGGTTTTTACCGAAGTTTGAGTGGTGGAAACAAACAGATTCGTCTAATTTAAGCAAGTGTTAGAACAGAGATCAAACGAACAAACAGACATACATTAAACGCCTCATTCATTGATCATTAATTGATAATTAGAAAGGAGATAGGATCAGGAAACAGACTTCAGATCACAGTGCATCACTAGGGTTTTGATTGTCTCTCTAGAACTTTCTCACACTAGCTGATAGTGTGTGTCTGTGTGTGTTTTTTTTTTTTTGAGAATTAATGTTGCCCTAATTTTATTACATCCCTTTCTATATATAGACAAATGGGGCCCGTGAAAAAATTCCAATCAGAGCCCAGAATACAATGTAATAAACAAAAGGGCTAAGCTGTCAAAATTGATCTTGTCAGCATCAGCATATTGAAGGAATAAAAATACCAAGTCCTGAAAGTACTGTGAACATTTGAGAATAATAGTTTACTTATTCGCAAAGTTTATTGGATCAGTTAACTACTCTTTATTTCCCAGCAACTTCATCCACAGAACTTATCTTCAAATCTGTATAATAACAAGTGAGAGTTAGAAAGTTCGCAAGTGATCTGAGTGTCCACAAATTGAACATTAGCAAATGTTCTAACTATGCAACACTTATTCATTCGCAAATAATCTGAGTGCGCACAAGTTGAACATTCAGAAATGTTCTAACTGTGCAACTCTTATTCGTTCGCAAATGATCTTAGTGTCCACAAGTTGAACATTTGTAAATGTTCTAACTGTGCAATACTTATTCATTCGCAAATGATCTGAGTGTGCACAAGTTTAAGATTTGTAAATGTTCTGGTTGTGCAACACTTATTCATTCGCAAATGATCGGAGTGTGCACAAGTTGAACATTCGTAAACGCTCTAACTGTGCAACACTTATTCATTCGCAAATGATCTTAGTGAGTACAAGTTGAACATTCGTATATGTTCTAACTGTGCAGCACTTATTCATTCGCAAATGATCTGAGTGTGCACAAGTTGAACATTCGTAAATGTTCTAACTGTGCAACACTTATTCGTGAATGTTGCATTATCTCAAAAGTATTACCTGTGAAGAACATTGACGTTTGTAGATATTGTTAACACGAGTTATCATAGCAATTTACTCACCTGTACTTTATGAGATTATAAATATGGAAGTACTTACTTACAAATGATTTTGATAAACCTTAGACTTATTTTGATTTTATATTAGAACTAATTTTGGACATAGCATCTATCCTTTAAAAATACCCTACAAAACCACAATCTTATTTTGACTGAATGTTTTCTACAAAAAGTCAAATAGTTATTGCATTTGTCCTGTTTATCTGATTTTCCTAACACTTCTCACATATTTATTTTAATATTTTTGGGTGATCATATCTAATCTTCTTATTGAAAAACATGCATTTATTCATTAGTGATTTATACTTATCTAAAGTTGTTATTCCTAAGAAATTATATTAAGATAGTGAATTTATGAGTATCAGAAATCATTTCACTTCCCATTAAATCACATTACCTAACTATCCAATAAAATATATTTGTATTCTTAAACTTCTTAAAAATCAAAGTCTTTTTGTATTTTTCTCAAATTCTACTACCCCTAAACTTATAGACCAATTAAAAAACCAAAAATCTTTTTGTTCTTTTTGTAAATTTTCTAAACTTATAAACAGACTCAAAAACCGAAAATCTTTTTCTTCTTTTTGTAAATTTTCTTCCCCTAAATTTGTAATATAAAAATTAAACTAAAAACAAAACACAAATTTTAACGTATTTATAGAAAACTGTTTTAATAAAAACTTATTAGTTTGAGTGAGGCGAGCAGGTGGTGGAAGCGACCTGTATGCAACGGTTTAGTGAAAAGATCCGCAATATTGTCATATGTGTGGACCTTTTCAAGATAAACCAGCTTAAGTTCAAAACAGTCCCGAATAAATTGAATCCGGATGTCAATGTGTTTAGTTTTGGAGTGTTGTACCGAATTCTTGACGATCTGAAGGGCTGCTTCATTATCACAGTATATATGAGAGTCAAGAAAATTCAAACCATAATCGAGAAGCCTATGTTGCATCCAGATGACCTGAGAGCAACAACTGGAAGCACAGACATACTCAGCTTCAGCGGTGGAGGTAGACACCGTGGTTTGCTTCTTGCACTGCCATGACACAAGGCGATCTCCCAGATACTGACATCTACCTGTGGTTGACTTCGTGTCTAAATTAGAACCACCAAAATCACTATCAGAGTAAGCAAATAATTTGAACTCAGAGTTCTTAGGATTCCACAAATGAGACAAGGTTTGCCGAAAAGGTAGCGAAAGATCCTCTTGACAGTAATTAGATGAGAAGCCTTCAGATTTGCCTAATATCTGGCACACTGACATACAGAGAAAATGATGTCGGGTCTGCTGGAGGTGAGATACATCAGTGATCCAATCATCGATTTGTAAAGATGTTGATGAACATCTTCATCATCAAAATCCGAAGTCAACACAGGACGAGCAGCCATAGGAGTGGAGGCAGGCTTGGAGTCCAACACGTTGAACTTGGTAAATATATTGGTCACGTACTTGCCCTGATGAATCAGCACCCCCTTTGGACCCTGCTTTATGTGGTGACCTAAGAAAAGTTCATCTCCCCCATAGCACTCATCTCAAACTTTTCATCATCACGGCTTCAAACTCCTTACAAAGCACCGAGCTCGTGGAACAAAAAATGATGTCATCCACATAGATGTGGACTAGAATCAAGTCATACCTCTATTTGTGAACGAACTAAGTATGATCTATGGCTCCACGGGTATATCCGTTAGCTAGTAGATGATCTGTTAGTGTAGCATACCATGCTCGTGATTCTTGATGAAGACTATACAGGGCTTTGACCAGCTTGTAGACATGGTCACGATACTGCGAATCCTCGAACCCGGGAGACTGATTTACATAGATCTCTCCCATGACCTTGCCATACAGGAAAGATGTCTTCACATCCATCTGATAAACTATGAAGTTCATTTAGGATGCATAGGCCAAGAAGATGTGGATTTCCTCAAGTCTTGCAACTGGTACCAAGACCTCTTCATCGTTAATACCCTCCTGTTGGTAGAAGCCATGAACTACCAACCTTGCTTTATTTCTGATGATAACACTAGAATCATCCCTTTTTTTCTGAAGACCGATTTGGTTCGAATTGGCAGTTTCCCCTTGGGCAAAGGAACCAGGTTCCACACATGGAGCTTCTGAAACTGCATCAATTTTTCTTGCATCGCTTTAACCCAGCTTGATTCTTTACGAGCCATCTTGATGTTTCTGGGTTCTACCTGCAAAATAAAACAAGAATACCAACAAGAATTAATTGGACCTGATTGACTGTGTGTGAGAGTTCCTTCTGATAAGGAAGCCTGAGCCGGAATAGATCTGCTCCGGGTAAGAACTCCTTCATAAAGTGGTCCAATAATATTCTCCATAGGATGATTCTTATTAATGCTAGAAATGGGTACTTCCTTCACATCCAAATTTTCAAGCAGATTACTAATGTTATCATCAGGAGCTATTTCACTTGCTTCAACTTCATTATCCACACAATGTTCCTCAGGGATGTGATCTGAGAACAGTCGATTATCAAATGTCTGGTGGGAAGAGGAAGATGTCTGATCTGTCTCGAGAGTCAGTTGGGCCAACTGAGAAGTCTACGGATCTGATGGGATAACTTCACTGATTGGTTGGGCTCGCTGATACATGCCTGGTGGGTCAGCGCTCAGAAGATTGGGTTCACACAGAGCATAGTCAACCTAGTAGTCCATGTCATCTCTCTTGTAAAAGCTGTCTTCAGGCTCAGTGGGCCCTGCACTCTTAGAAGTAGTATAAAAAGGCTCAAAAGTAGAATCATATTGGAATAGCTAGTTCGGACCTGAATCAGCATCAGTGTGATTCAACTATTGCCAGTCAATGTAGCATAACTCCCCAATCTGCCTTGTCTTCTTGTTGTAGACGTGATAGGCAGCTTTCTCAGATGAATAGCCCACAAAGTAACATTCATCGGCTTTGTCATCAAACTTGTGATTGGGCTCAGTGTGGAGTAGAGTTGAAGGACATCCAAAAGATTTGAAGTGACCGATCTTTGGCTTCTTATTGAATAAAATCTCATAGGGAGTCTTCTGGTGGCGCTTGTTTAGTAGTGCACGGTTTTGAACATAGCAAGCTGTAATGACAGCTTCTGCCCAGAAGAAGATTGGTAGCTTCGACTCAGACAACATGGTCCTGGAAGCCTTGATAAGCATTCCGTTCTGTCTCTAAGCTACTCTGTTTTGCTGAGGTGTACGGGCTGCACTGTACTGTCGAGAAATTCCCTTCTCATCACAAAAATCAATAAGAGTTTGGTTCCTAAATTATGTGCCATTATCAGTTCTAATTACCTTCACCTTCAAGTTCTTCTGATTTTTAATCAAGGTAATGACCTTCTTCAGGATCTCTGCTATCTCATCCTTCTTAGCAAGAAATAATACCCAAGTGAATCTGGAATAATCATCTGTAATAACAAGACAGTATGACTTCTTCCCGACGCTCATGACGTCGACTGATCCAAATAGATCCAAGCGAAGAAGCTGTAGAATGGATGAAATTGAATAAAACAGTATTGGCTTTTGAGGTCTTTTATGTTGCTTCCCCTTGGCACATGCGATGCACTTCTCAATGGAAGAGAAGTCTTTTAAAGGAAGTCCAATTACGTGATCTCCCTTGGCCAATTTATTGAGATTCTTCATGTTAACGTGACCCAATCAACGATGCAACAACAGATACTCATTCTCCGATGCCTTTGAGAACAAGTAGGTGTTCTTAGTGAATGAATCTGAATTCATATTGATGATGTAGGCATTCCTGATCCTCGAAGTCATCATCAAGATCCACTTCTCAGGAATAACAAATCCCGGCTTCAAGATCAAACCCTAATTATTAGTGAAGTGTGTTGAGAAGCTTTTGTCACAGATCTGGAAGACACTCAACAACCTGTGGTTGAGTTCCTCCACGTAATACACATCTTCAAAGCGTAAAGTGCCATTTGTAAAAGTTCCTTTCATGCTTATCTTCCCACCTTTGTCTCCAGCAAATGAGACATATCCTCCATTAAACAGTGTGACTTCATGCAATTGAGAAAAATCCCAGTCATGTGCCGGGAGCAACCACTATAAACATACCATGCTTATCTTCCCACCTTAGGTGTGACCTTCAGATTCTTCCCATAGAAGAATTTAGTGGGTCTGTGCAGACAGTATCTGGCTATGTGGCCTGGTCTCCCACATGCTTAGCAACATACCTTTTGATAAAATTCTTGTGGGTCAAAAGGTTTTACATCACAATCACTTTGACCAGGAGATGAATGTGTGTAGACTTGTTCCAAAGACCCATTTGGAACATAAGGTTCATAGTTAGGATTTAACTTTGAACCCTTTTGTCTTGTGATTATGGAATGAGCCTTGGGTACCTTATATGTCAAAGGAGAAGCATTTGATTTTAAGACACATTTGTTTTTAACGTCAACATCAGTTTTAAAAAATTTAGTCCTAAAATTCTTAGTCATTTCATTTGGCTTAAAATTAATTGTTTCAAATTTTCCAACAAAATCAACTTTTGGAACTGAAAATTGTGATTTGTTAGATGAAACTGAACAATATGTGCTCTTCCCAACACTTCTTTCTTCTTCCTCCTAACTCTGACCTCAAACACTTAAACCTTCTGCACAAGCCTCAGCATAACGATTTAAATCAGACAAAATAAGATCAGCAGTGAGTGAAACTGATTTGTTAGAACAAGTAGTGAACTCATGCCTTCGGTATAACTTTAACAGCAGATCATCAACAGACTTGTTGATTTTGGGAATGATGGAATAATTGTGGTTAAAAGGAGGTTTCACCTCACTATAACCAAGCCCCGTTGGCTCTCTTCCCCTGATCTCAACATTGATCATCTTAGCCACCACGTTACTTAAGTAGTCATATTTTTCAGCTTTGATTTTAGTTTTTGGATAACTCAGTTTTAACTTGTTCTAACTCTAAGTTAATCTATTCTATACGAGGCTTGGCATCCTGATAGTTAGATTCCTTGTCACTCAAAAGTTCCTTTAACTTTGAAATATCTCGCCTTTCGGCATCAAGTTTCTTTTTGAACATTTCTTCATTTTTAAGAAATTCAGAGTTAAAGTATTTTAGTTTGGTGACCTCCTTGATAAATGCCTAATTGTGAGATATATACATAAAAACTTTGTTAATGCAAGAGACAGAGAAAATATTTTCAGTTACATCATTTTGCTTGTCGTCCACCTCAGCCATGAATGTGTGGCTCAGAGTCATCTCCATTTCTTGCACCTAATAGCTACAGTCTTAACTGTCTGACCTGAGTCACTAAAGCTTTATATGTTCCAACACCAGAGGAATCATCTGTCTTCTGGTTAGCTTCGTTAGCATTCTTCGGCTTCTTGTATTCCCGGGAAAAGTGATCAGGCTGGTCACAATTGTAACATTTGAGCTTCGTCTTATCAAACTCGAGCTTCTTCCCTGGGTTGTTACCAAACAGTTCTTCCCATACTTCTTGATAAACTTCTTTGCCATAAAGACTCCCATGGCCATCTGCCATGCTATATCCATTTACTCCACGTCAGTTTGGCTAATCTGCTCCAGATTATCTTGTGTCAGATTGGCTGGGGCCAACTCACCTGCAATAAAGGCATTATAACTGTTCATGAAACCTTTGAATAGTAGTAGGTTCTCCTCACTCTCTGGACTGACTTTGTGCACTAAGTGAGCTTGACCGAAGGAGAGAAAGCAGTCTCATATGGAACATTATGAGACCCTAAAGCTTGGTAGTTGATAGATGACAGAAGTGTTGCATTCTCTGAAGCTGGAGTGATGCCCATGGAGCTGGCATGATTCAAAGCCCTTTTTTTATCATCAATATCATATGAGTTGATAATAGTTATCAGCTCGCTCAGGGTAGTCTTGTACATGTCCTTAGTCCTCTTGATTTTTGTACAATTGGAGTTCCAATTGTTTGGAAGAGAGTTCAGCAGCTTCTTATTGACTGTGCCCTTGGTCATCTCTATCTCGGCACTCGTGAGCTCAGTCATCAGGTGAGTAAATCGGTTCAGTTGAGCTTCTAGATGTTCACCCTTGATGTGATTGAACATGTGGAACCGTTGTCTCAACATGTCCTTCCTACTCTCACGCATATCCTAATTGCCTTCGAAACGCTCAACCAACGCGTCCCTTAATTCTTTGGCAGTTTTGTGCTCCTTGAACCTGTGAGCAACCTTAGTTGACAATGCCATGGTGATAGAGGCATATGCCTTGTCATCCTTCACCCTAAGCAGAATGTCGTTCTCGGTACACAGTTCAAGAACTTTTGGGGTCAATCCATTTAGCTCACTCTCATACATGGGCACGTAAGGTCCTTCCTCGATAGAACGTCATAGCTTCGGATGGGTATATTTGATTAAAGACTAAAACCTGAGACAAGCCTAGGAGGCTTGGAACATGTCCTGATCTCATTTTCCAAATTAAGCAGGTTGGACAGATTAGATAAGTTCTTGGAAGCCATGTTCAGAAAATTCTAAGTGCAAGTTCTCGAAATCTTGAAGTATGCAAATTCTAGGAAGTTCTCGTAGTCCCCAAAGTTCTCGAAGGGTGGTACACGATAATCAAGGTACACGAAGTTCTTAAGTATACGAAATTCTCAGAGTATTTGAAATCCTCAAAGTATGTGAACCCAAGATCACGAAACAAGGTACTCGAAATCAAGTACTCGAAGTCCAGTTCTCGAAAAACACATGAAAAATTCCAGATGAAAATTCTTCAAGATTCAGAACCCCAAATTGATACAGCAGCTAGATGGTGTAGAGATGAATGATAAAGTAGCAAACTTGAACCAAAAAGCAGTTACCTTTGTGCTAAAAGAGACTCCAAGCTCTGATACGACTTCTAGGTCCCTAAATCGGTAAAGAACCAAACGTACTTTGTCAGCTGAATCAGCACGAAACGCTTCTAAGATGTGCGGAATCCATGATAGAAGATAGAAGTTTAATAGAAAAGTTAATTTCTATTTCAAAAATGTGAACTTTACAGTAACTGCTTCAATACGTCTAGAAGAGTTTTGTCTCGAGAATCCAACCCGAGAACAGTATACAGTGCATCTATATATACTACTCTAGGAGTACTCGAACCTATGTACACTAACTCAAAAGTACAGGAAATTTACAGGTACACGAAAATGCAAAGTTCATTAAACTACAAAACTTGGTCTCCATCTTGTCACGAGTTGATTTTGTCAGTCTTTGTCTTCAGGTTGGGCTCTACATAGAAGATCTAGATTTAATAAAATATGTATCTTTAAAACATTAAGGGACTACCATTACTACCCTACAAAACATTATTTCTATATATCAATTGTGGGATGAGATCATAACATATGGGGGAAAAATGGTGTGAATGAAATGTGTTAACCTTTGTTACACTACAGGTGGTGTTGTATTCAGTCAAGTGTGTGGTGGGCTGGCGGCTCCACTTGATGGTACGTATGCCCTATATATAAGCATTTCTAGACTGAATGTGGCCTTATCTGTTATTGGAATTAAGGGGAGAACATTGATGGGTGATAAGACTTGAGAACAAAATTTTCAAACATTTCTAAAATGTTAAACTTATGAACTCACCAACCTCGTGTTGACTTGTTTTACTTGCATGTTTCACAGCTGATGAACATGTTTAGACACCAGGATTCAGGACATATTGTAACATATGTGCGGGAATCATTACCGGAACAGTAATCTGTACAGTAACTTGTACAGTAACTCAGATACAATCAAAGAAAAATGCTTAGAAACTATTAACAGTCAATGCTAAACATAAACTACTACACGATGTTTCTGAAATTCTGATTTAAACCTCATGGTTTAAACAGTCAGAAACACGTCAGACAATCATGAACAGATGTATACATGCTTGATTTTGTATTATTAGGTTTAAACGTATGTGAGGATAACCAGAACAAAACTATAACAGCTGTTGTTACAGAATGCTAAACCGACGAACTATTCGTATAGGTGACGATCTGTATGAATAGATCTGATAGTTTAACGATCTGAAACGATGACTGAAAAGTAGAAAACAAAATCAGAAAGTGAAACGTACGATCGTGTTCGTATAGTTAGCGCTCTGTACGAAAACGCGCGTAAGTGACGTTTTCTGACGAAACGAAAACGAAGACGATTCGAACGATAATAAACTTAAGGAAATATGATATTTCCTGTTTTACAATTTTGAAACTCATCAGAAATAAATTAAAACGAAACTATTTTAATTTAAGGCGCGCAAAGCAAAATACGCGAACAAATACTGAAACGCGTAAAAATAATAATTTACGACAGATAATTCAAGAAAATAATATTTAAACTAATTATAAGAAATAAACAAATTCCAAATATTTTAAAATAAAGCCTTTTATTTAAATTGATAAAAACGCGCGTTACGATCTGGAAACGCAACGAAAATACGAACCGAGCAACCGAAACGAACCCGAATACCTTCGGAGTATATAAACGTTGAAAGAACACTTTTCTTTCATTTTTACACATCTCACTCTCTCTCTAGCTCTCATTCCCGTCATATCTCTCTCTCTCTAAGATCTTTTCTTCAACCTTCAAGATCAAGCCCATTTCTTGGTGAAATCGTGAGTTCTTGGTGTCCACGCGAAGCTCTCGACTCCCTCTACACGAAAGTACAACCGATCTGTGGATTTGTCCAGCCAACCTCGAGGTATGAAGCTTTGAAACTCACAAAAATTAGGGTTTTTCATGGTTTTCTTTTTTTGTTCGAACACCCCCATTAAAAACCGACCATAGGTCCTAACTTTCGAACCCACCCCATCTCGAGAACTCATCTGGGTGTAACAACAACATGGGAGAGGTCGAATCGATGTTTTGAAGCTGCAGGATGGTGATAATGCACAGGTTCGTGACTCTTGCATGGAGTCGAACCTGTTAACACAGCCACAGCCGAACCTTTCTGATCGTATGCTGGGACCGAACCTTTAGGCTGGCAGCGAACCCTCCCCCTTTCACGAACCTGCATGTGTATCCACGAACCCTATGGTTGAACCTCTACCCCGCGAACCATCCAGTGACAGCCGAACCTAGTACTTACCGACGAACCTGAGTCCTTTAGTTTAGCCGAACCCATGCGGCGAACCCTGGATGCATCAACCATGCTTGATCAGCCGAACCGTGTAGGGCCGGACCCCATGTTACAAGCGAACCTTTACGTGGACAAAGCTGGCCGAACCCTCTTAACTCGAACGAACCTACACCCTTAGGGACGAACCTAGCCTGGTCTTGTACCAGAGCCGAACCTTGGTCAAGGAAAACGAATAGGTTCGCTGGAATGTGGAGATGGAATCCATTTTGAACAGGTTGCCATGATCCGGCTACCCACACCATCGGCCCAACCATAGCCCAACACAGCCCAACCGATTCCTTGGCCCAACATCATCCCTCTAGCCCGTGTGACCACTCGGCCCAATCCAAATTTCTAACCCATTTCATTCTAGGCGGGCCACTCACCTACAAGCTCTAGGCCCAACAGCCTATTCTCGGCCCATATGTGTGTGTTAATCGGCCCACGTGTTGTAATGGCCCAACATTCTCGAGTTTGGCCCATTAGGGATGAAATTGGCCCGAGACTTGACTCACACTTGGCCCATTTAACTTGATTCGGCCCACATAACTCATAAGGCCCAATGACCCTACTATTCGGCCCATGTACCTACCCCTAGGTCTAAGATCTTAGTTGGGCCTAAAACCCCACAATTAGGCCCAAGATCACTAAATTTGGCCCAACCAATAATGAGATCAACAATCACTTTGGAAAGCCATTAAAGAACTTAGATAAACTTATTGTGTCATATTATTACAAAGGTGGCATGGTTTAGGTTAATTCCATAAAAGCCAAAGCATTTTATTTAAACTATGGGAACAAAGAGTTTTAAATTGTCAAGACTAGTGAAACGATAAGGACACATACTAGCCTACAAGAGGCTAAGGGTCATTAACTTGAATCAAGGACTTTGGGCTGCATACTTGAAACCTAAAATGACATGACATTGAGTTAAGTTGAACATAAAACAATAGCCAACAAACGAGGGTCGAATCCTGACCAAGACTTACGAGTGTTAGCCAAAGATTATGGCTACCACATACATACACACAAATACAACACCATTAATACTTATAAGTTACAAACCTCGTGAAATCAATACAGGAACTTGAACACAACAACAAATACTACAACGAGTGCGTGCATCATTGTATTTACATAGTCAACCACTTCAAATACCAGGTGAGTTCATCTGTCCCTTTTCAAACCTTTTATTTTAACTCGAGACTGAGAAGCATATTAAACATTTTATTAAACTATTGAAATGTTATTTAATGCTTTTAAACTTATACATGATGCTTACAATAAGGCTTATGCTTGGAAACTAGTATACTTTGAGAAGCTTTAAACTTGATGCTTATTCTATAAACTAGAAGCTTAAACTATATACTTGAGATTTACACTATGGACTTGAAGTCTATCCGTTAGGCTAGACATCTATGATATAAACTTAATACTTAAACTTTGAGCTATATACTTATGCTTAAAGCTATGTGCTTAAACTATACATTTGATGTTTAAATTATAAACTTTATGAATAAAGTACATACTCAATGTTAAGGCTTTGAGAATACTTATACTAAACACTAATACTCTATATAATTATTTCAGAAAAGTTAATGTTCTACACTCTTAGTAAAGTGTTAAATTGCTTTACATTTACAACTAATTGCTTAAACTTAACTTGAAAACTTATATGTTTAGAAATACTTGTATACGTGAGATACTTGAAAATACGTGAAGGCTTGATATACTTGGAACACTTGAAACACGTGAATATTTGTTATACTTAGAATACTTGAAAACACGTGAATACTTGATACACTTGGGATACTTGAATACTTGAATGCATGATATACTTGAGATACATGAACACTTGAAATACTTAATGCTTGAACACTTGGAATGCTTGAAACATTGGGATGCTTAAACAAAAGACTGATTGACCGCCGCGTGTTGACCTTTGTGTCAATCCCTACTAGTCATCAGTGAAACTATGTGAATGCGTTAAACTTGTATGCTAAAGCTATAGGACATTGTAAGACAGACTGTTGACCAACGCGTGTTGACCTGTGTGTCAACCCCTACTAGTCATCAGTGTTCTTCTTTGTCAGAGTCATGTAAGACAGGCTGATTGGCCACCGCGTGTTGACCTGTGTGTCAACCCCTACTAGTCATTCAGTGTTCTTCTTGATTCATCCATGGTTATGACAAGTGACTAGAATGATTGGGTTCTTCTAGTTGACTTTGTGTTAACTTGAAGGTTTCTCTATCATAACATGTCACGAGTCATATTTAGGATCATTATGGATGGATGCTGAATTCCTTAGGGTTTTCAGCTGTCAATAATGGTGCCTCTCAAACTTGATACTCATATGTCATGGAATCAATAGGGTGGAATGAAACGCTTAATTATCATTAACAAACAAGATGTTAAACAGCCCGGTATGTGGTGGGACGGTGGCTGGGGCTTGTCCCCTACATATGCCCTATATATAAGCATACTTGGTTGGTTAACATAGTTGGTTGTTAATGAAGTTAAGGTTGTCATTCGGGGAAATCAAAGTAAACATTTTCAGAGTGATCAAATGCTAAGAATCATAGATCATGGAATCAATAGGTTGGAGTGAAACTCTTAATTATCATTAACAAACAAGATGTTAAGCAGCCCGGTATGTGGTGGGACGGTGGCTGGGGCTTGTCCCCTACATATGCCCTATATATAAGCATACTTGGTTGGTTAACATAGTTGGTTGTTAATGAAGTTAAGGTTGTCCTTTGGGGAAATCAAAGTAAACATTTCAGGGAAAACAGATACTAAGAATCATATGTCATGGTATTAAGGAAGTGGAATGAAATGCTTAATTATCATTAACAAACAATATGTTAAGCAGCCCGGTATGTGGTGGGACGGTGGCTGGGGCTTGTCCCCTACATATGCCCTATATATAAGCATACTTGGTTGGTTAACATAGTTGGTTGTTAATGAAGTTAAGGTTGTCATTCAGGGAATTAAGGTAAACAATTACAGGGTAAACAAATTCAATGAATCAAAGGTTACGGTATCGATGATGTAGGATGAAAAGCTTAATTATCACCAGTAACAATGTACCATGTGGCTTGGTTTGTGGTGGGACGGTGGTTGGGGCTTGTCCCCCACATATGCCCTATATATAAGCATACTGAAACAGATGGTATAGGTGGTACTGGTGAGGTTAAGGTTGTCATTTAAAAAGGATTTTCAAACTATTTTTACATAAACTACATGAACTCACCAACCATTGTGTTGACTTTATTTTTCTTACATGCTTTCTCAGGTGACGCACAGGATTAAGCTAAGATTCAGGATTTCGTACTAGGATGCCCAGACATAGATCCTAGTTGACTTTTGAAGAAGCACATCTTTTGAGATCAATACGAATCTCATTGATATCTTGTATAGATACAAGATAGATATATTGATTCTTTTGAATAGGTTTACTAAGTTAAATTACTAAACATTTACAGTTGTAATTTAACTTTGTAATCCTAGTAAATGTATTATTGTGCTTGATTATTCTTAACATTGATGCTATGTAAAACAATCTGATCATCACGATTATCATTCACGATATCGCGCCCCGAGAACCTTCCGCCCGACGGGGACTTCGATCCAACCCCGCCGGCTCGGGGTGTGACACATATAGCTAGTGGGCCTTGATAGTGGACCTAGCTACTTTTTTGTGCATATCTTTTGATGACATCATGTGAATTGCTTTTGAATATCATGTGAATTGCTTTTGTATATCAAGTGCATATGCAGGATAGAATAGTTCATATTACTTTGGTACATTTACATTGTTAAATTATGACCATGACTGATGTAATTTAACTTTGTAATTCTATGTCAACTTAGCATTTCCTATTATATATCGTGTGCAATGTAAAAAATATGATCATTTCGATTATCACACGATATCACGCCCGGGGACCATTCCGCTGATGGGAAAATCAATCCAGCTCGTCGGCTTGGGGTGTGACAAGGATCTACATGAATTCCTTCACTTTTAATCACATGACCCAAAAACTGAACTTTTCGTATACAAAATTCACACTTTGAGAACTTAGCATAGAGTTGCTCGTTCTTTAATAGTTCCAAGATCTTCCTAAGATGTTGTTCATGTTCAGTTTCACTCTTGGAATAAATCAGAATGTCATCGATGAAAACAATAACAAACTGATCTAAATACGACTTGCACACCATATTCATGAGATCCATGAAAATTATTGGTGCATTTCTCAATCTGAAGGGCATCACCATATGCTCGTAATGCCCGTATCTAGTCGAAAACCCTTTTTGGTCAACATTGAAAAGTAGATCGATCTTTGAAAAGTATTGTGCACCTTGCAACTCATCAAACAAGTCGTCAATCCTTGGTAATGGATACCGATTCTTGATGGACAACTTCTTCAATTCTCTGTAATCTATGCACATCTGAAAGGATCCATCCTTCTTCTTCACGAACAACACCGGAGCTCCCCACCGCGAGTAGGTCGTTCGAATGAAATCCTTATCTAACAATTCCTGCAATTGGTTCGACCATTCCCGCATCTTAGATGGTGCTAATCGATAAGGAGACTCAGCTGCAGGAGTTTCTCCAGGAAATAAATCGATACGGAATTCTACCGAACGCGCCGGTGGCAATCCCGGTAGATCATTGTGAAACACTTTCGCGTACACCTTCACCCCTCGCACATCTTGTATCTTGATCTCAATGTTCTCCTTTTTCACCACGTAAGCAAGGAAGGCTACGCTCAGCCTCCTCAAATACTTACGTGCTTTCATGCACGAAATTATCTTGACACTGCTTTTTGCTTGATCTCCCCGTACTTCTAGAACTTAATCGTCTGTCATCAGAATACGAAGTAGCTTCTCGAAATAGACTATGTCAACCCAGTTAATGGATACCCAGTCCATTCCTATGATTATGTCAAAAATACCCAATTCCATCGGTATCAAATCAATGGTGAATGATTTATCATTTCGTATTAATGGGCAGTTTCTAAGTATAGTGTGTACTGTGATTTGTTTACCATCAGCTACTTCTATCATGTAAAGGGAATCTAAGAGTTCTTCAATATGTCTAAGTTTACATGCAAAGTCAGACGGGATAAAACTCTAATCCGAACTGGTGCCAAACAAAAAAGATGCATAAAATTTATGTAAAAGGAATATACCAGTGACCACATTCAGGTCCTGACGACCAGTAGGAACTCCTGGTGCAAAAGCCCTTCAACGAGGTGCTTGAACTCCTGGTTGCATCTTCTTTGGATAGTTCTTGGAGTAGTGACCCATTTCGCCACAGTTGAAGCATCCTCGGTTGTTGTTGTTGTTGAGATTGTTGGGATTGGGAGGAGGAGGAAGTGCTAAGGCGGCATTATTCCCTGCTAGTTCTGGTGGAGTACGACAATGTTGAACCCAATGGCCAATCTGGTCACAGCTTGTACACTACCTACAATGTGTTGCAGTAGCATGATGAAATTGGCAACGCACACATAAAGGATGCATGCCAGTGTAGGGTTTGCATGCAACATTAAAAGGAACTACAACTACTTTTGCAAGAGGAGTGGCCATCATGTAGTTCTTGTTGACCTTCTGCTTCTTCTTCGGGTGGTGGCCAGGTTTCTTCGAAGGCTCTTCTTTGACTTTTCCAGCGTCCTTCTTCATTGCTCTGGATGCTACCATCACATCAGTAAGTGTTGCTGACAAAGTGATGGCGATTTTCAGAGTTGTAGGAATAGAAGCAAGAACATGGTTTTAAATGCAAGCTAGCAATCCGCCCACATACCTATCAATGAGTTTTTCCAAAGTAGGCGCCATTTCTGGCACCAAGGCTACCAATTCATGATAGCAGGTATTATACGCTATGTGGTCTACACCTTTCATCACATTGCTCAGTATCTTAGTTTCCATCTTCTGAAGTTCATTCTTGGGACAAAACTCATTTCTCAACAGTGTCTTGAAATCAGCCCATGGCATCGCCAATGCCTTGTCTCTTCCTCGAGCTCTAATCTGTGTGTTACACCAAGTCAAAGCACGTTTGTTGAATGAGCCTGTAGCATACCAAACCTTGTGATGTTCAGGACAACTACTGGTATCTAGGGTGTTTTCCATCTTCTCGATCCATTGGATCAAGCCAACTGTACCCTCTGTACCGCTAAAGCTTGGCGGTTCGCATCCTACGAAAGCCTTGTAGGAGTAGTGTGGAGCTGTTCCAGTGTTTCCACTGGCCTCTCCTGATGAATTCCCCGTCCAATTGATGTTGCTCTGAATCTGTCTGATCGTCTCGGGGATTGCTTCCTTCGGCTGATTGGTGAGCAAAGTAGCCAAAGCCACTGTTGCAGGATCCAACTCTGGTGGAGGTTGTTGTGGAGGAGGAGATGCTGGAGGTGTGTGTGAAGGTGTTTGCAGTGATGATGGCAGTAGAGGTGGAGGTCTTCTTGGAGGCATTATGATCACAACCGAAAGAACATCAGTTAGTGCAATGATTGAACGCAGAAGGCACATGCAAATAAATAACTTATTCCTAAATTCTCTATATGAAGGGTCCCTAACTTATAGTTTAGGCCAAACCATTCAAAGTAAATGGCCTATTCTCTATAACCTTGGCTCTGATACCAATCTGTCACACCTCAGGCCGGCGAGCTGAATCGATTCTCCTGTAGGGCGGAATGGTCCCTAGTGCGATATCGTGTAATAATCGGAATGATCAGATTGTATACATAGCACAACATTTGACAATAACTAAAGCATAATAACATTAAACTAGGATTACAAAATTAAATTACATTTGTCATGTTCAATAATTTAACGATGTAAACCTATTAAAAGAATCATGAGTTCTTTTATCTTGTAATTATACAAGATATAAAAAATGATACACATAAGCTAATCAAAAGTATGAACATCCAAAAGTTACTAGGTCCTCTAACTGGGCACCCTAGTATGTATCCTGAGCTGCTAGACTTGAACATATTCGTCACCTAAGAAAGCATGTAAAAACAAACTCAACACATGGTTGGTGAGTTCATATAATTTAGTATTGAAAACTGTTGTAAAAGTTTTGTAAGTATAGTCTTTTCCAAAATCCTTCAGAGTCTCCACCTTAAACCTCACTACTGACATCATCCCATCATGTCAAGACTGCTCATATATAGGGCATACGTAGGATCAAGCCCAGCCGCCAGCCCACCATATGCTTGACATGACTCGACTTTGTCTTTAACGGAAATTAAGAGTTTCACTCTGACCATTCATCACTTCAGTATTGTTGTGTAACCCGGAGTATTGTATGTGTGGTATTTCCATTTCAAATATCCATAAATATGATAGTTTTGAAAAGTATTCTGGTAATCCAATTCTAATTCATTAGATTTCAAAAATCAAGTTAGATTTCACAACTGTAGGAGACTGCAAATTTGAAGGGGTGGCTCCTAGAGTCACACTCAACGATTAACAGTACCAACCCACAAAACTAACCGGGGTGTAACGTTCAACGAAGGTGCGTAGTTAGAGAATACCCATGAGAGGACACATGGTCACATCTGAGAGGAATCATAATCATCCAAGGTCACTTGTTACAAAACATTGAGAGTTGACAACGAAGGTTACAGAATGACTAGTTGGGATTGACACCGTGTCAACCCTCATCGGCCAATCAGTCTGCCTTACGAAGTCCTTGGGAGTATTGAGTATTGAGTCATCCCGTACCATGTGCACATGTACATGTTACTAACCAGATCCCATCCGCGTACGCCCCATCCTGGGCATACCAACCACTTGTATACGTCTGATTTTGAATGTGTATGTATGTGTATGTGTATGTATGAGTATTTTATGAGTATTGAGTAAGTATTGTATGAGAAAGTATATGTATGAGAAAATCTATGTATGAGTTTGTATGTGAAAGCATGAGTTTGTATATGAAATCATAAGCCTTTCCAAGCATAAGTATAAAACCATTGTAAACAAGTATATCAATATGTTAATAAATGATTTATGAAACATGAAAACATGTACATAAAACATTTAACATGCTTCTCAGTCCCGCGGTTTATAAAACAAAACAGCTGAAAAGGGACAACGAACTCACCTTTGTGTTGTTGTGTGATTGAGCTGATACAAGAATGCGCACACTCATTGATTGTAATTGGATTGGGTTCAACACTTGTTTTCATTATGTATTGTTCTATTTCATGAGTATTGTATACATTTCTTTTTGTGTTTAAAACTACGCATTAAACTAGGTAACTCATCCTAAGTTTTGTGTTTTACTATTTTTATCTATGCGATTTGTATCAAATCTTCGACTATTACCCATAAATAAATGAAGTTTGCTTTATAATACATAAATACATAGTTATAATCCTTTAAAAAGGAAGTTTATGATTTAAAAATCATACATAGAATGTATGCATGTTATGGTGTAATACATGACATAAATGTTTTATAAACCCTCTTTATCATTTTTATTATCCTTAATATTAAAACACATGATAGTATTAATTTCCTTATATAAAACTTATTTTAAGTTATGAAAATTTCAAGTTTTGTAAGTCTGAAAATGTAGCTAACTGATAATTGACCTTTATCATAACCTTTAACAATCCCATGATCTTGTAATTATTTTATTTGATCATTCTTAGCCATATTTGTGTTTAAATTACTTGGTGTTCAACACACCAATAGTATCAACCAACTTTGCTTAATATCGATGTCATTAGTATCGACCATGATCAATGAAAAACTACAAGGCCCTTTGTCGATACCATCAAGTGCAACACCTTATTAGTATTGACTCCATATGCTCATGTGTGATCATCATCGCTGAATTCTTGGTTTAAACTACTTGGATAACATCAGAGGATTAGTATCGATGAGGAGTTGATGAACATCGATATTAGCAGTGTTGAGGCAAGCCTTAGGAGTCCACCTAAGAGATTGTTGATACTATAGTATCGACACATCCTTATCACCAGTTCTGCCCCATCGATATTGTCAATATCGACCACCCTTTGCCCATCCCACTTGGGATACATCGAACTTAGCAATGTCTATGGAGGTGGCTGCCTTGTCCAACCAACTCATAGATACTATGCTCCTTAGATGATCATCCATCAATTCTATCTCCCAGATCCATTCACACATTTCCATCCTTCCCAGTCTTATTCTATCTTCACCCAAGTGTTCCCAGGTGGTTTTCTGAATAGGATTTGAAGGTTTAAAGGTCAAGAAACCAGTTACAAGTTCAAATAGATAAATTTGACGAAAACTCTAAAGAACCTAACCTTCTCTCTAAATTATGGATTGTTCGAGTCGATATTGAGCTAGATCCTTTCTACTTTCATGTTCTACATGTTAATAGGATCGTTTTGACTACAAGAACTTCGAATTTGGTTAATATTTGAGTACGTTGAGTGTGGGTTTTGTGTAGAGAGAATGTAGAGAGAGAAACCGGGATTTCTAGAGAGAGAGGGTCTTGAGTTGCCATAAATGAAGGAATGAAGAAATATTTAGGGCTTTTATAGCCCGCTTAATTTTACGCGTGTTCAGGTTCGTTCGTTTTCGTTTCGACATGTCCGTTTTCGTTAAGTTTTCTTTAAATCATTTTCTTTTTAAAAGTAGTTTATTTTAAATCTTTTTAAGTGGTAATTACTAATAAATATTCTAAATATCTTTTTATTATTTTTAAACTTTCAAAAACGTTTATTTTTATCGTTTCATCGGATTGAATCGCTTTCGCGCGTATTTGTACAGATCATCACCCAAACGAACACGAAGACAACATTACTTTTCGATTTGGTTTTATAATTATAAGATATCATTCAAGACATTAAACTTACAAATATATTCGTACCAATCGTCACACACACAAACACACTGTTAGTGTAATATTCACAAACGCTACCTTTTACTGGTTTGAGCTGAATATCCTCACATACATTTACACATAATAATATCTTAACTAGCAGTTGTGTGTGTTATCATTCCACAGTTTCACATCGTATTTGAATCAGTTTTGTGTTCATTGTGTGTAATATGTCAATATTGAACTTTACTGAGTTTGCAACATTGTTTTCTGAACTGTTTACTATTGAATTCACACATAAGAGTTTTACAAGCAAGTTCCGTACACTTATTTGTTGTACAATTCTACTGTTCAGGCACTTATTGTCACATATAGTCCCGCTTTAACGTTTATAAGTCCGAGTTTGTTTATTTATTCGAAAACGTGTCAGTTTTTAAAATGTAATATTCAACATGAAATTTCTTTGTAAAATAGTTTTATTTAAAACATTTTAGGTTGTCATTCCCAATAAATATTTTAAATCCTTTTTAGTTATTTTTAAAGTTCGAAAAATGTTTCACTTTAACGTTTCATCAAAATGTACAACTTACGTGTGTATCCGTACACATCGTCACCCACACGAATACGTCGTTCGTTTTACATTCAAACTTGGTTATCTAATTACAAGTTATCATTTAGAATGTTAAACCCACATATATATTTGTGTGAATCGTATACCATGTCAGTCCAATATTCTAATTATGTTATCTGCTTGATGTTTGATAGTTGTATCCTCACAATCGTTTATTGTTTTCTGTATCACTGCACTTGTTTCCTTGTCTTATCTGTTGTGTTATCTGTCGTCTGATCCTCATATCGGAGGATCTGTGTTGTGACTATTGTGTTTTGCACGCATTTTTTTTCATGACATGTTTGTTTGTCGAATATGCGCATTGTTTCATAACATGAATTATAAATACACACAAGTATCTATAACTAGCTTTCGTACATGTATTCTTACTGTACAATTACCTAACAGTTATGTATTGATTCTCACCTCCTTACAATTTAGTATCATACATGTGATTTTTTTTGTTCCATGTTCGCCATTGACAATATGAAAATTGACCGGGGGGGGGGGGGGTCTTCAAACAAGTTTGACCAACATGTCAACATGATTTTCCAAGATCTGCATTCTAGATGTCTTTCTACAACAGCTTAGATAATTTCTTAGCACCATATTTTCATCAAGTTTCATATCAAAAAACCATAAGGCAACCACATATGTACATGTAGGACCTAGGAAACGTCTAAGTTCCTTGCTGATTCTGCTCGGCAGGCCCTCAAATAGTGCGGGATCCTATTCGGGGGTTTTCCAATCGAAATCTAAGGACCACGTGGTAATCCGATAGATAGAAATCAACATTTTGATCAAAATCGAACACCACGGGTCTGGAATCGAAGTTGGATTGCAAGGGAGGCACTGAAACCTAGGGATGTGAACGGAGAATGAACAGAGATAATAAACATTCTATTTTTGTTGGTATTTATAGGCATCAGCATGTCGTGTGAATTAGTCATGAAAATGTGCCTCTGGCACGAATGACGATCCACGAATGAGCCATCCACATGAATGAATCAGATTCCTGATTCATTTGTTTGTCTAGACATAAGCTATATGTTCATTCGTGCGAATGAACTCACTTTTAGGTTCATTCGTACGAATGGTCCTGTTTGATATAAAAAGTCAAAGTCAAACCTGATAAACATATATAAACACAACCAAATAATAGGAAATACTAGATTTCATTAATAATATCCACTTTTTACAATCAAGATAGATTATTACATCGAACTAGGGACACTGTATACATCAACGTACTCCCCCTTGGATCTAGTTCTTTACTTGATTGGCATCGGTCTACAAAAACATTTCTGAAAGAGCCTTCCAGTCAGCAACAACATAAAAATCAAAAGCAAAGCAGATTCTGATGACTCTCACGTACTGAAGTGCTTGCTCCATGTCTGATATATCAAAGAAAATCTGACACCTGTAGAGTACCTTGACATCTTCCTCTATCAAGTTGGTCAGCCACATAGGGTCAAATACCCTAATCGAGTCCGACTTGCCCTCCTTGCAAAGAACTATCACAGCTTCAGAAGTTCTGCATCAAAATACCACCATCGGAAGCTACATGCAAAGCCTTGAGGCATCTTCCTGAGAAGAATAGTCTTCATAACTTTGGGAGGCAGCCACTTCATAATAACTTTGTGCTTCCTAGATTTAGCATCAATCTCTGGCAGGTAATACCTTTCAGGTTTTTGAGGTGGGAAGTTCACCCATCTCTTTCTATACTCAAACTTGATTTACCTTGCAAACCAAGATGACATTCCTGAGTCTTCACAATAAAGCATATTAAGGTGTGCTAACTGTTTCACCTCAAAACCCGACAACGTCTTAAAATCATGAGGGAATTTAAAGTACGGAATTCCCCGTTCTCTCTTTAATCCATAGCATCCCAGATCTTTGAAGTACACCCAACTCAGAATGCAACCGCCAGATCTATATCCTTTGGTCTTGTAAACTTTTGTGTATTGAACTAGAGTGGGGGGAATGTTATCTTTCTTGAGTGTCTGCCAATAAGCAGCCCACTCGTCCTTCCTTCTCTGTAGGTCTTCTGCAGAATCCTCCTTATCACCTTCCTTTTCGTCAATTTTACGTTTGAGTTCATCTTCTGTATGTTGACGGAAAATATCGGTGAAAGTTGGTAGCTCTTTTTCCGCAGAAGTGTACTTGACAGATTCTCTGTTATCAAGGTCTTCTAAAATAACCTCATCAACAGCATCAAACAACTCAGGAGTTGGGAGATCTTAATAAGGAACAGAAGAGTCATCAATAACAACCTCATCAGGATTTAACCTGAATAGCTCAGCAATCTGTTCCTTTTTCAGGCAGTGAATGATCTCTCCTTCTTCCTTGTGGTAGCTGACAAAGTGCTGTATAATGCCCTGAGCGTCTAAAATCGTAGTCAACGTGTCGTCCAAATGACGTCTCAGGGGCACAACTTCAACTTCCTCAGTCGCCTTGCCTTCCTCGTTTGGCTTGGTGGATGAATCTGGAGCTTTATCGTGTTTCTTCTTTGTTATGATCTCACCAGTGGAGGACTGCCCTGAACTAGTATTTGTACTTGCAGCGGTATCCCCTGCTCTGGTATTGTCATCGTCATTATCATCAGTGTTATTTGTGCTATCATAGTCAACCTTTTCTTCATCTAACTCATCATCTTCGTCTTCGTCTTCTTCCTTGTCTGAATCAGCAGAATCTGGTTGGGACCCCTCAATCCTGGGAGTAGAATCTTTTAAGCTTTCAACTGCCTCAGATAGGCATAGGTTGTCAGCCTCCAGGGCAAGGATCCTGTCATTGAAGCCATGAATGGTCAGGGCCAGCTGATTATGCTCCTCAACAGACTTGAGCAGACGATCTTCTAAATCAGCATTGCGAGCCCTTAAATCAGTCTTCTGATCAACAGCCTATAACAGTAGAGCATCATGTTCACTAACTCTCTGTGTCAGTTGGGCAATGGCTTGATCTTGTTCATCGTTCCTTTTCATCAACCGGAGGACCAAGCGGTTCAATGTGTTGAGTTGTTCAGCAAATGAGATAGTTGGTTTGAAGGAGTCTGAGCGTGTGATGGAAGGACCAGTAGATGCAACTGTAAATATGGTAGCAGTGGCAGAGGAGGTCTGGGAGAAAGTGGCAGTAGAAATAGTAGGTACATTCCTAGACCAGGACAGTGAAAAAGTCAGTGTTGTTGCAGAAGACACAACAGTGGAAGCTGCAACAAAAACTGACTATGTCCTCCTCTGCAGGACGAATCTTGTCCTCTTCCGCCTTGTAGTTGGAGAAGAAGATGTTTGAGTTGCTGTAGCAGTGGAAGAGCGAGGAGGAGGAGCCATGTCAAACTCTGGAATAAATGTGGGATCCTCATTCTCCTCAATACTTGAGGCTTGATCCCTTGGCCTCTTCCTTATCCATATAACATGAGATCTCACACTAGTAGTGTCGCACCCCGAGAAATCCCGTCCCTTCCGGGGCACGAGCGGCGGCAGACTGTCAGGATCGCAGTCTCCGGTCACACAACATACGAGACCTATATGTCTGGTTATGCACATACATCCAATAATTTGGATAAAACAGTTTATTAATATCAGAGTTGCGGAAGTAAAGTATAAGTTGGCAAAATGGTTTAACATTCATATCTTGCGGAAGCGTTGAATTAAAACAGTTTTCAAAATGACAATTAACAATAGTGCGGAAGCGATTAAAGTAGTTTGACAATACATAATTAACACAACCAAATGTTAAATATTATCAAGTGGCCTAAGACACTACAGTAGATGCAAGGACCCCATCCTAGCATCCTAGTCCTTGTGCGCGTGCCTTAGTTACCTGAGAAAACATGCGAGTAAAAGGTCAAAACAAAGGTTGGTGAGAGCACAGGTTTATCATAAGCATTAAACATCCAATGTTTAAAGTAAGAGTTGTTATCAATGTATCATTACAATGCAGTATCGATTGATAGCTAGTCAATACAGTTATATTATATTGTGGATGGTACCGAAGCTGACAGTGGGTGCCTCCCGCCATGTCCATCACAAGACTATGGCACAGTGTTGGTCAATTTTGCACTGTTCCGACCTCCAGTCGGGTGTAGTGGGGCTTGTCAGGCCCAAATAGTACTATTCAAGATTACCATGCTAGGCGTTATGCTATTAACGGTCCGAGGAGTATCGCGAGGACTTTTAGTTGTGATAGGGGCCCACACATATACATATAATGATAAAGCATGTCCATACATAAATGAAATGAGTTGTTTTCCAAAAACAGTTTATCATGCAATGTTTTCTCCCCCAAAGGTAGAAAAGGTAAAAAGGGGCCGTGAACTCACCTGATAGAGCAGTTCCGGTTTACAGGGTGTTCGCGTCTGCGAAAGCTAGCTGTCCTGCTAGTAAGCACCTATGATCGTATAGGTGTAAGTATGTGTTTTGTGGTGTGTTGTAATCCATACAACTCCAAGTGTCGGTGTGCTCAACCGAGTATGTGTGTGTTGACTTGTGAGACTCGACGAATCGTTGGTGACACGATTGTTGTGTTTATGTGCCTTGACGCACATAAGACACTAATATGCATCCTATGACTCTAATCACATAAGTTGTTTATTTTTAGAAAGTTTCCAATTTAGGAAGGTGTGGTTTTGAAATCCCATTTCATAACTTCCAATATGTTTATAAAATACGTTTAAACTCTTAAAACATGTCGTTTGTGCATAAATCACCATTTATGCCGTTTTGCCCAAATAAAGTTTCCTTATTTGGAAAGTATCCGTTTAAAAACTCGTTTTCACAAATCAAGGTTTCCAATATGCTTAGAAATCATTTCTAAACATATTTCAATAATCTAAGTTCATCAAAACACTTTAAAACATCAAAAGCCCTTTTTAGATTTACAAAAGTCTCCATTTTTAGCAAGTTTCTACAAAACCATGATTTTGACAAAATCAAATATCCCAATGTGTTTCTAAACACTCAACTATACATTTAACAACATCTAGACATGTCTAACATGTCTAGATCATCACAAATCCAAGACTTGCAACATAAAAGTTTCCTTTTATGGCAAGTGCACCAAATCATCATCAAATCAAACCTAACTTAATCAAAACTCAATTCCAACACCAATAAACACTAAAATCAGTAATCTATAATATCTATTCAACAAATCACCAACGATTTTGTGCATAAAAATCTCATGGAGTTGCATGTGGGTTTTAACCCTTTGCATGTATAATCTAACTAAAGATAAGCATATAAAACTACCTTAGGTGACAAGATTCGAGTTATATAGCTTCTGGTGATGAAGATTCAGTGGTTCTATGCTTGTTCCAAGCTTCTTTGGTTCCTTCCTTGTTGGACTAAAAGAACCAATGAGCCTGATCAGAAAAATCTCTAAGTCTCACAGCATTACAACAACTGAAGAAGAACACAAAGGCTGATATTCAAAGGTGCTGAAGTCACAAGATCTGAAGAGATGTACAACAGCTGAAGTGTAAGTCGTCAGATGTTGTAGTGTGTAGTTAGTCTTCAGTAGTTTTCTTTCAGTATTTGTAAAGTCTGATGAGTAGTTTACTCATCAGATGTTTTAGTATTTTGTACTACAGTAGTTTCAGTAGTTTTGTTCTTCAGTAGTTGTAGAGTTTGTCTTCAGATGTTGAAGACATCCTCAGTAGTTTAGTTAATTTCAGTTGTTTTGTTTTGTCTGTTAGATGTCAACATCATGTGACATCATCAGACGTCACTGCCTTCTATATATAGGTAGTTGACATGATTGTAATGTAACGAAGTTAATGAATTGAATGAGATATTCCTTTTACAGAAAACTTTCTCTCTCTATAACAAACTTGCGTTACTGTTTGATTGAAATTGTTCTTACTTTACTTATGCTAATTCTGTGTTGAATTCCGCTGCTATACTCTACTGATTTATCAATTGAGAACATCTGATCCTACAATTGGTATCAGAGCGGGTTAATCATTGATCGATTTCACAATTGATCTCTGAAACTGCTCAAATTTGTTCTCAAATTGAGTGAATTAGCTGATTAAGTAAGAATTTGTTATAGATCGAAGTTTTCTGTTAACTTCTGTTGATTTGCATTTCAATATCAATCTGTTTTGCATCAATTGATTGAGATTTGAATTAGTTTGTGTTAGATTGATTGAATCTGTGATCATGTCAACTCCGAACAATGATCCGCACAATACAGGCTCCGCAACCAAGCCTCCGATGCTTGTGCGGAGTGAGTACAACATATGGCAACGTAGAATGCTACATCACCTGTCGATTAACAGCGCAGGATGTTGGAAATCTGTTGTGCATGGACCATATAAACCCACGATCACTGATCCTGAAACTAAGATCATGATTCCGAAACCTGCTGATATGTATTCGGATGAGGACATTAAATTGTTTGAAATTGATGCTAAAGCTCATGGTATTCTGGCCATGGCTCTGCCTAATGAGATCTATTCTGGTTTGATGCATCATGATACTGCTCATGATCTCTGGGTTGCACTGAAAGAACAATTTGGTGGAACCGATGAGGTTTTAGCAAATACTAGAGAAATTCTGGCTCAGCAGTATGAGACATTTTCTCACCGAAAGGGTGAATCCTTGACTCAACAATTTGAGCGATTCTCATGTTTAATTTCTGAGTTAAAAATGGTTAAGCAAGAATACACTAACAGTCAGATGAATAACAGATTTCTCAGATCATTGCCTGAGAGATGGGACACTTATACAATTGTCCTACGCTCTAATGCTAATCTAGAAAGTCTATCTCTCACCCAATTACATGGGAAACTCTTAACTTTTGAGAGAGAGGTAGAACAAAAGAGAAAACTGTCTTCATCTGGAAAACTTGCTGATGATTTTGTTCCTGGTAACACTGCTTTACTTGGTCAGGAGTCAGAGTTTAATGGGTCTGAATGTTCTTATGATGAACATATTGACTTTTCTACTAACAATTCTGATCATGCTTTTGTGGGAGTTGAGGGTAATGCAGGAAGTTATAGTGACAACTTGTGTTTTGTGATGGATGATTTGAAAGGTATCCCGGATGATGATCTAGAGGAGATGGACATTTTAAGTCAAATGGCATTGATCAACATCAGATCACAAAAGTTTTATAAAAGAACAGGAAGGAAGTTCCCTGGATTATCTGGCAAGACTAAGGTTGGATTTGACAAAGGGAAATTGAGGTGCCATAAGTGTCATAGGCTTGGTCACTTTGCTAGGGAGTGCAAAACATCTGGTTCTAATCCTGCTGCACCTTTTGTGACCTTTCCAAGCAACAATTCCTCAGGCAAAGGACCACAATCTTCTGGTACTAGTCAACAGCAATTCTATCCAGCTCACTTTGTTCCACAAAATCCATTGCCCTATCCATATCCTTGCTTTTACATGCCTCAACCTCCTCACAATCCAGCATTAATCCCACCTCAATCCCCTGCTCTTCCTGAACCCAGCAAACCTCAATCAACTCAACAGTCTCAACAACAACAGCATCAGAGTTTCTTCACTCCTGGAGTTGTTGACTGGAGTAGCTTGTCTGATGACTTATCAGACTTCAACATGCAGCCTTTTTCTGAAACTGGTCCACATGGTGGAGACAATCCTTTTGGAAATCTGGCACTAATGGCTATTGATTCAACTGAAAATACCTGTCAATCTTCTTCAACATCTCAGGTATCTTCTGAATCAAAAGCTAAATTATGTTCAGAGTCTTGTGTTTCAGCATTTGCTTCCATTAGAGAAATTAATGTTGAGTTAATTAATGAAAAGTTGTCTTTAGAAAGGATCATGACAAAGAATAAAATTGAATTTGAGAAAGCTTTGAATGAAAAAGAATCTGAAATTTACAAACTCAAGTGTCAATTGTCTGATGAAAAGGCTAGGGTGGAAGTCATGCTTGTAAAACACAATGATTTGAAACAAACACTTGCAGCAACCCAAGTCGAATGTGCAAGATGGGTTGAATCTTGCAAGGGGTTTGAGTTGCTATTAAACAAGCAAACAGCATCAAATGTGAAGTTTGGTATTGGATACAATCACACTGCTCCTCCAATTGATTATACACCAAAAAATCTTAACTGTGAGTCTGAAGGAGACAGTGTATACCAATACACCAAATCTTCAGAAAAGTCTGATGCTGAAGAATCATTTGAAAGTGATTCAAGTGCCTGCAAATCTGAGTCTGAAACTCTTGACATTGAAACTTATTCATATTCTCTTGGATGTACAAATGTTATCCAGGATGAAACATGTCAGGATAGTGTTTTAATTGAGATTAACCCTGATGAAAAGGTTTCAAATGAACTAAATTTAAAACTGGTTAAGGTAGATGGGCATGGTACTGGAGAGAAAGATGCACGGCTTTTGATAAGTCAGAATCACTCATCAGTAGTTGTAGAAAAAGCTGATGCCACAACTACTGATAAGTGGAAAAGGATTGACCGACAAGTGCTGAAGAATACCTCTTCAGAGGTTCTCAGCACATCAGCCGTTATCAGGTTGTCTACAAATACTGATGTTCCAAAAGTACTGATGAACAAGAACTCAGTATCTAAGTCATCAGTACTTGTAGATAATCACAAGGGAAAGCAAAAGAGGGTGCCTTGTGATATTTGTAGGCTGTTTAATCATTCAACTGATGAATGCTGGTACAGAAAAGGTTCTAAATTCAACAAAATCAAGAATAAAAACAAGAACTTACTCAAAATGAAAAATGAATTTAGTTCAAAATTTGTACCTGAATCATCAGTTGTTTCACAATCTGGAAAATCCTTACAAGGAAATACCTCCAGTAAATCCAAGAAAGGAAAAGGGATTGTTCCAGATTCAGGGAAACAACACTTGACAGCATCTCATTTGATTAAAGACACTAAAATGATCAAACACAAAAATAAAAAATCAAGTTCTGATGTGTCTGATGAAATCAAAATTTTAACTCAAAATCATAATCAACTGATGCTAATGATGCAACAACTGATAGGAAAAGTCAATCTGGCAGAGGCATCTGTTGATTCATTTCATAAAAAAAAATCAAAGTCAAAAGTCAAATCAAAAATTTCTGATAAGAATGCTTCAAGTGTTGTTTCAACTGATAATGCTAGTTCTGTTTTTTCAAATGTTAACAGACCCAAAACCAAAATGGTTTGGGTCCAAAAGTCTAACTGAGTGTGTTGTTGTATGCAGGGTCCTTCAGCATACCAAAGTAGCATCTGGTATGTTGACAGTGGAGGATCCATGCATATGACTGGGAGCAGATCTCTTCTTCATAACTATTTCACTGGAAGGAGAGGATTTGTGTCCTTTGGTAATGATGCTAAGGGGTATATCATAGGTAAAGGTGTAGTCACTAATGGTGAGATTAGGTTTGATGATGTTAATCATGTTGAGAATCTTAAATACAATCTGCTGAGTGTTAGTCAAATGTGTGATAAGGGTCATGTGTCTCTCTTCACTAAGCAAGATTGTAGGATCTTATCTTCTGATGTGATGCCTTTGATTAGCAAAGTGTTAGATGAGTACACACTTCTTAAGGCTAACAGAGTGGGAAAGGTTTATGCCTTTGATCTTTCTAAGAAAATCTCTGTCAAAGGTCATCCTTGTTTATTTTCTAAGGCCTCTTTCAAGGAATCAAATTTGTGGCATAGAAGATTAGGTCATGTAAACATCAAGAACATGAATCAATTGGTGAAACATGGTCTGGTTAGAGGTCTTCCTTTAAAGGATTTTAGTTGTGATGAAAACTGTTCTGCATGCTTGAAAGGAAAGCAACACAAAGTCTCTTTTCCTTCAATTGGAGATTCCAAATCCACTGGTTGTTTACAACTGTTACACATGGATCTATTTGGTCCAGTGCAGATAATGTCTATGGCAAAGAAGAAGTATTGTCTAGTTATTGTTGATGACTATTCAAAGTTTGTCTGGACTTTCTTCTTACACTCAAAAGGTGAAGTTGCCAAGGCTATTATCAATTTTGTGTTGTATGCTGAAAAGCAGTATTCTCTTTCTATCAAGTGTGTTAGGAGTGACAATGGCACTGAATTCAGAAATCATCTTCTTGATGAATTTTATCAGTCAAAGGGAATTCAGAGACAGTATAGCATTCCCAGATCTCCTGAACAGAATGGAGTGGTAGAAAGGAAGAATAGGACCCTGATTGAAGCAGCCAGAACAATGCTTGCTGATTCTGGTTTACCTCTTACATTCTGGGCAGAAGCTGTTAACACAGCTTGCTATGTGCAAAACAGAGTTTTGGTGAATCAAAGATGGTTGAAGACTCCATATGAAATCCTTCATTCTTTAACTCCTTTGATTTCCTTCTTCAGAGCTTTTGGGTGTCCTTGCTTCATTCTCAACACCAAAGATCAACTTACCAAGTTTGATTCCAAAGTTGATGCAGGATACTTTGTTGGATATTCTTCAACATGCAAGGCATATAGAGTGTTCAATTGTAGAACAAAGACTGTAGAAGAAACTCTTCATGTCAAATTCAATGAATGTCCTAAAGATTCCATTCCTCAGAATCCTGCTGAGATGTTTGATCTGAATATCTTGCAACATGATTGTCATGTTGAGAATAGTAGTGTAGAAGATGAAGTTCTTCCAGCTAATCCACCACCAGTTTCTAATGCAACATCACAAGGAATTTCAGATGATGAAGATGCAAGTACTCATTTGTTCCGATTCAGTGACAATATATCCACTTCTACCAAATCTGATGCTCCTCCTGCTTCAGCAATCCCACTCAATACAAATGCTGATGAAATTCTGGAATCCTCTCAATCCTTTGAAATCCCAGCTGCTTTGTTTCCTGAATCATCTTCAACTGCAACATCTGATCCTCCAGCAAACACTTGCACTGATCTTATTCCATATCAAGAACTGAAGGATCATCCTTTATCTCAAGTTCTTGGTGATATTTCAGCAGGTGTTTCAACTAGAAGTCAATTATCTAACTTTTGTCTTTATGCTCTCTTTGTCAGTCAACAAGAGCCAAAGAACTACCACATAGCACTTAGAGACATTGGCTGGGTGGAGGCAATGCAGTTGGAATTGTTGCAATTCAAGAAGCAACAGGTTTGGGAGCTGGTTTCTTTACCTCCAGGTAAGTGTGCAATAGGCACAAAATGGGTGTTTAGGAATAAAACAGATGAAAAAGGTCAAATCATTAAAAACAAAGCTAGACTGGTTGTACAGGGGTTCTGTCAGGAAGAAGGTATTGATTATGATGAAACTTTTGCCCCTGTAGCCAGATTAGAAGCAATTAGGTTGTTCTTAGCATATGCTGCCTTACATAAACTTAAAGTTTTTCAAATGGATGTCAAAAGTGCTTTCTTATATGGTAAAATAAAAGAGGAAGTGTATGTGTGTCAACCTCCAGGCTTTGAGGACAATAAACATCCTGATCGGGTGTACAAGCTTGATAAAGCTCTTTATGGGCTGAAACAAGCACCTAGAGCCTGGTATGACACATTATCCACTTTTCTTCTCAAAAATAATTTCACTAGAGGCTCCATTGATAAAACTTTATTCATAAAGAATGTAGGCCAGCATAAGCTACTTGTTCAAATTTATGTTGATGACATTATATTTGCTTCGTCTGATCCAAAGTTGTGTGATGATTTTACTGAACTTATGACCAAAAATTTTGAAATGAGTGCTATGGGGGAGTTACAGTTTTTCTTGGGTCTTCAAATCAAACAAAAACCTGATGGAATTTTCATTCATCAATCAAAATACACAAAAGAGCTTTTAAAGAAATTTGATTTGCAAAACTGTAAGCCATGTTCCAACCCCATGAGCACCACCACACAACTTGATGCAGATCTGAAAGGTACTTCAGTGGATGAATCTCTTTATAGATGTATGATTGGATCTTTAATGTATCTAACTGCATCCAGGCCAGACATTATGTTTGCCACATGTGTTTGTGCTAGATTTCAGGCTGCACCCAAAGAGTCTCATTTAATTGCTGTGAAAAGAATTTTCAGATACTTGCAAGGTACTCAATTCCTGGGAATATGGTACTCCACTGGACAATCCTGCAAGCTGGTTGCTTTCTCAGATAGTGACTATGCAGGATGCAAACTCTCAAGAAAATCTACTTCTGGTGGGTGTCAGTTTCTAGGAAATTGCTTGGTTTCTTGGCAAAGTAAGAAGCAAACTTCTGTAGCCACCTCCACTGCTGAAGCTGAGTACATTTCTGCTGCAAGTTGTACTTCCCAAATTCTCTGGCTTCAGTCTCAACTCCTGGACTATGGCATCAAAGAACTGAAGACACCATTGTTAATGGATAGTGCTTCAGCTCTTTGTATTGTCAAGAATCCAGTTCAGCATTCTAGGACTAAACACATTGAGATCAGACATCACTTTATAAGAGATTGTTTTGAAAAAGGTCTGATTGATCCCAAATTTGTTCCTAGTGCTGATGAGCTTGCTGACATTTTTACTAAGCCTTTAGACACATCCACTTTTCAAAATTTAGTTCTAAGGCTTGGTATGTTGCAACTTGAATAGGTTAGTGTTTAAATGAATAAAATGTTAAATATCCTTTTAAAATTCCAAAAATATTTTTTTTTCCTTTATCTTGACACATTTTGATATTTTCAGTACATACTGATACATATCAAAAGTACTGATTCAAGAACAGTTATGACCTCTTCTAATACTCTAAGTTACAAGTACTGATGAGTATTGATGTTCTAAGTACTGAAGGTCAAATATTGTTCACAAGTTCTGATGAACAAAATTTCTACAAAGTTCTGATGAACAAATTGTGTACAAGTTCTGATGAACACATTGTTCACAAGTTCTGATGAACAAAATTTCTACAAAGTTCTGATGAACAAATTGTGTACAAGTTCTGATGAACACATTGTTCACAAGTTCTGATGAACAAAACTTCCACAACGTCTGATGAACAACTGTTGAAAACACCTGATGAACAAAATTATCGACAACACCTGATGAGTAATTTTACTCTTCAGTTGTTTAAACCTCAGTTGTTTTCATTATCACTTTCTCAGAACTTTTCATCTTTTTCAAAACCTATTTTCCCTCTTTCATCTCTGCTTCCATGGCTGCTCTTACGTTGAAACCGCGTCACAATTCGATTGCCTACTTGACCAAATCTTCATTCTGGTCCAAGTTTGATGAAGCAGTGGATTTGATGAACTCCTCTCAATTCAAAACTGCTTTTCTTATCAATCCAACTCTGTATGTTGAATCCATTCATCAGTTTTGGATGAATGTTGAACTGATAAATGTTGGAACTGGAGTCATCTCTCTTCGATCAACAGTCAATGGTCACAACGTGCATATCAGTCCCGCAGAGCTCAGGGATGTTCTTCAACTTGACGATGCCAACCTAGTTACTCAGTTCCCTAAAAGCGCCACTGACCTCTGTTTTACAAGTCATGAATACCAGGGCGACTTGAGTGACTCAACACTTTTCAAGAAGCACTTTAATGATCCAGAGCGTCTAATATTCCATATGATCAACATATGCCTGGCTCCGAAGTCTTCTTCATGGGATCAAATGTCATCTCGTTGGCAACAGGTATTGTACTCTATCCTCGAATCTCAAAAGCTAAATTTTTCTCAAATACTTTTTTCTGAATTAACTGAACATGCTGGTAAGCCTGTTTCATCTAGATGGTTACTCTATCCTCGTTTTATTATGGCCATCATAGAGAAACAGCTGCCACAAACAGGCCTTGTTGGTCAGGGGATCCCTGCTCCAGCAGTTTTGCTGGAAGTATATTCCCGACACAACTCTAACCTCACTTTAAAAGAGGCTGCCCGGAAGCTCAAACCAAGCAAAGGGAACCCACAGCCTCATCCTCAAAATCCAAATCCAAAGTCCCCACTAAACCAAAGTCCTCTAAGCCCAAAAAGGCTGCTCAGGGAAATGAGTCCCCTGAGTCTGCCCATGCCTCACCAAGGCATGAACTGACCACTGGTAGTAGTCAACCAGTGGTTCAACAGACTCAACCGGCTCAAACTGCCCAGGTTTCCTCTCTACAGGATCCTGGTGCAACCTTTGTAGGGGACACCACATTACTAGAACCTCTTTCAGTTGAAAAGGTTTCTATTGAAAAGCACCAATCTCCCCGGGTGCATTCTCCTTCAAACCCAATTCTTATGGAAACCACTCCAAATAGCCCAACTTTTGTTATTGCCAACATCCTGGATCAGTTGAACACTCCTTCTCCCTCCCAGACACCTATCAATACTGGAAAAAGCTCCAACATTGAGGGGGAGGAACAAAGTGTCTCTGATAACCCACAGGATCATGACTACAACCTCAGATCTCCTAGTGTGGAAAGAGAGATTCTGATATCTGACAAGGCTGCTACTTCATCACCTCCATCATTTGGAGTGATTGATAGTGGTAACATGGATAAGACCTTGTCAGAGGCAACAACCGATGAAGGGGTTAACCCTGAGGTTGGAAGTCCCCAGTACCAAGACAAAGGGGCACCTGAAACTGTTGAGCCACACTCAACTCAGGTAGATCCTGAGATTCTCAGGAGGTCAGATGATTTAGCTACGGCTACTGATGACCAAATAACACTTGCTGAGGTTCTAAAGAAGAACCAAATCCTTGAGGCTGAGGTCTGTAGACTCAATGAGCTACTCACCAAAATGTCCAAGGACAAAAGTCCATCTTCCCCACTTACCCCACAGATGGCACCTTCTCATTCTGAAGGTCACCCAAACACTTCAACCACAAATATCCAATTTGACAAGCCACCAGCCACTGCTTCAGGCACTAATCCTTTGGGTTTTAGCCCCCCAGAGGCATTAGCTGCTGCCTTTCTACAAATCCTCCCTCTCATCACTCCAGTCCTAAAAACAATTATTATTCAAGCCCTTGATGAGAGGTTACCTTCCAAATCCCATATTCAGCAGATGGTTGATGAGGCTGTGACTGCCAGACTTGCCACTCTACATACTCCTTCTTCCCCTGCAGCCAAAAAGGGGGAGTTAGGTACTGAATCAGTCACTTCAGCTTCCAAAAGGCCAAGGTCTGAAGAGGTTGTTTCTGAAAGGTCTCCTGTTATTCAAGTAACTTATAAGAGACAGAGGAAGAATAAACCTGTTGAGGTTATCAACAGAGCTGATGTGGAAGTTGAGCAGGAAATGGTTGATAAAGAGATTGAAGCAAGTGCCCAACAAGTGGAAGCCACAACATCTGTTGTACAAGAACAAGTCAAAACTTCTGAAGTTCAAGAACAAGTTACAACCTCTGAAGTTCAAGCACAAGCTACAACCTCTGAAGTTCAAGTACAAGCTACAACTTCTGATGCACAAGACACTGAACTAGAGGGGGTTCAAATTCCAGAGGTTCAGACTCAGGTTGAGACTCAGGTTGTTGAGGTAAGGGCTCCTCCAAAGAAGAGAAGGCAACTCAAAATTCAAGAAGAAGAAAGTTCTGATGAAGAAGACAGGTTGCCTATCTCTACAGTTATCAAGTCAAAAGTTCAAAAGCCTGCAACACCAACAACTGGGTTGGATCAAGCTATTCAAAAGAAGAAAGTAACTCTACCTGCCAAATATGTGCCTGAGAAGTCATTGGTTTTTGGTCAACAACCAAAAATCACACCTGAGGATAGGATGTTAGCAGTTAAAGTGAAACTTGAAGAAGAAGAGAATCAAAGGGTGCATGATGAGCAAATCCTAAAGTTGATTGACAAAGATTATCCTCAGACATCAACCATTACTGCAATGAAGAAAGAAGCTCAAAGGTTGTATGCTCTGAGGTTCACATACCAGTATAGGAAGGAACAGATTAGAATGTGGCCTGATCCAAGAATAATTCACAGGATCCACAAGAGAGAGGCTCCAGCAGCTTATGCCAGAAGGATCAAAAGGGTATTAAGTGCTGAAATTATGCTGGGATCAGTACTTGATCCTTGGGAGATAATAAATGACTTCAAGAGTGTGTACAACTCGGGTTCAAAGGCTCCAAATTTCTTAGAAAACAAAATGATCAAGAAAGGATTGGTATACAAGAAACTTGAACATGTTCTGCAAGCTGAGCTTTATCTGTTTCTGGAAGGAAAGCATCCAGATGAGTTTGTCTACAGAGAGATAACTAAAGTAGAGCTGAATGATGGGACAACGGCCAGGTACTTGTCTGAGTATTATGGACCTGAGTCTTTCTTCGAAGGTGAACCTGAAAGACTGACTCCAGAAGAGAAGATGTTACTACTTGAAGCTTTTGTCAGGGAGTCTTTCAGGTTAGTATACAATCAATAGCTTCAATGAGAGGGGTTAATGCTCATAGTCCATTTCCCCAATGGAGTTCCCTCTCATATTTTGATTGTTAGAATTTTTTTTGGAAGCTGTTGGTTATCAGGCTTATACTTTAATTGGTCATTTTGATACTGATCTCAAAAGAAAAAGACATATCTTTCTGCCTGGGAATAAATAAGTGAGACCTTAAATAAGTTAGAGGTTTTTGGCTGCATTGGTTCAGGGGGAGTTTGTTGGACTAAAAGAACCAATGAGGCTGATCAGAAAAATCTCTAAGTCTCACAGCATTACAACAACTGAAGAAGAACACAAAGGCTGATATTCAAAGGTGCTGAAGTCACAAGATCTGAAGAGATGTACAACAGCTGAAGTGTAAGTCGTCAGATGTTGTAGTGTGTAGTTAGTCTTCAGTAGTTTTCTTTCAGTATTTGTAAAGTCTGATGAGTAGTTTACTCATCAGATGTTTTAGTATTTTGTACTTCAGTAGTTTCAGTAGTTTTGTTCTTCAGTAGTTGTAGAGTTTGTCTTCAGATGTTGAAGACATCCTCAGTAGTTTAGTTAATTTCAGTTGTTTTGTTTTGTCTGTTAGATGTCAACATCATGTGACATCATCAGACGTCACTGCCTTCTATATATAGGTAGTTGACATGATTGTAATGTAACGAAGTTAATGAATTGAATGAGATATTCCTTTTACAGAAAACTTTCTCTCTCTAAAACAAACTTGCGTTACAGTTTGATTGAAATTGTTCTTACTTTACTTATGCTAATTCTGTGTTGAATTCCGCTGCTATACTCTACTGATTTATCAATTGAGAACATCTGATCCTACATTCCTTAAGCTCCAAGCCTTTCAAGAGCTCTAATGGGGAAAGAGATGGCCTCAAGAGAGTTTCCAGGGGTTTAAGGCTTAGTTCCAGTGGGTTTTGGTCGCAATATGGTGATGAAGTTCGGTGAAATAGAAAGGAAATCGACTGAAATGAATTGGGGTTGATTATAAAGAAAATTCTGATTTGCATGGCCTTCGCGTACCGCGGAGGCCGATCAAAATTGTTTGCCGTGTACCGCGATGTAATTCGGGAGTCTCGACTCCCGGTTTTCTTCGCGTATCGCGAAGCCTTTCGCCGAGGGACTTGTCGCGTACCGCGACGGGTCCATATCCTTGTTTCTCGAGTTCGTTGCAACGATTTCGCTCATACATGATTCCTAACGTTTATCTAAAGCATCTAATGCTCGTTTAAGCACGTAATACAAATAGCACATAAGTTTGATTGATCACCAACATTCGTGAGACTCGTGTGTGTGTTTCGATAATTTCCTCGAATTATCTTCGATAGTTTGTGTTCGTATCTAACGAAGTGTTTGCACGCTTGATTAATCCTAATCAACGTGTGATGCACAATTCAATAATTCTCCGAACTATTGTTTTGTGTTAGTGTTGTGTTTGTCACACTTGGTTTCCAAAACCAATGTGCAATGTATGATTCGATAGTTCCTCGAACTATCGTTTCGCAGTTGTGTGTGTTCAACTCATCTAATTAAACATAATTAAATGAAATTCAACAAGTATGAATGTGAAATGTAAAGAATATAAGAGTTGCAATTTACCTGAAATTGCCGGGTGTCACAAGTAGTGACACATTCATTTTCAGTCTCCTCTGAGTCTTTGTCATATGTGGCAGCATCAGCTCCAACATCTATGTTCTCCAAGTCAGTACTCCGGTTATCCTCTCCTTCATCATCAGATGTAGGCACACTGATCTCAACTAAAGCAGATACAGTGGTCGTAGAAACAAGAGTAGTGTCAACTCCCTGGTGAGCAACACCAGTATCACCAGCATCCTCAACATCACCAGCACCAACAGTATCAACACCACCAGCATCCCCACCATCACCATCATCATCATTACTATCTCCCTGAGGAACAATCATATCCTCAATGTCTGACTCAGAGTCATCATGCCTCCATCTCTTCCTGGTAGGTGCAACATAATCAGGGTTAATGAGATGTACAAAGAGGCGCTGATCTTGGGGTTTGTCTTCCTTTCCCCTATAAGTTTTAAGTCGGTTGAGTGTAGTGTGTGACATATGCTCCAACCGAATGATATCAGCATTAATCTTGGGAAGATTTGGAAGCTGAGCATCAAAAATCATCTGAAGAAACCTAGGGTACATCAGGTACTTCTTATCACCTTTTTAACTAATATTCTCCTTCATATGAGTGAATACCATTTCAGAGAAGTTGAAGGGAATATTCAGAATGAGTGCCACAAAAGCAAATTGAAGAGTATCTCAAAGTTCATCAAATCCTCCACGCCTTGATCCCAAACAATGAATTAGGACATGGCAAAGATACTTAAAGGAGGAACTGAGAAAAGCTTTGTTAAGGAATCCCATAGTTAACTCCCTATCATACTTGCACCTTAAGAAGCAACCCCGAACTAGGTGCTTATAAAGAAGCTCAGGATGATCCGGCATATCCCGAAAGCCACATACTCTTCTGGCATGTTCAGATGACACTAAGACATCTCTACCTTCCACTACCCGTCTAATAACCGTTGGCTCAACTGTGCAATCAAGCTCTGTAGATTCCCAAAAAGACTTCTGATGAGATAGATATGGCACGTGCATGGTAGAGATTTCTGAAAAGATCTGAGAACGTCTAAGAAATGTGATAATCTCAACAAAATGTTCAGCATTCTTGGTAGATGTATCAAGGTAAGCACAGATGTTGTGCTTCGAAAATGCTCTAAGGTCAGACATTCTGCAATCAAAATAGAATAAACGAGTTAGTTCATATTAGCATACATGAAATCAGTTGAAAAGTTATCAACACTTGATTTCATTCATGCGAATGACTCAAACACAAGGCAAATTATTTACGAATGAAACCTTAAGTGAATGAGTCTAGTGCACGAATGAGATCTGCACACGAATGTAGTGCCAACTCAAACTCAACCGTATGAGTGAGTTCATTCGTTAGAATGCAATGACGAATGGGTTCGTTCGTCTAAGAGTTCACACGAATGAACCTTCATTCGTTCGGTCGAAGGTTCTTAAACCCTAACTTTCAAAAATCCACAATAAAATCACAAAAGTAGCAACATTGTTCTCAGAGAACTCCGATTAAGTGATTTGGATAGATTTTAGGTTGAGTGTAACCCATTTTTGTGGTTTATTTGATTGCTACAAGTCCAAAACCTAAAACTCTAAACTCTTGATAAAGAATGGTTCACTGAATGGATTACATCCGGTGAAACTTGATCCAAAACATACCTGAAATGATCAATAAAGGTTTTATGATCAGAATGAGGAAAAATCACGGCTAAAATGAAAATGATGACGAAAAATCTGAAAAAGAGAATGGAAACACACACATAGTTAGCGAGCGAATGTAAGAACGAATGAGCCTTCGGACGAATGTAAGGACTTAAATATGGTTCTCATTCGTGCCAGAAGTTCATTCGTGTGTGTAAGCCATTCGTCAGAGATGTTCATGCGAATAAGCTATTCGTCCGTGTAATTCATTCGGGCGAGTGAATACCCAGAATGATTCATTCATGTGAATGAGTAAATTCCCTTAATTTTGTTTTTAACTTTTTGGCAAAGACAAGCACTTAAACACAATTGTTATGAAGTTTTGTCTGGTTTGATGATATTAACTGGTTTGGTTAGAAGTTTAGACAAGACTGAACACCTGAACAAACAAATGATCACTTAAAGAAAAAACTAAAAATCTTTTTGTATTTTTCTGAAAAACAGTAACTGTACAACTAAACTATTAAAAGCAAAACACATATTTTTGTGAGCAGTCTTTCAGGAAAGTAAAATATATATACCCGAACATATCAATTGAGCAACTTTGAGTATTACACCTTTGACACATTTGGTTTATGATGCAACTACTGATATGATTGTCCATTTTAAGCCTTTCCATACTTCATTTTTCAACGAATTAATGACCAGTCATATATACTGACTGAGTTACCCATACTAGTCAACTTAGCAAAGATCAAAACCAGCTTATAACTCATCTCTGTATAACTTAAAACCTAGGATCATAAATTCTATAGGGTTCCAATTTATTATCTATTTGCATATTTCTTTTGATAAGTTTCTCAAATTCAACACATTCTCATGGATGACTTCAGCTAGGTCTTCACAAAGCAATATGGCACGTGTTAGAACTGTGTTGACTGAGAATTTTGTACTATCCAAATGGATGGCTTCAACTAAGCTGCAACCCAGTATATGGTACATATATGGAATCGAACTTTTTTATTTTTTTATTTCGCTAGTTTATCCTATCTGAATGGACGGCTTCAACTAGGCTGTAACCCAGTGTATGGCACGTATACAAAATCAGACTTGCTTTTATTTTTATGTGACTCTATCATTCTTATCCGAACGGACGGCTTCAGCAAGGCTGCGACCCAGCAATATGGCACGTATTCGGGCTTGAAATCATGAATCATTGGAAACCTCATAGAATCTTGTGATACAAGGTGTACGCCTGATTTGAATTATCCTTTAAAATCAGTTTTCTAGACTAGATCTCACAAGTCAGACATTCTGAGCAATCACCAATTGTCTAGAGACTTGTTAGGCATGCCTATCAGTACATCATACCATAACACCCATGTGCTTTCAGCTTATGCACTCAATTTTGCTTTAAACTAGTATGACTGGCAGCATATCACATTCCAGTTAAGACTTTCTCATTTTCTCAATTTTTTTAATGTTTTTGGTTTCTCAATGTAATACTTCTTCTACCCCTAAAAACCTAAAACTGAAAATATTTTTGAGTTTTTGAATAAGCAAAGGAAATTCAGATGAATATATATCCGTAAAAGAAGAAAGAAAATTAAGGAAATGATCATTTGTTTGGCTCAGGCGAAGGAATGCTTCAGCTTTTTGAAAGACACCATTAGCCGATAACAGATACAAAAATCTGGGTTTATCACAAGCTTTAGTGTAAAGATCGGATTTCTGGTGATCGGTGTGAATTTTAACAACATCGATTAGTTTCTTTTCAAAGCAATCACGTATGAAGTAATATTTACTGTCGATATGTTTTGTTTTTGAATGTTGGACATGATTTTTAGTGACAGCAATGGTAGCAATATTATCAACAAATATAGGTGTGTTAGAAAAGGTTAACCCATGGTCCCTGAGTTGTTGCTAAATCCAGATGATTTGTGAGCAACAACTAGCAGCAACAATGCATTCAGCTTCACAAGTGGAAGTAGACACCGACATCTGCTTCTTGCACTGCCAGGTAACCAGGCGTTTTCCAAAGAACTGACACCATGCTGATGTTGATTTGAAATCCCGTTTGCATCCACCATAGTCTGAGTCACTGTAAGCAGTAAGATCAAAGTCATCATCATTAGGATACCATAAACCTAGATCCGGGGTACCCTTCAGATAACGAAAAATCCGTTTCACAGCAATGAGATGAGATACTCTAGGTTTTGATTGATAGCGAGCACACAAGCAAGTAGCGATCATGATGTCTGGTCGAGAAGTTGCGAGATACATGAGAGATCTTATCAATCCCCGATACAGAGTGGCATCGATTAACTCCCCCCCTTCGTCTGGAGTAATCCTGTGATTAAGAACTAATGGGTTACCAGCAGGTTTTGCATCGGACATACGGAACCAGCTCAAAATGTCACCAACATACTTAGTCTAATGAATAAAAATCCCTGCCTCAGACTAATCCACCTGCAATCCAAAAAAAAATTAATCTCTCCCATGGAGCTCATCTCAAACTTATCATTCATTACTTTTTCTAAATATTTGCACAGGACATCATTTGTGGATTCAAAGATGATATCATCCACATATACATGCACAAAGAGCAAATCTCCTTTCTTTTCTTGAATGAACAATGTGCAATCAACGACACCTCTTCTAAACCCGTTGTTCAAAAGGTGAGTAGAAAGTGTCTCATACCACGCTCGCGGAGCTTGGTGCAATCCAGACAAGGCCTTGTCTAGCTTGTAGACTTGGTCACGATGTAATGGATCTTCAAATGTTGGAGCTTGATTGACATGCACAACGTCATTTATCACACCATGAAGGAATGCACTTTTGACATCCATTTGATAAACTTTGAACTCTTGTAGGATGCATAGGCTAAGAAAATTCTGATTGCTTCAAGACGAGCAACCGGTGCAAACACTTTAATATAGTCAATCCCTTCAATATGTCTAAAGCCTTGCACCACTGGACGTGCTTTGTTTCTCATCACAATACCATGATCATCACGCTTGCTGCGGAGACCCATCTAGTGCCAATTACTTTAGCACCTTTTGGTTTATCAACAAGCTGCCAAACACCAAGTTTCTTAAATTACAGCAATTCTTCTTGCATTGTCTCAACCCATGATTCTTCTTTCAATGCTTCTGTAATGGTTCTGGGTTCAATTTGAGAGATAAAACATGAATAGGCACAGAAGTTAACATCTCCAAAGTCAAGTACGTCAGCAAGGCCACCTGAAGATAATTGATTTCTAGTCTTCACTCCATCAATCAAGTTTCCAATGATGTTCATCTGAGGATGAATGATGTGTATTCTACCCACAGGATGAGCAGGAACAACAACTTGCGGATCAAGATTGTTAAAATTCAGATCCTCAAGAATAGGTACTATATTTTCAACATCTAGTTCAGCAGCATCTGTCAGTGAGTGATGATCATTTGAGTCTGAACTGTCATCATTTGTCTGCATAGGATCTGGAACATATGAAGGTTGCACTGGCTCATCAGGTGCATTATGTGCATCATACATCATTTGAACAGCAACATCTTCATTAGAGTACACGGGAGGCATGTTGAAAGAGTCAAAAAGATCTGAATAATTGAACATCAACTCTGGACCTTTTACAGGTGGCAGCATGGTACATCTTTGAACATCCATATGGTACCACTCCTCCACATTATCAGTTGATCTATTGTAAACCTTTTTATTTGGAGTGTTGTACCCAAGAAAATAGCCTTTTTCCACCTTTCCATTGAACTTTCCTTGCTCATGTTTCTTAAGCATAGTGCATGGTGCCCCCAAACAGTTCAAGATACTTAAGATTTGGCATTCTTTTATGGAGCAATTCAAAGCAAGTTTTTCCATGTCTCCTGACAATCAACACCCGGTTCAGAGTATAACAAGCATTAGCAACTGCTTCATTTCATAATTGAACCGGTAGAGAGTAGTCAGCAAGCATAGTACGAGCAACCTCAATTAAATTTCTGTCACTCAGCAACACCATTCATCTGTGGGACATATGGAGCACTAAATTGTTGAATAATTCCACGTTCATTGCAGAAAGTCTCCATATTGTGGTTCTTGAATTCAGTCTCATTGTCTGTTCTGAACATACGAACCTTGAGCTTATAAAGTGATTCAAGCTTAATTACCAGAACCTGAATACACTCAAACATTTCAGATTATCCTTCATGAAAAACACCCAAGAGTATCTAGAGAATTCATCAGTAATGACTAAACAGTATTGATCCCCACCAATGCTCTTGCGGTTGACAGGACCAAAAAGATACATGTGGAGAAGCTCAAGTGGAATAGTAATTGAGTGAAACTTTTTGAGATTATGAGACTGCTTGGTTTGCTTTCCCTTTTTACATGAGATGCATGAGATGGTGAACTCCAAGAGCTTTCTTTAAAGCTACATATCCTCCTCTAATTGGGTTGACATTGGTAAGAAGAGATATGTCTCCCGTCATGTGCCTTGATGCCCCACAATCAACGATCCAAGTGCTGTTAAGAGAAACATTTGGGGCAACCTGCACATTCATAAATCATTAGTTGAAATTGGGAACCCAAGCCTTTACAGTCTTGGGTTGACCCAATGAGTCTAGGATTTTCACCTCAATCCATTGTCCATCCTGATTCATTTTATCTGAAAGAGGTAAAGATTTTTCATTGTTTGAAGCTGAAGTCTCAGATGATTTTGCCTTCCAGATAGTAGTTTTTCTTAAATAGTTTTTCATATAGACAAATGATGGTTTGGATTGTTTGACAGGAACAATCTTGGGTATATTCTGATCAACATTTACACTTTTATCCTTATCCTGAGGCTTGATGGGATTTGGGTGATTGAGTTTGACTTGAGGTGAGTGATGAACTGATATAGCCTCATTTACAAAAGATTGATTTGTTTTTCTATGTGGTGCAAAATGTGGGCTAATCAAATGAGGGCAAGATCTGGCAAAATGCCCTAATGCACCACATTCAAAACAAGCTCTTTTATATTTGGATAAAAGCTGCTTGGATTTAGTCTGAGATTGTTTGTTTTGAAATTTAGAAACATGGTTTCTGTGAAAATCAGTTGATTTTGTCTTGTCATATTTAAAACACAAACCTTTTGTCCCATTAAAAACAAGATTGTCATTCTTATTGGACCCACTTGCCACACCCTTTTGTGAAGCACTAACAAAGCCAATGGCTTTGGAGAATTTTGAAATCAAAGGAGATAAATTTGTCTTAGATGATATTGGGTCAACCTTTTTGACACTAGATGTCTGTTTCGTAAAATTAGTAGCATGGGATGATGAAGACAAATCATCCTCAGAATCAGAGACCCAGTCTTCAACCACTCCCTCTACAAATGATTCTTCAGAAGATTAAGAATCCTCATTTGAAATGACTCCAATAGGATCAATTACCAAGGGAGTTTTAACTTGAAAATATTTGATGTCTTTCTTATTAGGTGAATTGACAAAACAATTTAAGACTAGTGGAGGACAATGGTTGTACTTTGTTTCTTTACCCTTCCCTTTCAGATCAGTCCCAACACTCATCATGTGTTCAATTATATAAGAAGAACTCTCATAGCTCATGAGCTTGCGACTCAAGGTCTCATAGTCACATTCCACAATAGCTAATTTCTTCTTAGTCTCATTAATTGTGTTGAGATAAGAAGTAATAGCATCTTGCTTATTAAGCATCTCAGCCTCATTTAATTGCATGTTTAATAATTCAATATTAGCTTGAAAATCCTTTTCATTTGATTTTAAAACTCGATTTTCTTCATTACATTGATTGAGACCACTGATGAGAGCTGCATTATGTATCTGATAGGCTAAGACTTTACTTTCAAGGTCAATACAGTTGAAACATCTGGAGTTTTGAGATAGACAATCATCATACACCAGACTATCTTGAGATGAGGAGGAATATCAACCATCAAAGCAGTTTGAGTGATATTTTGATTTTCAGAGCCAGCATTCGATTCTTCATGAGTCTCTGAGTCTGAAGTGTTTCCATCCTCTGAACCTAATAATTCATCCAACTGTGAGTTCTTTTCTTATGAGTCATTATCTGCACCAGTTTCAACTTCAGCTTCCTTCTTGGTCTCAGTAATACAAGCTTTCTCTTCTGCTCCTTTATCAGAATCGAATCTGAACTCCCAGTTCTCCCCTTCATCATTTGTGTCACACCCCGAGCCGGCGGGGTTGGATCCAAGTCCCCGTCGAGCGGAAGGTTCTCGGGGCGCGATATCGTGAGTGATAATCATGATGATCAAATTGTTTACATAGCATCAATGTCTAAGAATAACTAAAGCACAATCAAACATTAAACTAGGATTACAAAGTTAAATTACAATATCAATGTTCTGCAATTTAACTAAGTAAACCTAACAAAAGAATCAAATGTTTCTATCTTGTATCTATACAAGATATCAAAAGTGATGCGTATTATCAACAAAAGATGTGCTTCCAAAATCAACTAGGTCCTCTATATAGGCCACCTAGCATGCAATCCAATAGCCTTAGCTTAAACATGTTCTTCACCTGAGAAAGCATGTAAGAAAACAAAGTCAACACAACGGTTGGTGAGTTCATATACTTTTTAAGTTTAAATTAGCTTTAAAAAACATCTTTCGATAACAACCTTAATCTCATTAACATCACATGTAATATCCAATTCGGTATGCTTATATATAGGGCATATGTAGGGTCGAACTTACCGCCAGCCCAGCCACCGTCCCACCACATACTAAATCACATATGACATTGTTGTTAATGATAATTAAACATTTTACCTTCCATTCAACCCATTCTCCATCATAGCTTTAGTTTTCTGTTTCAAAGTTTACAAGTCTATAGCATTCACAAGTATAAGCTTCAATGTAAGTTTAACAAGCATCATAGTTTCACACGCACATAGTTTAGCTTTCCCTAATCTCATGCGTGAGTACAAGCTTTGCTATAGCAGAAGTTTAGCAATTACGTAGCTCACGGCTAGATACAAGCTCTGCTCTAGCAGAAGTTTAGCCATTACGTATCTCATGAATTAGTTAAGCTTAGTCTAGCAATTGCGTGTCTCCTATACAAGATACAAGCTCTGCTCTAGCAGAAGTTTGGCAATTACGTATCTCATACATAGACACAAGCCATGCATACACAAACAATCCAGCAATTACATATCTCATATAAGCAGACAAAAGCTCTGCTCTAGCAGAAGTTTAGCAATTACATGTCTCTTATATAGATAATAGCTTAGTCTCGTCATGGTTTAGTTTTCATGTATCTCAATACATAGGTACAAGCTCTGCACTAGCAGAAGTTTAGCAATTACGTAGCCTATGATTAGATACATGCACAGTATTTCACGCGCAAATCATAGTTTCAAGCATATAGTTTCAAGCATCCACGTATAGTTTCAATCTTGAATTCCATAGCCTAAGCATCAAGTCTCAAGTTTAAACATATAGTTTCTAGCATAAGCATTAAGTCTCACATTTAAGCATTTAGTTTCTTGCATAAGCATCCAACACGTAGTTTCAAGCTTCAAGTTAGAAGTGTAAGCATCAAGTTTATAGCTTCTCAAAGTGTACTAGTTTCCAAGCATAAGTATCAATATAAGCTTCATGTTTAAGTTTAAAAGCATTAAATAACATTTCAATAGTTTATTAAAATGTTTAACATGCTTCTCAGTCCCGAAGTAAAACAAATAAGTTTGAAAAGGGACAAATGAACTCACCTGGTGTCCGTAGTAGTTGACTAAGCAAATTAAGAATACGCATGCTCTTTGTTTGTTCTTGTTATGATGTTCACGCTCCTGTATTGGTTTCATATAGTTTGTAACTTATAAGCATTCGTTGTAGTGACTTGTGTGCGTGTTGTGTTAGTCCTAAAGTCGACTAACACCGTGAGTCTCGGTCATGATTCGGCCCATTTTCACTTGTCATTTCTTATATATATTAATATAACACGTCTTCCCATTATATGTTTAATGCGCTTCTTGTCACACTTAGATTCGTAATGTTTTGTTGCATCATAATTGTAGAAATTAAAGTTTCAAATATGATTTTCCATTTCTTTTGCTATCTTCATAGCAATGAAAGTAAATTCTCTTTCGTTGCATTTAATATCATTTAGTTAAATGGCTAGTTAATGTCTTTAAGTTTATGGGCCGAAAAATGGGTTGACTCTACACTACGCTTATGGGCCGAAACGAATTGGATTGAGCCGGCTAGGTGTATTGGGCCGCATAGGATAAGATGGATCCAATAATTGAGTTGGGCCGAAACAAATAAATTGGATCTTAGTTTGGGCCGAGTTAGTCATTTGGGCTCACTAACCCAACTGTGGGCCGAGACAGCCTTAATGGGCCTGGCCACTTTCCGAGTCGAGCAACCGATCGGCATGCGGCTCACCCTGGTGAATAATCAGCGAACCTTTTAGGTTCTAGAATGCATAGGTTCGTCTCCCTAACCGTAGCCCATAGGTTCGGTGGTCTAGTATAGGTTCGGCCCATGCATGAAGTCAATAGGTTTGTTGAAAAGAAGTAGGGTTCGGCTATAATGGTTCCCAGATGGTTCGGCTACAACATTGCAGGTCGGATAGGTTGTATGCAGGGTTCGCCGAAGGCGATCCATTATAAGGTTCGGCAGTGGTTCGTAGCAACTATAGGTTCGCCATTGATCCCATGGTTCGTGATGATAGGCAAGGTTCGTAGGGTTTATGCTTCACAGATTCGTTGGTCTGTGTATTAGGTTCGCAGCCGCCAAGGGGGTTCATTGATTGAGCAGCAGGTTCGGGAGACCCCAGGGGTTCGGCCAAAGCATCTAGGTTCGCTGGGTATTGTCTAGGGTTCGCCTGGCAGTCTATGAACGCCACTGAAGGTTCGGCCGACTGTGAGCTTCTCACGAACCATGGCTTTCCATCGTCTTCAACGTTGAACCAAGTGGTCCCAGGTGGTTTCCAATACTAAGGTTACACGACAGAAGGTTCAAGGAGGTGAGGTGTTCGGACGATGGTGACCTAGGACCGGTTTCATGTTTGGGTGATTTAAGACTAGAAAACCCTAACTCTTTGAATGTTTCACACATCATTACCTCGATTTTCAGTGGCCAAATTTTCAGATCCTTTGTACTTTTGCGTAGAGGAGATCAAGAGCTTCAAAGGGACACCAAGAACACTAAATTCCATCAAGAATTGAAGGAGATCTTGATGTTTGAAGTGTAGGATTTTTAGAGAGAAGGAGGTGACGGGTTTGAAGCTAGAGAGAGAGGGTTTGTGAGAAAATGAAATAAATGCTAGCATTTGGTGTTTAAATACCCCAAGGGTATCCGGGTTCGTTTCGGTTGCTCGGTTCGTATTTTCATCGAGTTTCCGGATTGTTACGCGCGTTCTTCGTAATTTAAGTAAAAAAGATTTATTATAGGGTGTTTAGACTATAATTATTATTAGAAATTATTTTAAAGGTTGATTTTCTTAAATTATTTGTTGAGATGAATTATTATACGCGTTTCGTTAATTTGTTCGTGAATTAATAAAATAGTTCAGTTTAATTTTTATTTATGATGAGTTTCAAAATTGTAAAATAGGAAATATTTTATTTCCTTAAATTTATGATCGTTCGTTTTCGTTTCGTCAGAACGCGTCGCCATCGCGCGTATTCATTCGAATCATCATTCGAACGAACACAACGATGGTTTAGCTTTCTGATTATTGTTCTCTACTGTTCAGTCATTATTTCAGAACGTTAAACTCTCAGAATCATTCGTACAGATCGTCACCTAAACGAATAATTCGTCGGTTTAGCATTCCGTAATAACAACCGTTATAGTTTCGTTCTGCTTAACCTCACATACGTTTATACACAATAGCATCCAATCAAGTATCTGTGTTTCCATTATGTGTTGTCTGACATGTTTCTGACTGTTAAACCCAAAGGTTTTAATCAGATTTTCAGACAATCGTATAATAGTTTCGTATCAAGTATAATGTCTCAATAGTATAAACATAGTTTCACGTAATGTGTACCTGAGTTACTGTACGGTTTGCTGTTGCGATCACTGTTCCGGCACAAGGGCCTTGTTGACATTTGAAGAACTGGCCTAAGAAGGAGTCTCAATTGGAGCTAAAAGTCTCTCAGGATTTGAAGAATACGATCTTTGAGTTTGTAATGGATTCTTGTTTCCCATCTTTTTCGGCTTGTTACACTGTCTAGCAAAGTGTCCTTTATCACCACCATTGTAGCATGTAACTGAGGACATGTCAAATCCAAACTTTGAATCCTTGTTTAGGTTGATGTCCTTCCCTGTTCTTCTGACAAAATCCTTTGCCCTTCTGACTGCACTTGCTAAAGCCCACATGATATCAATTCTTTCCATATAATCAGGATCAATTTGTGAGTAATCTTCATTGGTCAAGTGTGGATTTCCAATTTGTCCATCAAGCAATCCATCATATGAACTCAAAATAGTTGATAAGAGACCCATGTGCTCTTTAGCTATCTTTATTGTCACTTTATCAAAATTATCTGTCTTCAAGTTGATGACAGAATGGTTATCCTCTGAGTGGGACGTGGAAGTGGCAGCAACCTGACTAAAATGAGCATGATTTGAATTTGGAACCTCTTTGGTTTGGGATACAAAGGCAGTTTTCAAAGGAGCATGTGAAGAAGTTATGTCCACAGTGGGAGTAGAGTAGTAGATGGATGGATCTTGGACTTGAGCTACTCTCTTGGCTTTCCATTTGTTTTCTATCTCTTGCTCCTTCAGCTTTTGAATAAAATCATTTATATCCATAGTAGCAAGCATCTCACTCTGCTTCAGCACCATAAGAAAATATTCCCACTTGGGAGGTAATGCATTAGCCAGACATTGTATCTTCTCCTGGGTTTTTGTCTTGACCTGATGATTGAAAAGCTAGCTAAGAAGATGATAGAATCTTACAATTAGCTCATCCAGGGACACATTTCCCACATACATAAAACTATTGAACTCTTTCCTCAAAGCCTTAGACTTGATGTTCTACAATGCATCATTTCCTTCATATCTCTGTTGCAATGCATCCCAAAGTACTTTTGAAGACGTAAACTGTCTAAATTGATGAAATATATCAGTGGCTATAGATTGAGACAGTATAGCATAAATCTTTTTCTCAAAATCATAAGATTTTCGTTGAGGTTCAGTCATCCGAGCGACAAGCATATGAGTTCCATCTTCATTGAGAGGTCTAACATACCCTCCTTCAATCATCATCCATAGATTAGTGTCAACTCCATTAATGTGAATATCAAACCTATACTTCCAATGACGATACTCATCCAAAGAAAGCAACTTTGGAGCTTTGTTGGAGTTTCCTGTCTCCGTCTCGGTAAGTAAAAGGTTCTGAATCATGTGGTTCTGGTTATCCATTAATGCAAACTCTTCCATATCAATAGAAACTAGGGGTGTGCATGGGTCGGTTTGGGTCGGTTTTTGGCTTAGTCCAAACCCAATACCGAAATTTTGGTTTTTGGGTTCGGCTTTTTCGGTTTTTCGTTTTTTAAAACCCATTTGGGCTCGGTTTGGATTTTGATTTTTTCGGTTTTTCTACTTACCTTTATAAAAACGACTCAAGATATTGTATTAAAAATATTTAAACGATAACACCTCTTTATATATAAAATTATAAGTTAGGAAAAATAAAAACAAGTCATGCAAATGAGTTTGAGAGTTACAAGATTACAAAAAATAAAATAAAAATAAGCATCGTTCTAGTTTTCATATTAATCTTCATCTTCAATAATCACGCATATCCTTGTTTTGGGTGTTTTTGTTTTGGGTGAGAACTCTATAAATAAGATATATGTATTAGTATCATAAAAAAAACATAAATATATATAATTGGTATTATTAGTTTATTACCGTATACATTTAATCCATATATATATATATATATATATATATCTATATATATTACACATAGTAAAAATAAAATATAAATAATGGGTCGGTTCTGTTTTTTAGGTTTTTATTTTATTTAAAACCGAAATCGAAACCAAATTTTTGATTTTTGGGAAACTTAACCCAAACCCATCGGTTTCTATTTGGGTTCGGTTTTTTCGATTTGGGTTTTCGGTTTTTTCGGTTCTGGATCGGTTTTTTTGGTTTAATGCACACCCCAATAGAAACAATCTGATTTGACAGTTAGACAATTTTTCAGCTCCTTAGAACGAATGAGAACTGAGGATGCGAATGACGGGTATGAATGGGTGGATATTATACAAATGAGTGAACGAATGGAACGATCAGACGAATGAGTTAATAAAATAGTGTGCTTTTAGGACGAATGAAGAGTGTACGAATGGGAATTGATTCGCTAACAACTCTAACAAGCGAATGAAATGATCAGACGAATAAGAGACCCATTCGTGTAAGAGATAGGCGAATGAGTATTTATTCGTTTGAATGTTGAACGAATGAGTTGTTATTCGCCTAGGATGCTCATTCGTGTGAATATCTATTCGCCCAAAAACCCTATTCGTGTGATCTAGGTTTTCAGCCACACGAAAATCCTTCAAACTTGATGTTTAAGCTGAATTTCACCACCAAAATTGGTGCACACCTTCAGGACAATGTTCCTAAGGTTCGTGAATCAATGAATCAGCAAAAGATACACAAAAACACAAGTTTCACAATAGAAGATTGAACTTTTAAAGAAGAGAAAACAGGGTTTTTGCAGAAAATCAACAAAACAGGCTGAAAATCAATAGATTTGATGAAAACTAGGCAGAATCAAGAGCCTAATCTCTTATACCACTTTGTAGGACCTAGGAAACGTCTAAGTTCCTTGATGATTATGCTCGTTAGGCCCTCGAATAGTGCGGAATCCTATTCGGGGGTTTTCTAATCAAAATCTATAGACCACGTGGTAATCCGACGGATAGGAATCAACGTTTGATCAAAATCGAACACCACGGGTCTGGATTCGAAGTTGGATTGCAGGGGAGGTATGACAATTGTGTTTGAGAATTACGTCATCATCAATGAAATCACATATCGTCGTGTTTGAAATCCACGTTGATTTAGCGATTGTGATTGTTACAGGTTGAAAGTATGCGAGAAATGGTGAACGTAGGAGAAAATTGTTCGTGAAACGCAGTTCCGGATTCTCCGTAATCGAAAAATGAAGAAAAATACAAAAATAACGAAGTCGAAGGAGCCGCGGGTACGCCTAGACCCAAGAGGTCACGCTAGGCGGTACGCGCGGGGCTCAGAATATCTGAGAATTAGGAGATCCGTGCGGTACGCCCCGTGCCAATCACCCACGCTAGGCGGTACGCCTGGCTTGTGGCGGTTTGGCAGATCAAATAAAAATATCATATTGAATGGAAATGAGAATATCTTCATTCTCTCGAATGTGCTTCACTTCCCAGACAAAAACAGAAACTTTTATCATCCAAACTCAGTTTTGAGGCTTTCTAAACCTATAGATCGCACCATGGAACGTTTTTACAAGCTCTGATCGTTGTTTTGCAACCGAACATCCGTCTGATTAGGTAACGGTTTGTTTTAACCTTCTAGTTTGATAATGGTTGATTAGACCTTGTTTTTGAACGTATTGGTATAGTTAGGCTTGTTGATTATTGCCTAGATGATGGCTAGGAGTTATTATAAAAGAATAACTCAATGAGTTAACGGGTAAATCCTCGTTTTGATCCATTGTAAAGTCCGGTTTTCATGAAACTATAACCATGATTATAATGGTTTAAACCATTTGATTTTGACAATGTATGTGATTAGTTTGATTAATCTTTGAAATGCAAGGCTAAATCCAAGTGTTCAAACTAATCACAATCATTAACATACTCATTGGAATAACTATCGAATGTTTATGATAACAGTCAGATTAGTATGTTAAACATGGTTATTAAACCTATTCTAATGTCACATTATGATGTATCATGATATTTGGGTAATCAATAACAAGGATTGATTGTGCCTAAGCCATTAAATTCATCTAGAAACTGTTTCAGCACTATAATCAACAAGAGTGCCTATTTGGTTAATTTGAGATTATTCTTATTAATCAAACGTGTAATCAACTTTGCATTAGGAACCTAAATCATTATAGATTCCTACATTATCATACATTGTATGATATGACATTAAATTAACTAATTAAACATCTAATATCGGTTTGATGACATTTACTTCAATGTCTTTGACATTGGACGTTCAGAAAAATCTAATCATTAAGTTAAAACATAAATAACTTATTGAACATAAACTAATGCAGAATTTAGCTACCAGTATTATTCTGCGTGTGATTTACTACTCTTGTGACATACAGTGAGTTTCGTACAACACCTTTTATTTTAATGTTTTGCAAACATCGGGGTATCTCTCTGAAAATATTTCTTGAACATATGATATGTATCACTGTTATCTGTGTGATCTCATGTGACTTTTGGAAGATTTCATGGGATTTTGCCGTTAGTATCTTTATCACAGTGTCAAAAGTCATAATCCCTTGAAACTGTATCTAGTGAACCCATGTGGGGCCGAACAAGAAACATTTATAGTACTATTGGCTGATAACCTATTTGCTGGGAGCTTGCAACTCCCTTTGGTGTAAATGTTTGTTACATGTTTCCAATCTCTGCTTAATGTTTCTGATAGACATTAAGAATGAGGCATTAAGATATTTGCTGACGGGTAGTATCTTTGTAAAACCTAGAATTGTCCGAAAGGAACTAGATACGGGTCCCATGGTTATCTCGAACTGTATATCTTGAGAACTTGTATACCATATCATATGGTTTAACTAGAACTTTACGAACTCACTAGCTTTGTGCAGATCCTTTTAAAATTAAAACTTTTGCATGGAGACAGTGACCAACGGTGAGGCAGCACTTTCAAACACTTGTAATTAAATAAGTCGGATTGTGTAATAAACTCATTTTGTAAACTGTAAGTGTGATTGTGAATGACGAAACCTTGTAATGTGTTTACTTTAAGTTAATCTGTGTGTTGTGATATCGGATCGAGTAAGTCACACCTCATCTTTGAGACATCACCAATATGCTTCCGCATCCTAATCAGAGGGACGAATGACATCATCGACAGGTGACGAGAGGTGGGGGTGTGACAGGGTGGTATCAGAGCCATAGGTTATAGAATTTAGGTGGACTTAGAGACCTAGACTACAACCATAGGCTCGTATAGTGACACAGAAAGCATTGAACATAACTAACGAACAAAACTTGGTTTGAATTGAGCCAGAATAATCAGGTGGTACGAATTCCAGTTATGAGTGGCCAGCATAACTGAAATTTGCAACACGTGTGCGTTCTGGTAAAATTTAATACAAGCAGAACAGTAATAACTAGAAGGACGATTAGTTGCCTTAAGATAGGAAGATATTTCATGTTATGGTTATGTTGAATATTATTACTCAATATTCATTTCGGGATATTGATCTGGAAATCGTGTTTGTACAACAATGGCAAACCCACGTGAACACTACATATACTGGCAGATTCCATATGTGATTCTGGAGGATACGCCGAGTCCTAGCTCGAGTTCTGACTCAGACCCGTCAGAAGCATCTTCTGCAGCATCCTTAGTAGTACCTTAGATTTTACACACACCACTACTGTTATCACATACACCTCCACCACATCCACAAGTATCTGATGACGATACCTCTGCTGACAGATGGGCTAGAAGCCCATCACCTCAAAGAGTCCCGATCTATACAAGAATAATAGAGGATAGGATGAGGCAGATGATGGTGTATATAATGATATCAGTGCTCCTAGTGAATACCTTGTGTGGTATCGTCTCTAAATACCTTGTGTGGTATCATATCTGAATACCTTGTGTGGTATCATCTCTGAATACATTGTGTGGTATCATCTCTGAATACCTTGTGTGGTATCATCTCTGAATACCTTGTGTGGTATCATCTCTGAATACCTTTTGCGTTATCATCTCTGAATACCTTGTGTGGTATCATTTCTATTGTTTGTGTGACAACGTAAAATACCTTGTGTGGTATTTCCTCTATTGTCTGTGTGACAACGTAAAATACCTTGTGTGGTATCTCAAATTAAAATACCTTGTGTGGTATCCTCTCTATTGTCTGTGTGACAACGTAAAATACCTTGTGTGGTATCTCCTCTATTGTTTGTGTGACAACGTAAAATACCTATTGTGGTATCCTATCGTAAAATACCGTGTGTGGTATCCTATCGTAAAATATCTTGTGTGGTATCCTATCGTAAAATACCTTGTGTGGTATACTATCTATTGTCTGTGTGACACGTATTAAAGTCCTCTATGATAATATCTCAAAAACTCATGTTATAACATATCGAAAAATGAGTATAGTTGTAATTACTGTGATCAGTAATATATCTATATTGGTGTCACAATATTGTATATTGTGTGATACTATAACATGTTTTGAGATAACAGGACTGAGTATAACTACAAACATCTATATGATTACGGTGTGCTGAGAACATATATGGATCTTTTCAATGAAGTTATACTAGGTTTCTTATAATCACATTTCAACGTAAATTTGTCAGTATGACTAAATATGGTTGAACTAATGTGACTGGACAAGGGTTATATCTTTAATATTTTTGAACTGACCTGAGTCTATCTGCATGTGAGCAGAACAATGGCTCCGAAACGAGGTCGACTAGCCAAGAAAGCTGTCAGGAATGTTACTAACTTGGACCGAATCAAGTTCCACCTGTAAACGTAGAATCAAATTCGGATCCTCATATGAATCCCGAAACAAACATGGTTCCACCTGTGAATCCTGGAACAAATACAGTTCCACCCATAAACCCGGAAGTGAACACGGTTCCACCTGCGGCTGCAAGTGGAACCGAATTGAATGAAGCAATGATAGCCCGAATTGTGAGAGAACAGCTATCTGCTTGTGGTGTTTTGACACAACACCAACCACATGTCACTGCGGGTTCTGGTGGGGACCATGATCACACTAAACACAATGCTACTGGAGGTCATACAGAAACTCATCATACCACCGGTACAACAACAAAGAAAGCAACTGTTCCTGATCCACCACAGCAAGGATGTACTTACAAGTACTTTGCTTCTTGCAACCTTCCTGCTTTCACGGGTAAAGAAGGAGTGGTTGAACTCTTAAGTGGATCGAGGATATTGAAACCAAACTCAAAATCTGCCAGTGTTTGGCAGAGCATAAGGTGTCTTATGCTACTTGTTCCTTAAAAGATTCAGCTTTAACCTGGGGGAATACCCAGGAAAAAACTTTGGGCTCAGTTACAGTCGACTTGATGGGCTGGACCGAATTTAAAACTCTGATTATGTCAGAGTACTGCCCAATCACGGAAATCCAAAAGCTCCAGTAGGAATTCTGGAATCATTCTATGGTCGGTGCTGATTGTTTAGCTTATACCGATCGTTTTCATGAACTTACTTGTCTACTTCCCAATATGTTTTCTACGGAAGCAGCCTTAATTGAGAAGTATATCAAAGGTTTGGTTCCCTAGATACGGGGAATGGTGACTGCAGCTGAACCTACCACTCTCAAACGTACAATCCTGTTAACCACTAAGCTTACCGATGAGGCGGTAAGGAGTGGTACTTTGATCGCAAAAACTCATACGGCAGTGTGCCGTAGTGACGCCGGTACATCAAATGTTTCAAAAGGTGCCAAACGAAAGTGGTTTGGCAAAACCAAAATTAAAGCTCAGCTGAGACTAGCCAGAGCAAACCAAATGTGAAAAATTATGGTGCGCTTGTTCCTGAGAGGAAAACTTATACTGGGCAGGCGCCCAAATACAACAAGTGTCAATATCATCATACAGGGCCGTGTCCTGTTTGTGCGAACTGTAATAGAGTCGGACACTACACCAGATATTGTAACTTGCGTGCTCGTCAACCAAATCAAGCACCACAACAAACCACTCCAACAAGCCGGTCATGCTTCAAATGTGGAAGCCCTGACCATTTCATAAGAAATTTTCCAAACAACAACAATCAAGGGAATGAAGCTATGGGAGAGCTTTTCAAATTGGTGCAACCGAGGCAAGGCATGATGCGAATATTGTCACTGGTACGTTTCTTCTTAATAATCTATACGCATCAGTTCTGTTTGATGCAGGGGCAGATAAGAATTTTATCTCTCCTGAATTTGCATCATTACTCTCATTGCCTACGGTAGATCTAGAAACTCCATATGTCATTGAACTTGCTAATGGCAAGTTAATCAAAACTAACAACGTCATTCAAGGATATTCCTTGAATCTGAATGATCACCTTTTCAATATAAATTTACTTCCTATTGAACTTGGAAGTACTGATGTCGTTGTCGGTATGGACTGGCTTTTTGATAACCAAGCAGAAGTTGTGTGTCAAAATAAGGTGATCCGTATTCCATTACCATCAAGTAATATACTGATAGTTCAAGGAGAAAAAGCTGATAGAAAACTTGGTATCATATCCTGTATGCAAACTAAGAAATGCTTACGGAAAGGTTGTCAGCCCTTTCTAGCACATATGATGGGGAACTGTTCTTCACAAAAACGTATCAAAGATATTCCGGTAGTCAATTATTAGATAATGGTTTTATTAGACCTAGTTTCTCACCCTGGGGAGCACCAATTCTTTTTGTGGAAAAGAAGGATGGTTCATTCAGGATGTGTATTAACTACAGAGAACTCAATAAATTGACAATCAAAAACCGTTATCCATTGCCACGTATCGATGATCTATTTGATCAACTACAAGGTGCTACTTATTTCTCAAAAATCGACTTAAGGTCCGGATTTCATCAGTTACAAATTCATGATGATGATGTTCCTAAAACTGCTTTCAGAACTCAATACGGACATTACGAATTTCTAGTAATGTCGTTTGGCTTAACAAATGCACCTGCAGTTTTCATGGATCTGATTAATCGAGTATGTAGGCCTTATTTGGATATGTTTTTGATTGTGTTTATTGATGACATTCTCATTTATTCTCGAAACCAATAGGATCATGCTCAACATTTGAAACTGATCTTAGAACTTTTGGCACGTGAGAAACTATATGCCAAATTCTCAAAATGTGAGTTTTGGTTACGAGAAGTTCAATTTCTTGGACATGTAGTGAATGAAAACGGTATTCAAGTTGATCCCAATAAGATTGAAGCTACGAAACAATGGGAGACACCACGAACCGCAACTGAAATACATCAATTTTTAGGACTGGCAGGTTATTATCGCCGATTTATTAAGAACTTTTCAAAAATAGCCTTGCCACTAACAACATTGACACAAAAAAATCAACCCTTTATATGAGGCTCCCAACAGGAGGAGGCATTCCAACTGTTGAAACACAAACTCTGCAACGCACCTATACTTGCACTACCGATAATTTCACTGTATACTATGATGCTTCTCGTCAAGGTTTAGGGTGTGTTTTAATGCAGAATGACAAAGTAATTGCTTATGCTTCTCGACAGTTAAAAATACACAAGAATTATACCACTCATGATCTAGAACTTGGTGCAGTGGTGTTTGCACTCAAAATTTGGAGACACTATCTATACGGAACCAAGTGTATTGTATACACTCATCGTAAAAGTCTTCAACATATTCTAAGAGGATTAGATAAACAACATAAAACGCGGTGGGTAGAACTTCTAAATGACTATGACTATGAAATTCATTATCACCCAGGTAAAACGAATGTCGTAGCCGATGCCTTGAGTAGCAAGGCACGAGTCAAACCTTTACGTGTTAAATCGTTAGGTATGACTATTCAAACTAGTCTAATTCCTCATATTAGAGAAGCTCAGCAACAAGCATTACAAGCAACGAACTACCCTGCTGAGGAACTAAGAGGATTAGATAAACAACTTGAAACCAAAGCTGATGGAGTACTGTATTTCAAAAGCCTAATTTGGGTTCCTTTATTCGGTGACTCTAGAACAATCATCTTGGATGAGGCGCACAAATCCAGGTATTCTATTCATCCAGGAGCTGATAAAATGTATAAAGATCTTAGAGATTTTTACTGGAGGCATGGAATGAAGAAACACATAGCTGAATACGTGGATCGATGCTTAACATGGCTCAAAGTTAAGGTTGAACATCAACGACCTTCTAGGTTACTGCAAAAACCAGAGATTCCCATGTCGAAATGGGATCAGATTTCTATGGATTTCTTTACTAAACTACCCAGAAAATCATGTAATCATGACTCAATATGGGTTATTGTTGATCGCCTTACTAAATCTGCACATTTCTTACCCATCCGAGAAGATTACTCCATGGATCGACTGGCTAAACTTTATGTTAATGAGATTGTATCTCGACATGGAGTAGCAATCTCTATCATTTCTGACAGAGATAGTCGATTTATGTCACGATTTTGGAAAACTCTTCAGAATGCTCTGGGCACACAAATCAATATGACCACAGCTTATCATCCACAAACAGACGGGCAAACCGAACGAACAAATCAAACCCTTGAAGACATGCTCAGAAGCTGTGTGATTATTTTGGAGGTAGCTGGGATATTCATCTTCCACTTGTTGAATTCTTGTATAGTAATAGCTACCATACCAGTATTCAATGCGCTCCATTTGAAGCGCTTTATGAACGCAAGTGTAGATCACCTATTTCTTGGTCGGAAGTAGGTGAAAATCATATCATAGGCCTAGAATTCATTCAAGAAACTACTGATAAGATTGCACTTATCCAAGAACGGATTAAAGCTGCTCGCGATTGTCAAAAGAGTTATTCTGATAATCGTCGTAGACCTCTAGAATTCCAAATAGGTGACCGAATAATATTGAAAGTTTCACCTTGGAAGGGCATTTTCAGATTTGGAAAGCAAGGTAAACTCTCACCAAGATTTGTAGGACTATTCAAAATTTTAGAACGAATTGGATCAGTGGCCTACAGACTTGAGTTACCTCCTAAACTTAGTAACTTCCATGAGATTTTTCATGTATCAAATCTGAAGAAATGGTTAACTGATGAATCATTGATCGTACCTCTTGAAGAGATTCAGATTGATGAAAACCTTCAGTTCAATGAAGAACCAATAGAGGTGATGGATCGAGAAGTGAAAGTGTTGAAACGCAGTCGCATACCAATTGTTAAAGTTCGATGGAACTCACAACGTGGACCTCAGTATACATGGGAACGTGAAGATCGAATTAAAAAAAAGTATCCTCACTTGTTCTCATAAACGATTGTCATCAGATAAGTCTTCACTAAATTTCGGGACGAAATTTCTTTAACAAGAGGAGACTATGACAATTGTGTTCGAGAATTACGTCATCATCAATGAAAGCACATATCGCTGTGTTTGAAATCCATGTTGATTTAGCAATTGTGATTGTTACATGTCGAAAGTATGGAGTTCCGGATTTAGCGATTGCGATTGTGATTGTGATTTAGCGAGAAATGGTGAACATAGGAGAAAATCGTGCAAGAAATGGAGTTCCGGATTCTCCGGAATCAAAAACGAAGAAAAATACAAAAATATTGAAGTCAAAGGAGCCGCACAGTACGCCTAGCCCTAAGAGGCCACGGTAGGTGGTATGCGCGGGGCTCAGAATATCTGAGAATTAGGGGATCCACGTGGTACGCCCCGTGCTAATCACCCATGCAAGGCGGTACGCCTGGCTTGAAGCGATTTGGCATATCATATCAAAATATCAGATTGCATGGAAATGAGAATATCTTCATTCTCTCGAATCTGCTTCACTTCCCAGACAAAAACCAGCAACTTTTATCATCCAAACTCATTTTTGAGGCTTTCTAAACCTACAAATCACACCAGGGAACGTTTTTACAAGCTCTGATCGTTGTTTTGCAACCGAACATCCGTCTGATTAGGTAACGGTTCGTTTTAACCTTCTAGTTTAATAATGGCTGATTAGACCTTGTTTTTGAACATAACGATATAGTTAGGGTTGTTTATTATTGCCTAGATGATGGCTAGGACTGATTATAAAAGAAGAACTCGATGAGTAAATGGGCAAATCCTTGTTTTGATCTGTTGAAATGTCTAGTTTTCATGAAACTATAACCATGATTATAATGGTTTAAACCATTTGATTGTGACAATGTGTGTAATTAGTTTGATTAATCTTTGAAATGCAAGGTTAAATCCAAGTGTTCAAACTAATCACAATCATTAACATACTCATTGGAATAACTATCTAATGTTTATGATAACAGTCAGATTATTATGTTAAACATGGTTATTAAACATATTCCAATGTCACATTATGATGTTTCATGATATTTGATAATCAATAACAAGGATTGATCGTTCCTAAGCCATAAATTCATCTAGAAACTGTTTCAGCACTATAATCAAAAACAGTGCCTATTTGGTTAATTTGAGATTATTCTAATTAATCAAACATGTCATCAACTTTGCATTAGGAACCTAAATCATTATAGGTTCCTACATTATCATACATTGTATGATATGACATTAAATTAGCTAATTAAACATCTAATATCGGTTTGATGACTTTTACTGCAATGTCTTTGACATTGGACGTTCAGAAAGATCTAATCATTAAGTTAAAATAAAAATAACTTATCTAACATAAACTAATGCAGAATTTAGATACCATTATTATTCTGCGTGTGATTTCACTACTCTTCAGACTTCATGTGGGTTTCGTACAACCCCTTTTATTTTAATGGTTTATAAACATCGGGGTATCTCTATGAAACTATTTTCTTGAACATATGATATGTATCACTGTTATCTGTGTGATTTCATGTGACTTTTGGAAGATTTCATGGGATTTTTCCGTTAGTATCTTTATCACAGTATCAAAAGTCCTCATCCCTCGAAACATTATCTAGTGAACCCATGTGGGGCTGAACATGAAACATTGATAGTACTATTGGCTGACAACCCATTTGTTGGAAGCTTGCATCTCCCTTTGGTGTAAATGTTTGTTACCTGTTTCCAATCTCTGCTTAATATTTGTGATAGACATTAAGAATGAGGCATTAACATATTTACCGACGGGTAGTATCTTCGTAAAACGTAGCATTGTCCGAAAGGAACTAGATACGGGTCCCATGGTTATCTGGAACTGTATATCTTGAGAACTTGTATATCATATTAGATGGTTTAACTTGAACTTTACGAACTCACCAGCTTTGTGCAGATCTTTTTAAACTTAAAACTTTTGCATGGAGACAGTGACCAACGGTGAGGCTGCACTTTCAAACACTTGTAATTAAATAAGTCGGATTGTATAATAAACTCACTTTGTAAACTGTAAGTGTGATTGTGAATGACGAAACCTTGTAATGTGTTTACTTTAAGTTAATCTGTGTGTTGTGATATCAGATCGAGTAAGTCACACCTCATCTCTGAGACATCACCACTATGCTTCTACAACCTTATCAGAGGGACGAATGACATCATCAACACATGACGAGAGGTGGGGTGGGACAGGAGGCACTGAAACCTAGGGATGTGAAAAGAGAATGAACTGAGATAATAAACATTTTGTTTTAGCAGGAGTTTATTGGCACCAGTATCTCGTGCGAATGAGCCACCGGCACGAATGACGATCCATGAATGAGACATCCACACGAATGAATCAAATTCCTGATTCATTCGTTTGTCTAGACATTAGCTATATGGTCATTCGTGCGAATGAACTCACTTTTAGGTTCATTTGTACGAATGGTCATGTTTGATATAAAAATTTCAAAGTCAAACCTGATAAACATATATAAACACAACCAAACAATAAGAAATACTTCATTTCATTAATAATATCAACTTTGTACAATCAAGATAAACTATTACATTGAACTAGCTAGGGACACTGAATGCATCAACAGTACACCAAAAAAAAATATTGACTTAAATATGGAATTTGAAGATGAGTCCGGGGATGAAGATGGTAGAAGAATATGAAGATGAAAATATGAAATATCAAGATGTGGCTATGTGGGTAAAGAGATGGTAGCAATCAATATATTTTTTATATGTACGCACATATAATACATAAGGCTTGATCAAATACAAAATATATTTTTTATAAAAACTGCAGCAAATAATCTACGCCCTTAATCAAATAATACTAACAGTTAGTATTAATAAGATGATAATTTTAAAACTACTTAAAAGTGTTAATGCTAGAAAGGATAAACGATAATTTGCTACAATGAATTGCTATTTCATTTTTTCCTATAATGTTATATTTTTGTTATATATTATCACAATTGGAGTAAATAGTCTTGACTTAGCTTGTTAAACTCATTTATTTATTTTTTTCAGATACAAATAAAAATAAAAGTAAAGTATTAAACTAATAAAAAAATCACATATTTAATAAAATAAAAATCAATATTGACATTTATACTTTCATAAAAATTGATTAACTGATTAGTTAATTTTACATTAATTTATTAAATAAAAATGTGAAAAAGAGTAAAAATTATAAAATTGTAAAATGAGAAAAAATGATTTAAAAGAAAAAAAGTAAGAATATGAAATTTTATAATTTTTTTATTTAAAGGTAATCATAAAATTGTCAATTTTAAAGTAATAGAAGTTTTAACGAATATTAATGTATAATTCGTGCTTTTTCAAAACAGTTTGACGAACATCTCAACTTGATCTTACAAGATCTGCATTCTAGATGTCTTTCTACAACAACTTAGATAATTTCTTGTCACCATATTTTCATCAAGTTGCATATCCAAAAACCACAAGGCAACCACATATGTGTACACAAAAAAAAAATTGACTTAAATATGGAATTTGGAGATGAGGCCGGGGATGAAGATGAAAGAAGTATATGAAGATGAAGAAATAAAATATCAAGATGTGGCCATGTGGGTAAAGAGATGGTAGTAATCAATATATTTTTTATATGTATGCATGTATAATATATAAGGTTTGATCAAATATAAAATATATTTTTTATAAAAACTACAGCAAACAATCTAAGCCCTTAATCAAATAATACTAACACTTAATGTTAGTAAGATGATAATTTTAAAACTACTTAAAAGTGTTAATGCAAGAAAGGGTAAACGATAATTGCTACAATGAATTGCTATTTCATTTTTTCACTCTTGGAGTAAATAGTCTTGACGTAGCTTGTTACACTCATTTATTTATTTTTTAGATATAATCAAAAAGAAAAGTATATTACTAAAGTAATAAAAAATTTTCATATATAATAAAATAAAAATCAATATTGAAATTTACACTTTCATAAAAATTGATTAACTGATTAGTTTATTTACATTAATTTATTAAATAAAAATGAGAAAAAGAGTAAAAAATATAAAAAAATGTAAAAGAAGAAAAAATGATTTAAAAGAAAAAAGTAAGAATATGAAATTTTTTGATTTTTTTTATTTAAAGGTAATCATAAAATTGTCATTTTTAAAGTAACAGAAGTTTTGACGAAAATTGATGTATAATTGTTACACAAAAGATACAATTCGTGCTTTTAAATTCAAAGAATGAAATATATAATTTTAAATCAACATAAATATATTGTTACTAGGGTTTAACCTACGCGTTGCGGCGGTAAACCCATATCGAAAAAGCATGTATTTGTCGGTAAAAAGGGATAAATTTTAGCATATGTTGCTGCTACATTTGGTGTCACCAACACACTAAATGAGTTATATGATCAATCTGGTGTGGAAACAGCCCAACATTTTATTGAAAGTCTTCAAGTTCATGATCAAGTATTTATTACTTCTTGGGTTGTAATTGCTATCATATTATGTTCATTATTATTATTGCAATATATGTATTTTCGAACATATTTTTTGATTAAAAGTTAAAGGTTGAGTTATATCATCCTGTTATTATGACAACATCATAAATATCAAATTCAAACCAAAAATCTGTCATAACAGTTGTCAGTTAAATCTAAAATACTAAATCGAACCGTTTTGTAAAGGTTTTAAATATTACTTAATTATTATTATTATTATTATTATTATTATTATTATTATTTAATTAGGATTAATATTAGTATTATTTATTATTTATCAATTATTATTTATTAATTATTCTTATTATTATTTAGTTAGTTAGTTAATCAATTATTATTATTATTATTTAATTAGTAATAATGCTAGATACAATATTATATATATAAAACCAAATGATAGTTTATCTCACAAAATTATTGTTCCTTTTTGTATCACTATACATGCATGTAGTACAATCCTTTGTTGTCTATATCTTCTGTCACACCCCGAGCCGGCGGGATCGGATCGACTTTCCCGTCGGGCGTAAGGTTCCCGGGGCGCGATATCGTGAATAATAATCATGATGATTAGATTGTTTACATAGCATCAACATTGAGAATAACTAAAGCACAATATAGCATATAACTAGGATTACAAAGTTAAATTACAACTGTCAATGTTTGATAATTTAGCTAAGTAAACCTATCAAAAGAATCAACTGGCTACTATCTTGTATCTGTACAAGTTATCAAAAGTGATTCGCGTCAAAACAAAATATGTGCTTCCCAAAAGTCTACTAGGTCCTCTAACTGGGCATCCTAGTATGCAATCCTGAGCCTTATCTTAATCTTGTACGTCACCTGAGAAAGCATGTAAGAAAACAAAGTCAACACAATGGTTGGTGAGTTCATATGGTTTTAGTATTTCAAAAATAGCTTTGCAAACCTTTTAGGTAAAACCTTAACCTCATTAACATCACTTGTATCATCCAACTCGGTATGCTTATATATAGGGCATACGAAAGGGTCGAGCCTACAACCCGCCCAGACGCCATCCCACCACATACTAAACCACATAGGACATTGCTGTTAATGATAACTAAGCATTTTACCTACCATTCAATTCCATCATAGTTTCAAGCATCATATTTAGACGTTTAAGATATCTACCCAATAGCATTCGCAACCCCTTCGGTAACAACCTTAATCTCATTAACATCACATGTAATATCCAGATCGGTATGCTTATATATAGGGCATAAAAAAGGGTCGAGCCTACAACCCGCCCAGACGTCATCCCACCACATACTAATCCACATATGACACTCTTGTTAATGAAAATTAAGCATCTTACCTACCATTAAATCCCATCATAGCTTTAAGTGTTCTGATTATGAGTTTCAACACGCACAAAGTAGTATTTGAGCATCAAGTTTTGAGAGTTACCATTATGGACAGCGGAACACCCTAAGGAATTCAGCATCCATCCATAACGGAACTGAATATGACTTGCGACATCAGTGTTTTGATAAAGGAATCCTCAAGAAGACACAAAGTTAGCTAGAAGAAACCAAAATCATCCTAGTCACTCGTCATAACCATGGATGAATCAAGAAGAACACTGAATGACTAGTAGGGCTTGACCAATGTCAAGGCGCGGCGGCCAATCAGTCTGTCTTACATGATTCTGACAACGAAGAGCACTGATGACAAGTAGGGCTTGACCAATGTCAAGACGCGATGGCCAAACAGTCTGTCTTACGATGTCCGATAGCTTTCGCATTCAAGTTTATAGCATTCACATAGCTTCACTAATGACTAGTAGGGGTTGACACATAGGTCAACACGCGACGGTCAATCAGCCTGTTGTCTGAGCATCCCAAGTATATCAAGCATTCAAGTGTTTCAAGTATTCCAAGCATATCGAGCATTCAAGTGTTTCAAGTATTCCAAGCATACTAAGCGTACCAGTGTTTATAGCATTTCAAGCCAATAAGTCTTTATAGCATTTTGAGCATATGAGTCTTTAGTTTTAGTATTAGTCTTTCTCATGCATTTAAAAGCTTCAAAAGTTGTAATAAAATAAGTATAAGTGTAAGCAGCATTAGCATTAAGGTTAAGAGTATAAGATATTTAACTTTTAAAAATAAGTGTATAAAGTATTAGTATTTAGAGTATGTGTATATGGTATTAGGTTTTAGAACGAATGTATCAAGTGTTAGCATTTAGCGTAAGTGTACAAAGCCTTAGCAATTTGTATGAGTGTTCAAAGCATTAGCATTTAGACTTAGCATGTATCATCTAATATGAGCATATAGTTCGAGCATATAGTTTGTAGCATTAGCTTTAGCATATAGTTTAAGCATAGAGTTGGTAGTATTAGCATTTAGCATTCAATCGTAACATATAGTTTATAGCATTAGCATTATCATCCAATAGTAGCATGTAGTTTAATGCATTAGCACATAAGTTGAGGTTTTAGCTTTCTAGTCTTCAGAATAAGAGTAATAAGCTTAAGTGTTAGTATTAGCATCATGAATGCATTTAATAAACATTTCAATAATTCTTTAAAATGTATAACATGCTTCTCAGTCCCGAGGTAAAACAAATATGTTTCAAAAGGGACAAATGAACTCACCTTGTTGTTGAAGTGGTTGACTAAGTATAAATAATAAATGCACGCGCTCGTTGTTGTACTTGTGGTTGTATTCACGATCCTGTATTGATTTCATGTTGTTTGTAACTTGTAATTATGTGTTGTAAAGATTCGTGTGTGTGCATAGGTGTTAGCCATAATGTTGGCTAACACTTTCAAGTCTCGGTCTTCATTCGGCCCCGGTTTTCTTGTTATAGATTGTTATTGTCATATAACTCTATGTTATATGTTTGACTTTGACTAAATCTTGAGATCTCCCAACTTGATCATTATATGTTCATTGTTTGTGTTGATAGGATTCGTATAAGCCATCACAAGCCATAAGTATAGCTTAAGTCTGTGATTTAAATTCCCACATGTCATCCTTGTTAAGTTTATAACATTTTTGCTACATGGTTAGTAATTAACCATATAACTATCTTTGCTAAACTTAATAATTTAAGTTGTCAAATTTCTCAAATTCATACCCATCACCTTTGTAGTATTAGGTTACCCATCCTTTTGTATGTTGTGCTAAGCCTAAACCATTTCAAGTGTTTGCTTCCCATTATCCAAGTGGGCCGAATGGTAGTTTGGGCCAGGTGTTTAGTGGTTGATTCAAAATCATGACCCAATTCAAGTCGTGGGCCAATTTCATGTTGTTGGGCCGAATTATACGTGGGCCCAATACCAATGGTGCTCGACAGAAATTAGTTAGGCTAAATCAATGAGTTGTGGACCGGTGAAGGTGTTAGACCGAATAAATTGGGTCGACTAACAAACATCATGGCTGCATTAATGAATTGAATGGGTGCGAGGGCATCAACCCAGCGAACCTTTGGGTTGAATGATGACTAGGTTCGGCCCTGCTATGCTTCCAACAAACCTAAGGGTTCGTTCATGTATTAGGTTCGGTGATGTCCAATGGCTTCGGAAATCGAGTAGGTTCATTCAAAGGATAGGTTCGGTGGGTTACACAGGTTCGCGGTGCATGGGTTCGTGATCACTGAAGGTTCGTCTAGCATGGAGGTTCGCAGCATGCTAGGTTCGGGACTCGAAGGTTCGTGCTCATGTAGGTTCGGCACAGCAGGGTTCGCCCCTCATGGTTCGTCCAGCTCGAATGGGTTCGGTGATCACTTGAGGTTCGGCCATAGAAGACTCGTGAGTTCCAGTTCGCCAACATGAGGGTTCGGCTAGTCATGGGTTCGGCCAGCCCAGTCTCACGAACCTGTTCATCTTTTTCCCATGGTGGGGTTATGCGAAGCTGGTGTTTCAAGGTCGTGGAGTTCAAGTTAAAGAGGTGACTAACCGATTAGGGTAGAGTTCCAACAAAAGGACCGAAACCCTAATATTTCGAATATTTCAAGCCTCATACCTTGATTTACAGCGGCTAAATGCTCTGATCTGTTGTAATTCTATGTAGAGGATGTCGAGAGCTTCATGTGGACACCAAAAGCACGCGATTTCATCAAAGATTGAAGGAGTTATGGTGATTTGAAGCCTTAAACTTTTAGAGAGAGAGAGAGAGAGAGTGACGACTTGGAAGCTAGAGAGAGTGAAATGTAATAAACGGTCTCATTTAGGGTTTATATACCCCGTGGGTGTTCGGGTTTGTTTCGGTTGCTCGTTTTTCGTCTCCGTTGCGTTTCCGGATCGCTACACGCGTGTTTCGTAACTAAATAAAAAGAATTTATTTCTAACTGTTTGAAAGGTGGTTATTCCTACTAAATGTTTTAAATTAACTTTTCTTGAATTATTTATCGTAATTGATCATTTTAAACGTTTAGTTAACTCGTGTCTATTGCGTGTATTCTATGTAATTTAATTAAAATAAATTTATTTTTAAAACTTCTAAAAGATTTTGATTCCTAATAAATATTAAATATTCAACTTTCTTGAATTATTTTCGTTCGTTTCGTTTCGTCAGAACGTGTCACCTTCGCACGTATTCGTTCGAATCGTCACCCGAACGAACACGACGTTGGTTTCACTTTCTGATTCTTGTTTTCTACTTTTCAGTCATCGTTTCAAAACGTTAAACTTTCAGATTTATTCGTACAGATCGTCACCTATACGAATAATTCGTCGATTTATCATTCCGTAACAACAACCGTTATGGTTTTGTTTTGTTTAACCTCGCATACGTTTATACATAACAACATCAAATCAAGCATCTTTGTGTCAGTTCGGTGTTGTCTGATGTGTTTATGACTGTTAAATCATGAGGTTTAAATAAGATTTCAGAACAATATCATAATAGTCTAGTGTCAAGCATCAAATGTCAATAGCATATACCTAGTTCATGTAGTTTGTACCTGAGTTACTGTGCAAGTTACTGTACAGATCACTGTTCCGGTAATGTTTCCGCCACAGATGTTACAGTCTCCCCTTGTTAAAGAAATTTAGTCCCGAAATTTAAAAGTTAATATCAGGTACAACTTTCTTTGTAACCAAGTGGAGAGACTTTTGTTTGGTGTGATGTCCCCACGCTCCCAAATAAACTCTGGGTCGCGTTTGGGGTTCCTCATGTATGACCTCATAGTTTTGTTCGCCTGATTGCTCATAGTTGTCTTACTACTAGGCCTTGCTTAATCTTTGCATAACTCTAACACCATATTGTTCAAAACTAATTGATGCTATGAGCATCAATTGTTATACAACCTTAGTGTTAGCTACGGTTTCCTACATATGTTATATGCATTAACTAAGGATTCTTTCATTGTTCCTACTGCATTAAAGAATTCCTAAGTTTTCATGGAATACCTATGTGGTTATACTAATAGGAACAAGATAAATTTCTTATTCATACTAGTATCAAAATAAACAAAGACTTATGAGTAAAGAGGTGCTACATACCAGTACCCGTCTCTGGGTCTTGGCGTGCTGCAGCGGCTCCAATCATAAATGCCCTCCCACAAGGTGCTCGAACTCCTTGTTGCACTCTCTTCGGGCAGTCCTTGGAGAAATGACCTACTTCTCCACAGTTATAGCATCACCGATTGTTGTTTTTGTGATTGCCAGGGTTTGGTTGTGGTGGTATTGCCATGGCAGCATTGTTTACATCCAGTGTCGGTGGAGTTCGGTAGTGGTGAACCAAATGGTCTTTTCGTCCACAGTTGGTACATTGCCTACAGGGCATTGTGACAGCATGATGAAACTGGCATTGTCCACACTGAGGATGTACGCCAGAGTAAGATTTGCGTGCAGCTTTAGTGGGTACTGTAGCAACTTGATGGAGGGGTATGGGCATCGTGTACTCTTGAGTGACCTTCTGCTTATTCGGTTGTTCCTCTTTAGTCTTTCCTGAGTCGTTCTTCAAAACTCCTGACTTCACCATTACGTCAGTGAGTTTAGCGGACAGAGAAATGGCTGACTCTAGAGTAGCAGGGTTTGCAGCAAGTACAATGCCCTGAATGCAGGATGGCAATCCTCCTACATACCGGTCAATCCGTTTTTCCAAAGTCGGCACCATCTCAGGCACCAAGGCTACCAATTCATGATAGCGAGTAGTGAATGTCATGTGATCTCCTCCCTTCATCACATGATTTGACAGTTCCACCTCTAGCTTCTGAAGTTCGTGCTTGGGACATAACTCATTCCTTAACAAGATTTTGAAGGCTGCCCATGGCATCGCTAGTGCTTCTTCTCTGCCTTTAGCTTAAATCTGAGAGTTCCACCATGTTAAGGCACGCTTACAAAAAGATCCAGCAGCGTAGCGAATCTTATGGTGTTCTAGACAACCGCTGATGTCCAGTGTAGTTTCCATCTTCTCCAGCCATTGGATTAGTCCAACAGCTCCTTCAACACCGCTAAAGCATGGCGGTTTACATCCTACGAATGATTTGTAGGAACAATCTGAAGTAGTTCCGGTGTTTCCACTAGCTTCCCCCGTAGTATGCCCAGAACTGTTACCGTGTCCTCGAATTCTGTTGATCATCTCCGGAATAATATCCTTCAGTTGGTTAGTCAATTGACTACTAAGTAATGTTGCCAAGGCAACAGTAGCAGGATCCAGAGTTGGTGTTGCATTCGGGTTCGGAGGTGGATTTAGTGGAGGAGGAGGAGGAGGCAGTGGTGAATCAGGTGGTGTAGGGGTCAATTAGTGAGGTGCTGAGTCGTGTGGTGGTGGCAGCAGAGGTGGTTGTCTTCTAGGCGGCATTCTGATCATAACCAAGAGGATATTGGTTAGTGCAGTGATCGAACGCAGAAGACAAAATGCAATCTTAAATCCTATGTTCTCTACATGAGGGTCCCTATGTTATAGTCTAGGCCAAACCGTTTTAAGTAAATGACCTATTATTCTCTATAACCTTGAGCTCTAATACCAATCTGTCACACCCCGAGCCGGCGGGAACGGATCGACTTTCCCGTCGGGTGGAAGGTTCCTGGGGCGCGATATCGTGAGTAATAATCGTGATGATTAGATTGTTTACATAGCATCAACATTGAGAAGTTACTAAAGCACAATATAGCATATAACTAGGATTACAAAGTATAATTACAACTGTCAATGTTTGATAATTTAACTAAGTAAACCTATCAAAAGAATCAACTGGTTACTATCTTGTATCTGTACAAGATATCAAAAGTGATTTGCATCAAAACAAAATATGTGCTTCCCAAAAGTCTACTAGGTCCTCTAACTGGGCATCCTAGTATGCAATCCTGATCTTTAGCTTAATCCTGTACATCACCTGAGAAAGCATGTAAGAAAACAAAGTCGACACAATTGTTGGTGAGTTCATATGGTTTTAGTATTTGAAAAATAGCTTTGCAAACCTTTTAGGTAAAACCTTAACCTTATTAACATCACCTGTATCATCCAACTCGGTATGCTTATATATAGGGCATACGAAAGGGTCGAGCCTACAACCCGCCCAGACGCAATCCCACCACATACTAGGCCACATAGGACATTGCTGTTAATGATAACTAAGCATTTTACCTACCATTCAATTCCATCATAGTTTCAAGCATCATATTTAGAAGTTTAACATATCTACCCAATAGCATTCGCAACCCCTTCGGTAACAACCTTAATCTCATTAACATCACATGTAATATCCAGATCGGTATGCTTATATATAGGGCATACGAAAGGGTCGAGCCTACAACCCGCCCAAACACCATCCCACCACATACTAATCCACATATGACATATTTGTTAATGATAATTAAGCGTCTTACCTATAATTAAATCCCATTATAGCTTTAAGTGTTCTGATTATGAGTTTCAACACGCACAAAGTAGTATTTGAGCATCAAGTTTTGAGAGTTACCATTATGGACAGCGAAACACCCTAAGGAATTCAGCATCCATCCATAACGGAACTGAATATGACTTGCGATATCGGTGTTTTGATAAAGGAATCCTCAAGATGACACAAAGACAGCTAGAAGAAACCAAAATCATCCTAGTCACTCGTCATAACAATGGATGATACAAGAAGAACACTAAATGACTAGTAGGGCTTGACCAATGTCAAGGCGCGGTGGCCAATCAGTCTGTCTTACATGATTTTAACAACGAAGAGCACTGATGACTAGTAGGGCTTGACCAATGTCAAGACACGATGGCTAAACAGTTTGTCTTACGATGTCCAATAGCTTTCGCATACAAGTTTATAGCATTCACATAGCTTCACTAATGACTAGTAGGGGTTGACACATAGGTCAACACGCGACGGTCAATCAGCCTGTTGTCTGAGCATCACCAGTATATCAAGCATTCAAGTGTTTCAAGTATTCCAAGCACATCGAGCATTCAAGTGTTTCAAGTATTCCAAGCATACTAACCGTACCAGTGTTTATAGCATTTCAAGCCTATTAGTCTTTATAGCATTTTGAGCATATGAGTCTTTAGATTGAGTATTAGTCTTTCTCATGCGTTTAAAAGCTTCAAAAGTTTTAATAAAATAAGTATAAGTGTAAGCAGCATTAGCATTAAGGTTAAGAGTATAAGATATTTAACTTTTATAAATAAGTGTATAAAGTATTAGTATTTAGAGTATGTGTATATAGTATTAGCTTTTAGAATGAATGTATAAAGTGTTAGCATTTAGCATAAGTGTTCAAAGCCTTACCAATTTGCATGAGTGTTCAAAGCATTAGCATTTAGACTTAGCATGTAGCATCTAATATTAGCATATAGTTCGAGCATATAGTTTGTAGCATTAGCTTTAGCATATAGTTTAAGCATAGAGTTGGTAGCATTAGCATTTAGCATTCAATCGTAACATATAGTTTATAGCATTATCATTAGCATCCAATAGTAGCATGTAGTTTAATGCATTAGCACATAAGTTGAGGTTTTAGCTTCTAGTCTTCAGAATTAGAGTAATAAGCTCAATTGTTAGTATTAGCGTCATGAATAAGTGTAAAAGCATTTAATTAACATTTCAATAATTCTTTAAAATGTATAACATGCTTCTCAGTCCCGAGGTAAAACAAATATGTATCAAAAGGGACAAATGAACTCACCTTGTTGTTGAAGTGGTTGACTAAGTATAAACAATAAATGCACGCACTCGTTGTTGTACTTGTGGTTGTATTCACGATCCTGTATTGATTTCATGTTGTTTGTAACTTGTAATTATGTGTTGTAAAGATTCGTGTGTGTGTAGGTGTTAGCCATAATGTTGGCTAACACTTTCAAGTCTCGGTCTTCATTCGGCCCTGGTTTTCTTGTTATAGATTGTTATTGTCATATAACTCTATGTTATGTGTTTGACCTTGACGAAATCTTGAGATCTCCCAACTTGATCATTATATGTTCATTGTTTGTGTTGATAGGATTCGTATAAACCATCACAAGCCATAAGTATAGCTTAAGTCTATGATTTAAGTTCCCACATGTCATCCTTGTTAAGTTTATAACATTTTTGCTACATGGTTAGTAATTAACCATATAACTATCTTTGCGAAACTTAATAATTTAAGTTGTGAAATTTCTCAAATTCAAACCCATCACCTTTGTAGTATTAGGTTACCCATCCCTTTGTATGTTGTGCTAAGCCTAAACCATTTTAAGTGTTTGCTTCTCATTATCCAAGTGGGCCGAATGGTAGTTTGGGCCGGGTGTTTAGTGGTTGATTCAAGATCATGACCCAGTTCAAGTCGTGGGCCAATTTCATGTTGTTGGGCCTGATTATACATGGGCCCAATACCAATGGTTCTCGACTGAAATTAGTTAGGCTAAATCAATGAGTTGTGGACCGGTGAAGGTGTAACATTTGTACATTTAGTCATGTAGTAGTGAACAGTGTTAGAACAGTGTGTGTACATGTTCAGTCAGTCAATGTGAATCATGTGTCATTATGTGCTTGTGTGTTAGAATCTTTATCAGTTATCAAGTATGTATTATTTATTTACAGTCGATTTCACTAGGCAAGAACAATAACTGGTTATATCGAAACAGTGGTGGGCAGCGAGAGTGAGCCCTATATATATACTGAGTTCGGTGTAACAGGTTAGTGTTAGTGCGTAGTGGCGAGACGAATATTATAACAATTAATTAATTCACAAGAATCGTAATACGTAAGCGAGACTGAGTATAGTTATGGGTGACGATCCATAATGATACGAATGTTGAACTTATAATTATGATTAAACGACTTTAAATAATTAATACGATCGAAAAACGTACGCGATTGCGGGTATACACGTAATTGTGAATGTTTAACGGTCTGGCAACACACGAAGAGTAAAAATAATTATATTAATTATTTTATATTTTTACAATTTTGAAACTCATCATTTATTTGAGTTTAACAACTCTTTTTATTTAAAACCACGTAGAATACGCGTTACGTTCCGGAAACGCGAACCGAGCGACCGAAACGGACCCTAATATCACTCGGGCTATAAAAGCCTTGAATGAGATCATTTATCTCATTTATTCCACCTACACCACTTTCTCTCACTAGAATTTTCGGCCAAGCCTTTCTCTCTCTAGAAAACCCACTTTAAACGATCGTATCTCACTCGTTACTCAACGGATTTGGGTATTCTCGGTGTCCACGCGAAGCCCTCGACATCCTCTACACGGAAGTACAAGATTTTCGCAGATCCATCCAGCAAATCGAGAGGTAATGAAGCTTGAAAGATCACGAGATTAGGGTTTTCGTTTGTGAGTTCGTGAAATACACACATAACCGGTTTATTTGCATTATCCTTCGAGTTTCGCACATGTAGCAACCTTCATCGAGAGTAGAATGACTTAGATCGTGGCCTGGAGTTGGTGGTTCGATGATGGTGATGATGTTCGTACAGGTTCGCTGGAAGGTTTCCTGGCCGAACCTTCACTTGGGCATGTCCGAACCTCAAGGGACTTCACGAACCCTGCAATGGTTCGTGTGAGCATTGGCCGAACCATAGAGAGTCCACGAGCCATCAACGAACCATAACCATCATCACGAACCTTCAGCTAACTCAGACGAACCCTACGTGGTTCGTTGCTCAACTGCCGAACCATGTCTCAACCGAACCATCATGCATGAGCAAACCCAAGCGAACCCTAAGGAGCCACGAGCCTTCACGAACCAGATAGTGATCAACGAACCCTCCTTGCTGCGAACCTTCATGACCAGCCGAACTACTCCTATTTCACCGAACCTCTGCATAGGGACGACCCTTCTCATGCAGGCGAACCAGTGTGTTTGCGAACCTACGTGTGCATGGGGCGAACCCTAGCTGGTCCTCAAGCCTTGTATAAATCCACGAACCTAACTGATGACATGTTAGTCAAACCTTGCCTGAACATTAGAGGGCCAACCATATCATGATGTTGGCCGAACCCTAGGCCGGGGAAACCAAAAAGGTTCGCTGCCAAGGGGGGGTAACCGAGCCAACAACATGCAAATTTCTTTGTATACCTTGGCCCAACCAATTGTATTAGCTCGGCCCACATTAGAATGAGCCCAATTCAATGATATCCGGCCCAATATCACTTTGGAAACTTATATGGCCTACCTATACCTTGGTTGACCAACTCAAATCCTTTAGTCCCGATTCAATTCCATTCGGCCCACTAAGATTCTAATCGGGTTGATATTGTCTTGAGCACGTTACAAGGATCATTTACATATCATTGGGCCAACACCATACCCATTTGGTCTAACACCACACTTAATTGGCCCATCGTTAGCCTAAGTGGGTCATAGACTTGGTTGAGGACCATCATGGTTACTTAGGCCCACGGGGCAATGTTGGACCATAAATTCGATAATTGTGAATTGATCAATTATGGTTTAAGTTGCAACTTAACCTAATCATAGAATCAAGTCACAATCTCAAGAACTTAAACAATTGGAACATCTTTTCATAAGTCATGAGTAATCAATGGTTATCAAATTCTCAAACAATTATCATTTTATGCATAAGGTTATGCAATGGAACATTTCACATTCGTTTCTTGGACCCATGATCAATCAAATGATTCAAGTCATAACTTTCAAGTTTTCACAACAATCAAATCATGAGAACACAAGTCAATCAATGAATCAAAGTCTATACAATTATAAATCCTATATCTTATGTATGATTACAATGTTATAGGAAACAATTAGAAGTCCTGTTTGCTACTTGCTAACTGTTTAGTTCAGAGTCTGGTGAGAACTTTAGCCCCTCTTTTACTGTTTTTATAACTGTTTTGGGGTGGAACACGTGATCAAAACAATCGTTTACAATCAGATTTCATTACACAAGGTGTGTGTATGCTTATAAACATTATGGATTCATTGTACGAATCCTAGGAATTCATCAACTGTTTGAAAGGAATTATCAATTACTAAACTCTTTTCACTAAAAAGGTTTTACAAGGGATCTTTAAACTGTTTTGTAACAGATTTACTCAAATGTATTTATGAAGGATAAACACTTTTAAATAAATGATTTTATAAACTCTTTTGTTATAAACCTTGTTGCTACACAAGGTCACTATTTCATGGTATTCAAATCAAGTGGTTCATTTCATGGTATTCAAATCAAGTGGTTCACAACATGATATTCAAATCAAGTGGTTCACAACATGGTATTCAAATCAAGTGGTTCAAAACATGGTATTCAAATCAAGTGGTTCACCACATGGTATTCAAATCAAGTGGTTCAAAACATGGTATTCAAATCAAGTGGTTCAAAACATGGTATTCAAATCAAGTGGTTCACATCAAGGTATTCAAATCAAGTGGTTCATTTCATGGTATTCAAAACAAAGGATTTAATTCGTGGAATTAAATCCAGGTTTTCAATTCATGTTATCAAATAAGGCATTAACACATCCGGTTAAAGTAAGATTCAGAAACATTGTGTCTATTGTTGTAAACAAACTTGTAAAAGCATCAAGTAGCTATTCATTAGTGTTAGTACTGGGTGATCACAACAAGGGAAAGCGGACACACACATTGGGGCAGGCCGATTGCTGCAGTTAGTTTTTAAATCTGTTTTATAAACTAACTGCAGATTTCGGTTACATATGGTTTTATCAAAACTGTTGACACATTATCTAACTCCAAACGTGGTTTGGGACTTGATATTATATGTTGACTCTTGTGCAAACAATTATTGGATTGTTTACACTCATTTTCTTACTTGATGTTAGTTTGGGTTGCAGCTCATCCGTGTGAATCTTATGTTGCTTTAACTTACCTATGCCTTATATCATATACTCATGTTTACAAATGTTTAAACCTATTGTTCTCACCAACTACGTCTGTAGTTGACAGTTACTTTTCACGTGTTTCAGGTAATCAGGTTTAAGACATTCACAGAGACAACTAAGGAGACCATTCTAAGATAGAACAAGATGAAGAAACATGCTAGGATGGAATAGAAACTCACTAAATCCTAAATGTTTAATTGTCTTGTTTGAAGTCTTATTTTGTAACTATATTTTGGGTCTGTAGTTGTCTTTCTTTTGGTAGATAGCTGTCTGTAACTAAACAATTGTCTTAACATTATGAAACATAGTAATCCGTTGTGGTTGTTCTTATTCAATACTTGTGCATGATTCAACTGTTCATACGTCACCGCGCCGTGGATTCCGCACGCGGCGCAGGGGTGTGACAGGTTGGTATCAGAGCCAGGTTGTAGAGAACTAGGAAAAACCCAATGTTTAATGACCTAGACTATAACCTAAGCTACCCAATAGGACTAAGTGCTATAAACTTGAGGATACTTAGGATCTAAGTAACTTAAGTGAGCATTAAGTCTACATCAAGCTTGAAAGATCTTAGGGACATTTTACTAAGATTAGTTATCGAGTCAAAGGATTTGAATCGGACTTCTATAATTTTAGAAACCGAATTAAATTCTCACACATATGCATTTAAGGATTTCAGAGGCAAGGATCTGTATTCATAGTATCCTTGATCTGAAATTCTCACACAGAGATCATTATAGGATTTAGAGGCAAAGATTGATATCTTTGATCTAAGATCCTTGTCATATTCATTATGGGATTTAGAGGCAAAGATCTATTAATTTAGTATCTTTGATCTAAGATCCTTGTCATATTCATTATGGGATTTAGAGACAAAGATTGGCATCTTTGATCTAAAGTCCTTGTCATATTCATTATAGGAATTCAAATGTCAAGATCTATTAATTTAGAGTCTTGATTTGAAATCCTTGTCATGCTCATTATAGGAATTCAAAGGTCAAGAACTATTAATTTAGAATCTTGATTTGAAATCCTTGTCATTGTTATCATTATCAAGTGTTCATTATCATAGGAACTTTATAACATAGAATCTGTGTAACAGTATTCTTTAGTTGAAGTTCTCACAAGAGATCATTATACTCGATGCTGTAGGTATTGAGAACCTAGGTTAATTAACCTAGGACACACATGCTGGAACCTAAGGTTTTAATTTCTAAGTAAATTAAGAACCATGGTTTACATAATCATTATCATAGTCACAGAACAAGAGGCAATCATGAAACAATCGTAATCAATCAACAGTTGGAATCTTAGCCCCAAATATAGACGACGGATTAACGCTGATGTGTTGAGGTAAGTGGTGGGTCGGTGAGAGCTTACCCTATATATAAGCTTATTTCAGTATGTTAGGGGGAATCCGGCGTTTGTATTTGGAGTAAGGATTCGGGATCAACTGGAAACATGGAACATTAGTCAAACGCATGGGATACAAACATTTGGGAAAACAATCATTGGTGAATCAAATCATAGTGCAATTCAAACTTGGATGAACCCAATATTAGGGGGAATCAATCAAGTTGTGAACATTCTGTAAATGTAAACCTTAAGTGAAATTCTTAAGTGATTACATCATTAGTACTTACTGACATAGGTTAACAGGAAAGTGTAGAACACACGTATGATTTAGTTCTACATGTTAACAACTGTTAGTAGGTGCACGCATAACATAATCATAGTTCAATCATGGGATCAATCATAGTTCAAGTTGATCAAAGATCATGGGATTCTTAATCAATGGAACACACTTGGAAATCAGTACAAACGTGTTGCCAAATGCTAGCAAGGGCATGATCGTGGTATATCGAAACGGTGGTGGGCAGCGAGAGTGAGCCCTATATATAAGCTGTTTTCGGTATATCGGGAAAGTGTCAGTGTGTAGATTTGGTGGTGAAATCATGAGACATCGTACATATTCACATGATAAGTATGCAAATAAGTTGATAACTTATACGTGTACTGGATCATATTACAATTGAATGATAATACTAGTAGTATGGATATATTACTGACCTTATCATGAAAATTCAATTGTATCCTTCCTCATTACTGACCCACTTGTGGCTTCTATTCGTAGAATGCCTCCCCGACGTGATCCTAACGGAGGGGGTTCAACAAGTGGCAACGATGATGAGATCAACAAGATTGCTCGAGCTATCGCTGTTCATATGCGGGATGTGATTCCTGGCATGGTCACTGATATCACCCAGAATCTTCGGGGAAGTACTAGTGATTCAGCACATAACTCAAATGCTACAACTACTGGAACTGTTAACTTCACTTTCAAGCAGTTCAATGATGCTAAGCCTCCTAAGTACGCTGGTACAGAAGGAGCTACTGGTCTACTACAGTGGTTAGAGAGCATTGAGGACATTCTCGACTTCACTGGATGCCCTGAGAATCTGAAGGTCAAGATGGCCTCAAGCGCTTTTCATAAGGGCGCGCTCACTTGGTGGAATTCTGAGAAGAACACCAGAGGACGTGAAGTTGCATTAGCCTTACCGTGGGACGGTTTCAAGAACTTACTTGTGGAAAAGTTTTGTCCACGTCATGAACTGAAGAAACTGGAGGTGGAGATGTGGAATCTGGTGCAAGATAGTGGTGAGAACGCAAAGTATACAACTCGGTTCCATGAGTTGTGCATTCTGGTACCCCATTTGGTTACTCCTCTATCCCGCCGGATAGAGAAATACATTGAAGGTTTGCCTTTGGTTGTCAGAGGAACTGTTATGGGGAACAACCCCACTACTCTGGAAGCAGCCATTCAACTTGGTGCTACTCTTACTGAAGAGTATGTGAAGTCTGGAGTGCTCACCCGAAAGGGATTCAAGAGAGCACAGATTGAAGAAGGCAAGAAGCCTGAGCAGCACCATCACAAGAAGAAGAAGCAAAAGACGATCAAGAACTTTGCAGCGTTGACTGCAGCTACACCTACTCATGCCACACCTATCACTGCTATGCCACAACCAGCTAATGCCAGAAAGCCTTATACTGGCCAGTTCCCACTTTGCACCAAATGCCAGTATCATCATCTGCCCAACACTCCATGCAAGAAGTGTCTCAAATGTGGGCGTATGGGACATTTTGCAGCTACTTGTAGATCTGCTCATCTTGCTGCTGCAACAACTGCTACCACAACCACTAATGCTACAGGTGGAAGAGCCTGTTATAATTGTGGAGCAGAGGGACACTTCAGAAATCAGTATCCAAAACTCAACAACAATACTGCTGCTGCTAGTGCTTTTGTCATTGGGACTGCTGAAGCACGTGAGGATCCGGCAGTCATCACGGGTACATTTCTTATCAATGATCACTATGTTTCTATCATATTCGATACTGGTGCTGATAAAAGCTTTATCTCTGCTCATACTGCTTCTGTTCTTAATATGCAACTATCTATACTTACTGCTCCCTATACAGTAGAAGTAGCGAATGGTAAGACTATAGTTGTAGATTCCATAATCCATGGTTGTGAATTAAGATTAAATGACCATCTTTTCCCCATCGATCTCATTCCTATGACTCTCGGAAGCTTCGAAGTTGTGATAGGAATGGATTGGTTATCCAAAAACAATGCTGAAATCGTATGCTCTGAGAAACTTATTCGAATTCCCCTACTGTCCGGCGAAACGATGATAGTCTACGGCGAGAAACCATGCCGCGGATTGAAGATTGTATCGTGCATCAAAGCGAGGAAGTACTTGAAGAAGAAGTATTATGCTTTCCTGGCTCACGTGGTAGAAAAGAAACCTGAAAAGAAAGCAGTTGGAGACGTTCCAGTTATCAGAGATTATCCAGACGTATTTCCAGAAGACTTGCCTGGACTACCACCAGTCCGACAAGTAGAGTTTAGAATTGATCTCGTCCCTGGAGCAAACCCAGTGGCGAAGTCACCGTATCGATTAGCACCGTCTGAGATGCAAGAACTGTCTAGTCAGCTTCAAGAACTTTTAGACAAAGGTTTCATAAGACCGAGTTTCTCTCCATGGGGAGCTCCGGTTCTCTTTGTCAAAAAGAAAGACGGTTCATTTCGCATGTGCATCGACTATCGTGAGCTGAACAAGTTGACAATCAAGAATAGATACCCTCTGCCCAGGATCGATGATCTGTTTGATCAATTGCAGGGAGCAACTTGCTTCTCTAAGATTGATTTACGGTCCGGGTGTCATCAGTTAAGAGTAAATGATGAGGATATACCAAAGACTACATTTAGGACTCGATATGGACACTATGAGTTTGTGGTTATGCCATTTGGGTTGACCAACGCACCTGCAGCGTTCATGGACTTGATGAATCGAGTCTGCAGACCTTACTTGGATCAGTTTGTTATTGTCTTTATTGATGATATACTGATTTATTCCAAGTTGGAACAAGAGCATGAAGATCATTTGAGGAAAGTCTTAGAGTTACTAAGAGCTGAACAACTCTATGCTAAATTCTCAAAGTGTGAATTTTGGCTAAAGGAAGTTCACTTCTTAGGACATGTCATAAACAAGGATGGAATACATGTAGATCCAGCCAAGATTGAGGCGATTAAGAACTGGACTACTCCATCTACCCCAACGGAGATTCGTTCATTTCTGGGTTTGGCAGGTTATTACAGAAGATTCATTGCAAACTTCTCTAAGATAGCCTGGCCACTTACCACTTTGACTCAGAAAAGTCAAGCGTTTATATGGGGACAGAAACAGGACGATGCATTTCAACTTCTTAAACAGAAGTTATGCAATTCCCCTATCCTTAGTCTTCCAGAAGGCAGTGATGATTTCATTGTCTACTGCGATGCTTCAAACCTTGGTCTTGGTTGTGTACTTATGCAACGGGACAAGGTCATTGCTTATGCTTCAAGACAACTTAAGGTTCACGAGAAGAATTACACTACTCATGACCTTGAGTTAGGGGCTGTGGTCTTTGCATTGAAGATTTGGAGACACTACCTGTACGGTACTAAATGTGTCATCTATACAGACCACAAGAGCCTGCAACACATTCTCAATCAGAAAGAACTCAACATGAGACAACGACGTTGGGTTGAGCTTCTAACTGATTACGACTGTGAGATTCGTTACCATCCGGGTAAAGCCAATGTGGTGGCGGATGCTCTTAGTCGCAAGGAACCAGTCAAACCGATTCGTGTAAGAGCCATGGAGATCAACACACAGCCAAACTTGAAAGACTTGATTCGTATTGCACAACAACAAGTAGTAACAGATAATCAACTCAAGACAGACTTGGATTGTGGCATCGAGAAGAAACTAGAACCCCGAGCTGATGGGTTGTTATATCTCAACGGCCGCATTTGGATTCCAAAGTCTGAAGAATTGCGCACACTCATCTGTGATGAGGCTCATAAGTCGCGATACTCAGTTCATCCTGGAGCCGATAAGATGTATCAGGACTTGAGGACATCTTACTGGTGGCCGGGAATGAAGAAAGACATAGCACTGTACGTGGGAAAGTGTCTTACATGTTCAAAGGTCAAAGCAGAACATCAAAAGCCTTCGGGACTTCTGCAGCAACCTGAAATTCCTCAATGGAAATGGGAGCAAATTTCCATGGATTTCATAACTAAGTTGCCGAGAACTCCACGAGGTTTCGATTCGATTTGGGTGATCGTTGATCGACTCACCAAATCTGCTCATTTTCTCCCTATCCGAGAGGATTACAAAATGGAGAAGCTATCTACTCTGTACATCAACGAAATCATTGCACGTCATGGTACACCAACATCAATCATATCTGATCATGATAGTCGTTTCACTTCTCGCTTTTGGCAATCATTGCAAAAGGCTTTGGGAACGCGTGTTAATCTTAGCACGGCGTATCATCCCCAAACCGATGGTCAATGCGAAAGGACTATCCAAACACTTGAGGACATGCTTCGTTCTTGTGTCATTGACTTCGGTGGAAGTTGGGACACTCATCTACCACTCATTGAGTTTTCATATAACAATAGCTATCATACGAGCATTCAATGTGCACCGTTCGAAGCTCTATATGGTAGAAAGTGCCGATCACCGGTCTGTTGGACCGAGATTGGTGACTCACAGGTCGTAGGACCAGAACTCATTCAGGAAACATCAGACAAGATCACAATCATTCAGTCACGGCTTAAGGCCGCACGAGATCGGCAGAAGAGTTATGCTGATCGACGTCGGAAACCGATTGAGTTTCAAGTAGGTGACCGAGTCTTACTCAAAGTTTCTCCCTGGAAAGGCGTTGTCCGATTCGGGAAGAAAGGGAAACTTGCACCAAGGTTCGTTGGACCTTTTGAGATCCTGGAACGGATTGGTCCCGTAGCCTACAAACTCAAACTTCCAGTGGAGCTAAGCAATGTTCATGATACTTTTCATGTATCAAATCTTAAGAAATGCTTAGCGGATCATGATGTTCAGATTCCACTGGAAGACATACAGATTCAGAACAACATGCAATTCATAGAACGTCCAGTTGAAATCATGGATCATGGGGTCAAGAAACTTAAACGCAGCCGTATTCCGATCGTGAAAGTACGATGGGAGGGCAAACGCGGTGCTGAGTTCACCTGGGAACGTGAAGACCAGATGAAGCTTAAGTACCCTCATCTTTTTACAGTATCTTCGGCTAGTTAATTTCGGGACGAAATTCCCTTAACTAGGGGAGACTGTAACATTTGTACATTTAGTCATGTAGTAGTGAACAGTGTTAGAACAGTGTGTGTACATGTTCAGTCAGTCAATGTGAATCATGTGTCATTATGTGCTTGTGTGTTAGAATCTTTATTAGTTATCAAGTATGTATTATTTATTTACAGTCGATTTCACTAGGCAAGAACAGTAACTGGTTATATCGAAACAGTGGTGGGCAGCGAGAGTGAGCCCTATATATATACTGAGTTCGGTGTAACAGGTTAGTGTTAGTGCGTAGTGGCGAGACGAATATTATAACAATTAATTAATTCACAAGAATCGTAATACGTAAGCGAGACTGAGTATAGTTATGGGTGACGATCCATAATGATACGAATGTTGAACTTATAATTATGATTAAACGACTTTAAATATTTTAATACGATCGAAAAACGCACGCGATTGCGGGTATACACGTAAAAAAGGGTCGAGCCTACAACCCGCCCAGACGCCATCCCACCACATACTAATCCACATATGACACTCTTGTTAATGATAATTAAGCATCTTACCTACCATTAAATCCCATCATAGCTTTAACTGTTCTGATTATGAGTTTCAACACGCACAAAGGAGTATTTGAGCATCAAGTTTTGAGAGTTACCATTATGGACAGCGGAACACCCTAAGGAATTCAGCATCCATCCATAACGGAACTGAATATGACTTGCGACATCAGTGTTTTGATAAAGGAATCCTCAAGATGACACAAAGTTAGCTAGAAGAAACCAAAATCATCCTAGTCACTCGTCATAACCATGGATGAATCAAGAAGAACACTGAATGACTAGTAGGGCTTGACCAATGTCAAGGCGCGGCGGCCAATCAGTCTGTCTTACATGATTCTGACAACGAAGAGCACTGATGACAAGTAGGGCTTGACCAATGTCAAGACGCGATGGCCAAACAGTCTGTCTTACGATGTCCGATAGCTTTCGCATTCAAGTTTATAGCATTCACATAGCTTCACTAATGACTAGTAGGGGTTGACACATAGGTCAACACGCGACGGTCAATCAGCCTGTTGTCTGAGCATCCCAAGTATATCAAGCAATCAAGTGTTTCAAGTATTCCAAGCATATCGAGCATTCAAGTGTTTCAAGTATTCCAAGCATACTAAGCGTACCAGTGTTTATAGCATTTCAAGCCAATAAGTCTTTATAGCATTTTGAGCATATGAGTCTTTAGTTTTAGTATTAGTCTTTCTCATGCATTTAAAAGCTTCAAAAGTTGTAATAAAATAAGTATAAGTGTAAGCAGCATTAGCATTAAGGTTAAGAGTATAAGATATTTAACTTTTAAAAATAAGTGTATAAAGTATTAGTATTTAGAGTATGTGTATATGGTATTAGGTTTTAGAACGAATGTATCAAGTGTTAGCATTTAGCGTAAGTGTACAAAGCCTTAGCAATTTGTATGAGTGTTCAAAGCATTAGCATTTAGACTTAGCATGTATCATCTAATATGAGCATATAGTTCGAGCATATAGTTTGTAGCATTAGCTTTAGCATATAGTTTAAGCATAGAGTTGGTAGTATAAGCATTTAGCATTCAATCGTAACATATAGTTTATAGCATTAGCATTATCATCCAATAGTAGCATGTAGTTTAATGCATTAGCACATAAGTTGACGTTTTAGCTTCTAGTCTTCAGAAAAAGAGTAATAAGCTTAAGTGTTAGTATTAGCATCATGAATGCATTTAATAAACATTTCAATAATTCTTTAAAATGTATAACATGCTTCTCAGTCCCGAGGTAAAACAAATATGTTTCAAAAGGGACAAATGAACTCACCTTGTTGTTGAAGTGGTTGACTAAGTATAAATAATAAATGCACGCGCTCGTTGTTGTACTTGTGGTTGTATTCACGATCCTGTATTGATTTCATGTTGTTTGTAACTTGTAATTATGTGTTGTAAAGATTCGTGTGTGTGCATAGGTGTTAGCCATAATGTTGGCTAACACTTTCAAGTCTCGGTCTTCATTCGGCCCCGGTTTTCTTGTTATAGATTGTTATTGTCATATAACTCTATGTTATATGTTTGACTTTGACTAAATCTTGAGATCTCCCAACTTGATCATTATATGTTCATTGTTTGTGTTGATAGGATTCGTATAAGCCATCACAAGCCATAAGTATAGCTTAAGTCTGTGATTTAAATTCCCACATGTCATCCTTGTTAAGTGTATAACATTTTTGCTACATGGTTAGTAATTAACCATATAACTATCTTTGCTAAACTTAATAATTTAAGTTGTCAAATTTCTCAAATTCATACCCATCACCTTTGTAGTATTAGGTTACCCATCCTTTTGTATGTTGTGCTAAGCCTAAACCATTTCAAGTGTTTGCTTCCCATTATCCAAGTGGGCCGAATGGTAGTTTGGGCCAGGTGTTTAGTGGTTGATTCAAAATCATGACCCAATTCAAGTCGTGGGCCAATTTCATGTTGTTGGGCCGAATTATACGTGGGCCCAATACCAATGGTGCTTGACAGAAATTAGTTAGGCTAAATCAATGAGTTGTGGACCGGTGAAGGTGTTAGACCGAATAAATTGGGTCGACTAACAAATATCATGGCTGCATTAATGAATTGAATGGCTGCGAGGGCATCAACCCAGCGAACCTTTGGGTTGAATGATGACTAGGTTCGGCCCTGCTATGCTTCCAACAAACCTAAGGGTTCGTTCATGTATTAGGTTCGGTGATGTCCAATGGCTTCGGAAATCGAGTAGGTTCATTCAAAGGATAGGTTCGGTGGGTTACACAGGTTCGCGGTGCATGGGTTCGTGATCACTGAAGGTTCGTCTAGCATGGGGGTTCGCAGCATGCTAGGTTCGGGACTCGAAGGTTCGTGCTCATGTAGGTTCGGCACAGCAGGGTTCGCCCCTCATGGTTCGTCCAGCTCGAATGGGTTCGGTGATCACTTGAGGTTCGGCCATAGAAGACTCGTGAGTTCCAGTTCGCCAACATGAGGGTTCGGCTGGTCATGGGTTCGGCCAGCCCAGTCTCACGAACCTGTTCATCTTTTTCCTTTCTTCAAGTTGTTGCAGGGCAGTTCCCATGGTGGGGTTATGCGAAGCTGGTGTTTCAAGGTCGTGAAGTTCAAGTTAAAGAGGTGACTAACCGATTAGGGTAGAGTTCCAACAAAAGGACCGAAACCCTAATATTTCGAATATTTCAAGCCTCATACCTTGATTTACAGCGGCTAAATGCTCTGATTTGTTGTAATTCTATGTAGAGGATGTCGAGAGCTTCATGTGGACACCAAAAGCACGCGATTTCATCAAAGATTGAAGGAGTTATGGTGATTTGAAGCCTTAAACTTTTAGAGAGAGAGAGAGAGTGACGGCTTGGAAGCTAGAGAGAGTGAAATGTAATAAACGTTCTCATTTAGGGTTTATATACCCCGTGGGTGTTCGGGTTTGTTTCAGTTGCTCGTTTTTCGTCTCCGTTGCGTTTCCGGATCGCTACACGCGTGTTTCGTAACTAAATAAAAAGAATTTATTTCTAACTGTTTGAAAGGTGGTTATTCCTACTAAATGTTTTAAATTAACTTTTCTTGAATTATTTATCGTAATTGATCATTTTAAACGTTTAGTTAACTCGTGTCTATTGCGTGTATTCTATGTAATTTAATTAAAATAAATTTATTTTTAAAACTTCTAAAAGATTTTGATTCCTAATAAATATTAAATATTCAACTTTCTTGAATTATTTTCGTTCGTTTCGTTTCGTCAGAACGTGTCACCTTCGCAGGGTTTGTAGCAAGTACAATGCCCTGAATGCAGGATGGCAATCCTCCTACATACCCGTCAATCCGTTTTTCCAAAGTCGGCACCATCTCAGGCACCAAGGCTACCAATTCATGATAGCGAGTAGTGAATGTCATGTGATCTCCTCCCTTCATCACATGATTTGACTGTTCCACCTCTAGCTTCTGAAGTTCGTGCTTGGGACATAACTCATTCCTTAACAAGATTTTGAAGGCTGCCCATGGCATCGCTAGTGCTTCTTCTCTGCCTTTAGCTTAAATCTGAGAGTTCCACCATGTTAAGGCACGCTTACAAAAAGATCCAGCAGCGTAGCGAATCTTATGGTGTTCTAGACAACCGCAGATGTCCAGTGTAGTTTCCATCTTCTCCAGCCATTGGATTAGTCCAACAGCTCCTTCAACACCGCTAAAGCATGGCGGTTTACATCCTACGAATGATTTGTAGGAACAATCTGAAGTAGTTCCGGTGTTTCCACTAGCTTCCCCCGTAGTATGCCCAGAACTGTTACCGTGTCCTCGAATTCTGTTGATCATCTCCGGAATAATATCCTTCAGTTGGTTAGTCAATTGACTACTAAGTAATGTTGCGAAGGCAACGGTAGCAGGATCCAGAGTTGGTGTTGCATTCGGGTTCGGAGGTGGATTTAGTGGAGGAGGAGGAGGAGGCAGTGGTGAATCAGGTGGTGTAGGGGTCAATTAGTGAGGTGCTGAGTCGTGTGGTGGTGGCAGCAGAGGTGGTTGTCTTCTAGGCGGCATTCTGATCATAACCAAGAGGATATTGGTTAGTGCAGTGATCGAACGCAGAAGACACAATGCAATCTTAAATCCTATGTTCTCTACATGAGGGTCCCTATGTTATAGTCTAGGCCAAACCGTTTTAAGTAAATGACCTATTATTCTCTATAACCTTGAGCTCTAATACCAATCGGTCACACCCCGAGCCGGCGGGAACGGATCGACTTTCCCGTCGAGTGGAAGGTTCCCGGGGCGCGATATCGTGAGTAATAATCGTGATGATTAGATTGTTTACATAGCATCAACATTGAGAAGTTACTAAAGCACAATATAGCATATAACTAGGATTACAAAGTTTAATTACAACTGTCAATGTTTGATAATTTAACTAAGTAAACCTATCAAAAGAATCAACTGGTTACTATCTTGTATCTGTACAAGATATCAAAAGTGATTTGCATCAAAACAAAATATGTGCTTCCCAAAAGTCTACTAGGTCCTCTAACTGGGCATCCTAGTATGCAACCCTGATCTTTAGCTTAATCCTGTACATCACCTGAGAAAGCATGTAAGAAAACAAAGTCAACACAATTGTTGGTGAGTTCATATGGTTTTAGTATTTGAAAAATAGCTTTGCAAACCTTTTAGGTAAAACCTTAACCTTATTAACATCACCTGTATCATCCAACTCGGTATGCTTATATATAGGGCATACGAAAGGGTCGAGCCTACAACCCGCCCAGACGCCATCCCACCACATACTAGGCCACATAGGACATTGCTGTTAATGATAACTAAGCATTTTACCTACCATTCAATTCCATCATAGTTTCAAGCATCATATTTAGAAGTTTAACATATCTACCCAATAGCATTCACAACCCCTTCGGTAACAGCCTTAATCTCATTAACATCACATGTAATATCCAGATCGGTATGCTTATATATAGGGCATACGAAAGGGTCGAGCCTACAACCCGCCCAAACACCATCCCACCACATACTAATCCACATATGACATATTTGTTAATGATAATTAAGCGTCTTACCTACAATTAAATCCCATTATAGCTTTAAGTGTTCTGATTATGAGTTTCAACACGCACAAAGTAGTATTTGAGCATCAAGTTTTGAGAGTTACCATTATGGACAGCGAAACACCCTAAGGAATTCAGCATCCATCCATAACGGAACTGAATATGACTTGCGACATCGGTGTTTTGATAAAGGAATCCTCAAGATGACACAAAGTCAGCTAGAAGAAACCGAAATCATCCTAGTCACTCGTCATAACAATGGATGATACAAGAAGAACACTAAATGACTAGTAGGGCTTGACCAATGTCAAGGCGCGGTGGCCAATCAGTCTGTCTTACATGATTTTAACAACGAAGAGCACTGATGACTAGTAGGGCTTGACCAATGTCAAGACACGATGGCTAAACAGTTTGTCTTACGATGTCCAATAGCTTTCGCATACAAGTTTATAGCATTCACATAGCTTCACTAATGACTGGTAGGGGTTGACACATAGGTCAACACGCGACGGTCAATCAGCCTGTTGTCTGAGCATCACAAGTATATCAAGCATTCAAGTGTTTCAAGTATTCCAATCACATCGAGCATTCAAGTGTTTCAAGTATTCCAAGCATGCTAACCGTACCAGTGTTTATTGCATTTCAAGCCTATTAGTCTTTATAGCATTTTGAGCATATGAGTCTTTAGATTGAGTATTAGTCTTTCTCATGCGTTTAAAAGCTTCAAAAGTTTTAATAAAATAAGTATAAGTGTAAGCAGCATTAGCATTAAGGTTAAGAGTATAAGATATTTAACTTTTATAAATAAGTGTATAAAGTATTAGTATTTAGAGTATGTGTATATAGTATTAGCTTTTAGAATGAATGTATAAAGTGTTAGCATTTAGCATAAGTGTTCAAAGCCTTACCAATTTGCATGAGTGTTCAAAGCATTAGCATTTAGACTTAGCATGTAGCATCTAATATTAGCATATAGTTCGAGCATATAGTTTGTAGCATTAGCTTTAGCATATAGTTTAAGCATAGAGTTGGTAGCATTAGCATTTAGCATTCAATCGTAACATATAGTTTATAGCATTATCATTAGCATCCAATAGTAGCATGTAGTTTAATACATTAGCACATAAGTTGAGGTTTTAGCTTCTAGTCTTCAGAATTAGAGTAATAAGCTCAATTGTTAGTATTAGCGTCATGAATAAGTGTAAAAGCATTTAATTAACATTTCAATAATTCTTTAAAATGTATAACATGCTTCTCAGTCCCGAGGTAAAACAAATATGTATCAAAAGGGACAAATGAACTCACCTTGTTGTTGAAGTGGTTGACTAAGTATAAACAATAAATGCACGCACTCGTTGTTGTACTTGTGGTTGTATTCACGATCCTGTATTGATTTCATGTTGTTTGTAACTTGTAATTATGTGTTGTAAAGATTCGTGTGTGTGTAGGTGTTAGCCATAATGTTGGCTAACACTTTCAAGTCTCGGTCTTCATTCGGCCCTGGTTTTCTTGTTATAGATTGTTATTGTCATATAACTCTATGTTATGTGTTTGACCTTGACGAAATCTTGAGATCTCCCAACTTGATCATTATATGTTCATTGTTTGTGTTGATAGGATTCGTATAAACCATCACAAGCCATAAGTATAGCTTAAGTCTATGATTTAAGTTCCCACATGTCATCCTTGTTAAGTTTATAACATTTTTGCTACATGGTTAGTAATTAACCATATAACTATCTTTGCGAAACTTAATAATTTAAGTTGTGAAATTTCTCAAATTCAAACCCATCACCTTTGTAGTATTAGGTTACCCATCCCTTTGTATGTTGTGCTAAGCCTAAACCATTTTAAGTGTTTGCTTCTCATTATCCAAGTGGGCCGAATGGTAGTTTGGGCCGGGTGTTTAGTGGTTGATTCAAGATCATGACCCAATTCAAGTCGTGGGCCAATTTCATGTTGTTGGGCCTGATTATACATGGGCCCAATACCAATGGTTCTCGACTGAAATTAGTTAGGCTAAATCAATGAGTTGTGGACCGGTGAAGGTGTAACATTTGTACATTTAGTCATGTAGTAGTGAACAGTGTTAGAACAGTGTGTGTACATGTTCAGTCAGTCAATGTGAATCATGTGTCATTATGTGCTTGTGTGTTAGAATCTTTATCAGTTATCAAGTATGTATTATTTATTTACAGTCGATTTCACTAGGCAAGAACAATAACTGGTTATATCGAAACAGTGGTGGGCAGCGAGAGTGAGCCCTATATATATACTGAGTTCGGTGTAACAGGTTAGTGTTAGTGCGTAGTGGCGAGACGAATATTATAACAATTAATTAATTCACAAGAATCGTAATACGTAAGCGAGACTGAGTATAGTTATGGGTGACGATCCATAATGATACGAATGTTGAACTTATAATTATGATTAAACGACTTTAAATAATTAATACGATCGAAAAACGTACGCGATTGCGGGTATACACGTAATTGTGAATGTTTAACGGTCTGGCAACACACGAAGAGTAAAAATAATTATATTAATTATTTTATATTTTTACAATTTTGAAACTCATCATTTATTTGAGTTTAACAACTCTTTTTATTTAAAACCGCGTAAAATACGCGTTACGTTCCGGAAACGCGAATCGAGCGACCGAAACGGACCCGAATATCACTCGGGCTATAAAAGCCTTGAATGAGATCATTTATCTCATTTATTCCACCTACACCACTTTCTCTCACTAGAATTTTCGGCCAAGCCTTTCTCTCTCTAGAAAACCCACTTTAAACGATCGTATCTCACTCGTTACTCAACGGATTTGGGTATTCTCGGTGTCCACGCGAAGCCCTCGACATCCTCTACACGGAAGTACAAGATTTTCGCAGATCCATCCAGCAAATCGAGAGGTAATGAAGCTTGAAAGATCACGAGATTAGGGTTTTCGTTTGTGAGTTCGTGAAATACACACATAACCGGTTTATTTGCATTATCCTTCGAGTTTCGCACATGTAGCAACCTTCATCGAGAGTAGAATGACTTAGATCGTGGCCTGGAGTTGGTGGTTCGATGATGGTGATGATGTTCGTACAGGTTCGCTGGAAGGTTTCCTGGCCGAACCATTACTTGGGCATGACCGAACCTCAAGGGACTTCACGAACCCTGCAATGGTTCGTGTGAGCATTGGCCGAACCATAGAGAGTCCACGAGCCATCAACGAACCATAACCATCATCACGAACCTTCAGCTAACTCAGACGAACCCTACGTGGTTCGTTGCTCAACTGCCGAACCATGTCTCAACCGAACCATCATGCATGAGCAAACCCAAGCGAACCCTAAGGAGCCACGAGCCTTCACGAACCAGATAGTGATCAACGAACCCTCCTTGCTGCGAACCTTCATGACCAGCCGAACTACTCCTATTTCACCGAACCTCTGCATAGGGACGACCCTTCTCATGCAGGCAAACCAGTGTGTTTGCGAACCTACGTGTGCATGGGGCGAACCCTAGCTGGTCCTCAAGCCTTGTATAAATCCACGAACCTAACTGATGACATGTTAGTCGAACCTTGCCTGAACATTAGAGGGCCGAACCATATCATGATGTTGGCCGAACCCTAGGCCGGGGAAACCAAAAAGGTTCGCTGCCAAGGGGGGGTAACCGAGCCAACAACATGCAAATTTCTTTGTATACCTTGGCCCAACCAATTGTATTAGCTCGGCCCACATTAGAATGAGCCCAATTCAATGATATCCGGCCCAATATCACTTTGGAAACTTATATGGCCTACCTATACCTTGGTTGACCAACTCAAATCCTTTAGTCCCGATTCAATTCCATTCGGCCCACTAAGATTCTAATCGGGTTGATATTGTCTTGGGTACGTTACAAGGATCATTTACATATCATTGGGCCAACACCATACCCATTTGGTCCAACACCACACTTAATTGGCCCATCGTTAGCCTAAGTGGGTCATAGACTTGGTTGAGGACCATCATGGTTACTTAGGCCCACGGGCCAATGTTGGACCATAAATTCGATAATTGTGAATTGATCAATTATGGTTTAAGTTGCAACTTAACCTAATCATAGAATCAAGTCACAATCTCAAGAACTTAAACAATTGGAACATCTTTTCATAAGTCATGAGTAATCAATGGTTATCAAATTCTCAAACAATTATCATTTTATGCATAAGGTTATGCAATGGAACATTTCACATTCGTTTCTTGGACCCATGATCAATCAAATGATTCAAGTCATAACTTTCAAGTTTTCACAACAATCAAATCATGAGAACACAAGTCAATCAATGAATCAAAGTCTATACAATTATAAATCCTATATCTTATGTTTGATTACAATGTTATAGGAAACAATTAGAAGTCCTGTTTGCTACTTGCTAACTGTTTAGTTCAGAGTCTACTGCAGACAGGTGAGAACTTTAGCCCCTCTTTTACTGTTTTTATAACTGTTTTGGGGTGGAACACGTGATCAAAACAATCGTTTACAATCAGATTTCATTACACAAGGTGTGTGTATGCTTATAAACATTATGGATTCATTGTACGAATCCTAGGAATTCATCAACTGTTTTAAAGGAATTATCAATTACTAAACTCTTTTCACTAAAAAGGTTTTACAAGGGATCTTTAAACTGTTTTGTAACAGATTTACTCAAATGTATTTATGAAGGATAAACACTTTTAAATAAATGATTTTATAAACTCTTTTGTTATAAACCTTGTTGCTACACAAGGTCACTATTTCATGGTATTCAAATCAAGTGGTTCATTTCATGGTATTCAAATCAAGTGGTTCACAACATGATATTCAAATCAAGTGGTTCACAACATGGTATTCAAATCAAGTGGTTCAAAACATGGTATTCAAATCAAGTGGTTCACCACATGGTATTCAAATCAAGTGGTTAAAAACATGGTATTCAAATCAAGTGGTTCAAAACATGGTATTCAAATCAAGTGGTTCACATCAAGGTATTCAAATCAAGTGGCTCATTTCATGGTATTCAAAACAAAGGATTTAATTCGTGGAATTAAATCCAGGTTTTCAATTCATGTTATCAAATAAGGCATTAACACATCCGGTTAAAGTAAGATTCAGAAACATTGTGTCTATTGTTGTAAACAAACTTGTAAAAGCATCAAGTAGCATATTCATTAGCGTTAGTACTGGGTGATCACAACAAGGGAAAGCGGACACACACATTGGGGCAGGCCGATTGCTGCAGTTAGTTTTTAAATCTGTTTTATAAACTAACTGCAGATTTCGGTTACATATGGTTTTATCAAAACTGTTGACACATTATCTAACTCCAAACGTGGTTTGGGACTTGATATTATATGTTGACTCTTGTGCAAACAATTATTTGATTGTTTACACTCATTTTCTTACTTGATGTTAGTTTGGGTTGCAGCTCATCCGTGTGAATCTTATGTTGCTTTAACTTACCTATGCCTTATATCATATACTCATGTTTACAAATGTTTAAACCTATTGTTCTCACCAACTACGTCTGTACTTGACAGTTACTTTTCACGTGTTTCAGGTAATCAGGTTTAAGACATTCTCAGAGACAAGTAAGGAGACCATTCTAAGATAGAACAAGATGAAGAAACATGCTAGGATGGAATAGAAACTCACTAAATCCTAAATGTTTAATTGTCTTGTTTGAAGTCTTATTTTGTAACTATATTTTGGGTCTGTAGTTGTCTTTCTTTTGGTAGATAGTTGTCTGTAACTAAACAATTGTCTTAACATTATGAAACATAGTAATCCGTTGTGGTTGTTCTTATTCAATACTTGTGCATGATTCAACTGTTCATACGTCACCGTGCCGTGGATTCCGCACGGGGCGCAGGGGTGTGACAGAAGGTGTTAGGCCGAATAAATTGGGTCGACTAACAAACATCATGGCTGCATTAATGAAATGAATGGGTGCGAGGGCTTCAACCCAGCGAACCTTTGGGTTGAATGATGACTAGGTTCGGCCCTGCTATGCTTCCAACGAACCTAAGGGTTCGTTCATGTATTAGGTTCGGTGATGTCCAATGGCTTCGGCAATCTAGTAGGTTCGTTCAAAGGATAGGTTTGGTGGGTTACACAGGTTCGCGGTGCATGGGCTCGAGATCACTAAAGGTTCGTCTAGCATGGAGGTTCGCAGCATGCTAGGTTCGAGACTCGAAGGTTCGTGCTCATGTAGGTTCGGCACAGCAGGGTTCACCCCTCATGGTTCGTCCAGCTCGAATGGGTTCGGTGATCACTTGAGGTTCGGCCATAGAAGACTCGTGAGTTCCAGGTTCGCCAACATAAGGGTTCGGCTGGTCGTGGGTTCGGCCAGCCCAGTCTCACGAACCTGTTCATCTTTTACCTTTCTTCGAGCTGTTGCAGGGCGGTTCCCATGGTCGGGTTATGTGTGTTTCAAGGTCGTGGGGTTCAAGTTAAAGAGGTGACTAACCGATTAGGGTAGAGTTCCAACAAAAGGACCGAAACCCTAATATTTCGAATATTTCAAGCCTCATACCTTGATTTGCAGCAGCTAAATGCTCCAATCTGTTGTACTTCTATGTAGAGGATGTCGAGAGCTTCATGTGGACACCAAAAACACGCGATTTCATCAAAGATTGAAGGAGTTATGGTGATTTGAAGCCTTCAACTTTTAGAGAGAGAGAGAGAGAGAGTGACGGCTTGGAAGCTAGAGAGAGTGTGAAATGTAATAAATGAAATAAATGGCCTCATTTAGGGTTTATATACCCTGTGGGCGTTCGGGTTTGTTTCGGTTGCTCGTTTTTCGTCTCCATTGCGTTTCCGGATCGCTACACCCGTGTTTCGTAACTAAATAAAAAGAATTTATTTCTAACTGTTTGAAATGTGGTTATACCTAGTAAATGTTTTAAATTAACTTTTCTTGAATTATTTATCGTAATTGATCATTTTAAACGTTTCGTTAACTCGTGTCCATTGCTCGTATTCTATGTAATTTAATTAAAATAAATTTATTTTTAAAACTTCTAAAAGATTGTGATTCCTAATAAATATTAAATATTCAACTTTCTTGAATATTTTCGTTCGTTTCGTTTCGTCAGAACGTGTCACCTTCGCACGTATTCGTTCGAATCGTCACCCGAATGAACACGACGTTGGTTTCACTTTCTGATTCTTTTTTTCTACTTTTCAGTCATCATTTCAAAACGCTAAACTTTCAGATTTATTCGTACAGATCGTCACCTATATGAATAATTCGTCGATTTATCATTCTGTAACAACAACCGTTATGGTTTTGTTTTGTTTAACCTCGCATACGTTTATACATAACAGCATCAAACTCAAGCAGTTTTGTGTCAGTTCAGTGTTGTCTGATGTGTTTCTGACTGTTAAACCATGAGGTTTAAATCAGATTTCAGAACAATAGCATAATAGTCTAGTGTCAAGCATCAAATGTCAATAGCATATACCTGGTTCACGTAGTTTTGTACCTGAGTTACTGTGCAAGTTACTGTACAAATCACTGTTCCGGTAACGTTTCCGGCACAGATGTTACATCTTCCTTTCTTTGTTTGCTCTGGTACGTTCCATTCATTTGCGCTGTGCTACACAGAAGACAATCGACTCCATCATCTTTCATTCTACGCCTCTCTCAGCCAATAGCTTAATTCAGGGCAGGTATGTTGTCTTTTGGTATGGTTGTTACCTTCACTCAGTATATGTATGCTTACAAAGGCCACTTTAATTTGCCCATGATGAAATTAGGGTTTTTTGATGCTTAGTTGATATATCGCGATTAAGAACCCTACGCTTTTTTTAACTGATTGCTACTATATCCATGTTAGTTTTGATTAGGGTTTTGGATTTCCTCTCTGTTTATTTAGTTTTCTATGGATTGGGTTGTTGCATGTAGTAGCAGATGTTGTTTTTGGATGGTATTGTCTTCCTCTTTTGTCCTCCTCATATTTGATTGTTCCATATGCTTCATTAGTTGACTGAGCAGCTCTGTGCAGTTTCGTTTCTTCCCATAGTCAAAAAAAATTATAAAAACATTACTTGACTTTATTTATTGTATTTGCAGTATATGTGATTAATTTAGCAAACTATATTATGCAAATGCCCCTGTTTGATCAGAAGGTGTCAAAAAATATTACTTCCTAGATATAGTTGTAGTTTACAAGATATTTCTCATCTATTGTGAGGACTAAATAAAACAAAACGATATATTAAATTTACAACATATGGGCATATACATATTTGCATAGCTCACATATACTTTTATGAATATAATGGTGGCTGCAACCCACAATGAATGATTCTGAAATGGGCAAAATGCATATTTGCTTCTATTCAACATTTTCTATCAAATTCCTTATTCATGGGCCAGCCAAATCAAAAAATCAGATAATGATGATGTACATGACGCATTAGAAGTTCCACATAGGGAATATTGGGCTGAACTAAAGGGTTAATGTTCTCCATATGTTTGATTAGTTGATTGTTCAGCTTTGTTTCTTACCACAGTCAAAAAAAATTACAAAAACATTATTTGACTTTATTTATAGTGTTTGTAGTATAGTGCGATTAATATAGCAAATTGTATTATGCAAAGAGCCCCTGTTTGATCCACATGATCTAAATCCATCACACTTGCACCCTTTTTTTTGTAACTGCAGCCTAGAATCCATAATAATGTTAGACAAATTACCAACATTTGATGTTTAGAATTGTTCACAACACACATTCTAACAGCCTCTGTAAGTGGGCTGATCTTATTTAGGATACCAATATTTGACGTTTAGTCATCATAATAAATCAAGTTTCTTAACCACTTTGAGTGTCATTGAGTTTATTGTTGTTCTTTTCATATAGTCATCCAAATATTCATGTTAAGTTCTTTTACTGAATATTTTGAGATTTTTTTGCATGTTAAAGTTGCAACTGATTTGGCCTCTGTAAGACCCATTTCGATAATTGAAAATTGTTCAACAACACATTTGTATAAGAGTTAAATATCAAAATGGTCCCTGTGTTTATATCGAAAATGCCATTTTAGTCCCTAAATAAAATTTGTTGCCATTTTAGTCCTTGTGTTTTAATTTAGTCGCCAATATAGTCCTTCTAGTTGCCATTTTAGGGACTATATTGGCATTTAAATTTCAAACACAAGGATTAAAATGGCAACAAAAATTTAGACGAAGGACTATATCGGCAACTAAATTAAAAAACAAGGATTAAAATGGCAAAAAATTTTATTCAGGTACTAAAATGGCATTTTTGATATAAATACAGGGACCATTTTGACATTTAACTCTTTTTATAATGATTTAAATATTTATTATAGAAAAATTATAAATTACAATTACTTATATTATATGAAACCAATGTCTTTATGCACGTTTACACAGTGTTTGGCTTATATTTGCATCAGATTCCTTTCAGTAAAGGTATGTTGTTTCCTGTTACATGTTTCACTAGGTTGATTTGTTATGTTCATTTTGTCTTCTTTCGTTCATGTTGTTCGTGATAAATAGTTTACTTAGGTCATACAGTCTACAGTAACTGTATTTGTAATTTTCATAAATATCTTCTTATACATCCACTTTCATCATGTTAAAAAGAAAAAGATATTGTGGTGAGTGCAGCACTCCTTTAGAACATGCATTGATATCCAACGATAACACCTCATATCAATCATCGACACAACTTTCTCATTGTTCTACTCTATTATGCAACTCTAGACATAACATGACATTTTATCTTGATGTTGGTGATTGTGATAAGGTGTGTGAGTTTTGTGACGCTTTCTTTTGGTATGATGAACGTTCTCTTGCTTCCTCAGTTAACCGTAATCATAGATACAATCGTTTTTGTAAGGGTGGGGTTTTCACCCTTCCTTATCAACGTCAGTATGATGTTGATGTCATTCGACTGTTTGAGCGAACAGAGTTTCTTGATAATATCAGGGCTTACAATTCTATGTTTTCAATTACCTCTTTTGGTGCCAAGATAGACAAAAATGTAAATGATGGTTCTGGTCCCTATGTATTCAAGATCGAGGTTCAAATCCACCAATGGCTAGGTACAGTATGTCCACCGCCTGACCAAAACCTTCATTTCTTGCATATGTATATATATGACACTGAAAACGAGTTGACAAATAGACTTCGTGCCTTTACCTCTGACACTAAATCAAGTCTTGACCCTGAAATTGTCAAGTTCCTTCTCAATACCCTAGAAAAGCTCAATGAGCTGGTGAAGCTATTCCGAACAGCTAAAGATTTATGTTCTACAACTAACGTTCCAACGTTTAGCATACGTCTATTTGCGTCCCACCATGCTCGGCGCTATGATAGCCCGTATCCCGGCTACATAGGTGCAATTGTAATTGATTATGATCCAATGTGTACTACCTTTGACATCATCATTCAAGATAGAGACGGTAGACCCCAACGTATAAACAAGCTACACCTGATGTACATGTGTTTGCATTATCCGTTGCTTTTCATTTATGGTGAAAGCAGTTGGTCACCTAAATTAAAGCTACATACCAAACCATACAAATCGTGACAGAAAAATGACAATGAACATGTACTATAGTTACTTGCTACATGATCGATTGAACTTATACACTCCACTTTTGAGAGCTGGTCGCCTTCTACAACAATTTATCGTTGATGTTTATGTTTGTATTGAAGAAAGTCTTTTATATTACATAAGAACGAATCAAAGCGTCTTGCGAAGTGAGTTTTTGCAGGGTGTACATGATGTCGTCCAACGGGGTGACACTGAAGGCAATAGTATCGAGAAACGTATAATATTGCCTTCTTCTTTCGTTGGCGGACCAAGATATATGTACAAGCACAATCAAGATGCATTAGCTATATGCCGGGTCCATAACAACCCACAATACTTTATTACTTTTACATGTAATGTTAAGTGGCCGGAATTTGCAAGGTACTTCTAGCTTTTTCCGCCACTTAATGCACATCATCGACCAGACATTATTGCGCGTGTGTTTCAAATAATGTTAAAAGCATTCATGGCCTTTCTCAAAATTAACAAGTTGTTCGATGAGGTCGTTGTTGGTACTTCCCCAAAATATATCCTCTTGGCTGTTGAGGTACCTATAAAGTACATACATATAAGGTTGCTAACGAGAGATACTTTATCATCTTCATGCAGATTTGTACACTATCGAATTCCAAAAAAGAGGTCTTCCATATTGCCATATCCTTTTGTGGGTTGCTATGCCTTACAGAATAAAAGATCCTTTTGAAGTGGATAATTACATATGCGCTGAAATACCAGACCTGAATCAAGAGCCTCAACAATATAAGATTGTCTCAGAACTTATGACCCATGGTCCATGCGGTTTACTAAATCCAAATTCTGTGTGCATCTCCTCGGGTTCATGTTCCAAAGGTTTTCCAAAACCTTACGAAGATGCAACTAACTCTGACAAACAAGGGCACATCCATTATAGAAGACGATCATCATGCTTTTACATCATTAAGAATGGAATGAAGATAGACAATGGATATGTGGTCCCATATAACCGAACATTGTTGTTCCATTTCATGGCCCATATCAAAATTGAATATTGTGGCTGGAGCATGCTCATAAAGTATCTCTCAAGTATATTTTAAAAGGAGCAGACCGTATTCGCTACACAATTGGCAAAAATCCCAATGTCAATGACAGCCCGCAACCTAACAATTCATCAGACATAGATGAAATTCATAACTATCTTGACGTGAGATCCTTATGTCCGCATGAAGCATCTTGGAGAATTATGAACTTTGTTATTCATGAAAGAAATCCTGCTGTACAAGTTTTGTCTGTCCATTTAGAGAACATGCAGAACATGACCTTTAGAGATAATGACGAGCTAGACAGCATAGTGTCTGATTATTATGCTAGAAAGACAACCTTTGCAGAATGGTTGCGTAACAAATGTGTTGACGAAAGCGGAAGACATTTACGTTACATTGATTATTTATCAGAATATCGGTGGGACCTCCAAGGAAAATGTTGGATTCTCCGAAAGTCAAACAAAACCCCTACAATTGGTAGGCTCATATACTTACACCCCAGTACTGGTGAAGCATCTTATCTAAGGATGTTGCTTGGTTATCAGAAAGGTTGTCAATCATTTGCATGTATACGAAAAATTGATGGTCAAGTATATGATACATACAGAGCTGTGTGAGTAAAACTGAGATTGCTTCACTTTGTTATTCATGAAAGAAATCCTGCTGTACAAGTTTTCTCTATCTTGATGCCCGAGCTCCATGCTTCCCCTTACTTTAGCTTTAACCTGACATACATGCTAAAATGTCAGCTTACGCTGGTGAGTTCTAGTTTTCATAAAACATCGTAAACGTTTTGGTAAGTTAAAACATACTTATCATAAAACATCATTACGTTCACATAATCCATAACCTTATCACATAACATCTAAAACATCATCATCATACATCCACTGTCATCAACATGAACAATCGACTTATGCCGGCACAAGGCTCCATACCCTGTTATAGTCAGGTCGACTATCATACCCTGTTATAGCCAGGTTGACTCTAATACCCTTTATAGTCAGGTTGACTCTCATACCCTGTTATAGTCAGGTTGACTTTCATACCATGTTATAGTAGGTTGACTTTCATACCCTATTATAGTCTGGTTGACTTTCATACCCTGTTATAGTCAGGGTGACTCTCATACCCTGTTATAGTCAGGTTGACTTTCATACCCTCTTACAGTCAGGTTGACTCTCATACCTACCCAGCACAAGTACTGGAGCATCATTCATACGTATCCCATAACAAGTATGGGAACATCGTTCGTTCATCATACATGATATACTACCATTATATCATCATTCATCATAATCATCGTAACATTTCATGCTAGGATCATAACATCATTCATCGTAGTCATCATGGCATCATAAACATGTCATACTAGCATCATTTAATCATATCATCATAAAATCCTGGCATCATACACATGCCATGCTAGCATCATCATCATATCATAACATCATGGCATCATGTAAACATATCATGCTAGCATCATAGTCATAACATCATACTTCTATCCTAGCACCCTAGGACTTTATCATAACCTTCTATAACTATCATCATAGTTATCATCATAATACATTTTATCATACAGTCATCATCATATCATATCATTATACTATTCATCATCATAAATCATCTATCATGCATTCATCATACTTAGCGTATTCTCTTGCATATTTCATCATACATCAAACATTCATCGTCATAGCATAGGCACATAGCATCATAACGCATCATAAACATATTAACAGCATGTATGTCAGCCCAAAACATAAGTACACATAAAGTGTTGAAATAGGGCATCTATAAATCACCTGACAGTAGCTTCTTATCTTCTTATCCGAACTCCTTAGCTAAGACTCAAGAACATACATCAGTACATTGTCTCATTACATTACATTCCATTCTTAGACTTAGAATTTATTCTAAGTCCTTATAGTCTACTAGTTTTTTCTTATAAGGTCAAGTTCCCGAAACTTGGCTAAGTATTCGGAACCCTTGAAGTTCACTAAGTACCCACACACACGAAATCCATAAGGTCCACGAACTACTCAAGTACCCAACCTTATGGACTACGCGAACACATGAGTACTCGAAGCTAGTGTACTCGAAACTAGTGTACACGAAACCAGTGTACTCGAAACTAGTGTACTCAAACCAAGCATGGTTTCGAGTACACCCCTTCGTGTATATTCTCGAGTACGCATCTTTTCTGCATAAACATATCAGAAATCCGTCCTAGGCTTTTGGGGAGCTAGTTATGGGTTCCTTATCGCATTACCAACACACTGGAACCGTAAAGTCTCCAACTTTATGCATAAAGGTATGAGCTTTATGCATGAGTTCACATTTGTATAAAGATCCTAACTTTTACGCATAAATCACTTACTTGTCGTTAGATGATCCCACTGGTAGCTTCTCGTGTGTTCCTTCTTCTCTTTGAGCGATTTACAGCCGATTCTTGAGGTTCTCGAACTCAAATTCGAGTACTTGAGAGAAACTGTGCTTCCAACCAAAGGTGCGCACATTTCCCAAGGCACTCATATATATAGGCAAGGTTCACGAACTGGGTACTTAAAATCCAATTCTAGTAAACCAAATTTCGTGAACTTTACTTGGTGTATTTTCTGTTTATTTTCCGACAAGTTAAATATCAGTTACCCAGTCATAAGTTCAAAAAACTTGTATTAGAAAATTTTTTTGGGATGTTACAAGTCTCCCCTCCTTACAATAGGTTTTGCCCTAAAACCTGCCTTCTTACACATCAAAAAAATGAGGATACAACCTCCTCATTTCCTCTTATGTTTCCCATGTAGTGTTGAGCCCTTTCGATGCTTCCACTGAACTCTAACTTGACGAACCGTTTTGTTCCATAGCTGTTTTTCCTTCGTAACCACAATTGCGACTAGTTCTTCAATATAGTTCAATATGTCATCTACCTCAACGACATCCAAAGGAACATGTGCTTGCTCGTCTACCAAACACTTCCTCAGGTGTGACACGTGGAAGGTAAGATGAATTCCATTCAGCTCATCCGGTAGGTCTAGTCAGTACGCGACCTTACCAACCCTTGCCTCTATCTGAAACGGTCCGATGTACCTCGGACTCAACTTTCCTCGCTTTCTGAATCGAATGATTCCCATCAATGGTGATACTTTCAGCAACACTCGATCGCCAACATTAAACTCGATCGGTCTCCGACGCTTGTCAGTGTAGGATTTCTGGCGATCTTGTGCTGCCTTCATTCGTGCTTTTATCACCCGCAACTTTTCTGCCATATCGATCACGGCAGCCTTGTTTCCCATCTCTTTCTGCCCAACTTCATCCCAAAATACTGGGGTTCTACAGCGTATTCCATACAACGCCTCGTATGGGGGCATTCCAATGCTAGAGTGGTAGTTGTTATTGTACGAAAACTCCAACAATGGCAAGTGGTCATCCCCGCTTCCTCCAAAATAGATAATGCACGCCCTAAGCATATCCTCCAGAGTTTGGATGGTCCTTTCAGACTGTCCATCCATCTGAGGGTGATAGGAGGTACTGAGGTTTAGCCTCGTTCCCATAGCATCTTGAAACTGCTTCCAGAATCTGGAAGTAAACCTCGTATCCCGATCTGACACAATGGAGACAGGAACTCCATGTCGGGTCACAATCTCTTTTACGAACAAATCATACAACCTTTCGGATGTATACGTTTCCTTGATCAGGAAGAAGTGTGCACTTTTCGTCTGTCGGTCCACAATCACCCATATGGTGTCATGTCGTTTAGCTGTTCTCGGTAGCTTGGTGATGAACTCCATGGTGATGTGTTCCCATTTCCATTCCAGTACTTCGAGAGGTTGCACATATCCGTAGGGCTTTTGATGTTAAGCCTTCACTTGCGCACCAGTAAGGCACTTGTTCATGTACTGCATCGCATTAAACTTCATACCCGGCCACCAATAATCCTTTCGAAGATCTTGATACATCTTCGTCACACTGGGATGCACCGAATAACGTGATTTGTGGGCTTCATCTAAAATCCTCGACCGAATATCCCCATTTCTGGGTACCCACATCCGACCGAATCGTACCTTTATCACGTGGTCATTGTCTTCCAAGTTCTTGACTTGCCTAAAGACACGTTCAAAACCCACATTCTTTCCTTTCAATCCTTCCTGTTGCGCCTGCTTGAGCTTGCTCAGAAAGTCTGGCGTTTTCACCAAAATATATGATTTTACTCATATGGCAGGATGATCAGTCTTGCGACTCAAAGCATCTGCCACCACATTAGCCTTTCCTGAGTGATATAAAATATCACAGTCATAATACTTTAGCAGCTCAAGCCATCGTCTCTACCTCATGTTCAAATCCTTTTGCTCGAAGAAATACTTCAAGCTCTTATGGTCAGTTTAGATGGTACTCTTTAATCCATACAGATAGCGCCTCCATATTTTCAATGCAAACACCACTGCAGCGAGTTCAAGATCGTGGGTTGGGTAGTTAGCCTCATTAATCTTTAGCTGGCGCGAAGCATAAGCTATCACTCTTCCCCTTTGCATCAGTACACATCCCAACCCTTGTCGTGACACATCGGCATACACAACAAGATCATCATTTCCACCCAGCAGTGCTAGAACAGGAGCTTGGGTAAGTTTCTCCTTTGGCACTGAAATCGCTTGTTCTCGGTTCGGCTATTCGTACTTTACATCTTTCTTTGGGAGCTTCGTCAGTGGCGTCGCCATATTGGATAAGTCTTGAGTAAATCTCCGATAGTAACCGGCCAAACCAAGAAAACAGCGTACTACCGTCGGTGACTTCGGAGCACTCCATTTCATAACGGTTTCAACTTTAGCTGGGTCCACCATAATGCTGTCTGGGTTCACCACGTGACGCAAAAATTGTACTTCTCGTAACCAGAAGGCGCATTTGGAGAACTTAGCATAAAGTTTCTCTTTCCTTAGGATTTCCAATACCTCTTGTACGTGGCAAGCATAGTCTCCCTCGTTCTTTGTCACACCCTGAGCCGACGGGCCGGATTGAGTGTCCCGTCAGGCGGAATGGTCCCAGGGTGCGATATCGTGATGATAATCGGATTGATCATATTGTTACATTACACATGATATAAAATGAGAAAACACCAAATGAAATAGAATTACAAAGTTAAATTACATCAGTATCATTCATAATTTAACAATGAAAATCTACTATCAACATCATAAATTTTCTATCTTGTATCTACACAAGATATACAAAATAATGTGTATAATGATGTCCAAAATATGCACGTCCAACAATACTAGGTCCTCTATCTGGGAATCCTAGTCCAAAAGCACGAACTTCTTAATTTACCTGTTCATCACCTGAGAAGTCATGTAAGAAAACAAAAGTCAATACATGGTTGGTGAGTTCATATTGTTTTGTATGAAAATGAATTTGTACAAACCTTACCGAATGACAACCTTAACCTCACAAACAACCACCTATGCTATCCAGTCAAGTATGCTTATATATAGGGCATAAGTAGGGTTTAGCCAGCCGCCAGCCCACCACATACCAAACCGTATAACATATTGTTGTCAATGATAATTAAGCGTTTCATTCCTCATCATCCACACACCAGTTCTTAAATCTTAGTTCTTGTTAGTTTCAACAAAATGTGGAAATCCTTTTAATTTCTTAAGCTTATCACACACACATGATCAACCATAACATTTGTAGAAACATTAAATTAAATGCTTAAGTAAATGAATATATAAACATTTAATAAAAATCTAAGACCTAATGATTGGGCCTTGGTCAAACTCGAGTAGACTAGTCTAGCAATCAAGGTTCTTAGTAGTTGAGGAAATCTGTAAATATGATCAAACATGCGACCTATAATCAATCAGTCTAGCTAGGACATCTTTTGGCGTATAGGATTTTGTAGTTCGTCTAGATTGTCCATAGTTCGTTCTTGTTCGTATAGTTCGTTAGTTCTTTGGCACATGTTATCTTTGAATATTTCCCAGACATTCCTCTAAAATAGATCGTCAAAAACTATTCTCCGTACTACTTCTTTATTTCTTTGAAAATAGATCTTTGCATACAGTTCTTTGAAATAGATCTTTAGTTCTTTCAAAACAGACCTCTGAAAACAGTTCTTTGATTTAGATCTTCAATCCTTTGAAAACAGACCTATGAATATAGTTCTTATATTTAGAATAGTTATTTACTCATGATGAATAAATAACCCATTTAGAAAACCCGCAAATAGTTTACCTAGACAGAATCTAGGATAACAACTATACATGTACAACATATATGAAGTAAAAGCGTTTAAGTAATTATAATCTAAGGAAAATAATTTACCCATGCTTCTCAGCCCCACGTTTATAAAACAATAATGTTTAGAAAAGGGAAAATGAACTCACCTATGGTGCTATGCAATGAATCACAAAAGATATGCGTGCTCGTTGGTTGTAGATTAAGTATCTTAAGTACCTGTGTTGATTTATTATGATTCGAATACGATGAGTGTCGGAAGATGACGTATATATGGATTTTGGTCTCGGTGAGCGACTAAGTGTCCTATACACTTGCTAATGGGTTACTAAGTTTCTCTAACTATTATATGTTATTTACCCTCTATAAACCCTTATCCCTTAGTGAAACATTATTAAACCTTATTTATATAAGGTTGATATTATTAATATTTCATAACATCTTTTATAAAATTCTCTTGATGTTGTAACATATTAAGTTTATAAATCATCGAAATTTCTTTGAAAACATTTTACTAAAGAATTTTATATGTCATTTTATTTTAAATAAAACATAAGTTATTTTTAAGCAAAATATGCATTAACATGTTAGAACCTAGGTTAATCTTACTTAATTAACTCCAAGTCCTTCACTAGATCTTTGTTACATGTAGTTCTTTGCTCGCCCTTATGTATAACTTACACTAGATTTTTTCAATTTGAACTATCTAAATTAGTTATACATTTGCATAGAAATCGCTAAGTACGGAGTGTTGACACATAAGGTCAACACATCTCTACTTAGTTTGTTCCTCGTTCTTCCATGGGTTTCAACTTGTTTCCTTAGTTCTTTGAACTCAAAATACCCATCATGTTACTCCTTGTAGTAACCTAGTGAGCATAATTTAAGTTATAACTCCCAATCTTACTAGTTTATTACTTATGAACATTACTCTTTTGCTTAACACTTGTTTAAACATCCAAATCTAGCATCTATAATGGCCTTGTACTTAGTAGTTTTCTTTGATAACAAACTTTTACACTTAACTCAAGTGCTTGTTTAAAACATAAGTTAGTTTATAAAAGTTTTAGTGTTAGAAAACTTGTTATTTTTGAACACCAAGTTGGTTAACATCCATATAACCACAATGTCCATTATGGAATGTCACCAACTTCTTTTAAGGTTTTTCTTAAACATATTTCGGCAATAAATACCCAAATGATCATACAAAACCTTAGTTTATATGTTTAGATAGTTTAGAGAAAACTTGTGTTTGAAATTCATTAATACCGAAGAGCACATAACCGATTTATACACTTGAACCCTAATGGCTTCATGGTTTGGACGAAGGAAACAAGGTCCCACGAATGGTAGCTCACGAATGGTAGCTCACGAATGGTCCCATTCGTCGGGTAGTTTCCTTCGGTCATCAGGTTCATGCGTATGTTGATGTCACATGAATGGGAGGCTCCATTAGTTTGATGGTTTCCTTCGCATGGCAGTTCTCTCATTCGCCCAACCCCAAGGGGAGTTGGGTCCCGTTCGCACCTAAGTTCAGTTTTATGGTTCCATTCCTCCATCTATTCACTCGTTCATGATATTCATACGAATGAGGAGGCTCCCAAAAGAGCTCATGAATGGAGGTTCCATTCGCCTGGTGCTTTGCTTCGGCCCCCAGGTTCGTTCGAAGGTGGCTGTCACACGAATGGGAGGATCCTTTCGTATGAACTCGCCTGATCTTTCCCTTCACCCCTGGCCCTTCGTATGAACTATAACAGCTTGTATTCATTCGCATGAATCACGGCCTAGCATATCCATGACACCATGATCGGGTTTATGGTTCAATCATGGAGTCCCTCATGTTCCCTACTCATTTCGTGACATTCCTAGGGGTTTTTGTTGGTTTAAGTCCTGCTGCAAAGGTGGGTGGTTCAAAGGATTGGTTTCTTTGTACTTTCACGATCTACTCGTTATTGTGGTTGTTTTCACACTAAAATCACCTGATTTGGTGAAGAATTGAGAGATTTAGGTTTTGAATCTCTAGAGAGAGAAAGTAGAGAGAGAAACAAATGGATGTAGAGAGAGAGCTAGTAGGTGAGGATGTGAAATGGCATTTATTGCCATAATAAATGCTTTCAATACTCGGGTGTGTTCGGTTTCGTTTGGTTTCGCTCGGTTTAGCGTAGAAGCGTCGGTTCTCGGTCGTTTTCATAACGAAACGTCACGATTTTAAAAGTATAATTTATTAATTTAAATTAAATGGTAATTCCTAATAATTTACGTAGTTATCTTTGGTTTATTTCTAAAATTCTAAAAACGTTTAATTTATCTGTTTAATCGAATCATACAGTTTTCGCGCGTATTCGTTCGGATCGTCACCCGTACGAACACGACGACCACTGTACTTTCCGATTGGATTTTCTAATTATCAGACATCATTCAGAATGTTAAACCCACATATGTATTTACACGAATCTTCATCCACACGAATACTCCGTCGGTTTAATATTCACTTAACGACTCTATCAATGTTTTGTTCCGTACAATCTCACATACGTTTATACATAATATAATCTTAATTAACATTCACCCAACAATTCTGTGTTGTTTGATATGTTTCTGATTGTTAAACCACTGATTTGAAAAATGTTTCTGAAATAGATATGCAATAGTTCTATATTAAACATCAAATGATAATGGTACACATGTAACACACATAGTTCGTACCTGAGCTACTGTACAAGTCACTGTTCCGGTTACGGCTCCGGCATTGATGTTACATTCTTTGAATAAATCAAAATATCATCTGTAAACACTATCACCGATCCGTCCAGCATCGGTCGACATACCCTGTTCATCAAATCCATAAATGTTGTAGGAGCATTCGTCAATCCAAACGACATAACGAGAAACTCGTAGTGTCCTTAACATGTACGGAAAGCAATCTTTGGAATATCCTGCTCTCGAACTTTCAACTGATGGTAACCGGATCGGAGATCTATCTTTGAGAACCAGCTTGCACCTTGCAATTGATCGAACAAGTCGTCAATCCTAGGTAGAGGATACCTGTTCTTTACGGTCAACTTTTTCAGTTGCCGGTAGTCAATACTATTCGCATGCTTCCATATTTCTTCTTAACAAACAGCATCAGTGCTCCCCATGGAGAGACACTTGGTCTTATAAAACCTTTGTCAAGAATTTCTTGTAGTTGGGCCATCATCTCTTTCATCTCGGTGGGAGCCAAACGATAAGGTGTCTTGGCGACAGGTTGTGTCCCTGGCACTAAGTCGATTTGGAACTCAATTTCCCGTTCTGATGGTAATCCAGGCAATTCCTCAGGGAATATATCGGGGAAGTTACGCACCACGGGTACATCATCAATCCTCCTCATATCCATACGTTCCTCAATCATGTAGGCCAAGTAGGCTACACACCCTCGCCTCATCATAACATCAGCCTTGATCATCGAAATGATCCTCGGGGCATACATCGCTTTATCACCATGAACCGTTACGGAGCTCCCATCTATCGCACGTAAACGTATCATCTTATCAATACTCGTCTCTACATCAAATACCCGATCTATCTTCTTAACCTTCGCAGATAACCCATCACAAAAAGTAGTAGATACAAAACTCATACTGGCACTAGAATCAAACAATACAAAAGCAGGAATATTGTTGATAGAAAAGGTATCTGTGACCACGTCCGGGTCCTCAATAGAATCATCCTTTGCCATCATGAAGGCTCGTGCTTTAGCCTTCTGCTTCTCCTTTCCTTTATCCTCTTTCTTACCCGAGCCCAAAGCATCGGCCCATGGTTGCCTGCAATCCTTGGACAGATGTCCAAACCCGTTGCAGTTGTAGCATCTGGTGGCACTCGGGCAATTGCTGGAAAAATGCCCTGTCTTGCAACGAAAACATAAGTTCGGGCCCACAAAGCACTGTCCGGTGTGAATTTTGCCACACTTATTGCATCGGTTCGCATCCTCACGCTTCACCTTCTTGCCTGAAAACTTTCGTTGCTCTGTTCGGCCCCGCTTGGTCCTAAAGGACTCCTTCACCCTTGTTTCCTCTTTCACTGGCTCATCAAACATCACATCATTCCATACAATACCACTGGTTCAACAGCGGTGTCAAAGGTCTTTGGGGCGTTTTCTTTAACATGAATCCTGACCTTTGGAGGCAAACCCTCCATGTACAACTTCACCCTACTTTCTTCAGTAGAAACCAGGTGAGGAACGAGTCTGGCCATCTCATTAAATCGTGAAGTGTACTGCCTGTGGTTCAGGCTTCCCGCTTTCAGCACTAAAAATTCCTTTTCAACCTTATCCCGCTAGTTCTTGGGACAAAACTGTTTTGTGACCAGCTCCTTCAGGTATTCCCAAGTCATCTTCTCCATATCAGCAATAGTTTTGGATTGCTTGATGGTGTTCCACAAGTGATGTAACATCTATGCCGGAATCGTTACCGGAACAGTAATCTGTACAGTAACTTGTACAGTAGCTCAGGTGCAAATTAGGAGAAATACTTAGAAGCTATTAACATTCGATGCTAAACATAAACTATTACACTATGTTTCTGAAATTCTGATTTAAACCTTATGGCTTAAACAGTCAGAAACACATCAGACAATCATGAATAGATGCAAACATGCTTGATTTTTTTGTATTATTAGGTTTAAACGTATATGAGGATAAACAGAACAAAACAATAACCGTTGTTGTTACGGAAAGCTAGACTGACGAACTATTCGTATAGGTGACGATCAGAACGGATAGATCTGATAGTTTAACGACCTGAAACGATGATTTAAAAGTAGAAAACAAAATCAGAAAGTGAAACGTACGATCATGTTCGTACAGTTAGCGCTCTGTACGAAGACGCGCGTAAGTGACGTTTTCTAACGAAACGAAAACGAAGACGAATCGAACGAAAATAAACTTAAGGAAATATTATATTTCCTGTTTTACAATTTTGAAACTCATCAGAAATAAATTAAAGCGAAACTATTTTAATTTAAGGCGCGTAAAGTAAAATACGCGAACAAATACTGAATCGCGTGAAAATAATAAATTACGATAAATAATTCAATAAATTGGTATTTAAAACATTTACGAGAAATAACCAACTTCCAAACGTTTAAAATAAAGTCATTTTAATTAAATTACAAAAATATGTGCGTTACGATCCGGAAACGCGACGAAGACGAGAACCGAGCAACCGAAACGAACCCGAATACCCTCGGGGTATTTAAACACCAAAGGAACTCATCTCTTTCATTTTCAAGATATCTCTGTCTCTCTAAACTCTCTCATCCGCCACTTTCTCTCTCTAGGATAATCATCCTTCAAACGATCATAACTCACTCATTTCTCAACGGATTTGGGCGTTCTTGGTGTCCACGCGAAGCTCTCGACCTGCTCTACAAGGAAGTAAAACTGATCTGGGATTTTACTCAGCTGATTTCGAGATATTGATGATTGAAGGTTCGGGAATTTGAGGTTTTATTCATGTATTGTTAACCACCTTTTAATTCGGTTAAATATATATAGATACACTAATGAACCGGCCCTTTGCGTATACTTAGATCGTTTAACCTCCTTTTATGACCTACTCTAGAATGGGCGACGTGTGAGGAGGCTGTTGAGGACGAACCATACAGGTTCGTGGGGTTGTTTATGGCCGAACCTGTTGAGGCTTCGACCACACTCACCGAACCCTGACTAGATGGCCGAACCATTTTGCAGGCTACGAACCAGCAAGACCGACGAACCCACACCCACGAACCTGAGACAGCCACGAACCCCAGGATGGCCACGAGCCTTTTTCTGTGCACCCGAACCTTAGCCGAACTCACCTGACACTGGCCGAACCATACACCTGCCGAACCCCACATGTTCGGCGAACCTTCTTGCGAACCTAGGCCAGAAACGATAGCCGAACCCTCGGACCACACCATGGTGGTCGAACCTTAACCCAACGAACCCTTAGGTTCGCTGGAATGGAAGCTGAATTCATCAGCTGTCTCGGTTAATCGCAGGACCATGCGACCAATCTTTTAGTCGGCCAAAGAATTGTCAGGCCTAAGACATTTGGCCCAAGAACCTTTCACAATCGGCCCATATTCTTTCATTTGACCCAATCATCGCAGTTGGATAAACAAAGTTAACCGGCCCAATAGCTTGGGTTAGCCTACGAGTTCGGCTAGGCCCAGTAAAACCCTTACGGCCCAAGACTCTCTTTGTGGCCCAATAGCCCATGACACTATTCTCGGCCCAACTGCTGGCCCACATCAGCCTCAGGCCCAAAACCGTGGGACTCGGCCCAGCTTGTACAGCCCATACATTCCTTTTTGGGCCATGATCAGTGTTCGGCCCACCTACTAGATCGGATGGTGAATTGGGCCCAATAGCATTTACATAGGTCCAACACCATATAAATTGATTCATGAGATCCACTAGGCTATTTTACATATAAACCTAACACTACATTTGGTTTATATCGTAACGAAGTAATTTAACTCACAAGGAATATTAATATGGGGTAACTATAAGAGTCAAGGGTGAAAGGGATAACAAAACAAACCTTAATTGATAAACCTAAGTCACTTTTATGACTTGGATTTTGTATAACTTACAATTGTGATCACATAACAAACTAAGTTAATGATATCAAGTGTTAGAGGATCTATGAACAATAAACAAAGGGCCGAATCATCTCTGAGACTCACAAGTGTTAGCCAACATTAGGGCTAACACATACATGCGCACAGAGCCTTACAAATTTATACTTATAAACTACAAACAATGTGAAATCAATACATGATCGTGAAAACAATAGCAAGTACAACAAAGAGCGCGTGAATTCTTGCTTAGAACTTAGTCAACCGCTTCAAACATCAGGTGAGTTCATTTGTCCCTTTTCAAACTTAATTGTTTTACTTCGGGACTGAGAAGCATGTTAAACATTTTCACAAAATCATTGAAATGTTATTTAATGCTTCCAACATAAACTTTATACTTATGTTGAAACTTATTGGTGGGACTTAGTAATCATTGAAAAGCCTTAGACTTGAAACATATACATGAGGCTTAATACTTATATTCGTGGAACTTTATTCTTTAGACATTGTTGGAGTGTTATGAAACTTGAATGCTTAAACTTGGGAGACTTTATACTTCAAACATGAGACTTGAATGCTTAAACTTGTGAGGCTTATACTTCAAACATGATACTTAAATGCTTAGACTTGTGAGACTTTATACTTCAAACATGAGACTTGAATGCTTATACTTGTGAAACTTGATACTATGAACTTGAGACTTGATGCAAACTTATGGGATACATGATGAAACATTGTGTGAACACTTAAAACTTTATGCTTGAAAAAATTGGATGCTTAATACACATGAAATACTTGAAAACACATGAATACTTGTTATACTTAGAATACTCTAGAAACCCGTGAATGCTTGATACACTTGAGATACTTGAATGCGTGATATACTAGGAATGCTTGAACACTTGAATACTTGAAACATTGGATGCTTAAACAAAAGACTGATTGACCGCTGCGTGTTGACCTGCGTGTCAACCCCTACTAGTCATCAGTGAAACAATGTGAATGCTTTAGACTTGTATGCATAAACTTTTGGACATTGTAAGACAGACTGTTGGCCGCCGCGTGTTGACCTGTGTGTCAACCCCTACTAGTCATCAATGTTCTTCTTTGTCAGAGTCATGTAAGACAGACTGATTGGCCGCCGCGTGTTGACCTGTGTGTCAGCCCCTACTAGTCATTCAGTGTTCTTCTTGATTCATCCATGGTGATGACAAGTGACTAGACTGATTGAGTTCTTCTAGTTGACTTTGTGTTAACTTGAAGGTTTCCCTATCAAAACATGTCACGAGTCATAAATAGGATCATTATGGATGGATGCTGAACTCCTTAGGGTATTCAGCTGTCCATAATGGTGCCTATTAAACTTGATACTTATTCGTTGTAGAATCAATAGTGTGGAACGCTTAATTACCATTAATAACAATATGTTAAGCGGCCCGGTATGTGGTGGGACGGTGGCTGGGGCTTGTCCCCTACATATGCCCTATATATAAGCATACTTGGTCGGATAGCATAGGTGGTTGTTAGTGAGGTTAAGGTTGTCATTTCGGGGGAAACAAAGTAAACATTGGTAGGGAAACACACGTTAAGAATCATATGTCATGAGATCAGAGTAGTGGGGATGAAATGCTTAATTATCATTAACAACAATATGTTAAGCAGTCCGGTATGTGGTGGGACGGTGGCTGGAGCTTGTCCCCTACATATGCCCTATATATAAGCATACTTCGTTGAATAGCATAGGTGGTTGTTAGTGAGGTTAAGGTTGTCATTCAGGGAATCAAGGTAAACAATTACAGGGTAATCTAATTCAAAGAATAAAACGTTGGGAATCAAACATTGTGGGAATCATACGGGTAGGATGAGACGCTTAATTATCATCAGGAACAATATATCATGTGGTTCAGTATGTGGTGGGACGGTGGCTGGGGCTTGTCCCCTACATATGCCCTATATATAAGCATACTGAATCAGATGGTATAGGTGGTTAATGGTGAGGTTAAGGTTGTCATTCAAGGATTTTACAAACGATTTTACATAAAAACTACATGAACTCACCAACCATTGTGTTGACACTGTTTTATTACATGCTTTCTCATGTGACGCACAGGATTAAGCTAAGATTCAGGATTGCATACTAGGATGACCAGACATAGATCCTAGTTAACTTTTGAAGAAGCACATCTTTTGAGATCAATATGAATTTCTTTTTAATATCTTGTACGAATACAAGATAGATATATTTGATTCTTTTGGATATGTTTACTTAGTTAAATTAACAAACCTTGATATTTGTAATTTAACTTTGTAATCCTAGTAAATGTTTTATTGTGCTTAATTGTACTTAACATTGATGCTATGTAAACAATCTGATCATCACGATTATCATTCAAGATATCGCGCTCCGAGAACCTTCCGCCCGATGGGGACTTCGATCCAACCCCGCCGGCTTGCGGTGTGACAGATTGGTATCAGAGCTCAAGGTTATAGGGAATAATGGGTCACATACTTAAACGGTTTGGCCTAGACTATAACTTAGGGACCCTCATGTAGAGAACATAAGACTTAAGTTGCATTGTGTTTTCTGCATTCGATCACTGCACTAAGCAAATCTTTTGGTTATAATCAGAATGCCGCCCCGAAAACAACCGACACCGGTACCTACACCACAGACTTCTGCACCTCACTCTTCAACACCATCACCACCAGATTCACCACCGCCGCCTTCTCCTCCTCCACATAGTCCTCCTCCGGACCCGACTGCAACTCTAGTTCTGGATCCTGCTACTGTTGCCTTGGCAACATTACTGAGTAGCCAGTTGACTAACGAAATGAAGGATATTATTCCGGAAATGATTAACAGGATTCGAGACCATGGTAACAACTCCGGGCGTACTACGGGGGAAACAAGTGGAAACACCAGCGCTAAATCAGACTGTTCGTACAAATCATTCGTAGGATGCTAACCGCCAAGCTTTAGCGGTGTTGAAGGAGCCGTTGGACTGATCCAATGGTTAGAAAAGATGGAGGCTACATTAGACCTAAGCAGTTGTCCGGAGAGACATAAGGTCCGCTATGCTGCTGGATCTTTCAGTAAGCGTGCCCTAACTTGGTGGAACTCACAGATAAACGCTCGAGGAAGGGATGAAGCATTAGCCATGCCTTGGGCAGAATTCAAAACCCTCCTCAGGAATGAATTCTGTCCTAAGCACGAACTACAGAACTTGGAAGTTGAACTGTCAAATCATGTGATGAAAGGAGCTGATCACATGGCATACACTACTCGCTATCATGAATTGGTAGCCTTGGTGCCTGAGATGGTGCCAACACTGGAAAAGCGAATTGATCGATATGTGGGAGGATTACCATCCTGCATTCAGGGCGTTGTACTTGCTGCAAACCCTGCAACTTTAGAATCTGCTATCTCCTTGTCAGCTAAACTTACTGATGTGATGGTGAAGTCCGGAGAATTGAAAGATGATTCGGACAAGACTAAGGAGAAACAACCAAAGAAGAAACAAAAGGCCATCCAACAATACGCGATGCCCACACCACTCAATCAAGTTGCTGCAGTATCTACCAATGCTGCACGCAAACCTTACACGGGTGTACATCCTCAATGTGCACAATGTCAGTTTCATCATGCTGCCACTATGCCGTGTAGGCAGTGTACCAATTGTGGCCGAAAAGGCCATCTGGCTCAACACTGTCGAACTTCACCGGCACCGGCTGTGAACAATGCGACTATTGCAAAACCACCACCACAAAACTTTGGCAACTACAACAACAACAATCGGGGATGCTACAACTGTGGAGAACTAGGTCATTTCTCCAGGAACTGCCCAAAGAGGGCACAACTGGGAGATCAAGTACCAAGGGGAAAAGCTTTCAAGATAGGAGCTCCTGTTGCACACCAAGACCCGGAGACGGGTACTGGTATGTAGTACTTCCTCACTCATCAGACTTCATTTTATTTTGATACCAGTATGAATAATAAATTTATCTTATTCCTATTAAGTATAACCACACATTTATTCCATGAGCACTTACGAACTCTTTCATTGTGTAGAAACAATGGAAGGATCCTTAGTTAATACATAGAACATACACAGGAGACCACCACTAACACTAAGGTTGTGTAACAATTGATGCTCATTGCATCATTTAGTTTTGAAAAATAAAGTGTTAGAATCATACAGAGACTTAGTAAGCCGTAACAGTAAGACAACTATGAACAATAAGGTTAGCAAAACTTGGAGGTCATACATAAGGATCCCAAACGCGACCCAAAGTTTGCTTGGGAGCATAGGAACATCATTTCAAACAAAGGTTTCCCATTTGTTACAAAGAAAGTAGTACCCGATAGTAACTTTTAAATTTCGGGACGAAATTTCTTTAACAAGGGGAGACTGTAACATCTGTGCCGGAATCGTTACCGGAACAGTAATCTGTACAGTAACTTGTACAGTAGCTCAGGTGCAAATTAGGAGAAATACTTAGAAGCTATTAACATTCGATGCTAAACATAAACTATTACACTATGTTTCTGAAATTCTGATTTAAACCTTATGGTTTAAACAGTCAGAAACACATCAGACAATCATGAACAGATGCAAACATGCTTGATTTTTTTGTATTATTAGGTTTAAACGTATGTGAGGATAAACAGAACAAAACAATAACCGTTGTTGTTACGGAAAGCTAGACTGACGAACTATTCGTATAGGTGACGATCTGTACGGATAGATCTGATTGTTTAACGATCTGAAACGATGATTTAAAAGTAGAAAACAAAATCAGAAAGTGAAACGTACGATCATGTTCGTACAGTTAGCGCTCTGTACGAAGACGCGCGTAAGTGACGTTTTCTGACGAAACGAAAACGAAGACGAATCGAACGAAAATAAACTTAAGGAAATATTATATTTCCTGTTTTTCAATTTTGAAACTCATCAGAAATAAATTAAAGCGAAACTATTTTAATTTAAGGCGCGTAAAGTAAAATACGCGAACAAATACTGAATCGCGTGAAAATAATAAATTACGATAAATAATTCAATAAATTGGTATTTAAAACATTTATGAGAAATAACCAACTTCCAAACGTTTAAAATAAAGTCATTTTAATTAAATTACAAAAATATGTGCGTTACGATCCGGAAACGCGACGAAGACGAGAACAGAGCAACCGAAACGAACCCGAATACCCTCGGGGTATTTGAACACCAAAGGAACTCGTCTCTTTCATTTTCAAGATATCTCTGTCTCTCTAAACTCTCTCATCCGCCACTTTCTCTCTCAAGGATAATCATCCTTCAAACGATCATAACTCACTCATTTCTAAACGGATTTGGGCGTTCTTGGTGTCCACGCGAAGCTCTCGACGTGCTCTACAAGGAAGTAAAACTGATCTGGGATTTTACTCAGCTGATTTCGAGATATTGATGATTGAAGGTTCGGGAATTTGAGGTTTTATTCATGTATTGTTAACCACCTTTTTATTCGGTTAAATATATATAGATACACTAATGAACCGGCCCTTTGCGTATACTTAGATCGTTTAACCTCCTTTTATGACCTACTCTAGAATGGGCGACGTGTGAGGAGGCTGTTGAGGACGAACCATACAGGTTCGTGGGGTTGTTTATGGCCGAACCTGTTGAGGCTTCGACCACACTCACCGAACCCTGACTAGATGGCCGAACCATTTTGCAGGCTGCGAACCAGCAAGACCGACGAACCCACACCCACGAACCTGAGACAGCCACGAACCCCAGGATGGCCACGAGCCTTTTTCTGTGCACCCGAACCTTAGCCGAACTCACCTGACACTGGCCGAACCATACACCTGCCGAACCCCACATGTTCGGCGAACCTTCTTGCGAACCTAGGCCAGAAACGATAGCCGAACCCTCGGACCACACCATGGTGGTCGAACCTTAACCCAACGAACCCTTAGGTTCGCTGGAATGGAAGCCGAATTCATCAGCTGTCTCGGTTAATCGCAGGACCATGCGACCAATCTTTTAGTCGGCCAAAGAATTGTCAGGCCTAAGACATTTGGCCCAAGAACCTTTCACAATCGGCCCATATTCTTTCACTTGACCCAATCATCGCAGTTGGATAAACAAAGTTAACCGGCCCAATATCTTGGGTTAGCCTACGAGTTCGGCTAGGCCCAGTAAAACCCTTACGAACCTATCACTTTGACCGAACCTTAGGAGAGTTAAGTGAACCTTCTGGCCGAACCATGCAAAGCTACGAACCCTCCATGGCAGACGAACCCTAGGATCACTTCTAATATAGCCGAACCCTTACTTAGTATAACTCAGCCGGACCTATGGATTAAGACCATAGGTTCGCTGCCCTAGACCCCATATCCAGCCTAAAAGTTGTTTAATCGGAATAGTATGGATCCAATACGTTGCATGCATGGGAATATGTACATCAATTGTGTATACATAAGTATATATATATATCTGAACAATGATGAAGCATTAATCATGCATGCATAAGTATAGCTAAATGTTCCACATACAATACTTTTGTTAAATAAATAGAATTCATGCAAACGTGTGTTAACCCAAACTAGGTTATGGTAGTTGAACCTAAAGGAATTCTGAAGTTGGACATTGGATGATCAATCCTAACGAAGTGAATAGCAAAACACATTATTCAAAGATGTTAGGTTAATGGGTTATGTCAATTAGCGCAAAGAACTTGAATTGGGGATCCATGGGAGTTCGAAGACCATCAATTGGGCCTAAGTGAGCCCAATGGGACTTAAATAAGTCCACCACATATTAAGCATTGATATGAACTCAAGTAATGATATTTTGATAAAATAAAAGCATTATGAATTTATTTAAAAGTTGGTTTAATAATTTCTAAAGTGTTGTCTAATTTGAAATGTGAATTATAAATGGCATAGTTTTCCTTTAGTTAAATTTTGTTATAAAGGATTAACTGTAATGTTTTGGTTTAAATATTTATTGGATTGATTGAATTGGGACTTTGTTATAAATAGACAATATAATTGTCTGGATTTGCTCTAAAAACAAAGGAAACTCTGCCGAAATTTCTAAAAAAAAAAAATGTAAAGGTAAGTTATTACAACTAAGTAACTAAACAATGGGATTGGGGATCAAAAAGGGTAACTAGGATAGATTAGATCTTAGTTACACTTAGTACTAAGACACTTAGTTGCACACACACAAAGACCAAGGCTTAGGCACGACGACTACTATCCGTACTTATTATATTCAAATTCTTATAAAATAACTCAGGAACTGAAGAAATCTAAGCTACAAACAAGAGCGCGCATTTGTATTATAACATTTACATAGCAGCACAAGTGAGTTCATTGCCCCTTTTCTAACACTTTTGTTCTAAAACGCGGGTCTGAGAAGCATGCGTAAACTGTTATATAAATGGTTTACTTAAATGCTTTTAAATTTATATGTTTTACATATATAAATGTTATTCTAGACCATGTCTAGGAAGATTTTATGCAGGTTTACTAACAGATTTACTTATAAATTAAGTGAATAATCAGATTAACCTAAACATTTCAACAAATCAAAACATTTCATATGAATCAAACTAGACATTTTGACAAAACAAGTGTGTGAGTTCAAGGAATCAAACGAAACATTTTGACGGATCAAATGGGTGTTTTCAAGGAATCAAACTAATCATTTTGACAAATCAAATGGGTGAATTCAATGAATCAAATGAAACATTTTGGTGAAACAAGTGTAGGACTTCAACAAATCAAACAAAACAATCTTTGCAAAGACAATATTCAATGTTCTACAAATCAAGCGTTTGTTGAACTATGAATCAAGTGTACATTTTGATCAATGAATCTAGTATTCTATGACGAACAAATTAAGTACATCTTGTAACAGAATCAGACGAATCAATAGATCATTTTCAAGGGAAAACCTGAGAAATATCAGAGATAACATATGCCAAAACAGACGAAACAAAAACCCTACATTTCAAGAAGTCCTAGCTAGACCGTTTGATTTTAGGTCGTATGTTTGAGGATATTTACAGTTTCCCTAACTACTAAGTACCTAGATTGACAGACTAGTCTACTCGAGTATGACCAAAGGCCCCAATCATAAGGACTTAGATTTTATTAAATGTTTACTTACTTGTTTAATTAAGCATTTATAACTGTTTATACAATTGTGTGGTTGATCATATTGTGTGATGAACTTATGAAATCAACAGGGATTTCAAATGATTGTAATGACAGGGACAATGAACAGAGAAACATATGGGATTGTGTTAAGGGTGAAAATGCTTAATTGTCATTAACAGCAGTGTCATATGCATATTAGTATGTGGTGGGATGTTGGCTAGGGCTTGTCCCTTACATATGCCCTATATATAAGCATACCGATGTGGATATTACATGTGGTGTTAATGAGGTTAGGGTCTTTACCAAAGGGGGTTTTCAAAACATTTTCAATTACTTAAACTATATGAACTCACCAACCATGTGTTGACTTTTGTTTTTGCATGACTTCTCAGGTGATGAACAGGTTAATTAAGAAATCATTTCTTTTGGACTAGGACTTCATATAGAAGACTAGCATTTTGGACCTGCATACTTTTGAAGACATCATTATACAAATTATTTTGTATATCTTGTGTAAATACAAGATAGTCATTTATTGATGTTTACCATAGATTTACATTGTTAAATTATAAACGATACTACTGTAATTTAACTTTGTAATTCTATTATATTTAGCATTTCTCATTGACATCATGTGCAATGTAAACAATCTGATCACTTCGATTATCACTCACGATATCGCGCCCCGGGAACCTTCCGCCCGACGGGGATTCCGATCCTACCCCGTCGGCTCGGGGTGTGACAGATTGGTATCAGAGCCATGGTTATAGAGAAATATAGGTCGCTTATTTAAATGGTTTGGCCTAGAGTATAACCTAAGGACCCTGCATATAGAGAAAACAGGACTTAGGAATTAATTGCATACTGTCTTCTGTATTCGATCATTGCACTAACCGATAACTCTATTGGTTATGATCAGAATGCCGCCGCGAAGACAACCACCCTTGCTACCTCTACCACCACAAGACTTGGCTCCACACTCCTCGACACCGTCACCAAATGATTCACCATCACCACCTCCTCCTCCCCCTCCTCCATTGATTACTCAAGCATCTGGTTCGGGCACAGCACCGACCATGGATCCTGCTACTATCGCTCTGGTGACGTTACTGAGTAGCCAGATGACAAATCAGATGAAAGAAGCAATACCGGAGATGTTCCTTCGTCTTCGTAATGAGATCCTCAACACTGGCAACACATCAGGAGAAGCCAGTGGAAATACTGGAGATTCATCTCATTACTCCTACAAGTCCTTTGTAGGTTGTAAACCACCCAGTTTTAGTGGGTCTGAAGGCGCCGTTGGATTAATCCAATGGATTGAGAAAATTGAGGCAACATTGGATCTGTCCAGCTGCCCCGAACACCACAAGGTCCATTACTCAGCGGGAACATTCAACAAACGGGCTCTGACCTGGTGGAATGGTCAGATCAACGCCCGAGGAAGAGAGGAAGCCATGGCAATGTCATGGTAAGACTTCAAGGCACTGCTGCGAACAGAATTTTGTCCCAAGAATGAGCTGCAGAAGTTGGAGGTCGAACTATCCAACCATGTGATGAAGGGGGCTGATCACATGGGGTACACTACTCGTTACCACGAGTTAGTTGCTTTGGTACCTGATATGGTACCAACTCTGGAGAAAAGGATAGACCGTTATGTAGGTGGACTTCCCACCTGCATTCAGGGCATGGTTGTTTCAGCCAACCCTACTACGGTTGAATCTGCATTGAGATTATCTGGGAAACTCACTGACCTCATGGTAGCCTCTGGAGTTCTAAAGAAGGAGGCTGAACCCTGCAAGAACAAGGCTGAGTCTTCAAAGAAACCCTCCCATCATCAGAAGAAGAAACAGAAGACCATCAAGAACTACACGGTGGCCACACCTCTTCAACAAATAACAGCAACACCACAAAACCCCAACCGCAAACCCTACACTGGCACATATCCTCTGTGTGCCAAGTGTCAGTATCACCACACTGCTGACACTCCCTGCAAACATTGCACGGGATGTGGACGGAAGGGCCATTGGGTCCAGTACTGCAGGATGACTCCTAATCAAGCAGTCAACAATGCTGCTCTAGCTCTCACTCCGCCAGCTAATCGGAACAATGGTGGATGCTATAACTGTGGCGAACAAGGACACTTTGCGAAGAACTGCCCAAAGAAGACTCAACCAGCAGTTCAAGCACCCCGTGGACGAGCCTTTGCTATCGGAGCACCAGCTGCACGCCAGGACCCGAATGTGGTCACTGGTACGTTTCTCTTACATGACTTTTATGCATCTGTTCTATTTGATACTGGGGCGGATCAGAGTTTTATCTCTACCGACTTTGCATGCCAACTAGATTCCATAGAGGAACAGTTAGACTCCCCTTACATTATAGAAGTAGCTAACGGGAAACAGATTACAGTTAGCACAGTTTATAGAAATTGCCCATTGACACTTAATGGTTATACATTTGCCATCGATTTGATACCGATGGAGTTGGGTAGTTTCGACATCATTGTTGGAATGGATTGGCTTTCCTCTAACCGGGTGGAAGTCATCTGTTCCGAGAAGCTGCTTCGAGTTCCATTGCCGAACGATCGTGTATTGGAAGTTAAAGGGGATCAAGCAAAACGAAGTGTCAAAATCATCTCTTGCATAAAGGCACGTAAGTATCTACAGAAGCAGTGCGTGGCGTTCTTGGCTCATGTGGTGGAAAAGGAGAAAGAGAAGAAAAAGATTCAAGATGTACCGGTAGTGAAAGAATGTCCTGAAGTGTTTCCTGAAGACTTACCAGGTTTGCCACCTGTGCGACCGGTAGAGTTTCATATTGACTTAATTCCTGGAGCAACCCCGGTTGCTAAATCTCCCTACAGGTTAGCACCTTCAGAGATGCAGGAATTGTCTAATCAGTTACAGGAGCTACTTGACAAGGGTTTCATCAGACCGAGCTACTCACCTTGGGGAGCTCCGGTCTTGTTCGTGAAAAAGAAAGACGAATCGTTCAGAATGTGCATAGATTACAGAGAGCTGAACAAACTAACCATCAAGAATCAGTATCCATTGCCGAGGATTGATGATTTATTTGACCAACTGCAAGGAGCTCAATACTTCTCAAAGATTGACTTGCGGTCTGGATATCATCATTTGAGAGTTCAAGATGTGGATATACCGAAAACGGCCTTCCGAACAAGATACGGGCATTACGAATTCAGGGTGATGCCTTTCGGATTGACAAATGCACCAGCGGTTTTCATGGACCTTATGAACCGAGTGTGCAAGCTGTACTTGGATCAGTTTGTCATTGTCTTTATTGATGACATACTGATTTATTCCAAGACCAAAACAGAACATGAGCAACACCTTAGAAAGATCTTGGAGCTGTTGAGGAAAGAGCAACTCTATGCTAAATTCTCTAAGTGTGAATTCTGGCTAAGAGAAGTTCAATTTCTGGGTCATGTAGTCAACAGCGAGGGAATTCATGTAGATCCTGCCAAGATCGAGGCGATAAAGAATTGGGACACTCCGAAGACACCGACGGAGATACGGTCTTTTCTTGGATTGGCAGGTTATTATAGAAGGTTCATCTCGAATTTTTCTAAGATAGCTCTACCACTCACTAAGTTAACCCAGAAAAGTGAACCGTTTGTCTGGGAGCAGAAATAGGAAGATGCATTTCAGACTTTGAAACAGAAATTATGTAATGCTCCAATCCTATCTCTTCCAGAAGGATGCGATGACTTTGTTGTATACTGTGATGCATCCCATCAGGGACTTGGTTGCGTACTGATGCAACGTGACAAAGTTATCGCTTATGCTTCAAGACAGTTAAAGGTTCATGAGAAGAACTACACTACTCATGATCTTGAACTGGGATCTGTAATCTTCGCACTAAAGATTTGGAGACATTAATTATATGGCACTAAGTGTACCATATTCACTGATCACAAGAGTCTGCAGCACATCTTTGATCAGAAAGAGCTCAACATGCAAACAACGCCGTTGGATTGAACTTCTGAATGATTATGATTGTGTTATCAAATACCATCCGGGAAAGGCGAACGTTATAGCTGATGCCTTGAGCCGGAAGGAACGAGTCAAACCCCTACGTGTTAGAGCAATGGGGATAACTGTGCAGACCAGTTTAAGTGACAAGATTATCCAAGCACAACAAGAAGCAATTGACCGAGGTAATTTGAAGAGGGAACTTGATTGTGGAGCAGAGAAACAGTTTGACGCGAAGCCTGATGGAATGATCTACTACCGAGAACGTATATGGATCCCGGCGGTAGATGAATTGAGAAGACTTATCTTCGATGAAGCACACAAGACTAAATATTCTGTTCACCCAGGCGCTGATAAAATGTACCAAGACTTGCGTGGATTTTATTGGTGGCCGGGGATGAAGAAAGATATAGCTTGTAGGATCAGATGTTCTCAATTGATTCAATAATAAAGTATAGCAGCGGAATTCAAAGTTGAATTAGCACAATCATAGCAAGAACAAAATCCAATCAAACAGTAAAGCACAAGTTTGTTATAGAGAGAGAATTCTGTAAAAAGAATAATTCAATTAATCGCAATAACTTCTTCTCTTTACAAAATTGTCAACTGCCCTTATATAAAGACAGTGACGTCTGATGATGTCACATGATGTTGACACCTAACAGACAAAACAAAACAACTTAAATAACTAAACTACTGAGAATGTCTACAACATCTGAAGACATTCTCTTACAACTACTGAAGTATTAAAACTACTGAAGTAATAAACTAAAACATCTGATGAGTAAACTACTCATCAGACTTTTACAAGAACTGAAAGAAAACTACTGAAGACTAAACTACACACTACAACATCTGATGACTTACACTTCAGCTGTTGTATATCACTTCAGATCTTGTAACTTCTGTACATTGTATGTCAGCCGTTGTGTTCTTCTTCAGTTGTTATAAGTGCTGTGAGACTTAGAGATTTTTCTGATCAGGCTCATTGGTTCTTTTAGTCCAACAAACTCCCCCTGAACCAATGCAGCCAAAAACCTCTAATTTATTGATGGTCTCACTTATTTACTCCCAGGCTGAAAGATAAATCTTTTTCTTTGAGATCAGTATCAAAATGACCAGTTAAAGTGTATGCCTGATAATCAACAGCTTCCAAAAAAAAAAATCTAACAAGCAAAATATGAGAGGGAACTCCATTGGGGAAATGGACTATGAGCATTAACCCCTCTCATTAAAGCTATTGATTATATACTAACCTGAAGGACTCCCTGACATATGCCTCAAGCAGTATTACCTTCTCTTCTGGAGTCAGCCTCTCAGGTTCACCTTCAAAGAAAGACTCAGGTCCATAGTACTCAGACAAGTACCTGGCCGTTGTCCCATCATTCAGCTCAACTCTAGTAATCTCTCTGTATACAAACTCATCAGGATGCTTCCCTTCCAAAAACAGAGAAAGCTCATTTTGTTGAACATTTTCAAGTTTCCTATATACCAAGCCTTTCTTGATCATTTTGTTTTCTATAAACTTTGGAGCTTTTGAGCCAGAGTTATACACACTCTTGAAGTCATTGATTATCTCCCAAGGATCAAGTACTGACCCTAGCATAATGTCAGCACTTAAGATCCTTCTGATTCTTCTGGCATAAGATGCTGGAGCCTCTCTCTTGTGGATCCTATGAATGATTCTTGGATCAGGCCACATTCTAATCTGTTCCTTCCTATACTGGTAGGTGAACCTCAGAGCATACAACCTTTGAGCTTCTTTCTTCATTGCAATAATGGTTGATGTCTGAGGATAATCCTTGTCAACCATCTTTAGGATTTGCTCATCATGCTGTTTCTGGTTCTCTTCTTCTTCAAGCTTCACTTTTACTGCCAACATTTGAGATTCTGGTGTGAGCTTTGGATGTTGTCCCAACACCATTGGCTTCTCAGGCACATATTTGGCAGGTAAAGATACTTTCTTCCTTTGAATGGCCAGACTTAACCCAGTTGTTGCTGAATCAGGCTTTTGAACATTTGTTTTAATGACTGTAGAAATAGGCAGCCTGTCTTCCTCATCAGAATCTTCATCTTCTTGAATTCTCAGTTGTCTTCTTTTCTTTAGAGGAGCCCTTACTTCCACACTTTCAGATGATTTCTCAACCTCAACCCTCTGAGTTTGAACTTCTTGTTCTTGCATCTCCTCTTGTTCAGTTTCTTGTACATCAGAGGTTGTAACTTGTTCAGTACTTACTTTCTTAAAACTTACTTCAACTTCTTTATCAGCCTTTTCCAAACCTTCTACATTTTCTTGCTCAACTTCCTCCTCAGCTCTGTTGACAACCTCAGCAGTTTTATTCTTCTTTTGTCTCTTGTATGTCACTTGAATGGCAGGAGACCTTTCAGAAGCAATATCTTCATTGTCAGACCTTTGCCTTTTGGAAGCTGAAGTTGTGACTGACTCTGTTCCTAACTCCCCCTTTTTGGCTGCAGGGGAAGAAGGAGTACGAAGAGTTGTAAGTCTGGCAGTCACAGCATCATCTACCATCTGCTGAATTTGAGATTTGGAGGGTAGCCTCTCATCAAGGGCTTGGACAATGATGGTTTTCAGTAAAGGAGTGAAGAGAGGGATGACATTTAGAAGGGCAGCAGCTAATGCCTCTGGGGGGCTAGAACCCAAAGGATTAGTGCCTGAAGCAAAGGCTGGTGGCATTTGAAATTGTGAAGTAGTGGTGGAAGTGTTTGGGTGACCTTCAGGATGAGAAGGTGCCATCTGTGGGGTAATTGGGGAAGATGGTCTTTTGTCCTAGGACATTTTGGTGAGTAGCTCATTGAGTCTACATACCTCAGCCTCAAGGATTTGATTCTGTTTCAGAACCTTAGCAAGTGTTCTTTGGTCATCAGTAGCCTTAGCTAAATCATCTGACCTCCTGAGATTATCAGGATCTACCTGAGTTGAGTGTGGCTCAACATGATCAGGTGCCCCTTTTTCTTGGTTCTGGGGACTTCCAACCTCAGGGGTAACCCCTTCATCAGTTGTTGCCTCTGACAAGGTCTTAGCAATGGTACCACTATCAATCACTCCAAATGATGGAGGTGATGAAGTAGCAGCCTTGTCAGATATCAGAATCTCTCTTTCCACACTAGGAGATCTGATGTGGTAGTCATAATCCTGTGGGCTATCAGAGACACTTTTATCCTCCCCCTCAATGTTGGAGCTTATCCCAGTAGTGATAGGTGTCTGGGAGGGGATAGGAGTATTCAACTGATCCAGGATGTTTTCAATAACAAAAGTGGGACTATCTGGGGTGGTTTCCATAGGAATTGGCTTTGAAAGAGAGTGCACCCGGGGAGATTGGTGCTGTTCAATAGAAACCTTTTCAACTGAAAGAGGTTCTAGAAATGTGTCAGCCCCGTCAAAGGTTGCACCAGGTTCCTGTTGAGAGGAAGTCTGGGCGGTTTGAGCCGGTGGAGTCTGATGGACCACTGGTTGACTACTCCCAGTGGCCATGTCATGCCTTGGTGAGGCATGGGCAGACTCAGGGGACTCATTTCCCTGAGCAGCCTTTTTGGTTTGTTTGGATTTTGGTTTAGTGGGGACTTTGGATTTGGATTTTGTGGTGGAGGCTGTGGGTTCCCTCTGCTTGGGTTTTAGCTTTCGGGCAGCCTCTTTGAGAGTAGGGTTAGAGTTGTGTCGGGAATATACTTCCAACAAAACTGCTGGAGCAGAGATCCCCTGACCAACAAGGCCATTTTGCTGAAGCTGTTTCTCTATGATGGCCATGATAAAACGTGGATAGAGTAGCCATCTAGAAGAAACAGGCTTAGCAGCATGTTCAGTTAATTCAGAAAACAGGATTTGAGAAAAATTTAGTTTTTGAGATTCAAGGATTGAATACAATACCTGTTGCCATCTGGAAGACATTTGGTCCCATGAAGAAGACTTTGGAGCCAAGCATATGTTGATCATATGAAATATCAGGCGCTCTGGGTCATTGAGGTTCTTCTTGTACAGAGTGGAATCACTTAGGTCACCTTGGTATTCATGACTTGTGAAACAGAGGTCAAGTTGGTTCTTTGGGAATTGGGTGACCAGATTAGCATCATCGAGCTGAAGAACGTCCCTCAGTTCAGCTGGGCTTATGTGCACGTTATGACCATTGACAGTGGATCGAAGAGAGATTACTCCTGTGCCAACATTGATCAGTTCCACATTCATCCAGAATTGATGAATAGAGTCGACATATAGTGTTGGATTGATGAGAAAACCAGTTTTGAATTGAGAAGCATTCATCAAATCCACAGCTTCATCAAACTTTGACCAGAAGGAGGATTTGGTCAGATAAGCAATGGAGTTATGACGCGGTTTCAAGGTTACGGACGCCATGGATGCAAAGACTGGAGAGGGAAAATAGGTTTTTGAAAAAGATGGAAAGTTCTGAGAAAGTGATAATGAAACAACTGAAGAAGGTTGAGTTAAATAGAGAAAACAACAGAAGTTAAAACAACTGAAGAGTAAAATTACTCATCAGGTGTTGTCGACAGCTTTGTTCAGCAGTTGTTTTCATCAGTTGTTCATCAGACTTTGTGGAAATTTTGTTCATCAGAACTTGTGAACAATGTGTTCATCAGAACTTGTAAACAATTTGTTCATCAGAACTTTGTGGAAATTTTGTTCATCAGAACTTGTGAACAATGTGTTCATCAGAACTTGTAAACAATTTGTTCATCAGAACTTGTAAACAATTTGTTCATCAGAACTTGTAAACAATGTTTGACCTTCAGTACTTAGTGAATCAATACTCATCAGTACTTGTAACTTAGAGTATTAGAAAAGGTCATATTTTTCCTTGAATCAGTACTTTTGATATGTATCAGTATTTACTGAAAATATCAAAAAGTTTCAAGGTAAAAAAAAATTTTATTTGAAAAGAAAAATTGAAAATATTTTTGGGTTTTTGAAAAGAAATTAAAATTTATTTGATGAAAAACCAACCTATTCAAGTTGCAGCATACCAAGCCTTAGAACTAAATTTTGAAAAGTTGAGGTGTCTAAAGGCTTAGTAAAGATGTCTGCAAGCTCATCAGCACTAGGAACAAACTTTGGATCAATCAGACCCTTTTCATAACAATCTCTTATAAAATGATGTCTGATCTCAATGTGTTTAGTCCTAGAGTGCTGAACTGGATTCTTGACAATACAAAGAGCTGAAGCACTATCCATTAACAATGGTGTCTTCAGTTCTTTGATGCCATAATCCAAGAGTTGAGACTGAAGCCAGAGAATTTGTGAAGTACAACTTGCAGCAGCAATGTACTCGGCTTCAGCAGTGGAAGTGGCTACAGATGTTTGTTTCTTACTTTGCCAAGAAACCAGACAATTTCCGAGAAATTGACACCCACCAGAAGTAGATTTTCTTGAGAGTTTGCATCCTGCATAGTCACTATCAGAAAAAGCAACTAGCTTGCAGGAATGTCCAGTGGAATACCATATTCCCAGAGATAGAGTGCCCTGCAAGTATCTGAAAATTCTCTTCACAGCAATTAAATGAGATTCTTTAGGTGCAGCCTGAAATCTAGCACAGACACAAGTGGCAAACATAATGTCTGGCCTTGATGCAGTTAGATACATCAAAGAGCCAATCATACATCTATAAAGAGTTTCATCCACTGAAGTACCTTTCAGATCAGCATCAAGTTGTGTGGTGCTACTCATGGGGTTAGAACATGGTTTACAGTTTTGCAAATCAAATTTCTTTAACAGCTCTTTTGTGTATTTTGATTGGTGAATGAAAATTCCATCAGGTTTTTGTTTAATTTGAAGACCCAAGAAAAACTGTAGTTCCCCCATGGCACTCATTTCAAAATTTTTGGTCATAAGCTCAGTGAAAGCATCACACAACTTTAGATCAGAAGAAGCAAATATGATGTCATCAACATAAATTTGAACAAGTAGCTTATGCTGTCCTACATTCTTTATGAATAAAGTTTTATCAATGGAGCCTCTAGTGAAATTATTTGTGAGAAGAAAAGTGGATAAAGTGTCATACCGGGCTCTAGGTGCTTGTTTCAGCCCATAAAGAGCTTTATCAAGCTTGTACACCCAATCAGGATGTTTATTGTCCTCAAAGCCTGGAGGTTGACACACATACACTTCCTCTTTTATTTTACCATATAAGAAAGCACTTTTGACATCCATTTGAAAAACTTTTAATTTGTGTAAGGCAGCATATGCTAAAAACAATCTAATTGCTTCTAGTCTGGCTACAGGGGCAAAGGTCTCATCATAATCAATACCTTCTTCCTGAGAGAACCCTTGTACAACTAGTCTAGCTTTGTTTTTAATGATTTGACCATTTTCATCTGTTTTATTCCTAAACACCCATTTTGTGCCTATTGCACACTTACCTGGAGGTAAAGAAACCAGCTCCCAAACTTGTTGCTTCTTGAACTGCAACAACTCCAACTGCATTGCTTCCACCCAGCCATTGTCTTTGAGTGCTATGTGATAGTTCTTTGGCTCTTGTTGACTGACAAATAAGGCATAGAGGCAAAAGTTTGATAATTGACTTCTTGTTGAAACACCAGCAGAAATATCACCAAGAATTTGAGATAATGGATGATCCTTCAGTTCTTGATATGGAATGAGAGCAGTGCAAGTGTTTGCTGGAGGTTCAGCTGCTGCAGAAGTGGATGAAGAACCAGGGAACAATTCAGCTGGAATTTCAAATGATGTGGAAGAATCCAGAATTTCATCAGCATTTGTATTTGGAGGAGCAACTGGAGCAGGAGGAGCAACTGATTTTGCAGATGTAGGCAGATTATCACTGAATCTGAACAAATGAGTACTTTCATCTTCATCATCTGGAATTCCTTGTGTGGTTTCTATAGAAGCTTTTGGTGGATTTGCTGGAAGTACCTCATGTTCTTCACCATTAGGTTCAACTGGAAATTTATGTTGCAAGATGTTAAGATCAAACATCTCAGCAGGATTTTGAGGGATGGAATCTTTGGGACATTCATTGAATTTAACATGAAGAGTTTCTTCAACAATCTTTGTTCGACAATTGAACACTCTATAAGCCTTGCAAGTTGAAGAATATCCAACAAAGTATCCTGCATCAACTTTGGAATCAAATTTGGTAAGTTGATCTTTGGTGTTGAGAATATAGCAAGGACATCCAAAAGCTCTGAAGAAGGAAATCAAAGGAGTTAAAGAGTGAAGTATTTCATATGGAGTCTTCAACCATCTTTGATTCACCAAAACTCTGTTTTGCACATAGCAAGCGGTATTAACAGCTTCTGCCCAGAAGGTTAGTGGTAAACCAGAATCTGCAAGCATTGTTCTGGCAGCTTCAACCAAAGTCCTATTTTTCCTTTCTACAACTCCATTTTGTTCAGGAGTTCTGGGAATACTGTACTGTCTCTGAATTCCCTTTGACAGATAAAATTCATCCAGAAGGTGATTTCTGAATTCAGTGCCATTATCACTCCTAACACACTTGATAGGAATAGAATATTGCTTTTCAGCAAACAACACAAAATTCATAATAGCCTTGGCAACCTCACCTTTTGAGTGTAAGAAGAAAGTCCAGACAAACTTTGAATAGTCATCAACAATAACTAGACAATACTTCTTCTTTGCCATAGACATTATCTGCACAGGACCAAACAAATCCATGTGCAGTAGTTGCAGGCAACCAGTGGATTTGGAATCTCCAATTGGAGGAAAAGAGACTTTGTGTTGCTTTCCTTTCAAGCAGGCGGTACAATTCTCATCACAACTAAAGTCCTTTAAAGGAAGACCTCTAACCAAACCATGTTTCACCAATTGATTCATGTTTTTGATGTTCACATGACCTAATCTTCGATGCCACAGATTTGATTCCTTGAAAGAGGCCTTAGAGAATAAACAAGGATGACCCTTGACAGAGATATTCTTAGATAAATCAAAGGCATATACCTTTCCCACTCTGTTAGCCTTAAGAAGTGTATACTCATCTAAAACTTTGCTAATCAAAGGCATCACATCAGAAGATAAAATCCTACAATCTTGCTTAGTGAAAAGAGAAACATGACCCTTATCACACATTTGACTAACACTCAGAAGATTGTACTTAAGATTTTCAACATGATTCACATCATCAAACCTAATTTCACCATTTGTTACCATACCTTTCCCAATAATGTAACCCTTAGCATCATTTCCAAAGGATACAAATCCCTTCCTTCCAGTAAAATAATTTTGAAGGAGAGATCTGCTCCCAGTCATATGCATGGATCCTCCACTGTCAACATACCAGATGCTATTTTGGCATGCTGAAGGACCCTGCATACAACAACACACTCAGTTAGACTTTGGGACCCAAACCATTTTGGTTTTGGGTCTGTCAACACATGAAGAAATAAAATGAGCAGTTTCAGTTGAAGCAACACTTGAATCATTCTTATCAGAAGATTTAACCTTGACTTTGATTTTTGGTTTCTTCTTCTGAAATGAGACAACAGATGCCTCTGCTAGATTAACTCTTCCTAGCAATTGTTGCATCATTAACATCAGTTGATTATGATTTTGTGTCAAGATTTTGATTTCATTAGACACATTCTGACCTGACTTTGGATTTTTGGGTTTTAACACCTTAGTTTCTTTAACTGATGAAGAATTTTTCAAGTGTTGTTTCTTTGAATCTGGAACAACCCCTTTACCTTTCTTGGAGGTACTTGATTCATTTCCTTGTGAGGTTTTTCCAGATTTTGAAACTACTGATGATTCTGGTACAAACTTGGAACTATATTCAGTTTTCATTTTGAGTATGTTTTTGTTCTTATGCTTTATTTTGTTGAATTTAGAACCTTTTCTGTACCAGCATTCATCAGTGGAATGATTAAACAGCCTACAAATTTCACAAGGCATCCTCTTTTGCTTTCCCTTGTGATTATCTACAAGTACTGATGACTTAGATACTGAGTTTTTGTTCTTCAGTACATTTGGAACATCAGTATTTGTAGACAAATTGACAACAGCTGATGTGCTGACAACCTCTGAAGAGGTATTCTGCAGCACTTGTCTATCAACCCTTTTCCACTTATCAGTAGTTGTGCCATCAGCTTTTTCTACAACTACTGATGAGTGATTCTGACTTATCAGAAGCCGTGCATCTTTCTCTCCAGTGCCATGCCCATCTGACTTAACCAGTTTTAAATTTAATTCATTTGAAACCTTTTCATCAGGGTTAATCTCAATTAAAACACTATCCTGACATGTTTCATCCTGGATAACATTTGTACATCCAAGAGAATAAGAATAAGTTTCAATGTCAATAGTTTCAGACTCAGATTTGCAGGCACTTGAATCACTTTCAAATGATTCTTCAGCATCAGACTTTTCTGAAGATTTGGTGGATTGGTATACACTGTCTCCTTCAGACTCACAGTTAAGATTTTTTGGTGTATAATCAGTTGGAGGAGCAGTGTGATTGTATCCAATACCAAACTTCACATTTGATGCTGTTTGCTTATTTAACAGCAACTCAAACCCCTTGCAAGATTCAACCCATCTTGCACATTCTACTTGGGTTGCTGCAAGTGTTTGTTTCAGATCATTATGCTTCACAAGCATGACTTCCACTCTAGCTTTTTCATCAGATAACAAACATTTGAGTTTATAAATTTCAGACTCTTTTTCATTTAAAGCTTTTTCAAACTCAGTTTTGTTTTTAGTCACAGCCTTCTCTAATTCAAATTTCTCATTTATCAATTCTACATTTATTTCCCTAATGGAAGCAAATGCTGAAATACATGACTCTGAGCATAACTTAGCTTTTGATTCAGAAGATACCTGTGATGTTGAAGAAGATTGACAAGAGTTGTCAGTTGAATCAATAGCCATCAATGCAAGATTTCCAAAAGGATTGTCTCCACCATGTGGACCATTTTCAGAATAAGGCTGCATGTTGAAGTCAGATAAATCATCAGGTAGACTACTCCAATCAACTACTTCAGGAGTAAAGAAACTCTGATGCTGTTGTTGTTGAGACTGTTGATTGGTTTGAGATTTGCTCGGATCAGGAAGAGCAGGTGATTGTGAAGGAATTAATGCTGGAGTGTGTGTAGGTTGAGGCATGTAGAAACAAGGATATGGATATGGCATAGGATTTTGTTGAACAAAGTGAGCTGGATAGAATTGTTGTTGACTAGTACCAGAGGATTGTGGTCCTTTGCTTGATGGGTTGTTGCTTGGAAAAGTCACAAAAGGTGCAGCAGAGTTAGAACCAGTAGATTTGAACTCCCTAGCAAAGTGACCAAGTCTGTGACACTTATGGCACCTCAGCTTCCCTTTGTCAAATCCAACTTTGGTTTTGCCAGATAATCCAGGGAACTTTCTTCCTGTTCGTTTATAGAACTTTTGTGATCTGATGTTGATTAATGCCATTTGACTCAAAATGTCCATCTCCTCTAGATCATCATCCGGGATTCCTTTCAAATCATCCATCACAAAACACAAGTTATCACCATAATTTCCTGCATTACCATCAACTCCCACAAAAGCATGTTCAGAATTGTTAGTAGAAAAATCAATATGTTCATCATAAGAACATTCAGACCCATTAAACTCTGACTCCTGACCTATCAAAGCAGTGTTACCAAGAACAAAATCATCAGCAAGTTTTCCAGATGAAGACAGTTTTCTCTTCTGTTCTACCTCTCTCTCAAATGTTAAGAGTTTCCCATGAAGTTGGGTGAGAGATAGATGTTCTAGAGTTGCACTGGAGCGTAGGATAATAGTATAAGTATCCCATCTCTCAGGCAGTGATCTGAGAAATCTGTTATTCATCTGACTATTAGTATATTCTTGCTTAACCATTTTCAACTCAGAAATTAAACATGAGAAACGCTCAAATTGTTGAGTCAATGATTCACCCTTCCTATGAGAGAACGTCTCATACTGTTGGGCGAGGATTTCTCTTGTGTTTGCTAAAACCTCATCGGTTCCACCAAATTGTTCTTTCAGTGCAACCCAGAGATCATGAGCAGTATCATGATGCATCAAGCCAGAGTAAATCTCATTCGGCAAAGCCATGGCCAGAATACCATGAGCTTTCGCATCAATTTCAAACAGTTTGATATCCTCATCCGAATACATATCCGAAGGTTTCGGAATCATTAGTTTAGTTTCAGGATCAGTAATCATGGGTTTATAAGGACCATGCACTACAGATTTCCAACATCCTGCGCTGTTAATCGACAGGTGATGTAGCATTCTACGTTGCCATATGTTGTACTCACTCCGCACAAGCATCGGAGGCTTGGTTGCGGAGCCTGTATTGTGCGGATCATTGTTTGGAGTCGTCATGATCACAGATTCAAGCAATTTGACACAAGCTAATGCAAATTTCGATCAATTGATTCAAAACAAATTAATATTGAAGGACAAATCAACAGAAGTTAACAGAAAACTTCAATCTATAACAAATTCTCACTTAATCAGCTAATTCGATCAATTAGAGAACAAATTTGAGCAGTTTCAGAGATCAATTGTTTAATCAATCAATGATTAACCTGCTCTGATACCAATTGTAGGATCAGATGTTCTCAATTGATTCAATAATAAAGTATAGCAGCGGAATTCAAAGTTGAATTAGCACAATCATAGCAAGAACAAAATCCAATCAAACAGTAAAGCACAAGTTTGTTATAGAGAGAGAATTCTGTAAAAAGAATAATTCAATTAATCGCAATAACTTCTTCTCTTTACAAAATTGTCAACTGCCCTTATATAAAGACAGTGACGTCTGATGATGTCACATGATGTTGACACCTAACAGACAAAACAAAACAACTTAAATAACTAAACTACTGAGAATGTCTACAACATCTGAAGACATTCTCTTACAACTACTGAAGTATTAAAACTACTGAAGTAATAAACTAAAACATCTGATGAGTAAACTACTCATCAGACTTTTACAAGAACTGAAAGAAAACTACTGAAGACTAAACTACACACTACAACATCTGATGACTTACACTTCAGCTGTTGTATATCACTTCAGATCTTGTAACTTCTGTACATTGTATGTCAGCCGTTGTGTTCTTCTTCAGTTGTTATAAGTGCTGTGAGACTTAGAGATTTTTCTGATCAGGCTCATTGGTTCTTTTAGTCCAACATAGCTGAGTATGTCGGCCAGCGTCTAACATGTGTGAAGGTAAAGGCGGAACACCAGAGACCGTCCGGTCTACTAGAACAGCCTGAAATTCCGCTCTGGAAGTGGGAACAAATAGCTATGGATTTCATTACCAAGCTACCCCGCACTTCCAGTGGTCATGATACAATTTGGGTGATCATTGATCGTTTAACCAAATCTGCTCATTTCTTGCCCATGCGTGAGAACTTCACCATGGATAAACTGGCAAGATTATACATCAACGAGATAGTGGTACGCCACGGTGTGCCCTTGTCTATTATTTCTGACCGAGATAGCAGATTCACATCCAGGTTCTGGCAGTCACTGCAAAAGTCTCTAGGGACGCAGCTAAATCTGAGTACAGCTTATCATCCACAAACGGATGGCCAAAGCGAACGTACTATACAGACCCTAGAGGATATGTTGAGGACCTGTGTATTGGATTTCGGTGGAAACTGGGACTCCCATTTGCCACTGATTGAGTTCTCCTTCAATAACAGTTACCACAGCAGTATCGGATGTGCACCGTTCGAGGCTCTTTATGGCCGGAAATGTCGATCACCGATCTGTTGGACTGAAATTGGAGACAACCGAATAACGGGGCCAGAACTAATCCAAGAAACCACTGACAAGATAGCTCAGATTCAAAGAAGACTACAAGCAACAAGGAGCAGACAAAAGAGCTACGCCGACAAATGGCGCAAGCCGTTGGAATTCCATGTGGGAGATCGTGTAATGTTGAAGGTATCCCCATGGAAAGGCGTTGTACGCTTTGGAAATAAAGGCAAATTAGCACCACGATACGTGGGACCGTTCGAGATCACCGAACGTATAGGTCCTGTAGCTTATCGACTAAGATTACCAGATGAACTCAGTGGTGTGCATGACGTGTTTCACGTCTCAAACCTAAAGAAATGCCTTGCTGACGAGTCTCTCGTCATTCCAATTGAAGAGATTCAAGTCGATGAACAGTTACATTTCATTGAAGAACCCTTAGAGATTATGGATCGCAAGGTTAAACAACTGAGGCGAAGCCGTATTCCTATTGTAAAGGTTCGATGGAATTCAAGACGCGGGCCCGAGTTCACTTGGGAACGTGAAGATCACATGAAGTTAAAGTATCCCCAACTGTTTGAAGAGGAAGCTGTACCTTATAACAACTCTTAAATTTCGGGACGAAATTTCTCTAAGAAGGGGAGAATGTAACATAAGTGCCGGAACCGCCACCAGAACAGTGATCTTAAACAGTATCATGAACTAAAACAGGTACGAATCATATACATTTCAGTACGTTTCAGATTCATATCATTTATCATTGTCATTTTGTGTTATCATAGAACAAATTCTGAAACAATTAACAGAAACACAGTTCATAACAATGGCTCTTGAGTCAGATAATAAGCCGGCAATACAGAACCATCATGTGATTATTTGTTTAGGAATTATTATGTATAAACGTATGTGAGGCCTTACGGAACAAAACACACGAATATTGTTATGTGAATGCTAAACCGACAGGTTATTCGTATAGGTGACGATCTGTACGAATAAACCTGAAAGTTTAACGTTCTGAATGATATTCTATAATTAGAAAACAAGATTGGAAAGTATAGTTATCGTCGTGTTCGTACGAGTGACGACTCGAACGAATACGCGCGACGACTGTACATTTCGATTTAAACGGTTAATTAATATTTTAATTTAAAATAAATAAGAAGATACTAGTTAATTTATTAGGAATCACAACCTAAAATGTTTAAATGATTTCTAATTTTAATAATGGTGTCGTTTCGTCGCGAAAACTATGCGAACCGACGTTTTACGCGAAACCGATCAAGACCGAACGAGTGGGTATTATAACCCACATTAAATGAAACATTTATGCCACCACCTACCACCAACACTCCCATTCTTGCTCACATTTTCGTTTTTCACACTCTCTCTCTAAAAGGTTTCTCTCCCAACTTCTCTCTACAAGATCGTGGTCATCTCGTGTTGGATTCAAGATTGTTTGGTGTCAAAACGATCACCACACTACGAGGATCAAGGAAGTACAAGGATTTCACGAGATTACCTACTGATTCTAAGGTAAAACTTGATTTATGTTCGGTTTTGGTGTGGATGTGTCGACCTTAGGAGTTTCGATGGTGGTAACCGGTTATACACACTTAAAATATTTGTACTAAGGTATTACACACATATAGGCGGTGTTAGGAATGAGATGCAACAGGTCCAGTTCGACAATTGCTGATGGCGATGCAGGTTCATGGGATCTCGCCGGCCGAACCCTAGTAATCCTTGGCCGAACCTTCTTTGCTGGCCACGAACCCTGTGGGTTGTTTGCAACGACCCTGTGCCCACCTGCAGGCGAACCTGAGCCACCTGCAGCCGAACCTTCCTTGACACAAAACAGGCCTAGCCGAACTATTCCTCTAGCCGAACCATTTGAGGAGAACGAACCTTATGGCTCACGAGCCTTTGCATGGCAAGCCATTGATCGGCCTAACCACACCAGCCACGAACCTATCACTTTGACCGAACCTTAGGAGAGTTAAGTGAACCTTCTGGCCGAACCATGCAAAGCTACGAACCCTCCATGGCAGGCGAACCCTAGGATCAGTTCTAATATAGCCGAACCCTTACTTAGTATAACTCAGCCGGACCTATGGATTAAGACCATAGGTTCGCTGCCCTAGACCCCATATCCAGCCTAAAAGTTGTTTAATCGGAATAGTATGGATCCAATACGTTGCATGCATGGGAATATGTACATCAATTGTGTATACATAAGTATATATATATCTGAACAATGATGAAGCATTAATCATGCATGCATAAGTATAGCTAAATGTTCCACATACAATACTTTTGTTAAATAAATAGAATTCATGCAAACGTGTGTTAACCCAAACTAGGTTATGTTAGTTGAACCTAAAGGAATTCTGAAGTTGGACATTGGATGATCAATCCTAACGAAGTGATTAGCAAAACACATTATTCAAAGATGTTAGGTTAATGGGTTATGTCAATTAGCGCAAAGAACTTGAATTGGGGATCCATGGGAGTTCGAAGACCATCAATTGGGCCTAAGTGAGCCCAATGGGACTTAAATAAGTCCACCACATATTAAGCATTGATATGAACTCAAGTAATGATATTTTGATAAAATAAAAGCATTATGAATTTATTTAAAAGTTGGTTTAATAATTTCTAAAGTGTTGTCTAATTTGAAATGTGAATTATAAATGGCATAGTTTTCCTTTAGTTAAATTTTGTTATAAAGGATTAACTGTAATGTTTTAGTTTAAATATTTATTGGATTGATTGAATTGGGACTTTGTTATAAATAGACAATATAATTGTCTGGATTTGCTCTAAAAACAAAGGAAACTCTGCCGAAATTTCTTAAAAAAAAATGTAAAGGTAAGTTATTACAACTAAGTAACTAAACAATGGGATTGGGGATCAAAAAGGGTAACTAGGATAGATTAGATCTTAGTTACACTTAGTACTAAGACACTTAGTTGCACACACACAAAGACCAAGTCTTAGGCACGACGACTACTATCCGTACTTATTATATTCAAATTCTTATAAAATAACTCAGGAACTGAAGAAATCTAAGCTACAAACAAGAGCGCGCATTTGTATTATAACATTTACATAGCAGCACAGGTGAGTTCATTGCCCCTTTTCTAACACTTTTGTTCTAAAACGCGGGTCTGAGAAGCATGCGTAAACTGTTATATAAATGGTTTACTTAAATGCTTTTAAATTTATATGTTTTACATATATAAATGTTATTCTAGACCATGTCTAGGAAGATTTTATGCAGGTTTACTAACTGATTTACTTATAAATTAAGTGAATAATCAGGTTAAACTAAACATTTCAACAAATCAAAACATTTCATATGAATCAAACTAGACATTTTGACAAAACAAGTGTGTGAGTTCAAGGAATCAAACGAAACATTTTGACGGATCAAATGGGTGTTTTCAAGGAATCAAACTAATCATTTTGACAAATCAAATGGGTGAATTCAATGAATCAAATGAAACATTTTGGTGAAACAAGTGTGGGACTTCAACAAATCAAACAAAACAATCTTTGCAAAGAAAATATTCAATGTTCTACAAATCAAGCGTTTGTTGAACTATGAATCAAGTGTACATTTTGATCAATGAATCTAGTATTCTATGACGAACAAATTAAGTACATCTTGTAACAGAATCAGACGAATCAATAGATCATTTTCAAGGGAAAACCTGGGAAATATCAGAGATAACATATGCCAAAACAGACGAAACAAAAACCCTACATTTCAAGAAGTCCTAGCTAGACCGTTTGATTGTAGGTCGTATGTTTGAGGATATTTACAGTTTCCCTAACTACTAAGTACCTAGATTGACAGACTAGTCTACTCGAGTATGACCAAAGGCCCCAATCATAAGGACTTAGATTTTATTAAATGTTTACTTACTTGTTTAATTAAGCATTTATAACTGTTTATACAATTGTGTGGTTGATCATATTGTGTGATGAACTTATGAAATCAACAAGGATTTCAAATGATTGTAATGACAGGGACAATGAACAGAGAAACATATGGGATTGTGTTAAGGGTGAAAATGCTTAATTGTCATTAACAGCAGTGTCATATGCATATTAGTATGTGGTGGGATGTTGGCTAGGGCTTGTCCCTTACATATGCCCTATATATAAGCATACCGATGTGGATATTAGATGTGGTGTTAATGAGGTTAGGGTCTTTACCAAAGGGGGTTTTCAAAACATTTTCAATTACTTAAACTATATGAACTCACCAACCATGTGTTGACTTTTGTTTTTGCATGACTTCTCAGGTGATGAACAGGTTAATTAAGAAGTCATTTCTTTTGGACTAGGACTTCATATAGAAGACTAGCATTTTGGACCTGCATACTTTTGAAGACATCATTATACAAATTATTTTGTATATCTTGTGTAAATACAAGATAGTCATTTATTGATGTTTACCATAGATTTACATTGTTAAATTATAAACGATACTACTGTAATTTAACTTTGTAATTCTATTATATTTAGCATTTCTCATTGACATCATGTGCAATGTAAACAATCTGATCACTTCGATTATCACTCACGATATCGCGCCCCGGGAACCTTCCGCCCGACGGGGATTCCAATCCTACCCCGTCGGCTCGGGGTGTGACAAATAGTGTGGAACGCTTAATTACCATTAATAACAATATGTTAAGCGGCCCGGTATGTGGTGGGACGGTGGCTGGGGCTTGTCCCCTACATATGCCCTATATATAAGCATACTTGGTCGGATAGCATAGGTGGTTGTTAGTGAGGTTAAAGTTGTCATTTCGGGGGAAACAAAGTAAACATTGGCAGGGAAACACACGTTAAGAATCATATGTCATGAGATCAGAGTAGTGTGGATGAAATGCTTAATTATCATTAACAACAATATGTTAAGCAGTCCGGTATGTGGTGGGACGGTGGCTGGGGCTTGTCCCCTACATATGCCCTATATATAAGCATACTTCGTTGAATAGCATAGGTGGTTGTTAGTGAGGTTAAGGTTGTCATTCAGGGAATCAAGGTAAACAATTACAGAGTAATCTAATTCAATGAATCAAACATTGGGAATCAAACATTGTGGGAATCATACGGGTAGGATGAGACGCTTAATTATCATCAGGAACAATATATCATGTGGTTCAGTATGTTGTGGGACGGTGGCTGGGGCTTGTCCCCTACATATGCCCTATATATAAGCATACTGAATCAGATGGTATAGGTGGTTAATGGTGAGGTTAAGGTTGTCATTCAAGGATTTTACAAACGATTTTACATAAAAACTACATGAACTCACCAACCATTGTGTTGACACTGTTTTATTACATGCTTTCTCATGTGACGCACAGGATTAAGCTAAGATTCAGGATTGCATACTAGGATGACCAGACATAGATCCTAGTTAACTTTTGAAGAAGCACATCTTTTGAGATCAATATGAATCTCTTTTTAATATCTTGTACGAATACAAGATAGATATATTTGATTCTTTTGGATAGGTTTACTTAGTTAAATTAACAAACCTTGATATTTGTAATTTAACGTTGTAATCCTAGTAAATGTTTTATTGTGCTTAATTGTTCTTAACATTGATGCTATGTAAACAATCTGATCATCACAATTATCATTCAAGATATCGCGCTCCGAGAACCTTCCGCCCGATGGGGACTTCGATCCAACCCCGCCGGCTCGGGGTATGACAGATTGGTATCAGAGCTCAAGGTTATAGGTAATAATAGGTCACATACTTAAACGGTTTGGCCTAGACTATAACTTAGGGACCCTGATGTAGAGAACATAAGACTTAAGTTGCATTGTGTTTTCTGCATTCGATCACTGCACTAACCAATATCTTTTGGTTATGATCAGAATGCCGCCCCGAAAACAACCGACACCGGTACCTACACCACAGACTTCTGCACCTCACTCTTCAACACCATCACCACCAGATTCACCACCGCCGCCTTCTCCTCCTCCACATAGTCCTCCTCCGCACCCGACTGCAACTCTAGTTCTGGATCCTGCTATTGTTGCCTTGGCAACATTACTGAGTAGCCAGTTGACTAACCAAATGAAGGATATTATTCCAGAAATGATTAACAGGATTCGAGACCACGGTAACAACTCCGGGCGTACTACGGGGGAAACAAGTGGAAACACCAGCGCTAAATCAGACTGTTCGTACAAATCATTCGTAGGATGCAAACCGCCAAGCTTTAGCGGTGTTGAAGGAGCCGTTGGACTGATCCAATGGTTAGGAAAGATGGAGGCTACATTAGACCTAAGCAGTTGTCCGGAGAGACATAAGGTCCGCTATGCTGCTGGATCTTTCAGTAAGCATGCCCTAACTTGGTGGAACTCACAGATAAACGCTCGAGGAAGGGATGAAGCATTAGCCATGCCTTGGGCAGAATTCAAAACCCTCCTCAGGAATGAATTCTGTCCTAAGCACGAACTATAGAACTTGGAAGTTGAACTCTCAAATCATGTGATGAAAGGAGCTGATCACATGGCATACACTACTTGCTATCATGAATTGGTAGCCTTGGTGCCTGAGATGGTGCCAACACTGGAAAAGCGAATTGATCGATATGTGGGAGGATTACCGTCCTGCATTCAGGGCGTTGTACTTGCTGCAAACCCTGCAACTTTAGAATTTGCAATCTCCTTGTCAGCTAAACTTACTGATGTGATGGTGAAGTCCGGAGAATTGAAAGATGACTCGGACAAGACTAAGGAGAAACAACCAAAGAAGAAACAAAAGGCCATCCAACAATACGCGATGCCCACACCACTCAATCAAGTTGCTGCAGTATCTACCAACGCTGCACGCAAACCTTACACGGGTGTACATCCTCAATGTGCACAATGTCAGTTTCATCATGCTGCCACTATGCCGTGTAGGCAGTGTACCAACTGTGGCCGAAAAGGCCATCTAGCTCAACACTGTCGAACTTCACCAGCACCGGCTGTGAACAATGCGACTATTGCAAAACCACCACCACAAAACTTTAGCAACTACAACAACAACAATCGGGGATGCTACAACTGCGGAGAACTAGGTCATTTCTCCAGGAACTGCCCAAAGAGGGCACAATTGGGAGATCAAGTACCAAGGGGAAGAGCTTTCATGATAGGAGCTCCTGTTGCACACCAAGACCCGGAGACGGGTACTGGTATGTAGTACTTCCTCACTCATCAGACTTCATTTTATTTTGATACCCGTATGAATAAGAAATTTATCTTATTCCTATTAAGTATAACCACACACTTATTCCATGAGCACTTACGAACTCTGTCATTGTGTAGAAACAATGGAAGGATCCTTAGTTAATACATAGAACATACACAGGAGACCACCACTAACACTAAGGTTGTGTAACAATTGATGCTCATTGCATCATTTAGTTTTGAACAATAAAGTGTTAGTATCATACAGAGACTTAGTAAGCCGTAACAGTAAGACAACTATGAACAATAAGGTTAGCAAAACTTGGAGGTCATACATAAGGATCCCAAACGCGACCCAGAGTTTGCTTGGGAGCATAGGGACATCATTTCAAACAAAAGTTTCCCATTTGTTACAAAGAAAGTAGTACCCGATAGTAACTTTTAAATTTCGGGACGAAATTTCTTTAACAAGGGGAGACTGTAACATCTGTGCCGGAATCGTTACCGGAACAGTAATCTGTACAGTAACTTGTACAGTAGCTCAGGTGCAAATTAGGAGAAATACTTAGAAGCTATTAACATTCGATGCTAAACATAAACTATTACACTATGTTTCTGAAATTCTGATTTAAACCTTATGGTTTAAACAGTCACAAACACATCAGACAATCATGAACAGATGCAAACATGCTTGATTTTTTTGTATTATTAGGTTTAAACGTATGTGAGGATAAACAGAACAAAACAATAACCGTTGTTGTTACGGAAAGCTAGACTGACGAACTATTCGTATAGGTGACGATCTGTACGGATAGATCTGATTGTTTAACGATATGAAACGATGATTTAAAAGTAGAAAACAAAATCAGAAAGTGAAACGTACGATCATGTTCGTACAGTTAGCGCTCTGTACGAAGACGCGCGTAAGTGACGTTTTCTGACGAAACGAAAACGAAGACGAATCGAACGAAAATAAACTTAAGGAAATATTATATTTCCTGTTTTACAATTTTGAAACTCATCAGAAATAAATTAAAGCGAAACTATTTTAATTTAAGGCGCGTAAAGTAAAATACGCGAACAAATACTGAATCACGTGAAAATAATAAATTACGATAAATAATTCAATAAATTGGTATTTAAAACATTTACGAGAAATAACCAACTTCCAAACGTTTAAAATAAAGTCATTTTAATTAAATTACAAAAATATGTGCGTTACGATCCGGAAACGCGACGAAGACGAGAACCGAGCAACCGAAACGAACCCGAATACCCTCGGGGTATTTAAACACCAAAGGAACTCATCTCTTTCATTTTCAAGATATCTCTGTCTCTCTAAACTCTCTCATCCGCCACTTTCTCTCTCTAGGATAATCATCCTTCAAACGATCATAACTCACTCATTTCTCAACGGATTTGGGCGTTCTTGGTGTCCACGCGAAGCTCTCGACTTGCTCTACAAGGAAGTAAAACTGATCTGGGATTTGACTCAGCTGATTTCGAGATATTGATGATTGAAGGTTCGGGAATTTGAGGTTTTATTCATGTATTGTTAACCACCTTTTTATTCGGTTAAATATATATAGATACACTAATGAACCGGCCCTTTGCGTATACTTAGATCGTTTAACCTCCTTTTATGACCTACTCTAGAATGGGCGACGTGTGAGGAGGCTGTTGAGGACGAACCATACAGGTTCGTGGGGTTGTTTATGGCCGAACCTGTTGAGGCTTCGACCACACTCACCGAACCCTGACTAGATGGCCGAACCATTTTGCAGGCTGCGAACCAGCAAGACCGACGAACCCACACCCACGAACCTGAGACAGCCACGAACCCCAGGATGGCCACGAGCCTTTTTCTGTGCACCCGAACTGTAACATCAGTGCCGGAACCGACACCGGAACAGTGATCATATACAGTACATGAACAGTAATCAGGTACAAATTTCATGTAATTCAGTGTATTTCATATTCATATCAGGTTTCAGTATCATTTCATGTTATCAAAACAGCGAATTCATAATCATTTCAGAGAAAACAAGTTCAGAACAATGGTTCTTGAGTCGGATAATTATCTGGCAACACAGAACCATCATTTGATTTATTTGTTAGGATTTTATTATGTATAAACGTAAGTGAGGCTTTACAGAACAAAACAACACGAATGTCGTTACGTGAGTGCTAAACCGACAGATTATTCGTATAGGTGACGATCTGTACGAATAAATCTGAAAGTTTAACGTTCTGAATGATATTCAATAATTAGAAAACAATATTGAAAAGTGTAGTTATCGTCGTGTTTGATCGGGTGACGATTCGAACAAATACGCGCGATGACCGCGCGATTCGATTTAAACGTTAAATAAATATTTTGTAAATTTAATAATTAAAAGATATTTAGTTAATTTATTAGGAATCACAATCTAAAATAAATTTTATAATTCTACTTTAAAATCGGATCGTTTCGTAACGAAAACAACGCGGAAACGACGTTTTTACGCAAAACCACGCGAAACCGAACGAACCCGGGTATTTTCCCCACATTTAATGTGGCAATTAAAGCCACAACAACCACCACCAACCAGCCATTTCTCCACTTTTCTTCTCCAAAAATTCGTCACCTTCTCTCACTAGAAATCCTACCTTCTCTCTAAGATTTCTCACTCATTTCTCTATGAAATCTTGAGTTCTTGGTGTCAAGATCACCACCATCACTTGTAGATCACGGAAGTACAACAGATCGGGCTTGAATCCGTCTAAAATCGAGGTAAAATCTTGTTCTTGGTTCGGTTTTGGGGTTTTGAAAACCCTAGATCGAGTCCCCTCTAAAACCCGACCCAACCACTTCAAAACCTTAGGGAATCACTATCACATACACTTAGAAAGAGTTGAGAATACGTGGCATTCTTAGAACAGCCTTAGAATCGAAATTAATGAGGGATGGAGGCTGGGCGTTGATTGGCCGAATGGCCCACTAACAGGCCATCGAATGACCTCATGTATGACACCCATTCGATCAACATTTCTTTATCCATTCGCCGAATGAGGCCCACTGAAATAACACCCACTTTCGGCTAACAAGGTTTCATTCGGCAGCCCACTGTAGGCCCAGTTTCATGATCTGGCCCAACTATACTAGCCTACATCCTATTCGGCCTACCTCTAATTGCCTTAACCCAATTGCAGATTTAATCCTTCGGCCCAAGCCTGTTGGCCCAACTCCCATTCTGTCGGCCCATTAAGTCATTCGACCCCCACCCAGTCGGCTCAAGTCATTCGAGTTGGTGAAGCCTTATTCGGTCAAGTGTTTCAAGTATGGCTTTTGGCTAAGGGTTGGGGATTTAGACCATAAATCACAAGTTAGTTAAAGAATGAATGCATGGGTAGGCCACGTAAACTATTAGGTATGGGTCGAATGTGTATGGGTGTGTGTATGCATTGGAAATTATTTTATTGTGTACGTGTATGGAGTTAGCACTAGGGTTTTATTCATGGGAGCCAATGGGTAGGATTCCTTAAAAGAATTTAAGGTTAATTCATGAGAGATGATTTATGATACAAACCCTTTTATTAGATAAGGAATAAAGGTTTCAATATTGTAAGTGTTACACGAATCTATGCATCATTGAAACTAGGATGGTTAAACTCAATTTTGAGAATCAAAAACGATAGCCTAAAGGTTATGGGGTGGAATAAAAGTGTCAACACCTAAACCTTCGGAAAATTTTAAAGACAAAGGTGTCTAACTTAGATGGGTTATTAAAACTAGCAAGGTTTTAGTTCATCAAAACCATGATAAGAATCAAGTGAGAAAAAAAGTTCAAATCAATGGGTCGAGATTGGGCCCAATGGGCTCAATCTAAGCCCGTCATCATGTTTAAGTTCACTTTTCTTAAATAAATTATGCTTGTCATAAAAGAAATTAAATTATAAATTTTAGTAAAATAATTAAATGATTTTCTTAATTAAATGTTTAACTTAAAATGATGTAAAGTGAAAATGTCTTACTTGCGGACTTTAAGTGACATTGTGGGATTAAGGGTAATAAGTTTAATTTAGTTAGATGAAATCATAGAAACGCATTAGTAATCTAGGACACATAGTTGCACACCGAGACCAAAATTTAGTTAGGACGCTTATTATAAATACTTATCGTCTGCGAATTCTCTTAAAACAACTCAGGAACCGAAGATAATTTAGGCTACAACAACGAGCGCGCATTTTGTGGTAATTCAGTACAAATCAACACAGGTGAGTTCATTGCCCCTTTTCTAACATTTTTGTTTTAAAACGCGGGGCTGAGAAGCATGCGTAAACTGTTTTATTTAAACTGGTTATTTGAATGCTTTTATATATTATGTGTTTTACATATATATGTTTGTTGATACTCCTAGACTCCTGTCTAGGTAATTGTTAAACAAATCAAACAACCAAATTATTTAAAGTACTCTTATGAGTAATACTTTAAATTTAAACTCTAAATCAAACCTTAGTCCATCGAGCTCAAATTCAAGAATCTAAATTCAAAGTGAAATCAATTGAGCAAAGTCAAAAGATCACATTCAAAGGATCATAACTCAGTGTGGGATCTGAGAACAAAGAATCATAATCAAGAATCAAACATCATTGTGAATCATGGAAATTCTAAAGATCAAGATCAAAAGACTCAAGGAATCAGAAATCATAAATGTTTGTGAATCATTGTAATAATGAAATCATTATGATCTAATGAAATCATTAATCTTCAACCTAAGGTGGATGTCAGTTGTATAAAGAATCAAGACCACGTGTAACACACATATAAAGTCCCACTCAGATGCAGAAGGCCATTGGGTCAGGCTGTAACGGGCAATAACATGAACGATCAAATGGAATCAATATCAAAGTCAAAATCATGAGAATCAAGAGATCAAGAATCATAGGATATCCTTAAAGTCCCACTCAGATGCAGAAGACCATTGGGTCAGGCTGTAACGGGCAAAACATTAAAGTCCCACTCAGATGCAGAAGACCATTGGGTCAGGCTGTAACGGGCAAAACATTAAAATCCCGCTCAGTTCAGGTGTACTCCTTGTGAGTTATGCCTGACATGGGTCACGTGTGAGAGGTTACAACTTGGACAACCACCCACAACTAAGTCAAATTGATTGGGTCAAATAATGCCCAATCATCATGTCTTAGTTGTACTTAATGTTTTATTTAATTATTTAATTAAATATTTGACATTTTACTATTATCACTGACTTTTGGGAAATCCTATATCTACGATCAAAAATCAAGAGGATCAAAAGCAAATCAGGTTTCAAAATCATAATCAAATACAGAAGTGTTAGGTAAAAATGCTTAATTATCATTAACAACAGTGTCATATGCATATTAGTATGTAGTGGGATAGCGTCTGGGCTTGACCCTTTCGTGATTCCCTATATATAAGCATACCGATGTGGATATTACATGTGGAGTTAATGAGGTTAGGGTCTTTACCAAAAGAGGTTTTCAAATCATTTTCAAATCATAAAACTATATGAACTCACCAACCATGTGTTGACTTGATTTTTGCATGACTTCTCAGGTGACGAACATGTCAACTAAGGAGTTATTCCTTTTGGACTAGGACTTCAGATAGAAGGCTTAGCATTTTGGACCTGCATACTTTTGAAGACATCATTATACAAATTTATTTTGTATATCTTGTGTAAATACAAGATAGATATTCATGATGTTGATGGTAGATTTACATTGTTAAATTATAAACAATACTGATGTAATTTAACTTTGTAATTATATTATATTTAGCATTTCTCATTTATATCATGTGCAATGTAAACAATCTGATCATCACGATTATCACTCATGATATCGCGCCCCGGGAACCTTCCGCCCGCCGGGACAACCGATCCTATCCCGCCGGCTCGGGGTGTGACACGAACCTTAGCTGAACTCACCTGACACTGGCCGAACCATACACCTGCCGAACCCCACATGTTCGGCGAACCTTCTTGCGAACCTAGGCCAGAAACGATAGCCGAACCCTCGGACCACACCATGGTGGTCGAACCTTAACCCAACGAACCCTTAGGTTCGCTGGAATGGAAGCCGAATTCATCAGCTGTCTCGGTTAATCGCAGGACCATGCGACCAATCTTTTAGTCGGCCAAAGAATTGTCAGGCCTAAGACATTTGGCCCAAGAACCTTTCACAATCGGCCCATATTCTTTCACTTGACCCAATCATCGCAGTTGGATAAACAAAGTTAACCGGCCCAATAGCTGGGGTTAGCCTACGAGTTCGGCTAGGCCCAGTAAAACCCTTACGGCCCAAGACTCTCTTTGTGGCCCAATAGCCCATGACACTATTCTCGGCCCAACTGCTGGCCCACATCAGCCTCAGGCCCAAAACCGTGGGACTCGGCCTAGCTTGTACAGCCCACACATTCCTTTTTGGGCCATGATCATTGTTCGGCCCACCTACTTGATCAGATGGTGAATTGGGCCCAATAGCATTTACATAGGTCCAACACCATATAAATTGATTCATGAGATCCACTAGGCTATTTTACATATAAACCTAACACTACATTTGGTTTATATCGTAACGAAGTAATTTAACTCACAAGGAATATTAATATGGGGTAACTATAAGTGTCAAGGGTGAAAGGGATAACAAAACAAACCATAATTGATAAACCTAAGTCACTTTTATGATTTGGATTTTGTATAACTTACAATTGTGATCACATAACAAACTAAGTTAATGATATCAAGTGTTAGAGGATCTATGAACAATAAACAAAGGGCCGAATCATCTCTGAGACTCACAAGTGTTAGCCAACATTAGGGCTAACACATACATGCGCACAGAGCCTTACAAATTTATACTTATAAACTACAAACAATGTGAAATCAATACAGGATCGTGAAACAATAGCAAGTACAACAAAGAGCGCGTGAATTCTTGCTTAGAACTTAGTCAACCGCTTCAAACATCAGGTGAGTTCATTTGTCCCTTTTCAAACTTAATTGTTTTACTTCGGGACTGAGAAGCATGTTAAACATTTTCACAAAATCATTGAAATGTTATTTAATGCTTCCAACATAAACTTTATACTTATGTTGAAACTTATTGGTGGAACTTAGTAATCATTGAAAAGCCTTAGACTTGAAACATATACATGAGGCTTAATACTTATATTCGTGGAACTTTATACTTTAGACATTGTTGGAGTGTTATGAAACTTGAATGCTTAAACTTGGGAGACTTTATACTTCAAACATGAGACTTGAATGCTTAAACTTGTGAGGCTTATACTTCAAACATGATACTTAAATGCTTAGACTTGTGAGACTTTATACTTCAAACATGAGACTTGAATGCTTATACTTGTGAAACTTGATACTATGAACTTGAGACTTGATGCAAACTTATGGGATACATGATGAAACATTGTGTGAACACTTAAAACTTTATGCTTGAAACAATTGGATGCTTAATACACATGAAATACTTGAAAACACATGAATACTTGTTATACTTAGAATACTCTAGAAACCCGTGAATGCTTGATACATTTGAGATACTTGAATGCGTGATATACTTGGAATGCTTGAACACTTGAATACTTGAAACATTGGATGCTTAAACAAAAGACTGATTGACCGCCGCGTGTTGACCTGCGTGTCAACCCCTACTAGTCATCAGTGAAACAATGTGAATGCTTTAGACTTGTATGCATAAACTTTTGGACATTGTAAGACAGACTGTTGGCCGCCGCGTGTTGACCTGTGTGTCAACTCCTACTAGTCATCAGTGTTCTTCTTTGTCAGAGTCATGTAAGACAGACTGATTGGCCGCCGCGTGTTGACCTGTGTGTCAGCCCCTACTAGTCATTCAGTGTTCTTCTTGATTCATCCATGGTGATGACAAGTGACTAGACTGATTGAGTTCTTCTAGTTGACTTTGTGTTAACTTGAAGGTTTCTCTATCAAAACAAGTCACGAGTCATAAATAGGATCATTATGGATGGATGCTGAACTCCTTAGGGTATTCAGCTGTCCATAATGGTGCCTATTAAACTTGATACTTATTCGTTGTGGAATCAATAGTGTGGAGTGAAACGCTTAATTACCATTAATAACAATATGTTAAGCGGCCCGGTATGTGGTGGGACGGTGGCTGGGGCTTGTCCCCTACATATGCCCTATATATAAGCATACTTGGTCGGATAGCATAGGTGGTTGTTAGTGAGGTTAAGGTTGTCGTTTCCGGGGAAACAAATTAAACATTGGCAGGGAAACACACGTTAAGAATCATATGTCATGAGATCATAGTAGTGGGGATGAAATGCTTAATTATCATTAACAACAATATGTTAAGCAGTCCGGTATGTGGTGGGACGGTGGCTGGGGCTTCTCCCCTACATATGCCCTATATATAAGTATACTTGGTTGAATAGCATAGGTGGTTGTTAGTGAGGTTAAGGTTGTCATTCAGGGAATCAAGGTAAACAATTACAGGGTAATCTAATTCAAAGAATCAAACATTGGGAATCAAACATTGTGGGAATCATACGGGTAGGATGAGACGCTTAATTATCATGAGGAACAATATATCATGTGGTTCAGTATGTGGTGGGACGGTGGCTGGGGCTTGTCCCCTACATATGCCCTATATATAAGCATACTGAATCAGATGGTATAGGTGGTTAATGGTGAGGTTAAGGTTGTGACAAGTGAAGTGCCTCCTCGACAAAGGAGTGAGTCGCAAATTTGACAGCTTGGTCAATTCGGCATTCACTGATGGAGATAACAGCCTCCATCGCAAAAATCCAGTGGTAGGTGGCCACAACATCTTTCCTTCCGTCAATGGATGGTGGATTGCATCCTTTGAAGGCCTTGTAATTGCAGCCCTTCAATTTCCCAGACATAGAATTACCGCTCTTTATCTCGATGATCACAACATCCTGATCTCTCTTGGAGCTTTCCTTGGTTCCTTCAGACTATTCCTTCAATGCATCCTTTAATATCTTAGCAATCATTGTCGGCATCTTTTCATCCATGATCTTGCAGACCTCATCAGAATTAGCCTTTACTACAATAGGCTCTAGCGTGAACTCTTCTTCATTTTCCGGTTGCTCGCTGTGCTCGCTTTCTTCTTCGTTGACAGGTTTCTCGGTCTCGACATTTGTCATTGACAGGTTTCTCGGTCTTGACATTTGTCTCCTCAGCTCCATGTGGTTTCTTTCACGGTCTACCCTTTTGTATGGTCATCTAAACTTTCTACATAATGCAACAATTGATGAGTCAGTACAGGAATCAGTTTAGCATGAAATAAGCTTTGTAAATCGTTAATGACGTTGATCAGGTGTTATAAGCCATTTACCCAACTCATAGGCTCTAAACGTTTCCCATCTCCTCAATGTGCATGACACTTCCTACCTTCCTAGCATCATACACATGTCATGCTAGCATCATAATCATATCATAACATCATGGCATCATGTATACATATCTTGCTAGCATCATAGTCATAACATCATACTTCCATCCTAGCAACCTAGGACCTTATCATAACATTTTATAACTATCTTCATAGTTATCATCATAATGCATGCTATCATACAATCATCATCATATCATATCATTATACTATTCATCATCATAACTCATTTATCATGCATTCGTCATACTAAGCATATTCTCTTGCATATTTCATCATACATCAAACATTCATCGTCATAGCATAGGCACATAGCATCATAACGCATCATAAACATATTAACATCATGTATGTCAGCCCAAAACATAAGTACACGTAAAGTGTTGAAATAGGGCATCTAGAACTCACCTGACAGTAGCTCCTTATCTTCTTAGCCGAACTCCTAAGCTAAGACTCAAGAACCTACATAAGTACATTGTTTCATTACATTCCATTCTTAGACTTAGAATTTATTCTAAGTCCTCATAGTCTACAAGTTCACCCTTATAAGGTCAAGTTCTCGAAACTTGGCTAAGTATTCAGAACCCTTGAAATTCACTAAGTACCCACATACACGAAATCCATAAGGTCCACGAACTACTCGAGTACCCGAACTTATATACTACGCGAACACATGAGTACTCGAAGCTAGTGTACTCGAAACTAGTGTACACGAAACCAGTGTACTCAAAACTAGTGTACTCGAACCAAGCATGGTTTCGAGTACACCCCTTTGTGTATATTCTTGAGTACGCATCTTTTTTGCATAAACATATCAGAAATCTGTCCTAGGCTTTTGGGGAGCTAGCTTTGGGTTCCTTATGGCATTACCAACACACTGGAACCGTAAAGTCTCCAACTTTATGCATAAAGGTACGAGCTTTATGCATGAGTTCACTTTTGTATAAAGATCCTAACTTTTACGCGTAAATCACTTACTTGTCGTTAGATGATCCCACTGGTAGCTTCTCGTGTGTTCCTTCTTCTTTTTGAGCGATTTACAGCCGATTCTTGAGGTTCTCGAACTCAAATTTGAGTACTTGAGAGAAACTGTGCTTCCAACCAAAGGTGCACACAATTCCCAAGGCACTCATATATATAGGCAAGGTTCACGAACTGGGTACTCGAAATTGGGTCTAAATTTCGAGAACTTACGTACTCAAAATCCAATTCAAGTAAACCAAATTTCGTGAACTTTACTTGGGGTATTTTCCGTTTATTTTCCGACAAGTTAATTATTCGTTACCCAGTCGTAAGTTCAAAAGACTTTTATTAGAAAAATTTTTTGGGATGTTACACCTTTTTACTCAAATGTTATTATATTGTGAAATACCAAACCCGTTGGACTTATGGAACAACCATTGGCGAAAAATGTAGGATGATGGCGTGAGAAATCATGGATAGTGAATGACGATGACCTGAGACAGTGCTTTATGAGTTGGAACTATTTCTTCTTTCAGGAACATCACCTTCTTCTTTGAAAGACTTTGGAATACCAATTCCAAGGAACGATATGTTGGAAATGTTGAACAACATATTGCTTATGGAAGAAACGAACTACGACATAAGGTCACTTTCAATCGAGCATGAAAGCTCACGTGAAAGGATTAATTCTTCACAACGAGCAATATATGAAGACATGACACAAGCCACATCATCTGACAAACAAATTCTGATTTTTGTTTATGGTCATAGAGGGACTGGTAAAACTTTCTTATGGGCCACTATCATTTCAGCGTTACGTTCTAAAGGAAAGTTTGTCTTAGTCGTTGCATCTTCTGGTATAGCATTATTACTTCTTCCCTTTGGTCGTATGGCTCAATAAAGATATAAGATACCATTAGACTTGACAGAGGAATCACTTTGTTACATAAAGAAAAACACCCATCTAGGTCAAATTTTATCTGAAACTTCACTCATTATTTGGGACGAGGCACCCATGAATGATGGTAAATGTTTTGAATCTCTTGACATATCCTTAAAAGGCCTACTTGGGAACAATGATATGCCTTTTGGAGGGAAGTCAATCCTACTAGGTGGCGACTTCAGAAAAGCACTTCCAATAATTTCAAAATCTTCAATGGAAACAATCTTGGCAGCATCCTTACCATGGTCTTATTTGTGGCAATATTTCACAATGTACAAATTGACTGAGAATATACGTATGCAAAAGCCAAACCTCACTATTGAAAGAGAAAATAAACATTACTCATTTTTCATCATGGCTGGTAGCGGTAGGTGTATGGCACAATAGGAACACCAGACAACAATGATCCAAACACAAGATACATAGACATACAATAAACATATGTAATAACATCCAAGGAAGACCCGCTTATGACACTTATTCGTTTCATATATGAATATGACACATTGCAACATCCAACACCTACCACACTCTGCGGAAAAGCAATCGCATGTCTTACAAATGAAGATGTACACCATACAAATTCTATGATAATTATGATTGCCCCAGGAGCAGTTGTCACATATGTTAGCAATGACAGTGTCATCCCTCTTGCTGGTAACCAGGATGATGCTGAAGTTCTCTATCCACTTGTCTAAATCTTTTCAACTTCAACGGCTTACCACCACACATTTTAGAACTCAAGCTTAATGCACCTGTAATTTTACTTTGAAATCTCATCCCGAAGGATGGATTATGCAATGGTACAAGGTTGTTAGTGACACTACTATTACCAAGGATTGTTGAAGCATGCATAATGACAGGAAAGTTCATTGGCCAACATGTCTACATACCAAATATCAACTTGATTCACAAAGACAAAGAACTTCCCTTTGCATTCAAAAGGAGACAATTTCCAGTAAGACTATGTTATGCCATGACCATCAACAAGAGCCAAGGACAGTCACTTGACAAGATAGGAGTCTATCTCCCAAAACCTGTATTTAGTCACGGACAACTTTACGTGGCACTATCAAGAGCAACCACACCAAATGCACTAAAAATTCTCATCAACTCAACTGATAATGAAAAAATATTGTCTACTCTGACTTCATTGCAAGTATAAATGAAACACAATGATAACTACATGTTTTCTTTTTCTTTTATATACTTATCATATTTGTACATGCAAACTTCTATCATTATAAAATACTTACATTTTCACTCATCCCCGTTACACACATGCCAAAGAATACCCACTATAATAACCGGAAGCTTTCATTCTACATTTAAGCAGTCATCAGGCGTGCTATGATGATGCAGCCACTTCTTTAAAATATGTTTTTATTTCTTAATAAGTGAGCCAATCAAGAAAACAAATAAGTGAAAGACTAGCACATCATGAACTCACCTTTTGGTAAACCAAATTATATATGCAAAACAATTAAAACCACCCCACGCCTTTTAAAGTTATCAAATAACCCAAAAAATGACATGGAACTATGGAATTTCTATTACAAGTACAGACCAAAGGCTACTTTTTGTCACCTTTTGGTTAATGGCAACAAAATATGCTACTAAAAACGACATGACATGCTACTTTTGGTCACCTTTTGGTTAATGGCAATCAAAGACGCTACTTTTGGTCAACGGCTACGGCTAGAAGAAACAAAATAGCAAGGTAAATAATACCTACATCTATGCATATTATACTCAAACAAACTAATGATACAACAAAACTTAATGCAAGTGCATCTACTAAAAAAGAATATACCGTGTAACAAGAATGAAGCAGATGCCTCGTTTTGTAAGGGTTGACACAACAATGTAAATAATCAGTTATGTAGCTTCTAGCCAACTAAATAAGAAATTTAACGTCTGAAAATCTATATATTACGTATAAACCTATCTATAAAACCGCAGTATCACGCGGGTCGTAAATTCTTGTTATTTATTAATTAATAATATTATTATTATTTAGTTAGTTAATTATTTAATTATTATTATCATTATTTAATTAGTATTAATGTTAGAAATTAATTATTATTTATTAATTAATAATAATCATTATTTAATTATTATTAATATTTAATTATTATTACTACTTTTTTTTGAACGACGAATGTCTCAATCATGTGATCCCACTGTTTCCAGGCCATGTCACCAATGTCTAGTTATTTGGACCTCCTATGAGCCACCACAACCACCTCGGAAGGAAACCACACTGAGAAAACCTCTGACCACCTCAAACTCCTTTTTCGCTGTAGGAGAGATTTGAACCCAATACCTCCCATTTGAATCTCCAATTATTATTACTATTTAATCGGTGGTTTCTTAAATGTATCTGATATTATCTTACTATTATAATAAACAAACATGTTAATTTGCCACTTGTCATATTTTAACACAATATTGCCACTTGTTAAATTTTTATGCTTTCATTTAATTCTCTCATTTATTCAATAATTATATTATTCATTCTATTAAATAAATATATCAAATAATAACTAATGATATTATTTATCTCTTACAAATTAAATAATAGTTTTCAAGTTGAAAATTAAATCATTTTATTAAAAACATACTTTACAAAAGTTTATAAAATATATATTTTTTCCCTAAAAATTAATATTTATTAAAAATAAGAAATATTAAATCATTATTTTTGGAAAAAAAGGTTTTATATTAAACATGTTTTCATTAGAAAACGATATATAAACCAAAACTTATAGAGTTGATAATAAAAGTTATATTTTCGGTCTTGTATGTTTAACATATTTTTAAATTATGTTATTAAATTTTAATAATTACAAAAATATTACATAGATATTAAAAAATAGTTTTTTATAAACAAATTAAATTAAATATTTTAGTATTAAATTTTAGAAAATTAATTTTTTTAAAAATAAAGTTTTTGATCATTGTTTTATTACTTATAGTACTTATTAATACGTATTTTAAACACTTAATATAAAAATGTTATTTATAATTTATAAATTTTTATTACTAACTATTCAATGTTTTATGTTAAATCCGTGTAACACACGGAGTATAAACTAGTATATAATAAAATAAATGAATTTAATATTGAGTTTTTTTTTACTAGAAACCCAAAAGCCCAAATTGATGACCGAGCCAAATTATGAAGGGTTGACTAAAGTCGCACACTCCCGTAACAATGTTGGCGGGCCGTTGGACAAGGCCACACGCGACTCTCTCCCGTCAATCAATTACCCTATACTTTTTATTTTTAAATGGTGAAGTCCCTCGAAATACTCAAACTTATCACACTGACCCCTCACCTTATGCTTTCAAAGTCCATATGTTTTTTTAACGGCAATTTAAATCACTGACGAGTCATACACTCATCTGATTATATACATATCCAATAGGAGGAAACTTATCATATGTGAGAGAAAACCCGCTAATCTAACATAAACCCCTATTTTGTTCATATCAAGACTTGAACTCTTGACATTCTCAATCTTGAACTCTTGACATTCCCAATATCGAAGCCACATGATACATTCTCTCAATCACATGAACTGAGGATCATTGGTTCAAAGTCCATATATAAAGAAACACGTACTTCTTATACACTGCAAAAAAGCACATTATGATAAATTTTTTGATATAAGATAAAAGGTAACTTCTTGAATATATTTAACAACTAGAAAAGTTACTAGTCCGTTAACAAGGGCGGCAGGGCCGGTCTCGAGAATCAAAAAAATTCCGGAGCTTGAGGTAGGAAAAATAAAATGGACCCCTCTTAGAAAAATAACTTAAACTATATATAAAAAGCTAATAATATGAATATATTTGTTGAAAAAAATTAAAAAATATTGTAGCATTATAATATATTTTAAATACCTAAACCGTGAGACTCTCCGAGCATTTTTTGAAGCAAAAATCTCGATCATCGTTTTGGTATCCATATTTTCTAAGATAACGTTCGCAATAGAAATCATCGCCAATCTGTTAAGTTGTTCTTGTGACATTAGGAAAAAACCAAGCTGGTTCAACTTGTTTATAGTAGGGGTGTTGTTGGGGTTGGTTCCTTGGGTTTCGGGTTGCTCGGGTCGGGTTATTCGGGTTTTTGTAATATGAAATTGGAATCGAGAACTCAACCATTTAACTTCGGTTTAATTGGTTCTCGAGTTTACTCGGGTTGGGTTAAACGGTTCTTGGGTAATACTTGAAAAACTAGTATTATATTGTTCAAACAAATAAAATTAAAACATGTTTAACCAAAACCTACATTTCTTTAAAAATTTCAAATGTTTAACCATAAAATAACCAAAACATGTTTAACCAAAACATATATTTCTACAATAATCTCAAAACATACAAGAGTTTTGAAAATCAAAGAACGTTACCTCCTCTTAGAACTCTAGTTCGGGTTTTTCGGGTTTACCCGAACAAACCTCGTGGGTACCCAAGGACTGAACCATTCTAAGTTTTCGGGTTCGGGTAAGAGTCTTTTTCGGGTTAGGTGTTTTCGGGTTCAGGTTTTTCGGGTTCGGGTAAGTGTTTTTCGGGTTGGTTCTTCGGGTTCGGGTAAAAAACACACCCCTAGTTTATAGCATCAAAAAGGGTGATAATTTATTACACAAAAATGTCTGAAACAACTTCAACTTCAAACAAAGCTTATCCGCATCAATATTTGATTGTTCTTCATACTTCAATGCATCTCAAATACAATAACAACACAACTTAAAATTATTTTTATTAAGTTGCTTCAACTATTTTGGGAAACAAAAAACCAAATAGGCCTAGAAGGTGGGACTGGAGGGCTGAAGGAGTGGAGGTGGACGCTATGTCCGCTGCTGAAACACGTCTGGGAATTGGAAGGCGTGGAGGGGTAATTCGTTACCAATTAAATTATTTTTATTCCACCAAAACTTGTTGGGTCCTAGGTTTTATTTTTTTTTAAATTTCGGGGCCCTAAAAAGCCGGGCCCGAGACGATTACCCATCTCGCCCTCCCCAAGGCCGGCTCTGACGGGCAATATATCACACCCCGGGCCGGCGGGAACGGATCGGGTTTTCCCATCGGGCGGAAGGTTCCCGGGGCGCGATATCTTTGAATGATAATCAAATGATCAGATTGTTACTTAGCACATGATAATCAAAATGAGAAATACTAATACACCAATGATATAGAATTACAAGATTAAATTTCACTGTATCGTTCATAATTTAATCAAGTAAATCTACCAAAAGAATCAATATAACTATATCTTGTATATGTACAAGATATACAAAAGATGATTCAATGTTTAGGCACCAAAAGCATGCAACATAAAATAAGCTAGGTCTTCTAAAAGTCCTCTAGCTTAAACCTTGCATGTAAGTCTCTACACATGTTCGTCACCTGAGAAAACATGTATTTAAACAAAGTCAACACTAGGTTGGTGAGTTCATAAGTAAGTTAGTTGAAAACTCTGATTCAATCACATGCATAATCTCAATGTTTTGTTATGTTGCTTGTATGTGTAATGTTCATATGTTCCCTTGTTGGCTCCTCAATAGTTATACTTACAAACACTATGTTATCCTAGTAGTGATGCTTATATATAGGGCATATGTAAGGGAACAAGCCCTAGCCAACATCCCACCACATCACTACTAGAACTCCACACTACTTGTAATACAACTATTGATTTCCATTTCCATGTCACCTAATTGTCCCATTGTTGATCACCTGTGTTTCCATGAATAGAATAATATAATGATAGCGTTGTAGTTATCAAACCGAAGTATTGACAACCATTTGTATAGTAAGGATGTTAGATTTAATAAATCTGTTTCCTTGTATTATTCTATTGTCTGTGTGTTAACTGTTATGTTACACTTTTAATTAATTAAAAGTGTTAGTTAACTGTTGTCATGTATTGTCCAATGCAGTGTATAGAGCCTAAATGGAACCCATTGTAATCCTCACATAATCAGATTCCAATGCCTTCCATTCACCTCTATCCCACCGTGTGATCCCAAGGCCTTTACGGGGATTGTCTCATGTAATTAACAAAGTCGAATAAGAACTAGTCTTATTACATTATGTTAATTATGTGTGATTGGCAGTGATAGGCATGAAGTTACGTTATCATGGTCGCCGTTCACAGTAATCCATATGGTCACCATGTAATCCTTAAGCCGTAGTAAGAACAAGTCTTAGTACCCTTAAGTGACGCAGGTGGTGGATAATCAATGCGATCATACTACCTAGTAGTATGTTTTTAGGGTGTTGATCAATTGTTATAAGAAATTGACTTATCACACTTGATCGTTTATGATGTGGAATGATATTCAGAAGATATTTTATCTTCTGATCATCCATGTGCTGTGATGTGTCACCATGTTTCACTGTAATAGTTCTCATTGTTCGTTTGTGTATGAATTGTCTCAATGTTCATTTCTGTAGGAATAACTAAGTGTTATAAGATAAATCTTACAACTGTGTTATTCCCATATATTGATGATTATGAAAGTACGTTATCATAATCTCCTGAGTTTCCCTGTTATCTCATGATCATACAAGCATGCATACAATGATAAGCGATAATAGACAATTTAATATTATCAAAATCAAAGTATAGATAACATGTTAAACAAAACTTTTAAATAAATAAAAGTAAACATGTTTCTCAGCCCCGTGAGTTAAAATCAGTAAAGATTAAAGTAAAAGGGGCATATGAACTCACCTTGTTATGTAGGGTTGACTTAGCTTAAACGAATGGATACACGCGCTCTTGAATTGTTCTTGTGGTAGTTTTCACGTTCCTGTATTGATTACATATTGTGGTTGTAATTTGTAAGTGTAAGTTATAATGATTTGTGTGCGTGCTTGTGTTGGTGTTAGCCCTAAAGTTGGCTAACACCTCTCGGTCTTAGTCTTCATTCGGCCCCACATTTTTGATATAAACTTTATGTGTCCATTTATTCATCTAACTTCCCACTTGCAATCATTTATTAATGTATTGATCTAAATTTATGGCTTTTAAGTCCATGACTTTGCCATTCAAGATGAGTATGATCTCAATATTTTGCAACTCTGTTAGTACCACACAAGTTATTACATAACCCATTAATAGTTATTAGTCCTTGACTTGGTTTATAATTAAACCCATTGGGGCCGAATGGTAGTCCCGTGAGTCTCGTATTTAATCATGGGCCGGTTAAGGAATGATGGGCCTGTTGGGCCGGTTGTCACAAGTGGTTCACAACAAAATGCAAGTGGGCCGATTCCAAGGAGGGTCTTGGGCTTGGTGTATACATGGGCTACTCAATAGATATTGGGCCGTGCATAAAATGGGCTGTGGTTAGTTCTTGGGCTAAACAAAGATGTCACTTAGGCCCATAATGATAGCGTTGTAGTTATCAAACCGAAGTATTGACAACCATTTGTATAGTAGGGATGTTAGATTTAATAAATCTGTTTCCTTGTATTATTCTATTGTCTGTGTGTTAACTGTTATGTTACACTTTTAATTAATTAAAAGTGTTAGTTAACTGTTGTCATGTATTGTCCAATGCAGTGTATAGAGCCTAAATGGAACCCATTGTAATCCTCACATAATCAGATTCCAATGCCTTCCATTCACCTCTATCCCACCGTGTGATCCCAAGGCCTTTACGGGGATTGTCTCATGTAATTAACAAAGTCGAATAAGAACTAGTCTTATTACATTATGTTAATTATGTGTGATTGGCAGTGATAGGCATGAAGTTACGTTATCATGGTCGCCGTTCACAGTAATCCATATGGTCACCATGTAATCCTTAAGCCGTAGTAAGAACAAGTCTTAGTACCCTTAAGTGACGCAGGTGGTGGATAATCAATGCGATCATACTACCTAGTAGTATGTTTTTAGGGTGTTGATCAATTGTTATAAGAAATTGACTTATCACACTTGATCGTTTATGATGTGGAATGATATTCAGAAGATATTTTATCTTCTGATCATCCATGTGCTGTGATGTGTCACCATGTTTCACTGTAATAGTTCTCATTGTTCGTTTGTGTATGAATTGTCTCAATGTTCATTTCTGTAGGAATAACTAAGTGTTATAAGATAAATCTTACAACTGTGTTATTCCCATATATTGATGATTATGAAAGTACGTTATCATAATCTCCTGAGTTTCCCTGTTATCTCATGATCATACAAGCATGCATACAATGATAAGCGATAATAGACAATTTAATATTATCAAAATCAAAGTATAGATAACATGTTAAACAAAACTTTTAAATAAATAAAAGTAAACATGTTTCTCAGCCCCGTGAGTTAAAATCAGTAAAGATTAAAGTAAAAGGGGCATATGAACTCACCTTGTTATGTAGGGTTGACTTAGCTTAAACGAATGGATACACGCGCTCTTGAATTGTTCTTGTGGTAGTCTTCACGTTCCTGTATTGATTACATATTGTGGTTGTAATTTGTAAGTGTAAGTTATAATGATTTGTGTGCGTGCTTGTGTTGGTGTTAGCCCTAAAGTTGGCTAACACCTCTCGGTCTTAGTCTTCATTCGGCCCCACATTTTTGATATAAACTTTATGTGTCCATTTATTCATCTAACTTCCCACTTGCAATCATTTATTAATGTATTGATCTAAATTTATGGCTTTTAAGTCCATGACTTTGCCATTCAAGATGAGTATGATCTCAATATTTTGCAACTCTGTTAGTACCACACAAGTTATTACATAACCCATTAATAGTTATTAGTCCTTGACTTGGTTTATAATTAAACCCATTGGGGCCGAATGGTAGTCCCGTGAGTCTCGTATTTAATCATGGGCCGGTTAAGGAATGATGGGCCTGTTGGGCCGGTTGTCACAAGTGGTTCACAACAAAATGCAAGTGGGCCGATTCCAAGGAGGGTCTTGGGCTTGGTGTATACATGGGCTACTCAATAGATATTGGGCCGTGCATAAAATGGGCTGTGGTTAGTTCTTGGGCTAAACAAAGATGTCACTTAGGCCCATAATGATAGCGTTGTAGTTATCAAACCGAAGTATTGACAACCATTTGTATAGTAGGGATGTTAGATTTAATAAATCTGTTTCCTTGTATTATTCTATTGTCTGTGTGTTAACTGTTATGTTACACTTTTAATTAATTAAAAGTGTTAGTTAACTGTTGTCATGTATTGTCCAATGCAGTGTATAGAGCCTAAATGGAACCCATTGTAATCCTCACATAATCAGATTCCAATGCCTTCCATTCACCTCTATCCCACCGTGTGATCCCAAGGCCTTTACGGGGATTGTCTCATGTAATTAACAAAGTCGAATAAGAACTAGTCTTATTACATTATGTTAATTATGTGTGATTGGCAGTGATAGGCATGAAGTTACGTTATCATGGTCGCCGTTCACAGTAATCCATATGGTCACCATGTAATCCTTAAGCCGTAGTAAGAACAAGTCTTAGTACCCTTAAGTGACGCAGGTGGTGGATAATCAATGCGATCATACTACCTAGTAGTATGTTTTTAGGGTGTTGATCAATTGTTATAAGAAATTGACTTATCACACTTGATCGTTTATGATGTGGAATGATATTCAGAAGATATTTTATCTTCTGATCATCCATGTGCTGTGATGTGTCACCATGTTTCACTGTAATAGTTCTCATTGTTCGTTTGTGTATGAATTGTCTCAATGTTCATTTCTGTAGGAATAACTAAGTGTTATAAGATAAATCTTACAACTGTGTTATTCCCATATATTGATGATTATGAAAGTACGTTATCATAATCTCCTGAGTTTCCCTGTTATCTCATGATCATACAAGCATGCATACAATGATAAGCGATAATAGACAATTTAATATTATCAAAATCAAAGTATAGATAACATGTTAAACAAAACTTTTAAATAAATAAAAGTAAACATGTTTCTCAGCCCCGTGAGTTAAAATCAGTAAAGATTAAAGTAAAAGGGGCATATGAACTCACCTTGTTATGTAGGGTTGACTTAGCTTAAACGAATGGATACACGCGCTCTTGAATTGTTCTTGTGGTAGTTTTCACGTTCCTGTATTGATTACATATTGTGGTTGTAATTTGTAAGTGTAAGTTATAATGATTTGTGTGCGTGCTTGTGTTGGTGTTAGCCCTAAAGTTGGCTAACACCTCTCGGTCTTAGTCTTCATTCGGCCCCACATTTTTGATATAAACTTTATGTGTCCATTTATTCATCTAACTTCCCACTTGCAATCATTTATTAATGTATTGATCTAAATTTATGGCTTTTAAGTCCATGACTTTGCCATTCAAGATGAGTATGATCTCAATATTTTGCAACTCTGTTAGTACCACACAAGTTATTACATAACCCATTAATAGTTATTAGTCCTTGACTTGGTTTATAACTAAACCCATTGGGGCCGAATGGTAGTCCCGTGAGTCTCGTATTTAATCATGGGCCGGTTAAGGAATGATGGGCCTGTTGGGCCGGTTGTCACAAGTGGTTCACAACAAAATGCAAGTGGGCCGATTCCAAGGAGGGTCTTGGGCTTGGTGTATACATGGGCTACTCAATAGATATTGGGCCGTGCATAAAATGGGCTGTGGTTAGTTCTTGGGCTAAACAAAGATGTCACTTAGGCCCATTAAGATGTAACAAACTGAAATTGTATGTTAGGCCTTAGTTAACTAAACTGCTGGCCTTTTTGGGTTGTTGTTAGTCGAACAAAATACAAAGTGGTGGGCTGAACTGTATTTGGGCCAAGGAAAAGACGTGGCTGCATGGTGGACCAAAAATGGTTGGATCTTGAACAATTAGAATGGGCCTTGGCTAACTCTTGGGCCTGGACAATTTAAGTGGCCGGTTGTATGTGGATGTTAACAGATTTCAGCCGAGAGAAAACAAAGGATGGGTTCGTAAACGAGCAGTAGGGTTTGGCTCATGTTAGCAAAGGTTTGTTGGCCTAAGCATGCAAAGGTTCGGTTGTGGCAGCACATGGTTCGCCTGGGTTCGGGAAGGATGGCATGGTTCGGTCCTATGGGGTTCGTCACTATGGTTCGTCAAGGATAACAGGGTTCGCAGCATGGAAATGGTTCGGTCTTTACATGATGGGTTCATGACATCGGATCAAGGTTCGACAACCAGAGCGGGGGCTGTGCATGGGTTCGTGGGTAGCCAAGGGTTCGTCAAAAAGGATGATGGTTCGGCATGGCTGCAACTGCTTGGGTTCGTGACTCAGGTTGAGGGCTCGTCTGATGGGAGGGTTCGCCGGAGTTCGTCGGCTGAAGCTTCGGCGACCACTAGCAGCTCCTCGAAACTGTAATGCTTTTTCCCTCCCCTTCATCGAACCATGGTGATGGTGGTTAAGCTAGTAAGGTTGTTGATGGTCGTGTGGTTCAAATGGGAAGGTGGTTAGCCGATGGTGTTAACTGGGTCGAACAAGAGCACCAAAACAAGTAAAAACCCTATTTTTCGTGGTCTTTTATGGCTTCATACCTTCGTTTTCAGCGGTTAAACCTTTAGATCTGTTGTACTTTCATGTAGAGAACGTCGAGGGCTACGCGTGGGTTCGAAAATCACCCAAATCGGTTAAGAAACGAGCTTGATATGGTGGATTGAAGGTGGCTTGGTGGTTGTGGGTTTCTTGGCCGGAATTTTTGAAGAGAGAGAGAGATGAAGATGATAAATGAATAAAATGAATTCATTTAGAGTTTTTTATACCCTATGTGGTGTCCGGGTTCGTTTTGGTTGCTCGGTTCGAAATTTCGTCGCGTAACCGGATTTTTACGCGTAATTAAAACTAAATAAATAAAAATGTTATTTTAAATTAATTTGATGAGTTTCAAAATTGTAAAAATGTTTATTATTTTATTTAATTAAAAATTAAATTCGTTTCGCGTCGTAATTCGTTTTCGTTTCGTCGAATCGCGTCACCATCGCGCGTATTCGTTCGAATCGTCATTCGAACGAACACGACGATGGTTTTGCTTTCCGACTTTTGTTTTCTACTTTCCAGTCATCATTTCAGAACGTTAAACTCACAGATATGTTTGTGTGAATCGTCACCCACGCAAACACACTGTCAGTTCGTTATTCTGAAACGACACTGCAGTTTATGTTTTAATTGTATTTCCTCACTGTCGGACTCAACTAAACATCATATTTTCACCTTGTTTTCACATTGAATTGTCGGCCATCTGATTCCTGTCATCTATGGACATCAGATCGCAACCGATTTGTTTTCTGTTAGTTGCTTGAACATCATTGTTTCTCATGTTTTGTTGTGCTAATTTTACTTAAGTTTTCACTTAAATAAACACAACTAATGTTTCAAATGTACGTTGTACTTACTGTATCTGAGTTTACACTAAAATACGTACAACGATTTCTTGTATTTAGGATTCTGTTAATACAAGTACTGTTTACAATCACGTATGTACACATAGTTACTGTTTGCAAGTACACATACCGTACGGACTTGCCGGGCGGTCGGGTACTAGTTGTCACACAATACAATTAAGACTCGAGCATTGCCACGTGATGATCCTCTATACGTTATTGTGTATAAATTTAAAACGCCACAATGGTATAATCTTTATATATATATATATATATACACATAGGGGATGGCTCGAATGTTAACTCTTCGTTATTGTGATAACCGAATAAATACATGTAACAACTGTCAAAAATTCGTTAATCGATTCGCTGTTAAATTTAACCAAATGGGCTAGGCACAACAAAGCCCAATAGCCTAATTCATAAAGTTTAGCTTGTTTGAACTGACAGATATTTCTAACGAGTTGTTGCATAATTATCTAAAACACTTGCGAAAGAGAACAGACGATTAACGGATTAACGTTAGGTGATCGGTTATTAACAAAAACATGGTAATTAAATTCGTTACATGGTACGTCGCCAAACTTTTTATTATTATAAAATTTGTGTTGACGGCTGCTACGTTAAGTTGTATAAATTAATTTAGTACGCATTTAAACGCGATCTTACACCGGGAGTTATCGTATCCAACGAAATAAATAGTTTGAGAATATTTATGTTTTAACAAAAATATTTCATTTTCAAAATAATAACCCCGTAAATAGGGCTGTAAACGAACCGAACGAACACGAACGAGCTCTTGTTCGTGTTCGTTTGTTTAACTTTTAACTTGTTCACGAACGCTAACCGAACGAGAATTCTTGTTCGTGTTCGTTCTTTTATTAAACGAACGAACATAAACGAACTTTCCGCCGAACGGTTCACAAACAGTTCGCTGAATGTTCGGTTCGTTTACAGCCCTACCCGTAAATAAACGTAACTAGAACGGGTTCGTTATGCGAGTTATACGCGAGTGCACCACTTAAAAACCCTGGGTATATAAAGAAAACTTGGTTTGTTGCCCTCACATATGCTCAGCCGTCTCCCCCACACAAAACACGTACTGTGTGTGTCCTGAAATCGAACAAGAAAACGAAGAGCAGCAGCCAACAGCTAACACCGGCTCCTGGCGCTTCTCCGGTGACTCCTCCGGCAGCCTAGACTCCGACGATCTCCAACCCTACTCCTTCTCTGCTGGCAGCCGCAAGACACACACCAGGGTGTGTGTTTGTGTGTTCGAGAGAGAGGGAGAGAAGGGTGCTGCCAGCTCCGGTGATCCTCTTCCCCGGCGAGCTCAACCCACGCGACAGCTACCCTTCCGGTCGGCCAGCTCCTTGTTTTGCTCGTGACAGCCCTCAGGTTAGTCTTAGCCGGTGCAATCTGGTGCTCCTTTCCGGCTAGGTACAGGCGACTTTCTTTCGTTACAGCAACTTTTAGAGGTGACATTCACTACCATCCTAACCCTCTGATCGCTCGTTCAACCGACACCACCACTTATTGGTGGCTGTCTCCAACGTCCGGCAACTGTAGAACTGTTTACCATGGTGTTAGTGGCGCTGGTCAACTCAGATGACATCCAAGAAGCTCAAGGGAACCCATATATACTTGTTTAGCACAGATCTGGTATGGGTCAGAAATGACTACACATTTCTATCCAAAACATGGATGATGAGGTTAAACAAGTAGACCACCAGCGATGGGGCATACTGACCTCTCGTTTAGGACCGATTAGACCGGTGGGCGTGCTCCTTGAGTGGGGATGGTGTTGTGGGCATGATTCGGCAGTGGGAAGCAGGCGTGATTGGGGCAACGCACCTTGCTCTCTTTCTCTCTCTATCTCTCTCTCACACACATGTATATATATAAGTATAAAAAAAGGAATGATGACGTGGAGTGAGTAGGTAATGGGGCATTTCTACCAAAATGGTGGGGTGAGTGGTTGTGATAGGTGCCTACGTGGCGCATAGGTGGACTGAGTGGCTAATGGGGCATACCCCATGGTCTTACGGTGGTTCTTGCGAATTAAGATATAAGTAAATGGGTTGTTGTACCAACTGATTGTATCACGTTAATGGAGTTTGGCGATAATTTTGGAAGAAATAGATCAGATATGTTCAATAACAAGGCTATACTGGTCCTTCCTGACGCTCATGGGCCTCGGTTGAAGCTGGTCAAACGGTTAATCGTGGTCGAAAATGTACAACAGTAGAAAACATGTGTTCGGATGAACTCTTGATGCAAAAACGAGTCCAAAAATATATGTGGTTCAAGAATCGAGTTTCCGGCTCTCCAAATGAGTTTGCGTAAGCGAACCGATCCGAAAGGTATACTAACACACTGATCTTTTATCATATGTATCGTATAAATCTCGACTCGTGCTTGTCATAATCTTTCCTTCGTAAAAACTTCAAGCGAAAACGATTAATAAAAAAAAGTATAAAATGACAAAGTTGAATATTCGGTAAAGTGTAAATTCATAAACAATGGTTCGTTTAACAAATCGAATCGAGTGTTTCACGACAACGAGAGAATTGAGACAACTATATTGATAACCCAACTATTGAATGCTTATGATTATGATGGGTTATTTCAATTATCGGATTACTATTTATAAATTAATAAATTTTTATAAAATAGTAATGGGTGAAATCAATAAACACACACATATATATATATAGATAGATATATACACAAATATATATATGTATATAAACACACACACACTTTCAATTGCTTTAACTCTGGATTTGATTTTGTTAAATATTTTATGCAACTCGAAAAGTTTTAATTATTTTAAAACTCAAATAATTTCTTTTATAAAGTTTGATTGTTGAGACAATCATTTTATACAAAGATAAGAATGAGACAAGTTCAAACACTTGATTTGTAATCATATAAAACACACGAGCTCCAAGTAAATTGAAAAAGGATTTCAAATAATATATGCTTATATTGACGAAGTGATTATAAAAATCTATATTTGGACCTAATGACTACTATACTTCAACAAAATAACTTTTAAATATATTTCGTACATATATAAATACATTTCGGAACACAATAAACCATGTTACAACAAATTATACATATATGAGTTAGGACATTTTCAATATTTTTATTATAAACATGAACTAACTATTCGACAAAGTTATATGTAATAACAATAATTATCAAGTTTTGATAAATACGATATTACATTTCGTGGTCTTTTATGGCTTCATACCTTCGTTTTCAGCGGTTAAACCTTTAGATCTGTTGTACTTTCATGTAGAGAACGTCGAGGGCTACGCGTGGGTTCGAAAATCACCCAAATCGGTTAAGAAACGAGCTTGATATGGTGGATTGAAGGTGGCTTGGTGGTTGTGGGTTTCTTGGCCGGAATTTTTGAAGAGAGAGAGAGATGAAGATGATAAATGAATAAAATGAATTCATTTAGAGTTTTTTATACCCTATGTGGTGTCCGGGTTCGTTTTGGTTGCTCGGTTCGAAATTTCGTCGCGTAACCGGATTTTTACGCGTAATTAAAACTAAATAAATAAAAATGTTATTTTAAATTAATTTGATGAGTTTCAAAATTGTAAAAATGTTTATTATTTTATTTAATTAAAAATTAAATTCGTTTCGCGTCGTAATTCGTTTTCGTTTCGTCGAATCGCGTCACCATCGCGCGTATTCGTTCGAATCGTCATTCGAACGAACACGACGATGGTTTTGCTTTCCGACTTTTGTTTTCTACTTTCCAGTCATCACTTCAGAACGTTAAACTCACAGATATGTTTGTGTGAATCGTCACCCACGCAAACACACTGTCAGTTCGTTATTCTGAAACGACACTGCAGTTTATGTTTTAATTGTATTTCCTCACTGTCGGACTCAACTAAACATCATATTTTCACCTTGTTTTCACATTGAATTGTCGGCCATCTGATTCCTGTCATCTATGGACATCAGATCGCAACCGATTTGTTTTCTGTTACTTGCTTGAACATCATTGTTTCTCATGTTTTGTTGTGTTAATTTTACTTAAGTTTTCACTTAAATAAACACAACTAATGTTTCAAATGTACGTTGTACTTACTGTATCTGAGTTTACACTAAAATACGTACAACGATTTCTTGTATTTAGGATTATGTTAATACAAGTACTGTTTACAATCACGTATGTACACATAGTTACTGTTTGCAAGTACACATACCGTACGGACTTGCCGGGCGGTCGGGTACTAGTTGTCACACAATACAATTAAGACTCGAGCATTGCCACGTGATGATCCTCTATACGTTATTGTGTATAAATTTAAAACGCCACAACGGTATAATCTTTATATATATATATATACACACATAGGGGATGGCTCGAATGTTAACTCTTCGTTATTGTGATAACCGAATAAATACATGTAACAACTGTCAAAAATTCGTTAATCGATTCGCTGTTAAATTTAACCAAATGGGCTAGGCCCAACAAAGCCCAATAGCCTAATTCATAAAGTTTAGCTTGTTTGAACTGACAGATATTTCTAACGAGTTGTTGCATAATTATCTAAAACACTTGCGAAAGAGAACAGACGATTAACGGATTAACGTTAGGTGATCGTTTATTAACAAAAACATGGTAATTAAATTCGTTACATGGTACGTCGCCAAACTTTTTATTATTATAAAATTTGTGTTGACGGCTGCTACGTTAAGTTGTATAAATTAATTTAGTACGCATTTAAACGCGATCTTACACCGGGAGTTATCGTATCCAACGAAATAAATAGTTTGAGAATATTTATGTTTTAACAAAAATATTTCATTTTCAAAATAATAACCCCGTAAATAGGGCTGTAAACGAACCGAACGAACACGAACGAGCTCTTGTTCGTGTTCGTTTGTTTAACTTTTAACTCGTTCACGAACGCTAATCGAACGAGAATTCTTGTTCGTGTTCCTTCTTTTATTAAACGAACGAACATAAACGAACTTCCCGCCGAACGGTTCACAAACAGTTCGCTGAACGTTCGGTTCGTTTACAGCCCTACCCGTAAATAAACGTAACTAGAACGGGTTCGTTATGCGAGTTATACGCGAGTGCACCACTTAAAAACCCTGGGTATATAAAGAAAACTTGGTTTGTTGCCCTCACATTTGCTCAGCCGTCTCCCCCACACAAAACACGTACTGTGTGTGTCCTGAAATCGAACAAGAAAACGAAGAGCAGCAGCCAACAGCTAACACCGGCTCCTGGCGCTTCTCCGGTGACTCCTCCGGCAGCCTAGACTCCGACGATCTCCAACCCTACTCCTTCTCTGCTGGCAGCCGCAAGACACACACCAGGGTGTGTGTTTGTGTGTGTTCGAGAGTAGGGCTGTTCACGAGCCGAACCGAGCCGAGAGAGGGTATGCTCGTGCTCGGCTCGTTTTCAAACCGAGCGGCTCGGCTTGGTTCGGATTTGCAGAACCGAGCCAAATTTCGTGCTCGTTGCTCGGCTCGTTTTAAAACCGAGCGGCTCGGCTTGGTTCGTTTTTGCTCGGTTTAATAAAATTTAATACCACGAATAACTACCAACTGCCATCTAGTTGGTTATTATAGTTACATATCAACACTCACATTAGAGCTAATAATCCCAAACCACAAACAATCAAATTTAAGATTAAAGAAAGCCATGTTCGGTTGCAATAATCTCAAGCAATGACAATTTCTCAAAACATAATCCAAGTAGTGTAAACCTCTAAAAACACATCCAAACATTCATACTAGTCTAAGTAAAAAAATCACGGTTGGGAGTAAACAAATGGTTGAGTATTGGGCATTCGGGAATTAAATTCTAACGTGAAAAGTGAAACAAATGGATCCGGAAATTAGATTTAAATTTTTGAGTTTTGCGTATTTGCCTATTTGGATATTGGGTCTTTTAAAATTAGTTTAAATATAAAAAAGTTATATTAGTTATACATTAATAAAATATTATATATATATATATATATATAAATCAGTTATACTTTAGCAAACGAGCCAACCGAGCGAGCCAAACGAGCGACTAACCGAGCGAGCAACGAGCGAGCTTACCTTGGCTCGTGCTCGGCTCGTTTATAAACCGAACCGAGCGTGCTCGGTTCGTTTAAAACCGAGCGAAATTCGAACGAGCTATTTCCGAGCTTTTTCCGAGCGAGCGACGAACGAGCAACGAGCTTCGAGCGATTTGAACAGCCCTATTCGAGAGAGAGGGAGAGAAGGGTGCTGCCAGCTCCGGTGATCCTCTTCCCCGGCGAGCTCAACCCACGCGACAGCTACCCTTCCGGTCGGCCAGCTCCTTGTTTTGCTCGTGACAGCCCTCAGGTTAGTCTTAGCCGGTGCAATCTGGTGCTCCTTTCCGGCTAGGTACAGGCGACTTTCTTTCGTTACAGCAACTTTTAGAGGTGACATTCACTACCATCCTAACCCTCTGATCGCTCGTTCAACCGACACCACCACTTATGGGTGGCTGTCTCCAACGTCCGGCAACTGTAGAACTGTTTACCATGGTGCTAGTGGCGCTGGTCAACTCAGATGACATCCAAGAAGCTCAAGGGAACCCATATATACTTGTTTAGCACAGATCTGGTATGGGTCAGAAATGACTACACATTTCTATCCAAAACATGGATGATGAGGTTAAACAAGTAGACCACCAGCGATGGGGCATACTGACCTCTCGTTTAGGACCGATTAGACCGGTGGGCGTGCTCCTTGAGTGGGGATGGTGTTGTGGGCATGATTCGGCAGTGGGAAGCAGGCGTGATTGGGGCAACGCACCTTGCTCTCTTTCTCTCTCTATCTCTCTCTCTCACACACATGTATATATATAAGTATAAAAAAAGGAATGATGACGTGGAGTGAGTAGGTAATGGGGCATTTCTACCAAAATGGTGGGGTGAGTGGTTGTGATAGGTGCCTACGTGGCGCATAGGTGGACTGAGTGGCTAATGGGGCATACCCCATGGTCTTACGGTGGTTCTTGCGAATTAAGATATAAGTAAATGGGTTGTTGTACCAACTGATTGTATCACGTTAATGGAGTTTGGCGATAATTTTGGAAGAAATAGATCAGATATGTTCAATAACAAGGCTATACTGGTCCTTCCTGACGCTCATGGGCCTCGGTTGAAGCTGGTCAAACGGTTAATCGTGGTCGGAAATGTACAACAGTAGAAAACATGTGTTCGAATGAACTCTTGATGCAAAAACGAGTCCAAAAATATATGTGGTTCAAGAATCGAGTTTCCGGCTCTCCAAATGAGTTTGCGTAAGCGAACCGATCCGAAAGGTATACTAACACACTGATCTTTTATCATATGTATCGTATAAATCTCGACTCGTGCTTGTCATAATCTTTCCTTCGTAAAAACTTCAAGCGAAAACGATTAATAAAAAAAAGTATAAAATGACAAAGTTGAATATTCGGTAAAGTGTAAATTCATAAACAATGGTTCGTTTAACAAATCGAATCGAGTGTTTCACGACAACGAGAGAATTGAGACAACTATATTGATAACCCAACTATTGAATGCTTATGATTATGATGGGTTATTTCAATTATCGGATTACTATTTATAAATTAATAAATTTTTATAAAATAGTAATGGGTGAAATCAATAAACACACACACATATATATATAGATAGATATATACACAAATATATATGTATATAAACACACACACACTTTCAATTGCTTTAACTCTGGATTTGATTTTGTTAAATATTTTATGCAACTCGAAAAGTTTTAATTATTTTAAAACTCAAATAATTTCTTTTATAAAGTTTGATTGTTGAGACAATCATTTTATACAAAGATAAGAATGAGACAAGTTCAAACACTTGATTTGTAATCATATAAAACACACGAGCTCCAAGTAAATTGAAAAAGGATTTCAAATAATATATGCTTATATTGACGAAGTGATTATAAAAATCTATATTTGGACCTAATGACTACTATACTTCAACAAAATAACTTTTAAATATATTTCGTACATATATAAATACATTTCGGAACACAATAAACCATGTTACAACAAATTATACATATATGAGTTAGGACATTTTCAATATTTTTATTATAAACATGAACTAACTATTCGACAAAGTTATATGTAATAACAATAATTATCAAGTTTTGATAAATACGATATTATATGAACATTTTAAGCATATCAATTATAAACACAGTCTATCTGAAAAATAATCGAGTATTAAAGAATAAACACTATTAACCCAAAAGCAACATACGGAAACAAAAGTCTTCGAATAATCAAGTTAACACAAGTGAGGACGCGTTAGACCATGTATGACGCTTGTGTCAATAGGCACATAAAACAAGATTGTTGATATTAGTTATTGATACACATTTGACATACAAACATGATCTCATATTTGACTCAATTGGGAAATATTATACTAGCTCAGACACACATAGAATTGACTAGCATTGATGTGCAGAGCTTGGTTACTACGATTTTGATTATCCCATTTCATGGATGTTGTTTTCATTGCTGCATACAAGGTGAGTTTCACAACCCTTTTTTACTATTTTTGTATTCAAAACTCGGGGAAGAAATCATGCACAACACATTATTTGAACACCAGTGATACACACACAATGTTATTACATGAGTCACATTTATCGCATTAAGTCCCTTATTCTGTAACCGTTAATTATGGGTAAACGTGAATTATTGGGAATAGTACTATTCGGGAGTGACAACCCCCGCCCGTGGTTAGCATGTTTTCTCAGATAATTGAAGAGATACTATGAGACGCATTTTGAGTTTTGGCATAAGAAGACACATTGCATCACTTGAACCATTAACTTATGTACCTTTATGATGTAAACACATGATGATGCCCATTTAGTTTTAACAACATGAAGGTTAGAATTCTCTTATATTCAATGTGTTCATTTTATTCAGTTTAATCTCATCCCCATGTTTCCGCCTCAGGCGGGGGTGTGACACTACATTTTATTACTTTGGTTCCCACATTAAAGTAAATCTAAAGGTGTAGGTTTTTTCTTATTTTTTTATTGTTGTAAGTGAGCCCTACATTAATTAAAAAAAAAGAAGAAAAAACCTACACCTTTATATTTACTTTAATGTGGGCCTCAAAGTAATAAGAATTAGTTATTCGGTTAACGCAATAAACATGGGTTAACATTTGATAATCTACCTATATATACGTACATATATATATATCTATTTATATATGATAGTCTTCAAATAATAACTATTTTTAAAGCAATAACCCGAAATAACCGGTCAAGATAAAGCCAAATCTTGGATTTTTTTTAACATCATTGTAACATATTTAGAACACTATGTTCTTTTATAATTTTGTGTAATTAATCACCGTTTAAAAGATATCATTGTTCTTTGGGTTATGATTGATTGATTGTATATATGATAACGATAAATAGTACCGATCATAACCCAATCAATCTTAACTACAAGCGTTAATGATAAATAGTACTGATCAAAATCACTATTTAACTATTCAAAATGTTATTTTAACATATTAAGTTTCTATATTATTCAGATTGTTCTTCAATAACTTTTGTTCATTAAAAGAAAAATAATAGTAGTAAGTTATATCAACTAAAGGTTACGTGTTAGTTATATGATAATGAGACTTACACTAATTGAAAAATATCAGTATCACTATATAATATTTTTTATCTATATTTTGATCTATATATTCAACTTTCATACGTTTTGACGTACTTAATCACACTAATATTTTCTAAATATATTTAAAACTAAAACAAGTGAGTTTTATTTTAATGTTTAAAATTCCAATATTTCTTTCCAGGAAAGGTTAATCGCAAATACTTGTATGAAAGTCTGCACCCTCCAACCTCGGCTTCCTTTAAATCCTGTAAAATTCAACCATTTTCCGATATGTTCTTCCCCGATTTCGTCTCAGTTTCCAGAACCAATTGAATTTTGACTCCTCACAATGTTACGATACAAATCCAGGCATGAAGTTCGTCTTCTCTCTCTGTTACAGTGTCTGTAATGTTGTTTGAACGTACATAATCAGATCAAAATCATACGTTACGTTTAGATTTCGTTGTTTCAGTTTCTAATTCGTTAAGAACATGTTGATTTCTAGGTTTGGTTATTTGGAAATTGGACAAAAGAAGCATTCTTCATTATTTAAAACTATTTCCGGATCGCGATTTTGTAGAGGAGATGCTCTTGCTTCGCAAGTCGAGAAGCCCTAGTTTCTGTTGATCGCAGTTTCAGTAGTTTATCTGAGGTATGTAAATTATCATAAATCGTGAATTTAGGATACTTTTTAAAAGTTTTGTATAATTAGGTTATGATTGATTGTATATATGATAATGATTTGTGATTTGTTACCTAGAATCGAATAGTAAAGGCTGCAATGATGCAAAAAAAAGTTAGCAATCTGGAAGAGGAATTGAAAAACACGAAATTGAGATTAGATGAAACAGAAACCGAAAGAGTACAGTGATTGCTGAGCTTCGCGAGATTAAAGAACGAGCGTTTTCAGAGCTCAAGCGTCTTGAAGATTCACTATCATATTCTAGAAAGGAGATCGAATCGAGAGATAACCAGATCAATCTATTGAGCAATCAGCTTGAATCCGCAAAGGCATTTGAGGTTAAATTAGGTGAACGAGTTGATTCTATAGAGGAATTGAAGAAAGGAATTCTGGAATTAGAATATCAAGTAGAGAAAACGATAAAATCAGAATCAAATATGTTGAAATCATTGATGCTTTAAAGACGACAATATGAGCAAACGAAAATTGAGTTAGAAGAATCAAAGCTTGAAGCTGTTACACTCAAAGAGAAGCTCAAAAACCAGGTTGATCAAAACGGTAATCTTAATTCATTTTTGAAAACCAAAACCCTAAAAGATGAAATAGCAATGCTGAAAAGTGAAGTGAGAATAGCAACAGAAACTGAGGAGAAAAGCAAGAAAGCTATGGATGATTTAGCATTGGCTTTGAGGGAAGTAGTAACAGAAGATAACACATCAAATGAAAAGCTAAAGTTATCTCAAGAACATGTAAACCATCTGAAAGAAGAAATTAAAGTACTAAAACAAGAACTTGAGTTACAAACAAACACATCTGAACGATTAAGAGGGGAGGCTGAAGAATCCATTTTGGCATGGACTGGGAAAGAAATAGGATTTTATAAGTTGTTTAAGAAAAGCTATTGAAGAAAATGCAACACTTAAACATGAGAACAATAAGCTAAAAGAAGCATTAGCAGCAGCCATAAACACTACAAGAATCATAAGAGAAAAGGGTTTAAGCTATGTGAAACACTCAAAGAAGCCCTTGACGAGTCATCTGGTGCTAAAGTAGGTTCCAACATAGCTCAAAACAACGCTCAGAACTCAAAGACTTGTTAGCCAAAAAAGAAGAATCTCTGCATTTTCTCACAAAAGAAAATGAAAGATCAAGAATCAATGAAGCTATGGATGGAGAAAACATGAAGGAATTCAAAAGATTACTAGCTGTAAAAGCCGAAGCTAACAAATCATGTGAAGATAAAGAACAAACTGAAGTTATCACCACCTCGGTTTCTTCTCTTTATGAAGATCATTTAGATGGAAGAACTACACCACGACAAATGTTTAGTTTTGATATTACAACAACAACAACCTTACCTAGTATATTCCCACTTTTCAGTAGGGTCTGGGGGAAGGATAGATACAAGCCTTACCCCTATCCCAATTGGGATAGAGAGGCTGCTCCGAAAGAGTCCCCGACTCAAAGTTATCATTTGAAGTTGATCATCCCAACGATTTTAACATTATTTACACAAAATAATTAAAATAACGTTAAAATTAGTGCACATTTACTTTTGCCCCTTAAGGGCCCACACATATATACTTATATGCGTGCACCGAACCAAATCTAAATATTTAGTTTTGATATTGATGACATGAAATTGTTTGACAAAGAAGATGACACCATTTTTAAGAAAGAAGATGATCAGACTGAAGTTGGGCAGATGATGATGACACCATTCTTAAAGAGTCGGTTTTTGATTCAGGTTATACTGATTTGAGTGGGTCGGGGCAGTTTAAAGATGTGGATAATAATGTGAATGGCAGAAGTAACAAAAATCATTCAGAAGATAGTGAGGATAAGGGGTTTTATATGTACGGCCTTTATGGCCAGAAGAAATTGTTTAGGAAGATTGGGGAGCTTATACTTGGAATGAGTGAATGACTAATAGTAGAGAAGAAGGATTGATAGATCCAGGTAAAGAACAGGGGAAAGAACAAACTCAACAAAGTAAAGAGCAGGTAAGTTGATTGTTTTATAGTAATTTTATACATGTAATTTGGAGAAATGATTATACTTTTGGTGAATCAATTCTAAATATTTGGTTTTATTTAGTATCTGTCATTGATATATGATTTTGGCTGCAAGATCACTTTCATATTTAGTGTCATTCGAGTCTTTTAAGGGTTTGAGCTCAAAAACAACAATCTACCTACAAAACCAAAATGATTTTTGTGACATTGACCTTGGATGAGATGAAAACTTCATGTAAAAGTAATTCAGACCTTAGAACTTAGAAGTTTGACATGGATAACAAAATTCATGAGCTTCATAAGATTAAAACATTTAATGTTGGTTGGTACGAGGAAATGAAGGTTACTTTAAGATTAGATTAATCTTTTGAGGTGTTTAAGGTTGCTATTTAATAAAAAAAAAAACCTCAAATTCACTAGGATAAACTCACCAAAATCTACATACAACAATTTAGTAGTTGACAAGTATATCACTTTACCATCAACAGGGATGGTTCGAATGTTAACCATTTCTTATTCCGTTAACCGAATAACTACATCTTATTATTTTGGGGTCTACATTAAGTAAATATAAATTTGTAGGTTTTTCTTATTTTTTATTAATGTAAATGGGCTCTACATTAACTAAAAAGAAAAAGAAAAAACCTAAACCTTTAAATTTACTTTAGTGTCGGCCCCAAAGTAATAAGATGTAGTTATTCGGTTAATGTAATAAACAATGATTAACATTTGATCATCTCCCACCATCAACATGTCTCATAAATAACTTTCTTTAATAAGGTTCCTATTTAAATACATTTACGAAATGAATGCTTATTATTATGAGCATTTGATCAATCAAATTGTTTCAACGTACTTTCAATTTTTAACCACATTTTCATTGTATTTTTACTCGCTTCATTTTTTAGAAGTACAATCACCTATGTTAATAAGCTAGCGGTAAATAACTTTTTAACTGATACCATTGTAAGAAATATTGAAAGTTTGTTAAATGTTTTATTAAACAATAATACTATCACTTTTAATCCTAAACTATAATTAAAATTACACAGATGATATGACACGAATTCGCAAAAGTTTTGTGAAGTAAACTTTCCTCACGACATTTCTATTAATTGGACTAAAATGAATACAATATATGAAGAACACCCAAACCTATTTATAGGCTCCACAATCATGTTTGCCAAGCAAACTTAAATCCAAGTTTTCTAACAATTAACCGACTCTCTAATTTGACGAACAGAAACACATTAAAGAAATAACAAAACACTCCCTAAGCTATTGTGTGCATGACATAATAAGAATATTAATTAAACAAATCTAACAAACTACTCCCAAATATTGTCTTTATTGGATTTGATCATAATACATTCTTTCTAAAAGACAATATCAGGATTTTGTTTTATTAAAGCAGGTTGCATGTGGTGTCATAAGTGGTTGCGTGTGACGACACATTAACCGATAGAAATTTTTTTGTACATGTAGTGACTCGTTAAAACAAATAATTTCGTTACATTATTAGAGAAATGAAGCAGGAAAAAGTTTTAGGTCAAATTACTTAAAACTATCAAAAAGAGAAATTTTGAAGCATTAAGACTCATGCCTAATAGTGATGGCATCGAATCAAAACATATTACATTTCGACTGCCTTGTTTTCAAACAAAATTTACCTTAACCTAATATTATTTTAAGACCACCCAAACATAAAGTTCAATCATATTTGACCCGATTCATTTATGACTAATTTGAGTCAAATTTATACCAACATAGATAAATAATAAAAAGTTGACACATCATAGGTATGTATGAAATGTAATTAACTAAAAATATTAAGATAATGAAAATGAATAATAAAGAGATTGGTCATTTACACACTCAACTTAAGATGATTTTACTTAAAAAAACAAAAGCAAAATTGCGGAAACTTTATAACATAAAAGTAAAAGTTTAAAAATTGAGGATGTCTTGTCCTCAATTTAGAAGTGTAAACAAATAAAGTCAGCTCGTAAATTACTCGGGATTGGATAGGCTAAAAACTCAAACAAACCTAGCCTAAACGAGCTCGAGCCCAGAAATATTACTCGTAATTATTGAGCAAGAGACTCACCTATAACAAGTTTTTTCTTTGTATCATTTTTATTTATTCTATTAAGGTATATTTACAAAATTAATTATTTTTATACATAAAAGTGTGTAAATACATTTAAATCAAATATTTTATGTTAAATTTAAAATGTATAATAATAAATATATATTAAATTAGTAATTAATATAAATTGATTAATTAATAGATAAATGAGCCGAGCATAAACTTTGAAAATAAAGCTATTAACAAATCAAGCTTGATAACTAAACCTTACCAGAGGGCTGGTTCCATGTTCTTACGTATGCATGCACTGAGAGTAATGTGACTTGAAAATTCAATTAGTAAATTTTTAAGGGTCCTTATAATCCCACACCAATTTATAATATCACACCCATTTATACGTCTTGTATAGCACCCTACACCACATATAACAACAGCCAGACAAACATTATTGGCAGTGATTGGATATTGTAGATGCACTTATTGTCCCTAGTTCTATTTTGTAATATTCATCATGTAAAGTTCAAGTTATTAATGGAAGTTGTCTTTTTATATTGTTCTTAATGTTTATGTTTTAATTATTTGATTATATGATTGGGTGATTTGGTTTATTGTTTAATTGAGTATGAGTATTGCTCATTCGGCCGAATGACTCTAGAGTATGAAGTCATTCGGCGAATGAGAATAGAGTATGTCTATATTCGGCGAATGAGTCATTCGCCGAATGACTCATTCGACTGAATTACCTATTCGACAGGAGTCATTCGCCGAATGAGTTGTTTCGGCCTCTCATTCGGCCGAATGTCAACTGCCTATAAATACAAGTTTAAAATCATTTCAACCCTAACTTCTGAGAACCCTCATTCGTCCCAAAGCACTCAAGTGTCAAACCCTTGGAGATTTGAGCGTTTCTTGCTGTCCAAGTTTGATTCATAGCTCGTGGTGTTCGATCTTCACTCAAACGTTCTTCTCTTACCTTCGTATCACCACGGTTGCTGTCGGTTTCGATTGGAAAACCCTAGAATAGGATTCCGCACTATTCTAGTGGCTGTTGAGCAGATTTCTATTGATTTCGTGTTGTTTTCGAGATCATCATTGGTCCTACAAAGTGGTATCAGAGCTTTGGCTCTTGATTCTGCTCGATTTCCAATCCATAACATCAGATTTGTGATTGCTAGTTCGAAGTCTACAAAAACCCTGATCACTTTGCCCTAAAATTTACTGTTTCATTGCAAATCAGTGAATTTTCGTGGTGTTTTTGTCAAAAAATTTATCCCAATTTGTTCATTATCATCTCATTATGTTCTGTACCAAATTTGGTACTTAGATCTGGTCTATATCTCAAGTTATCACGATTTTTGTTGCAAAAACCTCATATTGGCCGAATGTCGATTGCGGCCGAATAGTTTCAGCCGAATAAGTCTCATTCGCCGAATAGCCACATTCGGCTGTCTCATTCGCCGAATAGCTCCATTCGATCAAGTCATTCGGCGAATAGCTTCATTCGATCCTTCATTCGGCGAATAGCTTCATTCGACCCTTTCATTCGCCGAATAGGTTCATTCTCTCTTCTCATTCGTCAGACAGTCATACTCAGCCTCTCATTCGCCAGTTCTATCACATTCGGCCCCCGACATTCGCCCTAAGGATCTTCATTCGGCAATTATTCAGCAAATTTTTCTAAGTGTTGAACCTTGTCATTTCTGATTAAATGGAAGATTTAGCACTGATGGCGAACCAGAATCATCGCATTCAGACTTTGTTACTGACTGAGATTGAGACTGGGAACTCTAATAAAGCTCCAAAGTTGTTATCCTTAGACGATTATCCACATTGGAAGTATCAATTTGAGATCCACATCAATGGGGTGGATACAAACTTATGGATGATGATTGAGGGAGGTTATCTGAGGCCTCTGAATGAAGATGGAACTCCTATGCTAGTCACACGGATGACTGAGCCTCAGAGGAAGCTGTATGATTATGAGAAGAAAGCCTATGCTATTTTTTCCCAGTCAATTGCCACTGATATTTTCCATCAGTTTAGACAGTTTACCTCCACAAAGCTACTGTGGGATGCACTGCAACAAAGATATGAGGGTAATGATGCTTTGAAGAGTATCAAGTCAAAGGCATTGAGAAAGGAATTCAATAGCTTCATGTATGTGGGAAATGAGTCACTGGATGAGCTGATTGCTAGATTTTATCATCTTTTGAGTGAGTTATTCAATCATGAAGTCAAGACAACTACTCAGGAAAAGATCCAGTGTTTGGCAGATGCTCTACCTCCAAAGTGGGAGTCATTTTTGATGGTACTAAAGCAGAATCAGATGCTGACACATATGGACATCAATGATTTCATCCAGAAGCTGAAAGAACAAGAGATAGAAAACAAGTGGAAAGCAAAAAGAGTTGCTCAAGTTCAGGATCCTTCCTTGTACTATTCTACTCCCACAGTTGAGAAATCATCTTCACATGCTCCATTGAAGACAACTTTTGTTACTCAGACATCTGAAGCTCCATCTTCTGCTCAGATTCATTTTAGTCAGTCATCTTCTTCAACCAACTCACAAAAGGAACATCATCAACCTGCTGCCAGTCTGAAAACAAATAATTTTGACAAAGTTACTGTGGAGATTGCTAAGGAACACATGGGTCTTTTATCTACACTTGTCAGCTCATATGATGGTTTAGTAGCTGGTCAGATTGGCAATCCTTATCTGACTAATGATGATTATTCTCAAATAGACCCAGATGATATGGAGAGGATTGATATTATGTGGGCTTTGGCAAGTGCTGTCCAAAGAGCAAAAGAGTTTGTAAAGAGAACGGGAAAAGACATCAATCTTAACAAACAATCCAAGTTTGGTTTTGATATGGCTTCTGTGACTTGTTATAACTGTGGAGAAAAGGGTCACTTTGCTAGACAATGCAAGCAACCAAAGAAAGCTGGAAACAAGAATCCATTTTAACATCAGAAGTCTTCTACTTGAAATACAAAAAGGAGATTAGTTCCCATTGATTCTCCTACTCAAGCTGGATCTTCTTCTGCAAGCAAAGCTTTGATGGTACAACAAGATGAAGGGGTGAACTGGGATTTCAGATTCAATGCAGATCAAGGAGAACAAGACAAAGCTTGTGTTGCTGAGATTCAAAAGGTTGAAGATTACAGTGAGGAAAACACTTTGGAAGAAACAAAGATAAATGATACTGAAGCATCAAGTTCAGAGTCTGATAGCATGACTGATTCAGACACTCAGGAATCTGATGCTGAAATTGAAGAATCTTCTACTCAGTTTGCGATGATGGTAAACTCTTCCGCTTCATCAGAGTCAGAGCAGGTATACACTGACTGTTCATCTTCACATTCAGAGTGTTTTAATTGTGTTGATCTTAGAAGTAAGGTCCTTGCTTATCAGACACATAACAGTGTTTTGATGAACGATCTCGACTTATGCATTGAGGCTAACAAAATTTTAAAATCTAATGAAAAAGATTTTCAAGCTAAAATTGATCTTTTAAACAGACAATTGCATGAAGCCGAGATCGCAGTGCTGAATAAGCAAGATGCTATCACTTCTTATCTCAATACCATCAATGAGATTAAGAAAAAGTTAGCCATAGTCGAGTGTGACTATGAGACCTTGGGACAGAAGCTCAAGAGCTATGAAAGCTCTTCATACATTATTGAGCACATGATCAGTAGGGGTACTGATCAGCAGGGAAAGGGAAAAGTTAACTATCAAAATTGTCCTCCACCTATCCTCAACACCTTTGTCAATACACCAAATGATAAAGATGTTAAGGATTTTCAAGTTACTACTCCATTAGTAATTGATCCAACTGGACTAATTACTAATCAAGATTCTTCAAAGTCTGAGGAATCTCGGGTGGATGGGATTGTTGAGGATTGGGTTTCAGATTCGGATGATGAATCTGACGATTCATCTGATAGTATTACTGATCAGAATCAACCTTCTGCTGTCATGAAAGGTGACCCAATCTCTTCTTCAAAGATTTATCAAGCCTTAAGGTTTGTGAAAGCTTCAACAGAAAATGAAGCTTGTGTGTTGAACAAGTTTGACAATCTTGTTCAAAATGGTAAAAAGGGTTTGGGTTATATTCAGAACAAGCCTAAAACAAATGTTTTTAAATCACATAAGCAGTCTTTCTCTGATTTAAAACATTTTCATAAAAAAGGTGAAAAAGTTTGTTTTGAGTGTGGCAAACCTGGGCACATTGTTAGATTTTGTCCTCAATTGATCAGGCCAAAAGTTATGCCATTCAGAAAACTGAATCCAGTTAATCCTAAATCTATAAAATCTGTAGCTAAGCTTGTTCAAACTAAACCCAAACAACCCAATCAGGTTAGGTCTTTAGACAAGGGTAAAGGGAAATTGGAGAACTTGGATGTTCCATGTGTGATTAAAGTTAATCAAACAAAACCATCATCCATTTATCTGAAAAACTCTTTTGATAAAAATGCAATCTGGAAAGTAAAATCTTTTGAGAGTTCAGATACACCTATTTCAAACAAATCTATTCCAGATGGTAAATGGATTGATGTATGGATCCGAGACTCACTGGGTCAACCCAAGACTGTCAAGGCTTGGGTTCCCAAAGTGAACTGATTGTTTCATCTTTGTGCAGGTTGCCTCAATAGCTGGTGTTAACAGCAATTGGATTGTTGATAGTGGGGCTTCCAGGCGTATGACTGGTGATATTTCTTTACTCACCAATGTGAATGCAGTTCGTGGTGGATATGTAGCTTTTGCAGGTGACAAAGGCGGCTTTATAACAGGAGAGGGAATTTTGACAAATGGGCAAGTTTCATTTGATAAAGTCAGATATGTCAAGCAATTGGAAAACAATCTTCTTTCAGTGTCACAGATCTGTGACAAGGAGTATAAAGTCTTATTTGATGATTCCAAATGCTACATTCTTAAGCAAGGTGTGAAAATTCCTGAATATTGGATTTTGATGTCTGCCCCCAGGAAGCAAGACTTGTATGTACTCAATATGGCCACAGCTTCAACTACATCCTCCACAACTTCATGTTTTATGTCAAAAGCAACAGAAAAAGATTCAATACTTTGGCATAAGAGGATGGGTCATTTGAGTTTACGCAAGATGAACCACTTGATACACAACAATCTGGTTGAGGGGGTATGTCTGAAGAATTTCAAGCTGTCTGATGTCTGTGTATCGTGCAAGAAAGGCAAGCAATTCAAGCAGTCTCACAAACTGAAAAAGTTTCATTCAATCAATGTTCCTCTTGAGCTTCTCCATATGGATCTATTCGGTCCAGTAAATCGCAAAAGTATCGCTGGAGATCAATACTGTCTTGTCATCACTGATGAGTATTCCAGATATTCTTCGGTTTTCTTTTTAAAGGAGATATCTGAAACGTTTGAGTGCATTCAAGTGTTGGTCACCAAACTTGAATCACTTTATAAGCTCAAGATTCGTCAGCTTCGAACAGATAATGGAACGGAGTTCAAAAATCACAACATGGAGAATTTTTGTAATGCACGGGGAATTGTGCAACAGTTTAGTGCTCCATATGTTCCTCAAATGAACGGTGTTGCTGAACGTAAAAATAGGACATTGATTGAGGCTGCTAGGACCATGCTTGCTGATTCATCTCTTCCGGTTCAGTTCTGGAATGAAGCTGTAGCAAACGCTTGCTATACATTGAACCGGGTTCTCATTGTGAAAAGACATGGGAAGACTTGTTTTGAACTGCTCCATAATAGAAAACCAAATCTTAAGTATCTTGAACCATTTGGTGCACCATGCACGATGCTTAAGAAACACGAGCAGGGCAAGTTCAATGAAAAGGTGGAAGAAGGGTACTTTCTTGGGTACAACACTCCAAATAAAAGAGTTTACAACACATCAACACATAATGTGGAGGAGTGGTACCATGTTGATGTTCAGAAATATTCTATGCCCCCACCTGGAAAAGGCCCAGATTGGATGTTTGATTATTCTGGTCTTTTTGATTCTTTCAACATGCCTCCCATGTATTCAGATGAAGATGTTGCAGTTCAGATGCTATATGATGCACAAAATGCACCTGAAGAACCAAAGCAACCTTCATCTGTTTCAACTCCTACAGCACAGACACATGATGACAGCTCAGACACAGACGGCAACTCAGTTCCTCCAGTTGCCCCTGAACTTACTGTTGACCATCTTGTACCAGGACTTGAGGATTTGAATCTGAATAATCTTGATCCACAGGTTGAAGTTCCCGCTCATCCTGTTGGACGAATTAATCGGATTCATCCTCAAGAAAATATTATTGGAAGTCCTTTGGATGGGGTCAAGACAAGAAATCAGCTTTCTTCAGGAGGACTTGCAGACATTCTGGACTTTGCAGATGTAAGTTTTTGTGCTCATTCCTGCTTTATCTCCCAAGTTGAGCCACGTACAGTCACTGAAGCTTTAAAAGAAGAATCTTGGGTGGATGCTATGCAAGAAGAACTCTTGCAATTCAAAAAGTTAGGTGTTTGGAAATTGGTAGACAAACCCAAAGGTGCAAAAGTGATTGGTACTAGATGGGTTCTTCGGTGTAAGAAAGATGATCACGGGATCATAGTGCGAAACAAAGCACGTCTGGTTGTTCAGGGATTCAGACAGATCGAAGGTTTGGACTATAATGAAGTATTTGCACCCGTTGCTCGACTTGAAGCCATTCGTATCTTCTTGGCTTATGCATCCTTCAAAAGGTTCAAAGTTTATCAGATGGATGTAAAAAGTGCATTTCTTCATGGTGTGATAAATGAAACAGTGTATGTAAGTCAACCCCCGGGTTTGAGGATCCATTGCATAGAGACCAAGTCTACAAGCTAGACAAAGCCTTATATGGATTGCATCAAGCACCGCGAGCCTGGTATGAAACATTGTCTACTCACCTTTTGAACAACGGGTTCAGAAGAGGTGTCATTGACTGTACACTGTTCATTCGAGAAAAGGATGGTGAATTACTCTTGGTGCAAGTATATGTGGATGACATCATTTTTGGTTCAATAAATGATGATCTGTGCAAAGATTTTGAAGAGGTCATGAAAGAGAAGTTCGAGATGAGCTCAATGGGAGAGATGACATTTTTTCTGGGATTACAAGTAGATCAGTCTGAGGCAGGAATCTTCATTCATCAAACCAAATATGTTGGGGATATACTGAGCCGGTTCAGTATGTCTGATGCAAAGCCTGCTGGTACCCCACTGGCTGTTAATCACGGGATTACACCAGATGAAAAGGGGGAGTTAATTGATGCTACTTTGTACCGAGGAATGATTGGGTCTCTTATGTATCTTACTGCTTCTCGGCCAGACATCATGTTTGCCACATGCTTGTGTGCACGGTATCAATCAAAACCAAGAGTCTCCCATCTCATTGCTGTCAAGAGAATTATGCGTTATCTGAAGGGTACACCGGATCTTGGTTTATGGTACCCTAATGATGATAACTTTGAGCTCACTGCATATAGTGACTCTGACTATGGTGGCTGCAAAAGAGACTTCAAGTCAACATCTGCGGGATGTCAGTTCTTTGGAAACCGATTAGTTATCTGGCAGTGCAAGAAGCAGACGTCGGTGTCTCCTTCAACCTGTGAAGCTGAATACATTGCTGCTGCTAGTTGCTGTTCTCAAATCATCTGGATACAACAGCAACTCAGGGACTATGGGTTACATTTTTCTAACACTCCTATATATGTTGATAATATTGCTGCCGTAGCTGTCACTAAGAATCCTGTTCAGCACTCCAAAACAAAACACATCGACATTAAATATCACTTCATACGTGATTGTTTTAAAAAGAAATTAATCGATGTTGTTAAGATTCACACCGATCACCAGAAAGCCGATCTTTTCACAAAAGCTTTTGATAAACCCAGATTTTTATATCTGTTATCGGCTAATGGTGTTTTCCAAAAGGATGAAGTCCTACCTTCATCTGAATCTCACAAATGATCATCTTTTTTCTTAGATAGTGTTTGTTTTGTTTATTTACTTTATTTCAGTTTTCTTGTCTAGTTTCTTTTCTTAAATCAAACACTCAAAAAGATTTTCTGTTTTAGGTTTTTAGGGGAAGATAGTTGTTAATTGAAAAACCAAAAACATTTAAAAAAAAAATTTGAAAAACCAAAAACATTTAAAAAATTCAAAAAATCCAAAAACAATTGAAAAAGTTAAAATTGAGATGCTCTTTCTTTGAAAAAGTGACACATTAATCTATCATGATATAGAAGCTGAATTGAATGTGTAAGCTGAACACACAAGAAAATTGTGATGTGATGTACTGATAGGCCAACTCTACAAATGAATAAACAGCTTGTGATAACTTAGAAAGTCTAATTTGTGGAATCTGTTTTATAACACCACTTATGTGAGAAATAGTTTCTGACTCAAATCAAGCATACACAGGTCATCATGGAATCAAATGAGGCTTCAATTAAAGAAAAACAAAAACAAGCTGGTATTAAGCTTGAAGAAAAAGAAAAGCAAGCTGGTATTAAGCTTGAAGAAAAGTAAAAACAAGCTGGTATTAAGCTTGAAGAAAAATAAATGCAAGCTGGTATTAAGCTTGAGAAATACTTGAACAAATTAAGTTCGATTCCATACACGTGCTATATTGCTGGGACGAAGCTAACTGAAGCCGTCCATTTGGATAGAACAAGAAAAATACAAAAAGATAATAAATTTGAAATCTTATTGAATTTATGATGACTGGTATTAAGTTATGCAGAAATGAGTTATAAACTGATTTTGATCGTTAATGGTGAAATGAAATGGGGAACTCGATCAGAAAACATGAGTGATCATAAAGTTTGTTTAGTAGTTGTGTATTGTATGTTTTAAAACTGGATAAACATATCAGTAATCGTATCATAATACAATTGTGTTTGAGGTGAAACATTCAATGAAGCTAATGTGATGTGATTAGATGCATGTGTTACTTTATCAGTAGATGTCTCATAAAAACATGTGCTTATTTGTCTTTAGTTACTAGTTGTACAGTTGTAATTTCTGTTTCAGAAAAATACAAAAAGATTTTCTATTTTCAATTTTAGTTTAGATGATCATTTGTAGAATCAGATGTCTGTCACATCTGAATCCTGAACCAACCAGACATATCTTCATAAATATCACAATTTTGATGTTCTAAATGTTAAATATTGAAAAAGTGTGTGTTTTGGATGTTAAAATATCTCATTCGCCCGAATGAGGTGTGAATTTCATTCATTCGGCCGAATGATCTCATTCTGCGAATGAGTCATTCGACCGAATCAATCAGACTAAGTAAATCTCATTCGGCGAATGAGTTGTCACGAATGTCTTATTCACCAATTACATTCGGCGAATGTGTTTGAATTTCAACCGCCCTTTCGCCTTTCTCATTCGGCGAATGAGTGAACCTATTTAAGCATTCAATCAGGCGAATGAAGCTCATTCGACCAAAATCTCTTTCGCCGTAACTGTGTGCTTACTTTCGCCCGAAAAACTTCTTTCTTCGGTCGTTCCTTTTCTTGTGATTTCTTCTGATCCAGCTACTAATATCTTTGCTACTTATCATCTCAGGTATATGGGGATCGAATATCGTCAATTTTCAACCATGAAATCATCGATTTCCGAACCTCTGTTAGGATTTTAGGGTTTACAGATTTGCCCCTAAAATAAATGGTTAAAAAGAACTTAAAACGAACCTTGACATGTTTTAAACTTGTTAGTCGGTCATTTCTGAGAGTGTAGATACAAGTTTTATGAACAGATTTGATCTTCTGATAAATAAGGGTTTGAATTTCAAAATTCAGCCGAATGACGCCATTCGTCGAATGTCTCATTCGGCGAATGACTCTCATTCGACGAATGTCTCATTCGTTGAAGCTCATTCGGCGAATGACACTCATTCGACGAATGTCTTAGTTGATGAAGCTCATTCGGCGAATGAACTCTATTCGCCAAATTGAATTCATTAGGCGAATGACTCATTCGGCGAATGTGTTCATTCGCCAAAATTGACTGTCATTCGGCTAATTTGCCTGAACTGTTTCTAAGTTCAAATTTTTATCTGATCCAATCTTTTCAAGTTATCTGAATGGTTCTAACATGTTCTAATATGTTTTTCAGAATGGCTGGATACAAGTCCGTGACGAAGAACAACATATGCGCTCATTTGGATCTTGACACTCCGAACGCCAAGCACTACACTGAGATCATTACTTTTCTCAGGCGTTCGAGGATTTTTACTGCTATTTCTACTGTCCATACCCCATACCGTTCGCATCAGCAAGACTTCTGGAACTCTGCTGACATAGATTGTGAGGCTGAGCCTACCGTTATCCGGGGAAAGGTTCTTGGACATGATGTGGTTATCTCAGCAGAACACATCAGGAGAGTCTGTGGATTTCAGGATTCTTCGGATCAGCCCTATCTGTTAGATCGTTACTTGGTCCGTGGATGCTTCATGAGATGCAAGTATGAGGGAGATCTTGGAGCTGGGATTCTCAACAAAGCCTACATGTCACCTCAGTTCAAGTATCTTGCTCATGTGCTGATTCATTGTTTAGGATCCAGGAGAGGTGGATTTGATGACATGCGAGAGACGATTCAGTGTGCTTTCGTAGCCCTGGTGCTGAATAGACCATTTAACTTCTCTGAGTTGGTTTTCACTCACATGAAGGAGAATGTCACTTTGAAGGGAGACAAGAAGTTTTTGATGTACCCAAGATTTCTGCAACAGTTGATCGATGCTCAGTTGCCTGATCTACCGAAGATTGATGCTGGCATCATTAAGCTGGAGCACATGAATGATCTCACCCTCAACCGGGTGATGTCATACAGAGGCAAAGAGAGGAAACCAGCTTCTAGATCGTTATTTGGTCATCTCTCTAGGCCAGATTATCGAGCTCCTGCTGGTCGTAGATGGAGACATGATGAGCCTGACTCTGATTTTGAGGATATTGTTGTGCCAGATGATGGAGGAGATGATGATGTCGAAGGTGTGATTGGTGCTGGTAATGCAGGTGAAGGTGAAAGTGATGCTGGTGGTGCAGGTGTGAGTGCTGTGGTCATGAGCACAGTTGATGACACTTCTGTTGCACAGGTTGAGACCATTGATATGACTGCTGGTGCTACTGTTGGCACCTCTAGAGCTGCAGATGAAGAGGAGGTTGATATTGATTCATTGATGGAGCTGGATTTCTTGATTACTACTACCTCCACAGTGACTGCTCCTCTTGATGCTAGAGTCCCTCATTCTTCTGAAGGTGGTGAAGAGTCAGAGGACTCAAGTGAAGATGAGGGTGAGGCTGGTGCTGGTGAGGCTGACAGTTCTGATTCGGAAGACACTCAGGATGATGAGTTTGAGAAAGTGATGGAAGGAGGAAAAATGGAGATGAGAAAGAGAAAGAGGAGTGAAGTAGATATAGAGGAGATTGTTGATCCTTCCTTTATTTCAGAGTTTGATCTATCTCCTCCACCTCGGTCTTCTGCACCTGTTACTATGATGATATCTGCTGCAGCTTCTCAGCCTACATCCTCTAGAGCAGGGAGAGGAAAGAGGTCGAGGTTCTCATTCCAGAGAAGGTCAGAACTGACAACAGCTGCTACAACTTTTGTTACATCAGTAGCAGCTGTTTCAGTTTCTTCACTGACCAGGTCAAGGGCAACTCATGTTCATGCCACTACTGCCCCTCTGACCACCTCTGTATCTCAAGCCCCTATTTTTACTGATGCATCTGCCGGTCCCTCCATCTCACGGGCTGATATGTCTATACCTACTGTTTCAGTGTTTGATCAGTTGAGCACACTGAACAGTATGGTACTTCGATTGATGGAGAGGAGCTTAGAGCAGGAGAAGAAGAACCAAGAGCAGGAGTTAGTCATTGCTCAGCTCACCAAGAGAGTGGAGGAGCAGGACACTCTGCTGATTCAAGCTGCAGATCAAGGGGCTGATCTGAGAGCTAGGTCTGCTCAACAGGAGCAGCAACTGCTAAAGTACATTGATGAGCATCATCAGCTAGCCCTGACAGTCATTGATTTCAGTGATAGGATACTGTCCTTGGAGACTGAAAATGCTCGATTAGCAGATCAGATCGACAGTGTCAAGGATAGTACTCCTCGGATTGAAGGCTCTGCAGCACGTTCCGATGAATCAGACAAGGAGGAAGATGAAGAAGAAGAGTCTGAGGAGGAACAGGTAGATTATGAGGATTCAGAGAAAGATGCAGAATCTGATGATGAAGACAAGGACGGATCTGGGAGTGGGTCTTCTGGGTCATCCAGTACTGATGATGATGATGACGATGATGATCAAGCCCCTCCATCTTCTGAGATCCGGTCCAAGAAGGCCAATGACATGAAGTCATAGGCTCCTCCTCCTTCGTCTCCCTCAAAGACAGCCGAACCTGAAGCGACTGAGGAAGTAGAAGCTGTGCCTGTGAGACGTCAGTTAGACGAGACTCTTACTATGATTCTGGACGCTCAAGGCATTATACAGCACTCAGTCAGCTACGACAAGGAGGAGGGAGAAATCATCACTGCCTTTCAAAGGAACAAATAGCTGAGCTATTCAGGTTAAATCCTGATGAGGTGATCACTGACGATACCTCTGTTCCTGTTTTTGATGAGCCAGAGTCAGAACCTTTTGATGATATAGATGAGGTTGTTCTGGAGGATATTACGGATGAGGAGTATCCTAAATATGCATCGGCTGAAGATGAACTGCCTACATTTACTGACCAGTTTGATCAAGAGACAGAGGATCTTCTGGTTAGGTATTTGGAAGAACAAGTTGAAGCCAGCAAATCTGAAGCCGATGACAAGAAGAAAAGGAAAGAGGAATGGGAAGCTTACTGGGAGGTCTTAAAGAAGCAAAGTACAGAGAAGATGCCAGCTACTCATAAGAAAGTCTATAGGACCAAAGGCTATAAAGCTGGAGGTCAGATTCTTAGCTGGGCATACTTCCATGACCTCGGATGTTATGATGTGAAGAGAGAGAAAGGAATAGACTACTTCAAGCATCCACATGACTTCAAGACGTTGCCTGGATTTGAAGTAAATCAGTTAGCACGTCTGAAGATGCTCTACAGTGAAGACTCTGGGATGTCTGCTTGGTTTTCCCGACAGATCAAGTACGAGTACTGTAAGAGATGGGTGAACTTCCAACCTCAACAGCCTGAACGTTATTATCTTCCTGAGATTGATGGAGACACCCGGAAACATAAAGTGATCCTGAAGTGGCTTCCTCCTAAAGTCTTGAAGAAGATTCCTTTGCGGAAGATGCGTCAAGACTTTATGGAAGGCTTCCGATGGTGGTACTATGACGGTCGTACTGGAGAAGCAGTGATTGTTCTCTGCAAGGACAAGAAATGGGAGACCGTGAGGATTTTTGAGCCCATGTGGTTGACCAACCTATCCTACAAAGATGTCCAAGCTCTTTATCGTCATCAGATCTTCTTTGATGTACAGGACATGGTACAGGCATTACAGTTCATGAGAGTGATCCGTCTCTGCAGTATTTTCAAGATACATGCTGGAGCTGACTGGAAAGCTATTTCTGCCAAGTACTTCAAGAAAGACACTTCCACAAGCTGAACTAGGTCCAAGGGGAGTTTGTAGATGCACTTATTGTCCTTAGTTCTATTTTGTAATATTCATCATGTAAAGTTCAAGTTATTAATGGAAGTTGTCTTTTTATATTGTTCTTAATGTTTATGTTTTAATTATTTGATTATATGATTGGGTGATTTGGTTTATTGTTTAATTGAGTATGAGTATTGCTCATTCGGCCGAATGACTCTAGAGTATGAAGTCATTCAGCGAATGAGAATAGAGTATGTCTATATTCGGCGAATGAGACATTCGCCGAATGACTCATTCGACTGAATTACCTATTCGACAGGAGTCATTCGCCGAATGAGTTGTTTCGGCCTCTCATTCGGCCGAATGTCAACTTCCTATAAATACAAGTTTAAAATCATTTCAACCCTAACTTCTGAGAACCCTCATTCGTCCCAAAGCACTCAAGTGTCAAACCCTTGGAGATTTGAGCGTTTCTTGCTGTCCAAGTTCGATTCATAGCTCGTGGTGTTCGATCTTCACTCAAATGTTCTTCTCTTACCTTCGTATCGCCACTGTTGCTGTTGGTTTCGATTGGAAAACCCTAGAATAGGATTCTGCACTATTCTAGTGGCTGTTGAGCAGATTTCTATTGATTTCGTGTTGTTTTCGAGATCATCATTGGTCCTACAGATATCATACGCCACGTAAAGCGCTATACGCAACATATAAGATGTATGTACACTCAGCACTGACCTTTGGATCGAGCAATGATGGAATGTTGTACACTATGTATAGAGCTATACGTAGCCTATGTAGGACAATAATATGAATCACATTATGGGGTCTGACTGGCTGATAAAGTAGTACGATACGTATAAACCCTACGTAGCATATAGAGGACAATTATATGAGATAAAGTCTGGTCTCTAACATAATAAAAAAAGTGGTATAGCATGCATATACGTAGCATATTGTGTAATATACGAGATTTTCCGATCAATGATATTATTTGACTTGTAATTGTATGAACTTTTTAATAAACTATTTACGTGGAAATTTAATATCATTTTAACTTAATACAATATATATTATAATGTTACATAACTTTTGTAAAAAATATATAAGTTGTATAAAATAAAACAATGGGACATATTGTAGTTTTATAAAAGAAAAGTTATAAAATTTTAAGGTTTTAAAGGTTAAACTAAAATTGTAGAGACTAAAACGAAGAGTTTCGAAAGTTTAAAGTAAGAAAAATAAATTCTAAGTGGAAAATGAATAAAAACAAAGTTGAAGGATAAAATATGACAAACTTTGCAAAGCCAACCCATGTAACAACTCGTTTTTGAAAAAAAAGAATGTTCAAAATATAATTATAGACACAAATGTTGGAGTTGGTCAATGTTTGAATGATCAGTTAATATTATAGGAGACCGTTTAAAGTTAATAAAATATATTATATTGATCTTTTTATGTTTTTAACTAAACTAATTAAGGTCGAAATGTGGAGGAAAATGAGTAGGTCATTATCGTATATTTATAATTTTATAAAACATGATATTTTAAAAGTTATAGAAGAAAAACAAAATTTGAGATAATTAATTATAATAATATAATAATAAAAATTATACAAATAAAAATTTGATACGTGTATACGTTAGTATACAAATGTGAAGATGTGGATTACTCATCAAAAATTAAGTTGGTTTAATGGTAGATATATATGTATACAATCTACTTTAAAAAAAATCTATATCTATATCTATACTATATAATAAAAGAATAACATATATGCCACATGTCACTCCTATATTCATTTGCTATTAACTTTTGACACTTGTCATTTTACATCTCTCATTCAATCATATTTTATTAACTTTCTTTCATATTAGTTAATGATTTTAAATAATTAAATGTAAAAAAATATAAATATTTTTATTCTAATAATTTATTACAACTTAATAATCATAATTATGTTTCGATTATATCTTATTTTAAAATACAATTTTATAATTTTTAAATATTTATTATTTATAATTTTTCATAAATTTATTCGTTTGAAACATGTTAAATTTATTCATTTCATGTAAAACCATTCATAAATTTATTCGTTTGAAACATGTTAAATTTATTCATTTCATGTAAAACTATTTGTATGTATTCGTTAGTCGTTGAAAACTTTTTTAATAATTATGAAAATATTATCTTACTTTCTTGAACTATAAAATGTCTAATACAAATTATGTAGTAATTAAACTTTTTAATTGTTGTTTTACTACTTATGGTATTTATTAATACGTAGCATAATTATTTTATATCAAAATATTATTGTATAATCCATATATTATCAGCCTATTTAATATTTTAAATTTATTCCGTGTAATACACAGGATAATAACCTAGTAATAAATAAATAAACACTACAAGTCGAGTAGCAAGATAAGCATTCGATATCAGGATTTTAAGACTAAGATTTGGTTCTCGATCAGGTATCTATTGTAATATTTCAGTTTGACTCATAAATTTAAGCTTTTGTACAATATTAACCTATAAAGTTAGGGTTAAGATTTAACCCCATATATATAAAATAGTGTATTAAACTTATGATCTATTTTAGGAAAAGAAAATAAACGCGCCAAAAATCATCCTTTCAAAACAGTGATAAGGATAGATTAAGAAAAATTTATATTAAGAAGTTCTAATGTATCACCTAGTCAGCCAAAAATATTGATGAACACATCTAACTTGTTTTTAAATTTATAAATGAATTTTGATCATGGTATGGTTAAACTTTGAAGCATAAAGGGATACTATGTGTCTAGCATTTAGGCCATTATTATACGTATGATTTACAAATTGTATCCACATATGGGTGATATTCCCATACGTGGATGGTAGCATGGGCTGGAATGTGTGACAACCAGTTCCTGAACAGTAGATTTGTACAGTATATAAGTGTACGAAACTGTTTGTAAACTCTTATGTGATAATTCAATAGTAAACAATTTAGAAAACAATGTTGAAAACTCAGTAAACTCAATACTGACATACTACACACAATGAACACAAAACTGATTCGAATACGAAGTGGAATTGTTGAGTGATAACACACACAACTGTTAGTTAAGATATTATGTATGTGTAAACGTATGTGAGGATATTCAGTTCAAAACAATAAAAGGTAGTATTTGTGAATATCAAACTAACAGTGTGTTCTCGTGGGTGACAATTTGCACGAATATATTTATGAGTTTAATGTTCCAAATGATATCTTATAATTAGGAAACCAAATCGAAAGTAAAGTTGTCGTCGTGTTCGTACGGGTAGCGATCTGTACGAATACACGCGAAAGCCATACGATCCGATGAACCGATGAAATGATTAAAATAATGTTTTCGAAATTTTAAAAATAATAAAAAGGTATTTAGAATATTTATTAGGAATTACCACTTACAAAGATTTAAGACAAACTACTTTTAAAAGATTACGAATTTAAGAAAAACGTAACGAAAAACGATATGTCGAACCGAAAACGAATGTGAGTAAAACTAACCTGGCTATAAAATCCCTAAATACCCCACTTTTCTTTCATTTATTGCAGCCAACAACCTCTCTCTCTAGAAATCCCTGAGCTCTCTCTACTTTCTCTCTCTAATATTCAAATACCCAAAAACCCTCAATTCTCAACGAAATCAAGTGGTTTTGGTGTCAAAACTGTAACACCCCGACCGATGGCGGAAACATCGGGATGCCACGAGGGATGTGTAGATTGTTCAAAAGCTCGTGGGCATCTAAATCAAATCATCATATAACATTCTTTCAACCAAATTAATTACTCAAAAATCATGTTCATCATGAAATAGTTACATCAATTACAAAAGAGAATTAACTATTTAACTAAATTCAAGTCGCCAGAATTTCAGTTAATTAGCTAAGTCCAAGATCCAATATGACGATGTCCAAAAGTGTAGAGTCTTCTTCATCAACCTACTTAGCTTCATTACCTGAAACATGTGAAAATCAAGTGTCAACTACAGAGTAGTTGGTGAGTAATCATAAGTTTTATATTTAAAACAAATGTTTTACAAAAGGGTTTGAAGAATTTATATCTTCTTGATAACATCCGTATGAGCATCTGTGAAATCACCCCACACAATATCCAAATACACATTCTCAACACATAGTTCAATCACTTAATCACATACTTTAACACATCATAAATAATCAATCATATGTTCAATCAACCAATAATAATCCATCAATATTCTCAATGTATATAAGTGACCATACATGTGTCATTGTATGTGACTGAGGCCAATAACAACGACACACGGAGTTGTGGAAACATCCACGTGACAATACATGCAAACATTGAGGAAGACCGAAGTCAACCACAACGAATACACAGAGTGTGGAAACATCCACGTGACAATACATGCAGTCGTCGCAAATGACACAAAGTCATAAGCTTCAACTCATGGAATAATGACAATACATGCAGTCATTACAGATGACCAAGGTCATTAGTAACAACTCATGGAATATGACAATCCATAACTATGGATCTCATACAAGCAAATAAGTGTCATCCCTGTGTTATCAAGTCAATATATAAATTGGTATACATGTTTCACCTCCGAGTTTGAAAACAAAACAGTTTAACAGAAAGGGAGGTTATGAGAACTCACCTGAGTCCTTAGATTTAGTATTCTTGTAGTATGCGCGCTCGCGTACGTAACTCAAGTCAACTCAAGGATCTGTAAATTTAATATGTGATCGTGTTTATAAGTACATGCGTTTTGCTAGTATTGGATGTTCATCTCGATTTACTTTAAACCCATAGGTACTTTATTAACTTAGTTTCATTTGTTTCCAAGTCAGGTAGTGACGCCTAGGGTTTATCAATATTCAACCTACAATTGTGCTTTAAACTCATTAGCTTCAATTGTTCATCATATGAGAGCCTTTAATTAACAATTCAAAAGTTTACATTTTATAAAGGTATCAACCTTAAACTCTATGTAAACTTTTGTGTATCTAATTATCTAATTACTATATATAATGCATATATGAGAGAGAAAATGAGAGTTCTTAAAATTAAGAAAAATACAACACATCAAGCTTAACATACAACCAGTCAATGCTTCATATCTTAAAATGAAGAAATGTACAACAAATGAAGCATATGTTACTGCCAACAACCAGCCAAGCATATCTCTGATTCTCACACTTTACAAGTGCAGCCCTAATTTCCCTTTTCCACGTTCTTTTCGTTCTGTCGCCTTAGATTCCCCATTCCAGAAATCATCTGGTCTTCAACTTTGATATTTGATGATTCATTTCCTTAATCGGAATATATCTTACTTTATGATATCTTAACCAGACGGAAGTAGTATTATTCTTCTCAGCCTTTTCAATTCCACAGTTGTTATCTACGAATACAACAATGGAGAAATGGCTCCAGATTCAAAATTTGAAATCATATTTCTTCTTTGTATGTGATGCTTACCCCCTCTTTCGTTCTCCACCAATCCTCAAACTGTTTCTGATCCCCATCGTTTATCCATCTGCTTCTCTTGGGTTTGCCTCTCCGACACTGTTTCTCTTCAGTTGGTATGCTTCTCACATTTTTAACCTATTTTTTATAAATTGTGTAACCTAATTATTCTACTTACTTGTAGTTGTTATTCAAAAGCACAGAAAAGAAAGAATATTTAAAATTATGCAATCTGTATGAATTTTGATCTATTTCTATGTTCTGTTATTTTATTAAATTTTTGTATGTTGTTATGTTCTGGTTTTTCAAACCTGCTAACACCATGTGATAGTAATATGTGTATGCAGTTCTTGGTTATTTGCAACCATTGATACGTGTCTGGTATTGAGAGAGTTATGATGCACAACAGCCACTTGAAAGAACCAAGTAAGTTTCATATATTATAACTTCTATTTTGGCATGTATGTATGTTCTGGTTTTCCACGGACATGCATAAACTGATTGTACAGAATTTTTAAACTAACTGGTGGAAATAAAACATCCTTCTGTCATATTGGATACATGCTGAATTTTTATACAAAGCATCATGATCCATTTGTCTGTGAGTTTTTAAACAGGGAAGTATAAACCAAACATCATATTCTTAATCAAGTTGATAAGGAGTTTTTAAGGTAACAATTTTTAATAATCCATTATGTATGTATTAGTATGTATGTATGCAGTTCTGATTATTAGTTTTGTATGTATGTAGTATCCCCTGCATAAGAGTTGTCTTAAATATCCCCAGCATTGGAATCAACAGGTTTGCAAAACAAGGCCGGTACATTAATACATATTGGTATGAACTTGCAACAGTTTCTATAGACAACAATTTTTGTGCAGCTAAGTAAAAGTGGAAATATGGGTGGATTGGGCAATATGGCTGGATTGGGCATAATAATTGATTCAAGAAATAATTAATGTTTGAACTGCATGCTATTTGTTAAAGCATGAGAGTTAAAAACTGTGATATATACATACAGATTGCATAATTTTAATGTTTGAACTGCATACTTTTCTTGTTTGAATTGCATACTTTTCAAAATAATTAATGTTTGAACTACACATAATGTTTGAACTGCATACTTTTAACCTTCTACTCGCATGATCAAACTTTCTTTAAATAATGAAATTTGATAAACACTCATAATTGTAGATGTATATTTATGTATGTTGTAGATGTATATTTATGTATTCAGCTAAGTAGATGTATTTTTATGTATGTTGTAGTATATATGTTTGCAATTCTTACTACTATATATAATACATCGGTTTGTTGAAATCATAGACTCACAGCAAGATGCTACTAAAATTTGCCTGTCCTTGAAAAATGCATTATTTTTGGAGAACTGTTACTAATAATTACTTCGACTCCACCTGCAATGCATGCAACTGCCCCGAATTTGAAATTATTTTTTGAAACTACATCTCTTTTTAGTAAAGAATCATAGTACTCGAGTAAGATCTGCAAATATACAAAAAAACCATCCCATCAAAGCAATTTAAGGGGTTCTAAGCACTTGTGTGTAGTTTTCAAAAATCAAAAGCTTCGGTTAAACAATTCAACCCATTTGCCATGTTTCCTTGTTAGCTCATTTTGTAAGACTTAAACCCTTGGACCGGTTTACATGAATGGATTGAAGTGAAATTACGGTAACCAGGTAATTTTATAAAGTTATAAACAATCTTAAATAATACAACTCACCTTTGAATCATTATGCTACAGATTAAGAGAACTCCCTTAACAATTGTATGATTGAAGCTACTAAAATCTTGGCATTCATTCACATATTCGTCTACTGGTGTTTCTGAATCATTCGGTGCATCTGTTGCAGAAATCAAATGGTAACCGTCATCTGTTCCCGCTAAGAAAACCGCAACATGTTAGTTTTTTTTTAAATGTAATAATTCAAGAAAGATTATGCTCACACACGTACATATAGGGAGAGTATCACTTTCGAACACTAAAATTTTGCAACAAACATAACAAATCTAATTTCTTTTACTTTTATACTATTTTCTTTTACTTTTATACTATTTTCTTTTACTTTAAACTATTTTAATAATTAAACATGCGTGCAAGTCCAATTCCTCTAATGGTGATGTTTGCACCTCAAGTAGAATAGAGTTGATGTACTTGCGATAGGCTGCCTGGAGGATGTCTGTTCAGAGTAACCGATATGCTGATGACATCTACTCCATCTTGTGTTGCCTGTAAATTTAATTAAATTAATGAAAAAAATATAGAAGGCGCAGGATGGGGAAGTAGAGGAAAGTGAAAACAGGTTGGATTGAAACGAGTCATTTTAATACGAATTGAAACTGCCAGGCAGGTCGAGTTGACACACGAACACTTTTGTCCATTTTTGCATAACTTTTGTGTTTTTGATATTACTACAATAGTTATTTTGAATCTTTGAATAAAATTATTTAGGATTTGTATGCATTAAAAGCTTAGAACTAAACTGTGAGCAGCTTTCAACCTGTTTGACCTGGGTCAAAATGCTTAACAAGGACAAGCAAATCAGCAAGATGTTGATGTTGATTTTAATTTTTTGCTTTTGCAGCATTGCCTAAGATTCTGTTTGTTGTATATGTTTCATCTGCTTTATAAAAGTTTGTGAAGATTAATATGTTGTTTAATAAGATTAAAATGGGAGCAACTAAATTGGCTACAGCATTCGTAGAGCATGAGACTATTGAATTATATTCAAGTATTCAACATTAAATTACACCTATAACTATCTTTATTTATTTGTGTATTATAATTCAGTGGAGTTTTGTAAATCTCATGGCATAGATATATCACACCGAAATACGTACATAAAAGTAAACTATCTAAGGCATTATTTGTTTCTGGAAAACAATAAATTAGTAAAACACGAACACCACGTTGTATATTGTCATTGCCGCCGCCGCATCGCGCGGGTTTCCGACTAGTATATATATATATATATATACATGTATGACTAATTTCTTAACCACCTACATCAAAGTTATCAAAATCAACTTTATAGTTTAAAGGATTATAATTAAGTTATTTTCATAAACATTCACATTATATAACATTCCATAACTTAAGGTTGATATTATTAAAGGAAGGTGGTAATCAAAAATCCTCACGCATGCATAATTATAATTCATTATGTTGTTCTTTATCCCTCATTAACCCTTGATTTATAGGTTTAGGTTAGTTAATCTCCCCCCTAAATTTCCAGCGAACCTATCTCTTAGACATCCTTAGGTTCGGCCCAAAATATGAGTAAGGTTCGGCCCAATAGAGAAATGGTTCGGCTTAGAGAGGTTCGCCCAATCCACTAGAGGTTCGGCCCAAGGTTCGCTCGATACTAGGTTCATCCAGACCCAGATGGTTCGCTGCCATGCTGCGGGTTCATGGATCAGAGAGGGGTTCGTCCAGCCTAATGGTTTGTTAGCCCTGCAAGATGGTTCGGCCATGGGGTAATGGTTCGCCTGGAGTGGGTTCGGCCACCATATAGGTTCGGTAGCCATGAAGCTTCGTGTGAGGGTTCGCTCGACATGCATGGTTCGTGGCTAAGGGTTCGTGATCCAAGGGTTCGCCACCCATAAGGTTCGGCCACCCTGTAAGGGTTCGGCCACCCTTCTGCCCCGCCAAGAAGGTTCGGCTATGTAATTGCATGGTTCGGCCACCTGCTGTGGCACGAACCAGCTACCCAATCGTCCTCATCTTCGAGCTTCTCGTGTTCTAGGGTCGTCCATGGTCTCTTCTATGCTCATTCTAACTTTGTTTAGTATGGTTTAATGTGTAAACCGATTATAACATCACTAGATTTATGGAGTTTATAGTTTATCACAAAAACCGAAAATAAACATTAGATCTACCTCGATTTGTCGGTCAAAAGTACTATTTCTTTGTATCTCCTTGTTCTCCTCGGTCTCACGAACACGTAGGCGCCAAGATCTCGCGAATCGGGTGAGAATCGAGTGAGGAAATGTAGAGAGAAGGTAGAGAGAAAGGTGGTGTATGTGTGTGTTTTTAGAGAGAGAAGTGGTGAGGTGAAAATGAAAGAATAAAGAGGCTTTCCCTTTCTTTTATTGCGAGTAGACACCACGTGGTCAGTCTCGTTTATATAGCGTTAACTCCCGTTAAATACTCGGTTCATTAGGTATAATATATTTAAAACATATGATGTTTAAACAAATATGTTTCATTTTAATAAAATAATTTTATTTAAATTGTTTCGTAAAAACGATTTCCGCTTTATTTTTCGTTAAATAATTTATTTAAATAAACAGTTTATTCGAATTTAATTTAAGTTGTGATTCCTAATAAATATTTTTTAGTTTTCCCTTATTAATCTAATATCGTTAGATATTATTTGATTATCTCGTCGAAACGCGTTACTTACGTACGTATTCGTAAAGGTCGTCACCTTTGCGAATCCAACGTTCTTATCGTATTTCGATTCGATTTACAATTTATGGAATATCTTTTCAGAATATTATTCTGAATAATTATATTCATGTGAATCGTCACCCACGCGAATACATTATTAAGTTAATATTTCTGAATTAATATTCGCGTTTAAATTACGTTCGTAACCTCACCATCGCGTATTTGTTTCCAATTTATACTTCCATTATTTTATAAATTTTAATATTATCAATTCCCAAAACCATTCCTTTCCATATCAACATCCATGATCGGTGAAATGTAACTGCAATAAACTCTCTGGTCTTGTTCAGTTAGGTTTCAACTAAACTTCCCATGGTTTACGCGTATAATAATATGCTATGAATATGTATACCAACAACAGTGAAAATCATCCAATAATAATTCATCATTAATAATAAAATCTCAGATCGTAACAGTACAATCGTACGGATGTACGGATGTACGGACGACCAAGAGTACAGTGATGTTACAAAAACGACCCTTACAACAAGTAGAACATGAAAGTACAACGGATCGGAGCTTAGAATCCTCAAAAACGATGTAAAATTAAGCTCAAACAACCGGGTTTTAGGGTTTTCATTAAATCGAATGTAATTGGACCTGGAACCGGTTTTAAACGCATCATACCACATAGGATTTGCATGAAAATGGATCTAGGACCCTTGGAACATGTTGAAATTAAGTTGGCAAATGATTAGAACGGCTGGAAAGTTCCTGGGCATTAGTATCGACATAAGAACACCCAACAAAGGTAGTATCGATGGTTTGGAGGGTTCCAGCTTCATCTCTGTAACATTTGTACAGTAGTCGTGTGTACAGACGATACTTGTAAGTACGTGTTGTATTTATAAATTCGTTTGTCAATAACATTGTGAATATTCAATGAGAACAAGTAAACATTTAACACACACATAACAGCTAAGGCATGGGATTCCATCGATAACGAGGAATATGATGTCTGACATCATAAATCAACAAGTCATGTAACACAAAATAAACCAATGTTGAAACACAAACGAATGTGAGGAGTCAACTATAGAACAATAAAAGATAAATTTCTAAAATATTAAATTAACAGCGTATTCGTGGGAATGACGATTCGCACAAATATATGTGTGGGTTTAACATTTTTGAATGATATCTTGTAAGTAGAACACCAAAACAGAAGGTAAAACAATCTTCATGTTCGTACGAGTGACGATTCTTACGAATACGCGCGAAAGTTATACGTTATGATGGAATAATTAAAATAAATGATTTCAAAAAAAAATAATAATATTCCACATGAAATATTTATTAGGAATTACCACCTAAAAAGGGTAAAATAAAACTATTTTTACAAATATGTAACATTTATAAATGTTCGTAAAATAACGCGAAAATGGGAAACCGAACGAACTCGAACGCGTGTACAACTACCTAGACTATAAAAGGCATTAAATTTCTCATTCATGTCCCAACAACAAGAATTTTCTCCCACTCTCTCTCTAGAATTTGTTTCTCTCTCTACACTCGCTCTCTAAAAACCCTCAACACAACTTGCTCATTTCTTCACCAAATCATGAGGTCTTGGTATACATGGGAAGCACTCATCATCTACATTATGGAAGTACAAAGGATCTGTGCTGTAAACGTCTCAATCAAAGCAGGTTCGAGCTTGAACCTTCGGATTTTAGGGTTTTACCCAACCCGAAAGGGCATGTTCTTGAATCGTGTTTAAGATCGAGAAATCACAAGTATACAACTTGAAACCACCTTGGAACTACTTGGGACTTGCTAGTATAACGATTGAAAGTCAGGAATAGAGGGTATAATGTGACAACCAGTACCAGACAGTCCGGCAAGTCCGTACGGTATGTGTACTTTCACCATTAACTGTGTGTAAACACAATGCGTGAACAGTTGTGTGACAATAGTGTACAAACAAATGACAATAACATATCGGTTGCGATTTGATATCCATAGATAACAGGAATCAGATGGCCGACAACACAGTACGAAAACAAGGTAAATTCAATGAGTACAATGCGAAAACAGGAAGTTTTGTTGAGTCCGTCTGTGAGAAGGGTTAATGCAAAACAATAATTCGTTATCGTATACGAACTATAAACCGACAGTGTGTTTGCGTGGGTGACGATTCACACAAACATATCTGTGGTTTTAACGTTCTGAAACGATAACTGAAAAGTAGAAAATCAAATCAGAAAGTGAAACGTACGATCGTGTTTGTACAAATCTGAGCTGCAAGGTTTTGGAAATTAGGGTTTTTAACTCTTAGCCGACCCACTACCCCAATCTGCCTAACCACCCTAGAAAACTCACCGGCCATACACGAAAACACAATGGGATAGTGTAAGAGCATGTGCTAGACTATGATTTGGAAGTTTGGTTCGAAAATGGGTGACGTGCATCTGTTCCGGCCGAATCACCGAATGAGACATCAAGCTGCCCGAAAGGGCTCACTGGGCGAACGGGACCACCACCGAATGAACTCGTGGCCGAAGGAAGGTCCTGACCGAATGAACCTGTGGACGACCGAATGACCAAACACCGAATGAAACTTTTGATTCGCTCGTTCCTTAGGCCGAATGAAGTCTTCATTCGTGGAACCTCATACGTCTGCATGGGATCATTCGCACGTGTATACATTCGCCGGTACTCCTTCGTTCGCGGGACCTTGTCATTCGGCTAAGCCCATTCTCATTCAGCCCATGGTCTTGGTTCGGCCCAAGGTCTGCTGGTTCGGCCCATACTATTTGATTCTGCCACACGACTCATACGGTCACAGTTATTCGGCCTAACACTTTTTGGCCTTTTTAGGTTAGCTTGCCATAAACATTGAAAACACATATAAATGATAACTTGCATGGGAAAATCTTGGTCTTACTACAAAGGTGGCAAAGGTGTAGAGTAATAACATGTGGAGACTTTTATCATAAAGTGCCAAATTTATAAGTGATCAAGTAATACGCGGACAAAGTGCAAGGCTTTAACCTAAAACCTAGATTTTTATACTCATAAACTACAATAAGTTTCAAGTTTACACCATATGACAAGTCTTAAATCAAGTTAAACATAAGACAAGTAAAAAGATGTACTAAGCTTAGCCAAATTTGGCTAGGTGTTAGTATAAAATATGACAAGTAAACCCAAACCGAATGATGACCAAGACCGAGACTACCGAGTATTAGCCAACTTAGGGCTAACACATACACACGCATGAATCCTTATAACTTATATTTATAGGTTACAAACAACGTGAAATCAATATAGGATTGTGAAAACTACAAAAAGTACAACAAAGAGCTCGTGCATTTCCTGTTTATCCATAGTCAACCACATCAACAACAAGGTGAGTTCATATGCCCCTTTTCTGATCTTTCTGATTTCAAAGCTCGGGGTTGAGAAACATGCTTAACTTTTATTTACTTAAAAGTTTTATTATAACATATTGCTTATATTATGATTTAGATAATATTGTTAATCTTTATTATCGATTATCATTGTATGGTTACTTGTTTGGTTATTATCATATATGAAGTAGCTAGGATGCTACATGCTAACATAGACTTATGACACATTAACACAATAGAATAATACAAGTTGTTAAGAATATATCTTACAACTGTTCATTATTTTTACGCGATAGAACAACGGGAAAAACCAAGGGATAACATGCTGGTAATAATTACAAACACCAAGAATGATAATCATGATAACGAAATTTCATGATAACAAGATCATTCACTCAATTCTAACATCGTGTTCTAAGACAAGTCCTTATAATACTTTGTTAAAGTCAATAAGAACACTTCACATAGAGATAACAGTGGAGACAATTACTTGTGATATCGAGGAGGATATCATGAGCACACCACTTTCGGGATGGCATTCCCCACAAATACTACCTCTATTAAATTAAGACCAGATCTTAAATAATACCATTAATAAATTTTGGTTACGTTTAGTATTCATTTCAATGAGACCACGTCCTTGGGATAGGGTAACAGAAACCTAATAACATTAAACATCAGACTCTATTTAGAGTACATCCTATAACCGTCAGTGTGTGCCGGTTACACTAACCATAGATCAGTCGGGTAAATCATGAACTCTAACCTTCAAGGTTTGGGTAATCCAATGGAACCACACCGGGCACGAGAGGTGTTATCCTTTTTATTTAATGCAATTCATAAATTTTTGGGAAAGTATTCATTCAAATAGATATCGAGAATGATATCTTACACGCCGAGTTGGTCAGAAATGGCAACCACTGCGACAATTATGTCTCAATCTAGATATTTTGGAGAGAATATCTTACACGCCATTACTTGTCGACGTTAACACGCCTAGAGACAGTTAAGTCTCACTCAAATAGATATCGTGGGAAGGATATCTTACCGACCGGACTGGGCAGTACTGACAGTCACAGAGACTACCATGTCTCGTTCTAGATATCGAGTATGATATCTTACACGCCAGGCTAATCAGCAATGATCAGCTACAAAAACTAATACGTTTTGCTCTAGATATCGAGTATGATATCTTACACGCCGGGTTAATCCGTAAGGATTAGCTAACAGGGGCAATTACGTCTCTTTATCAAATCTTTGGGTATATTACACGCCGGGCTAAACTGTAAGGAATAGCTAACAGAGACAATTGTGTCTCTCTGTCAAATATTTGGATACCATACACGCCGGGCTAATCCGTAAGGAATAGCTAATAGAGGCAATTACGTCTCTTTATCAAATATTGGGATAATCATACCGGAGAAATCATGGGTGTAATGAAATGGGTATCCATAGTTCTATTGCAAGTAGTGTGAAACTTGATTTAGCATGTGGTGGGATGGCGTCTGGGCTTGACCCTTTCGTATGCCCTATATATAAGCATGCTTGATCGGGCGTCACACCATTTGTACATATAACTATGGAGAGATCATTGGGTGAAACAGGTGAATCAAATATTACAAGAATCATGTGAAACATTGTGACTGTGCTTGTGAACTTTCAAGGTTTTCAATTACTAAACTTATGAACTCACCAACCTAGTGTTGACTTTGTTTAAATGCATGTTTTCTCAGGTGACGAACAGGTCTAGTCACCAGCATTCAGGACTTAAGCTAGTGGACTTTTAGAAGACCTAGCTTCATTTTGTGTTGAACATATTTGAAATGACAAAGTCGTGAATCAACTTTTGAACATCTTGTGCAGATACAAGATAGAAACTTAATGATTCTTTTTTGTTAGATTTACTTAGTTAAATTATAAACATAACATTGTAATTTAACTTTGTATTTCTATATCATATGTCATGTTAACATCTCTCATCACACATCATGTGCTATGCAAACAATCTGATCATTTCGATTATCAAACGATATCACGCCCCAGGAACCTTCCGCCCGACGGGAAAGCCGATCCAGCCCGCCGGCTCGGGGTGTGACATATAATCTCGAACAACTAGTATCGATGCAAGAACAGCAGCAAAAATAATAGTATTGATGAAGACAACCTTTCTTAGTCGATAGTAATATGTTCGACGTGCATGGTGATTGATACTCTATCAACAATGTTAGTATGGATGAAATCCGAGGACTGGAATTCACCACCATCGATATTAACATAATCTAAGGAGAACCATCGATACTAGTGCCCATCGATATTGATAGTATCGATGGGCTAGGGTTTTGATGGTTTGAACTTGTGATCGACACTAGTCATCCGTACATCCATTTCAGCCACCCAGATTCATCGATATTACTGAATTGGTGAAGTCCAAGTAGTCCCATACCAGGAACCGTCGATATTGGTAATCACGAAGACCATAGATTCGATGACAATGAGTAGGGAGTCGATACTATAGTATCGACGGGTCCTAGGTGGAAAATCTAACTTGTGTCGATAATGACAATATCGACACTACCATAAACATCATCAAACCATCGATACTAATTCTCTCATATTACCCAAGTACACTAAATCATAAATGAGCCCAAATTAACCACTATCGATGTGTAAATCGATCGATCAAGTATAGAGGGTCGGGTGGGTGTGGTTCAAGCCTCATCCGACTCTAGGTGATTAATACTTGACCATTTTCAAACTTGAACTTATCCTAACACCACTGTAATTTATGTCAAATATAACCAAGGTCTAGCACATGGAATTGGTAAGTTTAGCATTAAAAAAAGAATACTTGATTCTTAATAAACACATGCAACATAGTGCATAACAAGTATTATACATGTGAAGTGAGTTGAATACTTTTAAAAGTCTAATATGGTTTTAGAGTCTTAAACATGTATATGAACCACTTTAACCAACATTATAAAACTTAACATAAAGAACCTATGGCTAAGCTTGGGTTGGTTAGTGAACGGTATGATAACCTAGTATACTTAAGAAATGGTAATAACATTAACAATGAGCTTTTAATAATAAGTTAAAGGCAACATAATCTACTTACAACTAGTTATTCATAGTCTTAAAACACATCGAAATGTAACAAAGGATCTTGAATACAATCAAACTATCAACAACAAGTGAGAGCATCGATAAACCAATTCAAGTTAGTTCACAATCAATCAAGGTGAGATCATAGCCCATATTTTCTTGTTTAAAATCTTTTGTGGTGACACATGTGATCAACCACTTTTGGAAGGAATCTTAAACTAGTTTTCATTTCATTATATCAAACTTATGTTGGCAACTTAAACCTTTTCAAGTATTCAAGAGAAAGTCTTTGGATCAAAGGCAACTTAGTCATGACTTGTCATGACACATGACCTTATCAAAGATATGCTTCAGTACATATTTGTTTTCAAAAGTATAACATAATTTGTAACATGGACACATTATTGTAAACAAACTTACACATATCTAGTATATATCCTTAGGGCTTCAAGGGCTGAAATATGTATTCTTAGTATTTCAGACTTGAAATTCACACATTGTTATCATTAGGACTCAAGGGTTGGGGACTGTATTCTAGTTCTCCAAACTTGAGTCCACACAATCATTATACGTTAGTACTGGGTGATCACAACAAGGGAAAGCATGTACACTATGACTAGGTCAGAGTTAGCTTTAAATTTGTTTTATAGTTAACTGCAGATTGGGTACAGTAACGACAATATGGAGTTGTTGTTAATTCATTTTAACAACTTGGGCCATATTGGAAGCATTCTTATGGATACATAGTTGGTAATAATTAAATTTATTAGTCTGGGCTGTATTGGTTTCATTGGTCAGTCTTTGACCTAACTACACACGTAGTTTGGGACTTGGATTTAAGATGACTTGTTAATATACTTGATAATAGTTTGGGTTACAATAGCATGTTACTATTGTTATGTTATTTATCTTTAAATTGTACATTGTTCATTTGTTCAGTTGTATTCTCATAAAGATCATTATTCATGAACGGTTATTGTTTAAACTTTAAACCTATGTATCTCACCAACTACTTGTAGTTGACATATATTTTTCACATGTTTCAGGTAATCATAGATACGTACATTCCAGGGACAACTAAGGTGACCTAGTTAAGATAGAACAAGATCAAGAAACAAGATAGGATGGATTAGAAACTTACTTAATCCTTTTGCTTAATTATCTTGTCTGTTCTTATTTTGTAAACATTATTTTTGAGGTCGGTTAGTTGTACATTCTTTTAGTAGATAGATATGATTTGTAATCAAACCATATTTGACATTATGAACTATAGAAAACGTCGTGGTTTTTCTTCATTAATCTTGTTCATGATTCAATCGATCAGTCGTCACCGCATCATAGATTCTGCACGTGGCGCATGATGTGACAATCTCCATCGAACTTGCTAAGTTCAACAGCTTCTTTTTGACTCAGGACCCATCGTGATTATCAATATCGATGGTCTCCAAAGCTGGGAACTCAAGTGGCCAATCAATACTAGTAATATCAACGGCTTAAGGTGGAAAAGTTGGGTGTCACACCCCGAGCCGACGGGCTGAATCGACTTTCCTTTCGAGCGAAATAGGGGTGTTCAGTTTTCGAATACGACTCGAAAAAATAGAAATTCGATTAAATTTTCATTCGAAAAACACCAAGTCAAAATTTGATTCGAATTTTCTTATTTGTATTCGATTCGACTCGTAGTATAATATTGAATTTTGAATCGAATTTAGAATTTCATATTTTTTAATTTCGATTCGATTCGAAATTCAAATTTAAATTATTTATATATAATTTTATTTTATATACAAAAGTAGTTATTAAATTTAAAAATTAGGCTTTTTAATTAGGTGGTTTAGTTTATAAAAACTAAAAAACTATTACACAAATATGAATTTAATTATAAAATACCCATAATTTTAACACTTTTAAATACGCTAAACCTAAACACACAAAAAAAGCGCAAATCATGAAGCTTGAAAAATTGATCATTTTGGTTGTTAATTTCTAATATTTTGATTACTTGTCACTTTATGTTTTTTGTATGTAATCACTGGCATTATATATTGAATTTTTTATCATTTTATTAGTTTAAATGATATCTCTAATAATACAACTTAGATGTTGGTTATTTGATATTTGGATGTTTAAAATTTTGATTATTTGGTATTTTGAATATATAAAGATAGCAATTATAAACAATTTTTTAATTATTCAAGTCAAACCAATTCCAATTCTAATCGAATTCGAATCGAATTCGAGAACGAATTCGAATTTCAAATTCGAATTGGAGTTTTCCAATTGATTTCGAATTCGAATCGAATTAGAATGCTTTTAAAAATTCAAAATTCGAAGCGTAATGGTCCCGGGGTGCGATCACATCGTTTGATGAGATTGAATACATAGCACATGGTATATAATTGTGAAAAACCAAACCTACATGCATTAAGAATTTCAGAGTTAAATTACATCAATTTAAGTTCAATAAATATAACTCTATAATCTACCAAAAGACACATGAATTCATTCTATCTTGAACAATTCAGGATTTACAAAATGTATTGTTTCATATGTTGTTCCTACACAATGCACAAAAAATCTGCTAGGTCCTCCTATTAGGCCACCTAGTTAGTATCCAACTTTTGGTGACTAAACATACTCATCACCTGAGAAGAACATAGAAAACAAGTCAACACTAGGTTGGTGAGTTTATTTGATTTTGAAAGTTTTTTAGAAAACATTTATCCAGATTAAATCATATCAAAGTTCTCAAATTAGTTTTCCACATCCCATATAGAAATATCCTCCCAATATAAAGTCCTTTCAAAAGATCTATCGTGATTGATAACTTGAGTTATTTACAATACCTCTCGTACATACCATGATATTTGGATATTGGAAATTCCACCCAATTTCCTTTAGGTAAAGAATTCATTTTGATTCAAAGTATTTTGACATACCCAACACAGCAGCTTCCACCTTAGACCTCACTACTTACATCATCTCGTCATGTCAAGTTTCACTTATATATAGGTCATTCGTAGGGTCAAGCGCAGTCGTCAGCCCACCACGCCCTTGACAAGACACGATCATTCCCTTACTGGAAACTAAGGCTTTCACTCTGCACACACACTCAAGTTCTCAATCATCACTTATGTTCTCAATAGATGAGTACTGGTTGTCACTTCCAACTGGAAATGACAGTCAACTCATTGAATAAATAGATATAAAAGTTGAATGAATTTCAATTGGCTAGCATTGTGGTCAACACTAAGTCAAACCACTATGCTTCCAATCCACACTCATTCAATTTGGAATTTATAGTCTCACATATGCCTTCACAACTGTCTTTCACTAAGCAATACCATGGTTGATTTACGGTCAACACGATTATTGCTAGTCTATAGAATAGTTGTGGTTGATTAAAAATATTTCTTGTCTTATTATTAACACCCACGTGGCCGTTTACCAAACCTGATTGTTGTCGCCCTGTTACCGTACGATACCAGCCAAATGATATTTTTGATATGCGTAACATACCAACCTCACTCGGCGGAAGTTTGTCAAACTTATGGCACCACTACGTTACTGTCGGCCTAGCCTCCGCCACTTGATGGTAAACGAACTATGAAAGGGACTTAATGCAGTTGAATTCTCAATTGGCACATTATCATAGTGATATAATCCTGACAAGTTTACTATAAATCAATTATAGATATAAACATATTGTTTTCTTAATGTTTTACACTTAGATATTTTCATCTCATAGTTCTCACATTTTCATTGACATATTCACAATTCCCTTTACATTTAAAAGCATTTGATATTCCCAAAAAGGTTTTAACATTTAAATGTTTTTTTATAAAACTTAATCATGAAAGTTTATTATCTTATACACCAATTTAAAATGTTTCAAAACAAGTTTGACATGAATTATAAGATTTCTTGAAAACTAACCAGAGTTATGGCCAGTTTATTGAATTCTTGAAATATCATCACACATGTGGCCTGAAACCAATAAGTCTATTTAGAACTTATTGAGTTAAGGGACCTTTTGATTCGTATTTGATTCTTTCTTTATTCGTTGCTTGATTTGCTCGCACATGTTATCTGTGATATATCCCAGATGATTCACTTGAGGATTTAACTCGATTTGTACTCATGAATTTCTCTTGTGAAAATAATTTAAACTAACCCGCTAAGAGTTAGTGATTATTTTCATATATGATAGGAATAATTATATGAGCAACTAGATAATCTCTAAGATGTCATAAATGCATATAATTATATGTTGGAAAGCACACAATACAAAATATATTCATAGGGAAATATTTAAGTAGCATGCTTCTCAGCCCCGCATTTATAAATTAAAAGATTTGAAAATGGGTAATGAACTCACCTTGATGTTGTGTTGGTTGTGTGTTATCAAAGAATGTACGCTCTTGTTGTTGTGGTAGGTTGTATTCAATGCCCTGTGTTTTATGTACACAACATCTAAGTGTTATGTTATAAATAACTCTACCAGATAATTTAACTTTTTATACTCTTAGTTTGAATTTAACCATAACGTTTAATGCAAATATACTAACTATTAGTAATGTAAATTAAAGTTTAGCTTGATCTTCAAGATAACACTTATGAAAGGTTTTTGAAAACATTTCACACTCTATCAACTTTCAATCGTGTGAAGAAAAGTTATTTACTTTTTATAAAGTTTTTGGTTATGGATTTCAATTCATTAAATCAAGTTGGTTAGATCTTTTTTATTACACAATTCATGTATGATTAGAATGTTGTAGACAAAACTATGTTTATGTTATGAAAATATTTGGTTTTTATTTGTGTAGCATTGGGTTTAACCCAACTAACCTAACCCTACTTCTTACCCTTCGAATTTACATGTTTTGATCTTTAATATGTTTAAAAATTCTTAATTTATAGGCTATATATAGTGTCGATTGGCTGAATTTGGAAGAATTGTAGTATCGATATGGTTAGTATCAACAAAGGCATTAAGTTGGCCCTTTCCGATGCTATCCAGTCATCTCAACCTTATTAGCCTAAGTTTCAGTTAATATCAATGGTTTTCGGGTTTAAAACCCAAGTTAGAACTACACTTGAAGGGTCCAGCATAGTATCGAGGGTACATTATCGATGGGCTGCACCCTAAGGATAGTAGTATCGATGATGATGGCACCGGTTAAGGCACAAAGTTTGTCTTGTAGATACCATTCACTTCAATCAGCCTCATCAGTCCCGATTCCAGCTTATATGGTTAGAGTTACGGTCTAAAATACTTGGATAACATTAATCTATTAGTATCGATGGTTCTAATTTCGGCTAAGTCTCGGAGAACCCAGAGCAGCCTCTGTCGATACTGCCAGTATCGACACCAACTTAGTTTCGATGCCGTGACCATGAAACCCATTAATATCGACCAAAAATTTGTTCAATCTCCTTGGACTTGTCAATATTGACAATATCGACGAAGGTGCGGAGATGGGGTGACCATCGAGAATAACAGATTCGATGAGAGGTGCAGCTTCCTTGAATGAACCGTCAATACTATCATCCTTATCACTTTCATACATCGATACAGTTCCCAGGCCATTTCCAACCCATGTTCAGCCTTTCAAACATCATCCCAGACTAATATTAGTGTTTCCAGATCGACAATGCACCCGTTTCCTGAGTTCAAGATAGCTCGATACAGGTTTTTAAGTTAGATGTTTCTGGATTTGCAAAAACCTTAAAACCGAAAATTTAGCTCCATTTTTACCTTTGTTTTTGATGTTTCTAAGCCTAATCTATTGTACTTTCATTTTCTACTCGTTGAGGGGATCGTTTTGGTTGAGTTTTGAAGAGGTTGAGTGTTAAGGTTTTATAGAAAGAGAGAGTAGAGAGAGAAAGTGACGATCTTGAGAGAGAGAGAGAGAGAGAGAGAGGAGGATGAGGCTGCCAAAATGTGGGGAAAGAAGAAAGAAAAAGGCTTTTATAGTCTGGGTCTTTACACGTGTTCGGTTTCGTTCGTTTTTACGAAAACGCGTAGTTTTAAACACGAATTTAAATTATTTGTTTGTTTATAAAATAAGTTTGTTTATAAAATCCTAGATGGTAATTCCTAATAAATATTATTTTCTTTTCTTTTGATTAATTTTTATGTTTCAAATTCCCTTATTTCTACCGTTTTATTAGAAAATGCAAATTACATGTGTATTCATACAGAACGCTAACTATACGAATTCGACTTCAGTTTCACTTTTTGATTTGGTTATCTAATTTCCAAATATCACTTAGAATATCAAACTAACAGATATATTCGTGTGAATCGTAACCCACCCGAATATGCTTTCTGTCTGACATTCACGTAATGGTATCTGGTTATTATTCAAGTTATATCCTCATAGTCGTTAGTAGTTTTTATTGTGATGGTACTTACTCAATTTTGTTTTCCTGTTAGATTCTTAGACGTCTGATCCTAGTTATCGGACGATGTGTGCAGCGACAGTTCTGCTTTGTCTTTCACACACATTGTCATTTTGTTGTTTCTGCTCATCTTGGTTTGTGATATCACAATTGTGTAGTTGTTTGCACATTGTTTCATGGTTTGAAATATAAATATCCTTAAGTATCTATATTTAACGCCTGTAAATGATGTACTACCATACAGTCTCCTAACAGTTTCGTACCGGTTGTCACATTGGGGTTGGTCGATACTATATAGTATGGACAGGACCTGTTTGGCCCTGAATCGGTTCTAGTCAATATTAACCCCATTGATACTGCTTGGAATCGATCGATATTAGTACTTTAATGGTATCGAAGGGGAATGGGGTAGTATTTCATCGATCATAATTGTGACATCCAGTACCAGGTCCGTACGGTATGTGTACTTTCATTATTCACTGTGTGTAAATACATGTATGTGAACAGTGTTTGTATGAACATAATTCAAAGTACAAGAAACAATTGTACGTATTTATGTGTAAACTTAAATACTGTAGGTACAACGATCATGATAAACAATAGTTGTTTGTATTTAGGTGAAAACCTAAGTACAGTTAATACAACGAATAAAGAATGACAACAGTGTTCAAGTAAATAACTAGAACAAGTCGGTTGCGATCTGATATCCATAGATGACAGGAATCAGATGGCCGACAAATCAATATGAAAACAATGTGAAAACAGGATGTTTAGTTGAGTTCGTTAGTGAGGAAATACAATTAAAGACATAATTGCAGTGTCGTTTCAGAATAACGAACTGACAGTGTGTTTGCGTGGTTGACGATTCACACAAACACATCTGTAAGTTTAACATTCTGAAATGATGACTGGAAAGTAGAAAACAAGAATCAGAAAGCAAAACCATTGTCGTGTTCGTTCGGGTGACGATTCAAACGAATACGCACGTTGGTGACGCGTTCTGAAGAAACGAAAACGAAACACGGCACGAACGACAAATAAATTAAGAAAATAAAATATTTTATATTTTACAATTTTGAAACTCATCAAAAATAATTAAAACAACTCTTTTATTTAAAACAAGTGAAATACACGTTACGTTCCGGAAACGCAACGAAGACAAAAACCGAGCAACCGAAACGAACCCGAATACCCCGAGGGTATATAAACACCAAGTGAGACTCTCCCCCTCATTTCCCACAAGCCATTCTCTCTCTAAAACACCACCCACGAACCTATTCTCTCTCTCTAGAATAACGAACCTTCAAACCATCATATCTTAATCATTTCTCAACGAAATCGGGCGTTCTTGGTGTCCAAACGAAGCTCTCGACTTCCTATACCTAGATGTACAACCGATCTTAGCTTTTGTCCGGTCAAAAACGAGATATGAAGCCATGAAAAATCTGGAAAATAGGGTTTTCTTTTGAATCCTTGTTCGACCCACTCATATAGTCGGCTAACCCCTTGTTATTTCGAACCACAAACCCACGAGAAGCTCTAAGTAGCATAGCCGTTATCATGTGACAACCCTACAACCACATCAAGGTCGAGGAGGAAGATGAGCTGAAACAGGTTCACAAGCATTGCTGGACGAACCTTGTGTTCAGAAACCACCAGCCGAACCCCCCGAAGTGCCGAACCTGTTTGGGTCTCTTTGCCGAACCCTTCATCCTAGTAGACGAACCTTTGGACACTGGCGAACCCCCTTGACCGCTGAACCCATGGGAACCCAACCTAGCCGAACCTACTTGATTACTGAACCCCAAGGACGGCGAACCTTCAGGCTCGCGAACCCACATAATCAGGCGAACCCTCTTTCATGTTCACGAACCATCCAAGCAAACCTACGAACCCTCGGCCAAACCTAGGTTGCAGCCATGCAAACCTTTTTGTTGACTACGAACCTGTGATCACCAAATCATTAGCCGAACCCCCATGTGAAGCCATGGACGAACCCTAGTTGAATAAATCTAATAGGTTCGCTGAATGAGAGCCGAACCCATTTTTTTTTCCCAGCCACGGCAATGTACAACCCAAACAACATCTGATCGGCCCATTTAGGGTTACTAGGCCCAAAGAATGATCCCACATATCTGCTAGACCCAATGTAATTTGATTACCTGGCCCATACATCCACGTATTCTACTACGTCGGCCCACTCTTGATTCGGGCCCAACACCATTATTAGAAATCAGGCCATAACATTCGGCCCATAAGTTGGCCCGGCCCACATATTTAAAGATGTAACAACCACATAATGTTGATAACTTGCATGGGTTTATTATCCTAATGTACTACAAAGATAGTCATGGGGTGGTTTAATGAACATCACAAACTCAAAACATCAGATTTTACAAAAGATGTTGCCTAGTTAATTATTAACTATGACTCAATCGTTATACACTTAACAAGAACAACAGGTGAGTTTTCAAACCCTACACCTAAGTCTAATGTTCAGAAACTATAATAGTTTCAAGGTTTTACTACATGATATGGGCTAATGCCAAGCCAAACACAAAACTTATACAACAGGACATATGAAATGATCAAATGGGGCAAGGGTTAGTGTAATTTATACCCATAGAAACGAGGCCGAATGAAGACCATGACTCATGAATGTTAGACAACTTAAGAACGTATACTTATAAGTTAAATACAACGTGAAATCAATACAGGATCGTGAAAACTACTACAAGTAAAATCAAGAGCGCGTGCATTTCTTGTATAAGTTAAGTCAACCACTTCAATAACAAGGTGAGTTCATATGCCTCTTTTCTTTAATCTTAAATGATTTTAAACTCACGGGGGTGAGAATCATGCTTACTTTTATTTATTTAAAAGTTTTGCTTAACATATTGTTTATACTTTGATTTAGATAATATTGAATTGCTTATTATCGCTTATCATTGTATGCATGCTTGTGTGATCATGATATGACAGGGAAAACTAAAATAAGCATGATAAGATGATTTCACAATTCATCAACACACTAGAATAACATAGTTGTAAGATTATATCTCACAACACTTAACTATTCTTACACGAACAAACATTGGAATAATCACAGGGAAACATAAGAATGCTATGAAGATAATATATCTTTATAATAACATTCTACACTAGAGTTAAGTGTCATAGGACAAGTTCTTAAAACACTTAGCTTACAACTCAACACACATTACAAGATAACATGGAACAGGTATCATCCACCACCTGAGTCGACTAAGTGTAGTAAGACTAGTTCTTACTACAGCTTAGTGACAACATGGTGACTATATGGAAAACAAGGAATGGTAATCATGATAACATACCTTCATGATAACAACACCATTCATACAACAATTAACATAATACAATAAGACAAGTTCTTATTTAACCTTGTTAACAACAATGAGAACATACAACAATGAAAACAAACAACACGGATAAACACAATTACAATTAATTACTATTGAACTGTTGTAATATATCATTTCAATCATGTGCCATTTATGCAAGTTGATCATGTAAGCCCCTTTATAATTCGCTGACCAGTTAGTTTGACGTGACTAAACCGACGATAGCATAGTGGTACCATAGGTTTGACAAACCTCCGGCGAGTAGGTCGGTATGTTACTCGTAATTTCAATTGGCCGGTAACGTATGACCGGTAACAGGGCGACTCCAAGTCAGGGTCTGGGAAGCGACACATGGTGATATTAATCTGTAGTGATATTGTAATTAATCCAGCGGGATCCTATTGACTAGTAGATTGAGAAATTGATCTTCTCTCATGTTCCACTACCGGTAATAGCTTTCGTTAAGGCCTATGGAAATACAAAGTGGTAGGGGTAAATTGTAGTGCATTGTGATCTGATTATGTGAGGATCACAACGAACTCCCATTTATGCTCTATGCACTACAAGTTGAGAACAAATGACAATTGGTTAACTAACACTCTTAATATTTAAAAGTGATTAACGGTTAACCCCACAAGTTATAGAATAATACAAGGATAAGATTAAATTAATCTAAACTCCTTAACACACAAAGGGTTTATCAATACTTCGGTTTGATAACTAAACCCCTCATATTATATTATTCTACATATGATACAACGGGTGATGAACACAGATTAACGGGTGAATTGAAATGGATATCTATAGTTGTATTGTAAGTAGTGTGGAGTTCTATTAGTTATGTGGTGGGATATTGGCTAGGGCTTGTTCCCTTACATATTCCCTATATATAAGCATAACTAATAGGATGAGATACTACTTGCAAAAATAACTATGGAGAGGCCATTGTGTGAACAGGTGAATCAAACATACTACAAGTAACATGTGTGCTATTGTGAATGTGAATGAATCAAGGTTTTCAATTATCAGACTTATGAACTCACCAACCTAGTGTTGACTTTGTTTAAATGCATGTTTTTCTCTGGTGACGAACATGTGTAGTTTCCATAATCAAGGATTAAGCTAATGGACTTTTAGAAGGCCTAGCTACTTTTGTGTTGCATACTTTTGGATGACAAAACAGTGAATCATCTTTTGTACATCTTGTGCAGATACAAGATATAAACTCATTGATTCTTTTGATTAGATTTACTTAGTTAAATTATGAGGAAACAATGTAATTTAACTTTGTAATTCTATTTCATTTGTCATGTTAGCGTTTCTCAGTTATATATATAATGTGCTATGTAAACAATCTGATCATTTCGATTATCAAATGATATCACGCCCCGGGAACACTCCGCCCGGCGGGAAAGTCGATCCAACCCGCTGGCTCGGGGTGTGACAATAATGGCCATGGAAGAGCTATTGAGTCGAAATTAAGAGGCTAGACCTCCTTAGTATCGGCAAACAATTTTGGTGATCCTTGACTTTAAGTCAATGCTAACCTCATCTTAACTATGGAAAAACCTTCAAAAACAAACATACAACCTATTTAAAACCAAAGTAACAAATATGGGACAATAATGAACACAAATATGGCTAAAAATGATCAAATAAAATGATCATAAGACCATGGGATAGTTAAAGGATATGATAAAGGCCATTTTTGAGTTAGCTACATTTTCAAACTTATAAACGTGAGATTTTTATAACTTTAACATAAGTTTTTACTTAAGGCAACAATAACTGACATATGTTTAAAGATTAAAGGTTTAAAAATGATAAAGAGGGTTTATAAAACATTTATGTCATATTTTACAACATAACACGTATACATTCTATGCGTAAATTTTAAGTCATAAACTTCCTTTTAAAATATTTAACTATGTGTTAATTACTTAAAGTCAAACCTTATTTGGTTATGGGTAAGAGCTCAATAAAGGTAATATAACAAGACCACCTAGATCGAAACCTAGTAACACACTAAAGATGTAATAGGATACTTAGTCTAAACACCTAGTCTAATACTTAGTCTTAAACACAAATATAAACAAATACAATACTTAAAATAAAAAACAATACTTAATGAAAACAAGTGCTGAAGTTACTTAAGAGACAATCAACGAGTGTGCGCATTCCTAAATTAACTCAATCACACAACAACGCAAAGGTGAATTCATTGTCTCTTTTCAACCGTTTTGTTTTATAAAATGTGGGACTGAGAAGCATGTTGGATATTTTACTTAAATGTTTTCATGTTTCATAACTCATTTGGTATCACGTTGACATACTTGTTTAAAATGATTTTACTCTTATGCTTGGAAATGCTTACGATTACATATACAAACTTATGCTTTCACATACATACTCATGTATAGACATTCTCATTCATAGACTTTCTCATACATATACATTCTCATACATAGACTTTCTCATATATATACTTTCACATACATATACTTTCTCATACATAGACTTTCTCATACATTTACTGTCACATACATATACTTTCTCAAACATAGACTTTCTTATACATATACTTAGAACGGTTTGGCCTACACTATGACTTAGGTTCCCTTCATGTAGAGAACTTAAGGAATAGGAACTTATATGCATGTGTCTTCCGCGTTCGATCATTGCACTAACCGATGTTCTTTCGGTTGTGATCAGAATGCCTCTATGAAGACCACCACCTCTGATGCCACCACCACCATCACCTCCTCATCCTCTGCCTTTTCCTCCTCATAGCCCACCTCCTAATCATGAGTTGTATCTTGCTACCGTGGCACTAGCCACCCTGCTCACCAAGCAGCTGGAGGAGGTAAATCCCAACATGATCAACCGGATCCAGAGCAACATCAATCAGACAGAGAACTCATCGGGAGAAGCTAGTGGAAACACAGGAATAGCCCCAGACTACTCCTTCAAAGGTTTTGTCATATGAAAACCGCCAAGCTTCAGCGGTACTGAGGGTGCCGTCGGCTTGATCCAGTAGATTGAGAAGATGGAGAACAACCTAGATATTAGCAGTTGTCCTGAACATCATAAGGTGTAGGTCCCTAAACATATCAAGAACTGAGCTTTAAGCCTCCAATCTGCATCAAATGACTCTACAGCGTGCGGAATCCGAAATAGAATCAAAAGAACAAGAAGAAAAATCAAAACTTTGATATATTTCAGTGAAGTACACGAAACAATGCCTCAATGCGTCTAGAGAGCATGGCTCGGGAATCCAACCCTAGAATAGTAAAAAATACATCTATTTATACTACTTCTAGGTGTAATCGAACCACTATACATGAAAATGTTCGAGTACACAAAATACAGATGTATACGAAATGCTATGTACACGAATCAGAACAAAATCTGGTCTTCAACTCTTCTCTGGTTGGCTTTCTCAGTCTTCATCTTTAGTTGAGCTCTACAAACTCCCCCTAGACTGATGAGGTCAACCGGTGGGAAGCGAGACAGAGTGAGGACCAGCTCCGGCATATAGCTTTAGCTCTATGGCAAACGCGACTGCACGAGTAAACGGCTTCGCCTCTTCATCCCATCCACCGTAGACTTTGATGGGTGACTCGTGCAACTTCATCATATCATCTTTTCCGTACTTCAAAAGATCCATCGGGTCAAGTATCATATCAATGTCATTTATATCATCCTTGTTCCTGATAATGATCGCAGCAAGATCCTTCTCATCAAAATACCACGACAGGAAGTTTGCCAAAGAGTTGTCTGGAACTCTTGGAGATACAGGAACGACTTCTTCAGTGTGAGGAAGAGGATACTTGTAATATACCCAAGGTTCCTTCTTCACTAGATCCATAATACAGGTCGAAACAAAGCGTCTTCCTTTAGCTGTTCGCATCACTGGAAAGTCCTTCTCGCACTGATCTTTGATGAACTTTGCAAACAAGTTGGCTTGAGAATCCTTCGAAGGATTGAAAAACATCGCGTTATTGATGCTCCTTATATCGAACATTGGCATGGTTCATAAATCCCTTGGCCTCTTATAGCATTCCACCTTTCCATTCATACGCTTTATCAGATAAAGATCTCTGTCTTTGTCATACATCCAGCAACAAACATTTGACCTGTCGTTGCGTACAGCAAACGAGGTTCTGTCATCTGTAATGAAGGTATGCTCTGGATGTTCTTCACTCATTTCCCCTATCCATGTAGCTTTAACCTTTGGAGGTGCAGGCGTCTAATCTCTTTGCTTATCGAACCAACTGTTGACAACATTTCCTAGAGGGGGAATCTCCTATCCATCTTTGTTGACGTACTTGTGAGCATACAAGTAGTCTACACAGGGGTATTTGTTTACATTGCCGATAACAACATTCTCTGGTTCTTCCTCTGCAGACGCGCCTTCTCCTTCCTCTCTTGATCGCATACCGCCTCAAAAACTGAGTCCATGGATACATCAGCGAATAAATCTCCTAGGACCGCTCCACCAAGCTCTTCACTGAACCCGTCGAATAAAAAGCTCTGGGAGATCCTAGAATAAGTCATCATAGTAGTCCAGAGGTTTCTCCAAAGACTTTGGATTCTCTAAAGCATCGGTAATCTTGGTAGTGTCCTGTGCTGGCTCATCATTCTGTTGACCCGAAGAACTGGAACCCTGGCCCTGATCATCTCCCGTATCGTCATCCTCTTTCCCTTTTCCTTTGTCGTCTTTGGCATTGTCGCCGTCTTTGTCACCCCCTTGATCATCTTTAGCAACATCGCCATCCTTGTCTTTTTCATCGTCTTTCTTTTCTTTGTCTTTCTTCTTCATCTCTATCTCTTCATCAACTTCATCGTCTTCATCCTCCTCATATTCCTCTTGATCCACAATCTTAGACCCGGTTAACTTCTTAATGACTTTTGTCAGGCGCTTGTTTTGTCTTTCCAGGCGATCAACATCTCGAATTTGCCTTCTAAACATTTCGCAGACTCTGATTATGGAACCCTGTAGCTCACTGATCTTTTCATCCTTAGTTTTGAAGTCTTGCTCTAGCATAAAAACTCTCTCCTGCGGCCATACTATGTCCACTAGAGACCTGTAACATCACTGCGCTTCCGGTCGTCCGTACATCCGTACATCCGTACGATTGAACTGTTACGATCTGAGATTTAATATTATTAATGATAATGAATTATTTGCTGATATTATTAATGATTATCACTCTTACTGGTATACATGTGTAGAACATATTATACGCGTAAACCATGGGAAATTTAGTTGTAACTCAACTAAACAGAACCAAAGAGTTTAACGCAGTTATATTGTTGATGATTATGGATTTGGGTTGGAATGGAAAGGAACTGTGAGTTTGTTAGGGTCTGGTTGATAAACGTAGTCAATGACACATGGTCATGGTTTATCGAAATAGCGGTGGGACGGTGTAGGGGAGGTTGCGATCTACCTCTGCATGTGCCCTATACATATGCATATTTAGGTCTATCATGGATGTGTCAGTGACTTGGTTTAGTGTGGTTGGATTGGAATGAATAATATAAAGGTAATATAATAATGGAAGTGTACGGACATTATTTAAACGCGAGTATTAATTCAGAAATATTAACTTAATAAATGTATTCGCGTGGGTGACGTTTCACACGAATTTAATTATTAAGAATAATAGTCTGAAGCGATATTCCATTAATATTAAATCGGATCGAAATACGTTATGAGTGTCGGATTCGTAAAGGTGACGATCATTACGAATACGTACGCGAGTAACGCGTTTCGATGAGGTAATTAAATAATATCTAACGATGTTAAATTAATAAATGAAAACTAAAAACGTTTATTAGGAATCACAACTTAAAACGAATCCGAATGAATTAATTTATTAAATAATTGATTTAACGAAAATAAAGGGAGATCTTTTATTTAAACGATTTTAAATTGAAAAAAAAAAAACTATTTTTATTGAAAACGAAATTATTTATTTAAATGTCTTACATTTTAAATATGTTTAACGAGTAAAACCGAACATTTATTATATGTTATCACGACAAAAACGAGACCGGGCACGGGGAGACGATACGCGATATAAGGAAGAGTTTCTTCCTCTATTTTCATTTCACCAACACTCAATCTCTCTCTACTTCTTCATTTTCGTCACTTTCACAATCTCTATCTTCTCTCTACCATAAATCCTTCATTTCTCAACGAATCTTCAAGATCTTGGAGCCTAAACGACCGGGGAATCAAGAGGAACAAGAAGATACAAAGAAATCTTACGTTTGTGGACTTTTCGAGGTAAATCTGGAGCTTTTATGTTCGGTTTTGTTGAGGGGCCACGAATCTTTAAACTTTTGTGAGTATAATCGTGTAAATCACTTGCTAAACCCTAAACGAGTTACTAGGAAGGTGGGGATGTCATGGGGAAGGTTTGTAAGTGAAGAAATTCGAAGATGGTGTAGATTAGCGACCATAGATGTGCAGGGTTCGTGAGTTGAGCCGGCCGAACCCTGTAACAACCTGGCCGAACCTCCTGGAGGCAGGTTGAGTCGAGCGAACCTTCACAGCTTGGCCAACCGAACCCTCTAACCGGCGAACCCTAGCAGGACTGTTAGTCGAACCTTGAGACTTCCCAGAGCCGAACCCGCAGTCAGCCACGAACCTTCTTCCTTGTCTAAGGATGCATGGCTAGCCGAACCTTCTCATTCGAAGTTACCGAACCCTCTTTGTTCCACGAGCCTGTTCACATAAAAACCACCAGGACCTCACCTTTGCATGCAGACAATCATGCAAACCTTCTTTGGGATAGGCGAACCTTGCATGTTGCGAACCTATAAGAACCGAACCATTAAGGGCTGAACCTTGTTGGGATTAGAACCATCTCCGCCGAACCCTAAGACCATATAGGGCGAACCTATAGTTCTAAACAGGCTGCGAACCTTGTGTGGTGGAGCCGAACCCTGAGTATATTTGGCCGAACCTTGGACAAATGGGCCGAACCTATCATCTTCATGAATAGGTTCGCTGCCCTTAGGGGGAAACCGAACCTCATTTCAATTAATTAAGAGGATTAGGATAAATGAAGAACATGACTACATATACACATGCATATATATCTATACATGCATAAGAAATTAAAACAATCACCACCTTTTCTCTCTCTAACCTAATTTTCTATCAATGATGGGATTGAACTCAATGAGTATGATTTAACAAGTTAGGGGAGCAATCTAATTACAATTATTTTAAACATGAAATGGATTTCATAAACTAGATATTGGTGGTGGAGTTGAATAATTATACATGTACGTATGATGTATGTGGGAATGAAGACATTATGTTCTTTTGACATATCTAATTATGAGAAATAAATATATATATATATATATATATATATGAATTCACAAGTAATTATCAACTATAGTTAAGTGAAAACTAACAAGTTTAATTCATGTCGTATGATAATTATTAATAAACCTTAGGTGGGACAAGCTAAATTAGAGTAAATTAACTAAGTGACCCAACACTTAAGGATGTAAACTGGAAAATTGATTGGGATGAAATACGGGTACTTATGAACATGAAACACTATAAATACAGATCGTTGAGTTGATCTTTGAGTTTACCTACGCGAGCGCTCATAATACGAGAATCCAGATTCTAAGGACTTCAGGTGAGTTCTCATAACCTCCCTTTCTTTTAAACTGTTTTTGTTTTAAAAATCGGAAGTGAAACATGTATACCTATTTTCTATATTATTTTGATATCACATGGATGACACTTGTTTATTTGTATGAAATCCATATTTATGGATTATCATATTCCATGAGTTGTTACTGTTGACCTCGGTCATTCGTAACGACTGCATGTATTGTCAGGAGGAGTTTGCCTCATCCGTGTGTCGTTGTTTTTGACTTTGGTTAACTACAAGGATACATGTATTGTCACGAGGAGTTTGCCTCATCCGTGTGTTATAGTCTTTGACTTCGGTCAACTACAAGGATACATGTATTGTCACGAGGAGTTTGCCTCATCCGTGTGTTATTGTCTTTGACTTTGGTCAACTACAATGATACATGTATTGTCACGTGGAGTTTGCCACATCCGTGTGTCGTTGACTTGACTTCGGTCATTTGCAATGATACATGTATAGTCACTTTTAATATTTGAGATGGTTGATAATTGAGATTGGTTGAATGTTTATGTGATTGAATACTTATGATTATTTGAGATGTGTGATTATGTGTTGGATTTTGTGTTTGGATTATGTGTTTGGATTGTGATGAATTATCTCGCAGGTGTCATGTGGATTTTCTCAGGAAAACTCTAAACTTTTATAATCATTTTGAAAACGCTTTTAAATATAAAACTTATGATTACTCACCAACTACTTTGTAGTTGACACTTGATTTTTCCTACATGTTTCAGGTAATGAAGCTAAGTAGGTTGAAGAAGATGAAATCACACTTTTGGGACATCATCACATAGGACTCTTGGACTTAGCTAATATAACTGAAATTCTGGCGATAGAGTTTAGTTAACTTAGCTAAATCTTTTGATGTAATTAAAGTAATAATTCATGATGGACATGATTTTTGTGTAATTAATTTGTTTGGTTAAATGATATGTGATGATTTGATTTAGATGCCCACGAGCTTTTGAACAATCTACACATCCCTCGTGGCATCCCGACGTTTCCGCCATTGGTCGGGGTGTTACAGATTGGTATCAGAGCCTGGGTTATAGGGAATTAGGTTACTAGAAATGGTTGACCTAGTCTATAACTGTAGGATACCCTAGTATGAATTAATTTCATACACTAATTAGCATATACAGGATTTCATGCTTATGTGTTTATTACATGTTAACTGAACTCCTGTTATACATCTGATTATATATGCTGCTGCTAATTAATTGTTTACTTGTGCCCTAATGACTTGATAAGGACATACTCGTGGTATATTGTAAAGGTGGTGGGACGGTGGTTTGGGCGGTTGCGACCTACCCTTATCATATGCCCTATATATATACCATTTACAGTACATCGGGTGGATGTCAGTATTGAGGAATAAGGGAACTACCCGTTTGGGACACTTGTCTACTTAAGAACTTAACTGCTTAGGGATTTATGTGCTTTAGGAATTATATGCTAGATCTCTTGATCTCCAGACAAGGACACACTCGTTGTATACTACAAAGGTGGTGGGACAGTGTAAGGGACGTTGCGATCTACCCTTGCATATGCCCTATACATATACCATTTGTGGTATATCGGGGGTCTGTCAGTGTCAGGAACATAGGATATTATTAAGATATTACTAGGAATTGTTGTAAGATTTTGATTGATAGATTGTTGAAGGTATGTTGGTTAAGGTTAGTTTGGATTGACTCATTGATGATCACACTTGATGAACACTTATAAATTCACTTATGAAACACACTGATTGGACACGTAGGGTGCATAGGATTAATGAATGACGCGAACACTTAGTGATTGATTGTAGACTTGGATGATGATATAGACACTTGGTGATTATATAAACGCATAGTGATGATACTAACACTTAGTGATGGTATGAACACTTGATGAGAGTAAATTATAGGGAGGATATGAACACTTAGTGACAATAAGAGCACTCAGTGATGATATGAACCCTTATTTATGATTATGGACATTGAGATTTGGTATGGAATTTTGTGAACTTAGAAATCGGTAAACCTACATGTCAGGTGAACTTAGACATTAGGCGAACCTAATTGTCCAAGGGAACTAGAGACCACTTCACTCAAAATTATCCTACCTGGGATAAGGTTTGTGAAGTGAGACTATGGTGAGATACATGATACACCCTAAACACTAATAAGGGCATAATCGTGGTGCAATGGAACGGTGGTGGGACGGTGTAGGGGAGATTGCGATCTACCCCTGCATATGCCCTATATATAAGCTTGTTGCATTGCATCGGGAGGTTGTCAGTGTTGGATTAGGGTGGAGAATGTATGAAACTTAGGAATAGTTAGCTAGTATTATTTATGACCAACTAGGACACTTAGTATGATATTAGGAAATTTATAACTGTTATGAGTTTAATGACAGACAGAAATATAGTTCCTATATGTAATCCTAACTGTTTAAATGAACTCATCTGACTATTGTTTGTATGACTTACGTTGTAAACGGTAGTAACATGTTTCTAATTTCTCAGAAACATGCCGCCACACCGTCACAACGAAGATGACTCGAACAGTGGGGATGCTAACAACGGTAATGCCAACTCCGGCATACAAGAGTTAGCCACACTTATTTCTGGCTTGGTTAATCAGTTGACTCAAGCAAATCAGTCTCTCACTCAGAACAGAGGTGGTGCAAACCCACCAACTTGCACATTCAAACACTTCAATTCCTGTAATCCACTGAAATTTACGGGATCTGAGACTGCCACTAGTCTACTGCAGTGGTTTGAGAGCATGGAGAACACGTTCATCAACAGCGACTGCCCTGATAATTTGAAAGTTCGTTATGCCACTAGTGTTTTCCAAAAGAGAGCACTAACATGGTGGAATGGGGTAAAATGAACTAGGGGAGTTGATGATGCCCTTGCACTGACTTGGACTGAGGTCAAGACTTTGATGACCACTGAATTCTGTCCTCGCAGTGAGATGAGGAAACTGGAGACTGAGTTCTGGGAACTCAAGCAGGATAGCGGAGAGAATGTTATCTACAATACTCAGTTTCATGAGTATAGTCTGCTAGTGCCTCATCTGGTGACACCCTTAGAGAGGGCGATTGAGAAGTACATCGGTGGTTTGCCGATGCAGATTCAAGATACTGTCTACGGAAGCAACCCCAAAACACTTGAGGCTGCGATCCGTTTATCTGCTACGCTTATTGACAATCATGTGAAGGCTGGAACACTCACCAGAAAGGGGACGAAGAAAACTGAGGTGAAGTCTGCTGTGAAAGAAACAAAATCTGAAGTCAAGACTGAGGCTGCTAGTTCTTCTAAACGCAACAAAAAAAAAGAGAAAGACCAGGAACTTTGTGGTCACTGCTCCTGCTGCTAAGTCTGTGCAGCAATCGTTAAACAACTCCACTGCAAGGAATTACATTGGGAACACTCCCCAGTGTAATACTTGCAGATATCATCACTTGCCTAACGTGCCCTGTCGCATCTGCAACAACTGTGGCAAGTTTGGCCATGTTGCTAATGTTTGCCGAACTGCACAGCAAGCACAGAGGATGCAACTTGCTCCACTTGCACTGGCCGCTCCACAAGCTCAACCTATTCCAGCTGTACCCGTTCGCCAGGTACCTCAAGCACAGGCAAGAGCCTGTTATGAGTGTGGTGAAGTGGGTCACTTTAGAAATCAATGCCCAAAGTTGACCGGGAACAATCAGAGGGTGGCAAGAGGCCAGGCGTTCCAACTGAATGCTCCATCTGCTCAAGCCAACCAGGACGTGGTCAACGGTACATTTCTGATCAACAACTCCTATGCATCTGTATTATTTGATTCTGGTGCCGATAGGAGTTTTGTTTCATATGATTTTGAATGCTTGCTTGGTAGAACACGTACATATTTAGATAAACTGTTTAACGTGGAGGTGGCTGACGGAAACACTATTGATATAGACACTGTTATTGTCGGATGTACTGTGAACTTAAATGATCACGTTTTCCCGATTGATCTTATACCTATGCATCTTGGTAGCTTTGATGTTATCATAGGCATGGATTGGTTAGCCACCCACAAAGCGGAGATAGTTTGCCTGAGAAATAATTTCGTATTCCATTGTCTTCGGGTGAAACTTTAAGGGTCTTTGGAGAAACTTCTAGTAAGGGTCTTAAGCTTATGTCACTAAAGCACACAAGTACCTTAGGAAGAAATGTATAGCATTTTTAGCTCATATTGTGGAGAAAAAGGAGAAAGGAAAGAGAATTGAAGATGTTCCCGTGATCAGAGATTTTCCTGAAGTATTCCCAGATGACTTACCGGGTCTTCCACCAGAACGTCAAGTAGAGTTTCGAATTGACTTAGTACCTGGTGCGAACCCAGTTGCTAAAGCTCCCTACAGACTTGCGCCTTCGGAGTTGCAAGAATTGGCGAGCCAGCTACAAGAGCTTACTGATAAAGGATTCATTCGCCCGAGCCATTCGCCATGGGGTGCACCGGTTCTTTTTGTTAAGAAAAAGGACGGGTCATTCCGAATGTGCATCGACTACCGCGAATTGAATAAGCTTACAATTAAGAATCGATATCCACTGCCGCGCATCGATGATCTTTTCGATCAGCTTCAAGGCTCGGCATGGTTTTCAAAGATCGATCTTAGGTCTGGGTATCACCAGCTTCGTGTACATGATGATGATATTCCCAAGACTGCTTTCAGAACAAGATATGGCCACTACGAATTTTTGGTAATGCCTTTCGGACTTACCAATGCACCTGCGGTTTTCATGGACCTCATGAACCGTGTTTGCAGGCCATACTTGGATAAATTTGTGATTGTATTCATTGATGATATTCTGATCTACTCAAAGACCAAGGAAGAACACGAGAAACACCTTAAGTTGGTTTTGGAGATCCTAAGAGAAGAACGACTGTATGCCAAATTCTCTAAATGTGAATTTTGGCTTAAGGAAGTTCAATTCTTGGGACACATAGTCAACGAATATGGTGTTCACGTGGATCCTGCAAAGATTGATGCGGTGAAGAATTGGAGTACACCGAAAACACCGACGGAGATTTGATCATTTCTCGGACTTGCCGGTTACTATCGGCGGTTCATCTCAAATTTCTCCAGGATTGCTGTCCCGCTTACTTCTTTGACACAGAAGAATAAGCCATACGAGTGGGGACCGAAGCAAGAGGAGGCATTTCAGACTTTGAAGCAGAAACTTTGTGATGCTCCTGACTTGACTCTGCCTGATGGAAATGATGATTTTGTGGTTTATTGTGATGCATCCAACCTAGGTCTCGGTTGTGTTCTCATGCAACGGGGAAAGGTTGTGGCTTATGCATCAAGGCAGCTGAAGATTCACGAGAAGAACTACACTACACACGACTTGGAACTTGGTGCAGTCGTGTTCGCTTTGAAGATATGGAGACATTATCTTTATGGCACTAAGTGTGTAGTGTTCACTGACCATAAGAGTTTGCAACATATTCTTAATCAGAAAGAACTTAACATGAGACAACGGAGATGGGTTGAACTGTTGAATGATTATGACTATGAAATTCGCTACCATCCTGGTAAAGCGAATGTAGTAGCAGATGCGCTTAGTCGCAAGAGTCAAGTTCAGATCCATAGTGTCCGAGTGCACTCTAGTCTCCGTAATGATGTCCTCACGGCCCAACAACACTCATTAGCTCAAGATGACTTGAAAAATGAGATGTCTGGCGGGGCTGAAATCTTATTGGAAACTAAAGATGATGGATTAATGTATTATTTGAATCGGTTGTGGATACCAAATAGGGGTGATCTTAGAATGGTGATTATGGATGAAGCACATAAGTCTCATTACTCGATCCATCCGGGTTCTGACAAGATGTATCAAGACCTTAGGGGCTTGTACTGGTGGCCTGGAATGAAGAAGGATATTGCTGAGTATGTGTCTAAGTGCCTTAACTGTGCTAAAGTCAAGGCAGAACATCAGCGACCTTCGGGATTGTTATTACAACCAGAGATACCGATGTGGAAGTGGGAGAATATCTCCATGGATTTTATTACTAAACTCCCATGAACCCCTAACGGTAAAGATAGCATTTGGGTAATTGTTGATAGATTGACCAAGTCGGCTCATTTCTTACCGATACGCGAAACGTACCCTGTGCGGAAGTTAGCGCGTATCTACATTGATGAGATTATCAGCCGACATGGTATTCCCTTAAGCATAATATCGGATCGTGATGCTCGTTTCACGGCACGATTTTGGGAATCACTTCATGAAGCTTTTGGAACAAGACTGGATCTTAGCACCGCCTATCATCCTCAAACGGATGGTCAAACGGAGCGAACGATTCAGACATTGGAAGACATGTTAAGAGCTTGTGTCATCGACTTTGGTGGCAATTGGGATAGCCATTTACCATTGGTGGAGTTCTCGTATAACAACAGTTATCACACGAGCATTGGTATGGCACCGTTTGAAGCTCTTTATGGCAGGAAATGTCGGTCACCTATTTGTTGGACCGAAGTCGGCGATTCGCAGATCACAGGTCCCGAGATTATTCAGGAAACGACTGACAAGATCCGCCAGATCCGTGACAATCTGTTAGCTGCACGCAGTCAGCAGAAGAGTTATGCGGATAAACGAAGAAAACCTTTAGAGTTTGAAGTGGAAGATATGGTATTGCTTAAAGTGTCGCCTTGGAAAGGCGTTGTGCGATTTGGGAAAAAGGGTAAACTTGCTCCACGTTATGTTGGCCCTTTTAAGATCCTCGAACGGATCGGGAAGGTTGCCTACAAGTTAGAACTTCCTACCGAACTTAGTAACGTGCACCCGACGTTTCACGTGTCCAACTTAAGAAAGTGCTTAGCTGATCAGGATCTTCAGGTACCACTCGATGACATTCACATCGATGATACCATGCATTTTATTGAAAGACCAGTGGAGATAATGGATCGTGAGGTTAAAAAGCTCAAACGCAATAGAATTCCGATTGTCAAAGTATGTTGGGAATCGAAGCGGGGTCCAGAATTCACTTGGGAGCGGGAAGATCAGATGAAGCTCAAGTACCCACATTTATTTACTACGGTCACTCCAAGTTGAATTTCGGGATGAAATTCCTTTAACTAGGGGAGACTGTAACATCACTGTACTTCTGGTCGTCCGTACATCCGTACGATTGTACTGTTACGATCTGAGATTTAATATTATTAATGATAATGAATTATTTGCTGATATTATTAATGATTATCACTGTTACTGGTATACATGTGTAGAACATATTATACGCGCAAACCATGGGAAATTTAGTTGTAACTCAACTAAACAGAACCAGAGAGTTTAACGCAGTTATATTGCTGATGATTATGGATTTGGGTTGGAATGGAAAGGAACTGTGAGTTTGTTAGGGTCTGGTTGATAAACGTAGTCAAGGACACATGGTCATGGTTTATCGAAATAGCGGTAGGACGGTGTAGGGGAGGTTGCAATCTACCTCTGCATATGCCCTATACATATGCATATTTCGGTCTATCATGGATGTGTCAGTGACTTGGTTTAGTGGGGTTGGATTGGAATGGATAATATTAAAGTTAATATAATAATGGAAGTGTAACTGGAATTAATTACGCGATGGTGAGGGTACGAACATTATTTAAACGCGAGTATTAATTCAGAAATATTAACTTAATAAATGTATTCGCGTGGGTGACGATTCACACGAATATAATTATTAAGAATAATAGTCTGAAGCGATATTCCACAAATATTAAATCAGATCGAAATACGTTATGAGTGTCGGATTCGTAAAGGTGACGATCTTTACGAATACGTACGCGAGTAACGCGTTTCGATGAGGTAATTAAATAATATCTAACGATGTTAAATTAATAAATGAAAACTAAAAACGTTTATTAGGAATCACAACTTAAAACGAATCCGAATGAATTAATTTATTAAATAATTGATTTAACGAAAATAAACGGAGATCTTTTATTTAAACGATTTTAAATTGAAAAAAAAAACTATTTTTATTGAAAACGAAATTATTTATTTAAATGTCTTACGTTTTAAATATGTTTAACGAGTAAAACCGAACATTTATTATATGTTATCGCGATAAAAAGAGACCGGGCACGGGGAGACGATACGCGATATAAGGAAGAGTTTCTTCCTCTTCATTTTCATTTCACCAACACTCAATCTCTCTCTACTTCTTCATTTTCGTCACTTTCACAATCTCTATCTTCTCTCTACCATAAATCCTTCATTTCTCAACGAATCTTCAAGATCTTGGAGCCTAAACGACCGGGGAATCAAGAGGAACAAGAAGATACAAAGAAATCTTACGTTGGTGGACTTTTCGAGGTAAATCTGGAGCTTTTATGTTTGGTTTTGTTGAGGGGCCACGAATCTTTAAACTTTTGTGAGTATAATCGTGTAAATCACTTGCTAAACCCTAAACGAGTTACTAGGAAGGTGGGGATGTCATGGGGAAGGTTTGTAAGTGAAGAAATTCGAAGATGGTGTAGATTAGCGTCCATAGATGTGCAGGGTTCGTGAGTTGAGCCGGCCGAACCCTGTAACAACCTGGCCGAACCTCCTGGAGGCAGGTTGAGTCGAGCGAACCTTCACAGCTTGGCCAGCCGAACCCTCTAACCGGCAAACCCTAGCAGGACTGTTAGTCAAACCTTGAGACTTCCTAGAGCCGAACCCACAGTCAGCCACGAACCTTCTTCCTTGTCTAAGGCTGCATGGCTAGCCGAACCTTCTCATTCGAAGTTGCCGAACCCTCTTTGTTCCACGAGCCTGTTCACATAAAAACCACCAGGACCGCACCTTTGCATGCAGACAATCATGCAAACCTTCTTTGGGATAGGCGAACCTTGCATGTTGCGAACCTAGAAGAACCGAACCATTAAGGGCCGAACCTTGTTGGGATTAGAACCATCTCAGCCGAACCCTAAGACCACATAGGGCGAACCTATAGTTCTAAACAGGCTGTGAACCTTGTGTGGTGGAGCCGAATCCTGAGTTTATTTGGCCGAACCTTGGACAAATGGGCCGAACCTTTCATCTTCATGAATAGGTTCGCTGCCCTTAGGGGGAAACCGAACCTAATTTCAATTAATTAAGAGGATTAGGATAAATGAAGAACATGACTACATATACACATGCATATATATCTATACATGCATAAGAAATTAAAACAATCACCACCTTTTCTCTCTCTAACCTAATTTTCTATCAATGATGGGATTGAACTCAATGAGTATGATTTAACAAGTTAGGGGAGCAATCTAATTACAATTATTTTAAACATGAAATGGATTTCATAAACTAGATATTGGTGGTGGAGTTGAATAATTATACATGTACGTATGATGTATGTGGGAATGAAGACATTATGTTCTTTTGACATATCTAATTATGAGAAATAAATATATATATATATATATATATATATATATATATATATATATGAATTCACAAGTAATTATCAACTATAGTTAAGTGAAAACTAACAAGTTTAATTCATTTCGTATGATGATTATTAATAAACCTTAGGTGGGACAAGCTAAATTAGAGTAAATTAACTAAGTGACCCAACACTTAAGGATGTAAACTAGAAAATTGATTGGGATGAAATATGGGTACTTATGAACATGAAACACTATAATTACAGATCGTTGAGTTGATCTTTGAGTTTACCTACGCGAGCGCGCATAATACGAGAATCCAGATTCTAAGGATTTCAGGTGAGTTCTCATAACCTCCATTTCTTTTAAACTGTTTTTTTTTAAATCGGAGTTGAAACATGTATACCCATTTTCAATATTATTTTGATATCACATGGATGACACTTGTTTATTTGTATGAAATCCATATTTATGGATTATCATATTCCATGAGTTGTTACTGTTGACCTCGGTCATTCGTAACGACTGCATGTATTGTCACGAGGACTTTGCCTCATCCGTGTGTCGTTGTTTTTGACTTTGGTCAACTACAAGGATACATGTATTGTCACGAGGAGTTTGCCTCATCCGTGTGTTATTGTCCTTGACTTTGGTCAACTACAAGGATACATGTATTGTCACGAGGAGTTTGCCTCATCCGTGTGTTATTGTCTTTGACTTCGGTCTACTACAATGATACATGTATTGTCACGTGGAGTTTGCCACATCCGTGTGTCGTTGACTATACTTCGGTCATTTGCAATGATACATGTATAGTCACTTATAATATTTGAGATGGTTGATAATTGAGATTGGTTGAATGTTTATGTGATTGAATACTTATGATTATTTGAGATGTGTGATTATGTGTTGGATTTTGTGTTTGGATTATGTGTTTGGATTGTGATGAATTATCTCGCAGGTGTCATGTGGATTTTCTCAGGAAAACTCTAAACTTTTATAATCATTTTGAAAACGCTTTTAAATATAAAACTTATGATTACTCACCAACTACTTTGTAGTTGACACTTAATTTTTCCTACATGTTTCAGGTAATGAAGCTAAGTAGGTTGAAGAAGATGAAATCACACTTTTGGGACATCATCACATAGGACTCTTGGACTTAGCTAATATAACTGAAATTCTGGCGATAGAGTTTAGTTAGCTTAGCTAAATCTTTTGATGTAATTAAAGTAACTGATTCATGATGGACATGATTTTTGTGTAATTAATTTGTTTGGTTAAATGATATGTGATGATTTGATTTAGATGCCCACGAGCTTTTGAACAATCTACACATACCTCGTGGCATCCCGACGTTTCCGCCATTGGTCGGGGTGTTACAAGACCCCTCGGGTGCATAAGGCGAAGGCGTACGCATGGGTGCCTTGCCTCTGTCTCTCCTACTCCTGCCCGGTGATGGTGGTGGCTCTATGTGAGGGATGTGGGTATGAGTGTGAGATGGTGGTGATGTGGTTTGGGTGGCATCTGATGTAGTGACAGGTGGTGGTGGAGGTGGAATAGGAATTTGGGTGGTGGATATGGGTTTAAAGGGTTGAGTGGGTGGTTTTTGTTTAGGTGGTTGTGGTGGTTTTGGCTATGTGGGCGGCTTAGGCGAGTCGGTGGCTTGGGCTAAGTGGGTGGAATAGGCTGAATGGGTGGTATAGGCTGAACATGTGGTATAGGCTGAACAGGTGGTTGAGTGGACTGTGTATGAGGTGGAGGTGGTGGAGTCTGAATCTGAGGTGGAGTGGGCAATATAGGAGGTGGAGGTGGTGGAGTCTGAGTAGGAGTCGAGGACGATGATCCAGCTGTCTTCTTCAGCAGCCTGGGGTCCTCGCTTGTCCTCATCTTCAGTCTCTTCTTCTTTGGCGAAGACTCAGGAGTCGGTGTATAATCAGCATCCTGAACGTCTTCTCGTTCTGCTCTAGTGAGAGGAGGGATGACAAGCTCCTTATCTCTAATCAGATGCTCCTCACTAGAAGATGATGATGACTCAGAGACGAGTCCCTAGGCAGTCACGTCGGTCTGAGTACCCATGCCAGTAGAAGGAATGTCGTGCTCTTCGGCGACGATGGCAACAGGAGTTCCTTGTTCTTCTACGAATGCTTCATCTCCGACAAATCGACCAAACTTGATCCGAGGCCGTTCCCCTATATACTGTTTCTTGCCTCGGTTGTTTATCATCATATAAGAAAAGATGTTTTCATGCATTGTCGATCCTGAGAGTGCCTGTGGTGGGAACAAGGTTGGGATGCCTTTGGTTGATGACGATTTGGATGAATCGGCGAAAGCCAGAAATCTCTCCTTTCGCTTTTCCTTGATGTTGGCATGCATATCCCTAAAGATCATCTGAGAGAAGTTGAAATACATGACCAGTGCGTGTGCAACCAAACAAGAGCTAAGGGTCTCATTCAGCACATCATAGCCTCCCTTCCTTCAAGATTGACACTAGGTCACCACGTGTGCGAGATATCTCTAGTACGGGTGTAGCAGCTTCTTCTTTTTCGGAGAGTAGACACCCTCATGACCTATCTGATATACGGTCATGTGAACCAAGTGGTCAAGCTCAACAGGATCGGATGCCTTATCTCCGAAGTGTAGGCATTCCCTCAGAATCTGCTCGGTGATGATAATAGGCTGGCCTTGAACCTTGCCAATCAGTGTGACTGTCCCGTTAGCTTCTGTGCGCTCAGTGATAGTGTTCCCAAAGTCATGAACAAATTCGGCAATAATCACTGGATGTTCCATGATGGCGTAGTTCACCGGAGACAGAATAAGCCCATCCACCAAAATCTTGAACATGGCGTGCTTTGCTGGTGGATCTTCGACAAAAGCAGACATGTTGTGGTCAAGGACGAACCTCAAATTAGCCATCTGAAAATAAACAAAGTCAAGTCAGTCAAAATTGAAGTGAAAGTCAAAGGATAACAGTTAACAGTTCGATTTCGAGTTCTAGGAGTTACACAAAATTATGAAATCGAAAATAGTTCAAGTTTTGGAACGTTTACGAAATTTGAGATGTTCTCGAAGTTTAGAATGTAGTCGAAATTTGACAGTATTCAAAAAATGAGTACTATTCGAAATTTGAATTGTATTCGAAAAATTGGTTTTACTCGAATTTTGAATCGTATTCGAAATCTGGATTCTACTCGAAATTTGAAGTATTCGAAATTCAAAATTTCGAGAACATCAAAAACTTCATAACTTCTTCAATTTTGCTCCTTAGAAATCCCAATTATACACGAAATGCTCGGAATTAAGAGGCGACCAACATATAAGAAGATCCCCTTTTAATTTTGAGTTTTTTGAGGTGAATTTTGCAAGATTCTCTCTGTTAAGGGAACAGAGTACTCGAAATTGATTTTAGGTCCATAAATTTTGATTCAACGGACAAAACTTGATGAAAGTCACCTATGTACGCCTAAGTGTGATCTACAATATGGTCGCAGAGGATATTGAAAACTGTAACATCCCAAATTTTCTAATACAAGTTATTTGGGTAACGAATAAGTAACTTGTAGGAAAATCGACGAAAAATAACCAAAGTGAGGATTACAGATCGTGTACTCGAAACTGGAAAGATTTCGAGTACACCAGTTTTCGAGTACGCCAGAATTCGTGTACTCAAGATTTCGAGTACCTGCCCTTGCTATAAATAGTGGTGCCTTGGGAATTGTGCTAACCTTTGGCTAGAACGCATTGTCTCTCGAGTACACGAAGTAGAGTCCCGGAACTTCAAGGATCAAGCTTTAATCGACCAAATGGAAGAGGAAACGCACGAGGATCTACAGGAGTGCTCATCTACCTTCAAGTAAGTGATCCAAACTGAAAAGTTAGGATTTTTAGACAAAAGTGAACCTATGCATAAAGCTCACACCTTTATGCATTAAGTTCGAAACTTTGAGGTTCCAGTGTGTTGGTAACACCCTAAGGAACCTAGAACTAGCTCCCTGAAGCCTTAGATGAATTTCGGAGATGTTTAACGACTGAAGTGATGAGTACACAAAATCCTGCACAAAGGGTACTCGAAATCATACTTAGAATTTCGAGTACATGGCCATTTCGAGTACAAGGTTATTTCGAGTACTCATAGGTTCGAATACACAGGCTATTTCGAATACAGATGATGGTTTCGAGTACCAGCCATTTCGCGAACTTCAGGAATTTTGTGTACATGGGTTTCGAGTATGGGGTGCTTAATGAACCTCAAGTGTTTCGAATACTTAGCTAAGGTTCGGGAACTTGAGCTTATAATGGAGACTAGTTGGTTATGAGGACTTGGAATATATCCAAAGTCTAAGAATGGTATGTGATGAGACGATATACTGATGTAGGTTCCAAAGTCTTAACTAAGGAGTTCGGTTAAGAAGACAAGGAGCCGTTATCAGGTGAGTTCTAGACGCCCTATTTTATGTTTAATGTTTTGGGCTGGCATACATGCTTATTGTTATGTCTATGATGTTATGTGCTTATGATGATGATGAATGAATGATGATATGCCCTGACTATGTATGCATGTTTCTGTGTTAGCATGATTTATGCATGAAAGTATGCTAAGTATGATGAATGCATGTTAGTATGTTATGATGATAAACTGAATGATAACATGCTATGACGATAATTACAGATGTTATGTTATAATGAAATCCTAGGCAGGCTATGATGAAAGTATGATGCTATGACGAATATATGCTAGCATAATGTGTTTATGATGCCATGATGAATGACACGATGATGTGCTGCTAGCATGACATGTGTATGATGCCAGGATGTTATGATGATATGATACTAGCATAGCCTGTTATGAGAAATCCTATGTTATTAGGATAATGTTACGATGTTATGCTGAATGATGATATGGTGCTAATGTATCATGTTATGATGGTTGCTCCCATATTCGTATGGGGTAAGTATGTTTGCTCCATTAATTGTTACTAGGTAAGTATGGTTGCTCTCGTACTCATTACAGGGTAAGTATGACGTTGCTCCCATATTCGTATTGGGTAAGTATGACGTTGCTCCCATATTCGTATGGGGTAAGTATGGTTGCTCCCGTATTCGTATGGGGAAAGTATGGTTGCTCCCGTACTCGTTACGGGGTAAGTATGGCGTTGCTCCCATATTCGTATGGGGTAAGTATGATTGCTCCAGTACTTGCTATTGGGTAAGTATGGATCTGTAGAACGCTTCGGCGGGGCAGATCAACGGTTATGGAGCCTTGTGCCGGCATAAGCCCACTGTTACAGTGGTTGTATGATGATGAAGATTATGGTGTTTATGTGACAACGTTTTGGGTTATGTGAACGAAATGATGTTTTTATGTTAATCATGTTCTAACTTAACAAAATGTTTACGATGTTTTATGAAAACGAGAACTCACCAGCGTAAGCTGACTTGATTTAGCATGTATGTCAGGTAAAAGTTATGATAAGAGAAGGCATAGAGCTCGGGCATCAACTCAGACGATTCGTTGGTTTTGGCAATTCGATATGTTTTTTTTTTGATACAGACACTTTCTTGATTTCTATTTATCAATCTATGTTTACATTTCCGCTGCATGATTATGAAAGTTTTTAGTTTAAGAGCTATGTGTTATGATGAAAACCAACCCCTGTGAGGTGCCCGGTTTCGGGGCCTCACTAGTTGGTATCAGAGCCATAGTTTGAGAGATCTTGGGATTCCAAATGCCAAGACTTAGACTGAGAATGGGATTAATTGACGCGGATTGCCGACCACGGATGAACGGATGCCACGAGCCGAATGTTATGTATGAGTTAAAGGTTAGATGTAAGGTTATGTAAGTAGTTAGTGTCATGCACATTGAAGAGATGGGATGGGAGACGTTTAGGGCCTATGAGTTGGGTAAATGGTTAATAACACTTGATCAACGTCATTAACGATTTACAACACTTATTTCATGCTAAACTGATTCCTGTTCTGACTCACCAATTGTTGCATTATGTAGAAAGTTAAAATGGCTGGACAAAAGGGTAGACCGCGAAAACAACCACATGGAACAGGGGAGCCACATGTCGAGACCGAGAAACCTGTCAATGAAGGAGAAAATGAGCACAGTGAGCCATCGGAAAATGAAGAGGAGTTCACACTAGAGCCTATTGTAGTAAAGGCTATTTCTGATGAGGTCTGCAAGATCATGGATGAAAAGATGCCGCCAATGATTGCTAAGGCATTGAAGGATGCTCTGAAAGACAAGTCTGAGGGAACTAAAGAAAGCACCAAAGAAGATGAGGTGGTGATCATCGAGACGAAGAGCGGCGACTCTATGACTGGGAAACTAAAGGGCTGTGACTACAAGTCCTTCAAGGGATGTAACCCACCGACCTTCGATGGTAAGAAGGATGCTGTGGCCACCTACCACTGGGTATCCGCGATGGAGGCTGTTATCTCCATCAGTAATGCCGAGTTGACCAAGCTGTTAAGTTCGCAGCTCACTCTTTTGTCGAGGAGGCACTTCACTGGTGGAACGCCATTAAGCAGTCCAAGGCTGCAGCTGATATACAGAAGATGACTTGGGACGATCTTAAGGAACTGGTCACTAAACAGTTCTGTCCCAAGAACGAACTAGATAAAGTCGAAAGAGAATTTCTGGTGCTGAAAGCGGGGAGCCTGAATCACAGACAGTATACTTCACGGTTCAATGAAATGGCAAGACTAGTTCCTCACTTGGTTTCTACCGAGGAACGCAGGGTGAAGTTGTATATGGAGGGTTTGCCTCCCAAGGTTCGGATTCATGTGAAGGCGAATGCTCCCAAGACTTATGATTCCACTGTGGAGCTCAGTGGAATAGTTTGGGACGATGTTATATCGGCTGAGCCAGCCAAAGAAGAAGTAAAGGTGAAAGAGTCCTTCGGGACTAAGAGAGGTCGAACAGACCAACGAAAGTTCGCAAGCAAGAAATTGAAGCGAGAAGAGATGGGCCGATGCAACAAGTGTGGGAAAAGCCACACGGGACAGCGCCTGGTGGGCACTAATTTATGTTTCAGGTGTGGAAACACGGGGCACTTTTCTAGTAATTGCCCGAATGCTACTCGATGCTTCAACAGCAGTGGGATAGGACATCTATCCAAGGATTGCAAGCTACCACGGGCCGATGCTTCGGGCTTGGGTAAGAAAGAGGAGAGGGGAAAGGAGAAGCAGAAGGCTAAAGCACGAGCCTTTACGATGACGAAGGATGATGCGATGGAGGACCCTGATGTGGTCACAGGTACCTTTTCTATCAACAATACTCCTGCTTCTGTATTGTTTGATTCTGGTGCCAGTATGAGTTTTATATCTTCTACTTTCTGTGATGGGTTATCTGGGAAGGTTAAGAAGATAGATCGGGTATTTGATGTAGAGACGGCTATTGGTAAGATGACCAGGGTGACTGAGGCTATAGATGACTGTTATGTTGAGATAGAAGGTCATAGGTTCCCTGTCCGATTGTTTCTTATTACCTTAGGAGGATTCGATGTGGTTTTGGGTATGGACTGGTTAGCCAAATATAAGGCTAACATTGTATGTCGACGAAAGATGATATGTTTACGTGTGATGGATGGGAGCTCCGTGACGGTTTATGGTGATAAAGCGATGTATGCGCCTAAGATCATTTCGATGATCAAGGCTGATGTTATGATGAGGTGAGGGTGTGTAGCCTACTTGGCCTACGTGATGGAGGAACGTATGGATATGAGGATGATTGATGATGTTCCGGTGGTGTGTAACTTCCCCGATGTATTCCTTGAGGAATTGCCTGGATTACCACCCGAACTGGAAATTGAGTTCCAGATCGACTTAGTGACCGGGGCACAACCCGTTGCCAAAGCACCTTACCGTTTAGCTCCAACCGAGACGAAGGAAATGATGACCCAGCTACAAGAACTCCTTGATAAAGGTTTTATACGACTGAGTGTCTCGCCGTGGGGAGCACCGGTGCTGTTCGTTAAGAAGAAAGATGGAAGTATGCGTATGTGTATCGATTACAGGGAACTGAACAAGCTGACCATAAAGAACAGGTATCCTACACCTTGAATTGATGACTTGTTCGATCAATTGCAAGGTGCAAGCTGGTTCTCAAAGATAGATCTCCGATCCGGTTACCATCAGTTGAAAGTTCGAGAGCAGGATATTCCAAAGATTGCTTTCCGTACGTGTTATGGACATTACAAGTTTCTCGTTATGTCGTTTGGATTGACGAATGCTCCCGCAACATTTATGGATTTGATGAACATAGTATGTCGACCGATGCTGGACCGATCGGTGATAGTGTTTATTGATGATATTTTGATTTATTTAAAGAACGAGGGAGACCATGCTTGCCACATATGTGAGGTATTGGAGATCCTGAGGAAAGAGAAACTTTATGCTAAATTCTCCAAATGCGCTTTCTGGTTACGAGAGGTACAGTTTCTGGGGCACGTGGTGAACCCAGAAGGCATTATGGTAGATCCAGCTAAAGTTGAAACGATTATGAAATGGAGCCCTCCAAAGTCACCGACAGAAGTACGCAGTTTTCTTGGTTTAGCTGGCTATTATCGGAGATTTATTCAGGATTTCTCCAAGATAGCGACGCCACTGACGAAGCTCACGAAGAAAGACGTAAAGTACGAATGGGGTCCAAACCAAGAACAAGCGTTTTCAGTGCTAAAGAAGAAGCTTACCCAAGCTCCTGTTCTAGCACTGCCGGATGGAAATGATGATCTTGTTGTGTATGCTGATGCGTCACGACAAGGGTTGGGATGCGTACTGATGCGAAGGGGAAGGGTGATAGCTTACGCTTCACGCCAGCTAAAGATTCATGAGGCTAACTACCCGACCCATTATCTTGAACTCGCTACAGTGGTGTTTGCATTGAAAATATGGAGGCACTATTTGTATGGAGTAAGGAGTACCATCTATATCGACCACAAGAGCTTGAAGTACTTCTTCGAGCAAAAGGATTTGAACATGAGGCAAAGACGATGGCTTAAGCTGCTAAAGGATTATGATTGTGATATTCTATATCACCCGGGAAAGGCCAATGTGGTGGCGGATGCTCTGAGTCGCAAGACTGATCATCCTGCCATAAGGGTAAAATCGTATAGTTTGGTGATAACGCCAGACTTTCTGAACAATCTCAAGCAGGCGCAACAGGAGGGATTGAAAGAAGAGAACGTGGGTTTTGAACGTGTCTTCGGACAAGTCAAGAACTTGGAAGACAATGACCATGGGATAAAGATACGATTCGGTCGGATGTGGGTGCCCAGAAATGGGGACATTCGGGCGAGAATTTTAGATGAAGCCCACAAGTCACGTTATTCTGTGCATCCCGGTGCGACAAAGATGTATCAAGATCTTTGGAAAGACTATTGGTGGCCGGGCATGAAGTTTAATGTGATGCAGTATATGAACAGGTGCCTTACTTGTGCGCAAGTGAAGGCTGAACATCAGAAACCCTATGGATATGTGCAACCTCTTGAGGTACCGGAATGGAAATGGGAACACATCACCATGGATTTCATCACCAAGCTACCGAGGACAGCTAAACGACATGATACCATTTGGGTGATTGTGAACCGACTGACAAAGAGTGCACACTTTCTTCCTATCAGGGAAACGTATACGTCCGAAAGGTTGTCTGAGCTGTTCGTAAAAGATATTGTGACTCGACATGGAGTTCCTGTCTCCATTGTGTCAGATCGGGATACGAGGTTTACTTCCAGATTCTGGAAGCAGTTTCACGATGCTATAGGAACGAGACTGAACATCAGTACCGCCTATCATCCCCAAACGGATGGGCAGTCGGAAAGGACTATTCAAACGTTGGAAGATATGCTGAGGGCGTGCATTATCGATTTTGGAGGAAGCTGGGATGATCACTTACCATTGGTGGAGTTCTTGTACAATAACAGCTATCACTCTAGTATCGGAATGCCCCCATACGAGGCGTTGTACGGAAGACGATGTAGAACCCCGGTATGCTGGGGTGAAGTTGGACAGAAAGAGATGGGAAATAAAACTGCAGTAACTGATATGGCAGAAAAGTTACGGGTGATAAAAGCACGAATGAAAGCTGCACAAGATCGCCAAAAGTATTACGCTGACAAGCGCCGGAGACCGATCGAGTTTGATGTTGGCGATCGAGTGTTGCGGAAAGTATCACCATGGAAGGGAATCATTCGATTCAAAAAGCGAGGCAAGTTGAGTCCGAGGTACATCGGACCGTTTCAGATAAAGGCAAGGGTAGGGAAAGTCGCGTATCGATTGGACCTACCAGAGGAGCTGAACGGGATTCATCCTACCTTCCACGTGTCACATCTTAGGAAGTGTCTGGCGGACGAGCAAGCACATGTTCCTTTGGACGACATTGAGGTAGATGACCGACTGAACTACATTGAAGAACCGGTTGCCATCGTGGATACGAAGGAAAAGCAGCTACGGAATAAAACGGTTCGTCAAGTAAGAGTTCAGTGGAAGCATCGGAAGGGTTCAGACACGACATGGGAAACGGAAGACGAGATGAGGAAGTTGTATCCTCACTTGTTCGATGTGTAACGAGGCAGGTTTCGGGACGAAACCTATTGTAAGGAGGGGAGACTTGTAACATCCCAAATTTCCTAATACAAGTTATTTGGGTAACGAATAAGTAACTTGTAGGAAAATCGACGAAAAATAACCAAAGTGAGGATTACAGATCGTGTACTCGAAACTGGAAAGATTTCGAGTACACCAGTTTTCGAGTACGCCAGAATTCGTGTACTCAAGATTTCGAGTACCAGCCCTTGCCTATAAATAGTGGTGCCTTGGGAATTGTGCGAACCTTTGGCTAGAACGCATTGTCTCTCGAGTACATGAAGTAGAGTCCCAGAACTTCAAGGATCGAGCTTTAATCGACCAAACGGAAGAGGAAACGCACGAGGATCTACAGGAGTGCTCATCTACCTTCAAGTAAGTGATCCAAACTGAAAAGTTAGGATTTTTAGACAAAAGTGAACCTATGCATAAAGCTCACACCTTTATGCATAAAGTTCGAAACTTTGAGGTTCCAGTGTGTTGGTAACACCCTAAGGAACCTAGAACTAGCTCCCTGAAGCCTTAGATGAATTTCGGAGATGTTTAACGACTGAAGTGATGAGTACACGAAATCCTGCACAAAGGTTACTCGAAATCATACTTAGAATTTCGAGTACATGGCCATTTCGAGTACAAGGTTATTTCGAGTACTCATAGGTTCGAATACACAGGCTATTTCGAATACAGATGATGGTTTCGAGTACCAGCCATTTCGTGAACTTCAGGAATTTCGTGTACATGGGTTTCGAGTATGGGGTGCTTAATGAACCTCAAGTGTTTCGAATACTTAGCTAAGGTTCGGGAACTTGAGCTTATAATGGGGACTAGTTGGTTATGAGGACTTGGAATATATCCTAAGTCTAAGAATGGTATGTGATGAGACGATATACTGATGTAGGTTCCCAAGTCTTAACTAAGGAGTTCGGTTAAGAAGACAAGGAGCCATTATCAGGTGAGTTCTAGACGCCCTATTTTATGTTTAATGTTTTGGGCTGGCATACATGCTTATTGTTATGTCTATGATGTTATGTGCTTATGATGATGATGAATGAATGATGATATGCCCTGACTATGTATGCATGTTTCTGTATTAGCATGATTTATGCATGAAAGTATGCTAAGTATGATGAATGCATGTTAGTATGTTATGATGATAAACTGAATGATAACATGCTATGACGATAATTACAGATGTTATGTTATAATGAAATCCTAGGCAGGCTATGATGAAAGTATGATGCTATGACGAATATATGCTAGCATAATGTGTTTATGATGCCATGATGAATGACACGATGATGTGCTGCTAGCATGACATGTGTATGATGCCAGGATGTTATGATGATATGATACTAGCATAGCCTGTTATGAGAAATCCTATGTTATTAGGATAATGTTACGATGTTATGCTGAATGATGATATGGTGCTAATGTTTCATGTTATGATGGTTGCTCCCATATTCGTATGGGGTAAGTATGTTTGCTCCAGTAATTGTTACTGGGTAAGTATGGTTGCTCCCGTACTCGTTACGGGGTAAGTATGACGTTCCTCCCATATTCGTATGGGGTAAGTATGACGTTGCTCCCATATTCGTATGGGGTAAGTATGGTTGCTCCCATATTCGTATGGGGAAAGTATGGTTGCTCCCGTACTCGTTACGGGGTAAGTATGGCATTGCTCCCGTATTCGTATGGGTTAAGTATGGTTGCTCCAGTACTTGCTACTAGGTAAGTATGATCTGTAGAACGCTTCGGCGGGGCAGATCAACGGTTATGGAGCCTTGTGCCGGCATAAGCCCACTGTTACAGTGGTTGTATGATGATGATGATTATGGTGTTTATGTGACAACGTTTTGGGTTCTGTGAACGAAATGATATTTTTATGTTAATCATGTTCTAACTTAACAAAATGTTTACGATGTTTTATGAAAACTAGAACTCACCAGCGTAAGCTGACTTGATTTAGCATGTATGTCAGGTTAAAGTTATGTTTTGGCAATTCGATATGTTTTTTTTTGATACAGACACTTTCTTGATTTCTGTTTATCAATCTATGTTTACATTTCCGCTGCATGATTATGAAAGTTTTTAGTTTAAGAGCTATATGTTTTGATGAAAACCAACCCCTGTGAGGTGCCCGGTTTCGGGGCCTTACAAAAACTATGCAAGAAAATTGAGATCGTCTATGAACAAAGGGAATCGTATACGAACTGAATGTTACTCGATTTTAAGTCATACTCGGTCTATTTATAGACTAAGTTCGAGTACACGAAGTTTCGTGTACTCGAAATCGAGTATGATTTCGAGTAAAATATTATTATTTTTTAAAAAATTTTCTAACCTTTTCTGAATAGAATAAAATAAAATAAAATAAAATAAACTTAGAAACTTTGGATGAGTTCAAAGTTAAGTCGGGTCGATTTCGTGGGATCAAATCTATATCAAAATTTGACCACCTTAAAATAATTTCTTATAAAACCCAACCTTAAAATAATTATACCCCACAAATAATTTCCACTCGTTAATCCGTAATTCGAAGATACGACTTATGATCAAAAGTTTTTATAACGGTTTTTCAAAAACTACTTTTGGGAAGTTTATGAATAATTAGACTGTAGAACCAGATTATCATGCAACCTATCAATTTTGTGAAATATTTTGTTTCAAACTTTGATTGTGTTTCAACGAACTTAAAATGTTTTGACAGAGTTTAAGATGAGAAAAGAAAAGAGCAGATCGATTAGATTAGAATCAAGAATAAGAAGGGGTTCTATCATCTTTGTGCTCATTGGCATCTTTTACTTTACTGATCTGCAGACACATTGGCCTTAACTTCACACAACAAGGTCTTTGCTTACGCAAAACAGAGGATGCTTCAGTAAGTATTTCCCGCTCTTTGTTTGCACACAACATGAAAAATGCCCGAGTTTTTCAAAAACAGTTTCAAGTTTATGAAAACACAATCTTGTTTTGACTTAAAGATTTATACAAAAAGTCAAATAGTTGTTACATCTATCCGGTTATCTGATTTTCCTTATTTCTCTCTTATTTATATTTTTGAATGATTATGTCCATTTCTTTCATTTTAGAAAAACTTGTTTTAACTTAGTGAATTATAGTTATTCAAAGTTGTTATTCTTTAGAAATTACTTTTAGGTAGTGAACTTCTGAGTGTCAGAAATTATTTCACTTCCCGGTTGAACCACTTTACTTTAACCATCCACATCAAAATCTTTTTGTATTTTCTTAAACTTTGAAATGTAAAATCGTTTTGTTGTTTTTGTATATTTTGACTCAAAGACCGAAAATCTTTTTGTTGTTTTTGTAAATTTTCTCCCCCTAAATTTATCATATAAAAATTAAAGTAAAACAAAACACAAATTTTACAATATTTACAAAACTGTTTTAATCAAAACTTATTAGTTTGAGAGATGCAAGGAGATGGTGAAATCAAGCTGTGTCGAACGGTTTTGTGAAAAGATCCGCCAGATTATCATTTGTGTGGACATTTTCAAGATGAATCAGTTTCCATTCGAAACAATCGCGGATAAAGTGAATCCGGATATCAATGTGTTTTGTTTTGGAGTGTTGTACCGGATTCTTGACGATCTGAAGGGCAGCTTCATTGTCACAATAGATAGGAGAGTTAAGAAAATTCAAACCATAATTAAGGAGCTGTTGTTGCATCCATATAACCTGAGAGCAGCAGCTGGAAGCAACAACATACTCCGCTTCCGCAGTGGATGTAGACACGGTTGTCTGTTTCTTGCATTGCCAAGAGACAAGGCGATCTCCTAAGTATTGCCATCCTCCCGTGGTGAATTTCCTGTCTAAATTACAACCATCAAAGTCACTGTCAGAGTAAGCATGTAAACGAAACTCAAAGTTCTTAGGGTACCAAAAGCCAAGACGAGGTTTTCTGACTAGGTCACGAAAGATCCTCTTGACAGCGATCAAGTGAGAAGCCTTCTGATTGGCTTGATGTCAGGTCGGCTAGCGGTCAGGTACATCAATGAGCCAATTATCGAGCGATAAAGGTGTTGGTCAACATCTTCACCATCAGAATCTGAGGTTAAGACCGGACGGGCAGCCATGGGAGTGGATGCAGGCTTGGATTCTAACATCTTGAATTTTTTCAAAATATCGGTAACATATTTGCCTTGATGAATCAGCATGCCCTTCTGTCACACCCCGAACTGCAGCGGAAGTCTTAACAGAGTCTTAGTGTCAACAGTAATTAACAACAACATAAGTTAAGGGAATGATTTAAATAAAAGATAGATAATTATATTCAAAAGTCTTCGATAATTGTTAACATTAGTTCAACATCTTATTTATAATCATCAGTTTCAACAATTCGACAACCGGTCCCATAAATAATTATCCGAGATACGCTCGCTTGCAAGAACCGGTTTTCTTTTCTTTCCCCATATGACTTGCTACTTACCTGAGAAACGTACCAAATTTAAAACAAGTGTCAACCAAACGGGTTGGTGAGTTCACAGGTTTTCATAATAAAACATTTAATCAATAATCATGGAAAAGAATGTAATGTCACATTGTTGTGCTAGTGAACTCATCGTAGACTAGCAAGGTCCAACGATATGATAGACACCATGAGCTCATAATCAAACCAAAACCAAGGTGCGAACACCCCTCAACATATATTGCTCCCGTTACTCACGGACCATGACACCTGATCGGGGAGTGGGCTGTCAAACCTGATAGATCTACCAATATATCCTGCGGTCTCTCCCCCGAGACTAATGATTACGACTGCGGGCACAAAACCATGCGCAAAAACACTCGGGAATAAATCCACGAGAACCATGCTCAACTGCACTTACTCAAGAACTATCAAAGTCACGTACCACACAAAAAAATTAAATTACAAAAACAACTTTTCTTTTCCCGGTATGTTTCTCCCCCGGTTTATCAAAAACCAAAACATAGTTGAAATGGGGCCGTGAAACTCACCTCAATGCGTTCCAGCTAGCAACAAAGATTTCCAAATAACCCGACAGTCTCACTAGCGCCCTAAAACCCAAGGGACACATTAACAGTCTAAATAAAAGTCCATCATGTAAGTTGTTCACCCAACTTAACTTAGACTAAGAAAATATTCCACCAAGGAAAGCAGTTTTCGTACAAACGACCCGTTGGTGACTCGAATTTAGTTATTTATCATAAATCATAAGTTAACGTTCTTAATTCATATTATATCCAAATAATTAAGTTATCTTTGTTAAAAATCTATTTTTAACTTCAAACTTAATTATTTAAAATAACTTGTCAAAAATGACAATTTTATCGTATTTTACTGACAAAACCGACAACGCAACATACAAGCACATCAACATGCATTATGACCTAAGTGACTTCTTATACTTCAAAATAAGTATTTTATACTTATTTTTACTCAAAATTTTCTGTTTAAAATCAGTCATAAATTTATGTCGAAATTTTGCGTTAAAACGATGTTTTTACACCATTTTTAGACATAGTTTTCAAGTATTTCATTTTATACTTTTCTTACAACACTTATATATGAAAATTTTACATATTTTTATCATAAAAACTTATAAAATTTTCTGATCAAAATCAGATTCATAAAATGATTATTTTTATATGTTTAAAATAGCCGAAAACGCGTATTTTCGGTCCTCCATAACCGTTAGGTCATTACATTTCTAAAACCACTTGATTTTATACTTTAAATATGTTATAAAATTTATTTTTATAGTTACATAACCTGTTCCAAATTATTTTTGTAGAAAATCTCTACTTTTATAGTTTCTATGCTACTAAAATACTCATTTTTAGCTTGTTATATTTATTATTATTATTCTAACATTCCTTTGTAAATTTTATAATAAAATAATTATGTCTTTAAGTATATTAAAACTAACAAAAATCAGATCTTATGTTATCCATAACATATCAATTTTTGAAATTAACTTTAGCTAAATACATTATTTTTAAAGTTCAACATATTAAAATTTAATTACATGCATACCCATGCATGTGTACATATATGATTATTATGCATGCCATATTTTCTACCATATATATACTTATGTATATATACATTATCCTCATGCATATGTATACTTAAAATAATCATACATACATACATATATGCATACATTAGTATGTATACATACACATGCATGCATGAACAATCAAATCATGTATACATCCATCCATGTATGTAAAATCATTATTCTTTCATATATGTAACATTTGTACATTTAGTCATGGTAGTCGTAAACAGTGTTAGAATATTGTGTATTTATGTTCAATCAGTCAATGTGATTCATGTATTCATAATGTGCTTGTGTGTTAGGATCTTGGTTATTTAGGAACAAGTATGTATTATTTATTTACAGTCGAATTCGCTAGGCAAGAACATTATCGTATTATATCGAAACAGTGGTGGGACGGCGTCAGATAAGGCAGGTAGCTGAACTCTGGGGTATGCCCTATATATAAACTGCGTTCGGTGTAATGAGATAGTGTTAGTGCGTAGTGTTTAGACGAATAGTATGACAAGCAAATTAATCAAACAAAATCGTAATGCGTAAGCGAGACTGAGTATAGTTATGGGTGACGATCCATAATGATACGAATGTTGAACTTATAATTACGATTAAACGACAATAAATAATTAATACGATCGAAAAACGTACGCGATTGCGGGTATACACGTAATTGTATCTGTTTAACGATCTGACAACGAACGAAAAATAAAAAAAATAAGTAAAATATATTATTTTACATTTTTACAATTTTGAAACTCATCAAAATGATGAGAATAACAATTACTTTATTTTATTTTTTAAAACGCGTAAAATGCGCGTTACATTCCGGAAACGCAAACCGAGGGACCGAAACGAACCCGAATACCACTCGTACTATAAAAGCCTTGAAGAAGGCTTTTCCTATCATTTTTGGCAGCCAAACCCTTCCTCTCTCTAGAATTCCCGTCCATTCTCTCTCTCTCTAGAAAACCAAACTTCAAACGCGCATATCTCCCTCGTTTCTCCACGGATTTGGGCGTTCTTGGTGCCTACGCGAAGCTCTTGACATCCTCTACGCGAAAGTACAAGAGATCTGAGGTTTTATCTGGCCAAAATCGAGGTAATGATGCTTGAATAATCCAGAAATTAGGGTTTTCGTGTGATGTTGTTTGAACTTGAACCTTAACCGATCCTAGACCACCTTCACAACCTTCATACACTCGAGGAAACCTCATAATTACTGATGATCATTAAAGCAAGAGTCAACAGCCTTAAAGGAATCGATGATGATGATGGCGAAGGTACAGGTTCGGGCGAACCTGTGCGAAGCAAGCATCCTCGGCCGAACCTTCTTTTTGGCGAACCCTACATCAGTAACGAACCAATGGTTCGTTGATCACAGCCAGCCGAACCCTAATGGGTTTCACGAACCTGCACGAACTTTCCATGCATGCCACGAACCCCAACGTGCCGAACCTATGTAGGTTTCTCGGCCAAACCTTCTGCGAGTTCTAGGGTGCGACGAACCCCCACCTTGAGCCGAACCCTACACTCCATGGTTGACTTTCACGAACCTTTGTTTCTCCTCAGCCGAACGCTAATGTCACCGAACCCATGCCGAACCTTTCCATTGCCGCGAACCATCGGGATGCAAGCCGAAACCATGATCATCACCAACCCCACGAACCTTGCATGCAGCCATGTTAACCGAACCTGTGATGTAGCAGCCTAGCCGAACCTTAAGGGAAGTATTGGCCGAACCTTCATATAGGTTCGCTGGAAATTTGGCAGCCCACACCCCTTTCGGCCCAACTTAATTCTATTCGGCCCAATTTCAGTAGCAACCGGCCCAATAGATTAAACCAAGCCCAATTGAGCTATATCGGCCCAATGAACTATGACTTGACCCAATAAGGCATTCAATTGGCCCATGTCTAACTTAAGAGGCCCATGGCTTTTGATTAAGCCTATTATGGTTACATGGGCTCAAGGCCGAATGTTTGGCCCACAACTTAAAGTAATTGTGAATTGATCTCATTCGGGTTAAGTTTATAACCTAACATAATTATAAGATCAATTCATAATTCCTAACGACTTAAAATAATTTGAACATTTCTTCAAAATACATGTTAAACAATGGTTATCAAGTTCAACAACATATGTTATTTTATGCATACAAGTTGTGCATGAAAGAACATTACAATTCTTTTCGGGAATCAAATATCAATCATGTAACTCAATCAAGAAATTCAAAATTTACAACACTCTTAAACATGAGAACAAGTTATTCAAAAGGCTAATCAAGTTCAAGTTAACACAAGTCAATCAATGAATCAAAGTCTGTACAATCATAAATCTTATATCTTATGTATGATAACAATGATATAGGAACCAGTTAGAAGTCCTGTGTGCTACTTGCTATTTGTTATAGTTCAGAGTCTACTGCAGACAGGTGAGAACATTAGCCCTCTTTTACTGTTTTACAACTGTTTTGGGGTGGAACATGTGATCAAACGCTTTTATTACAATCATATTTCATTATACAAGATGTATGCTACTTTACAAACATTACAGGTTCATTGTACAAATTCAACGGATTCATCAAATGTTTTAACGGATTCATCAACTGTTTTAAAGGATTCATCAACTGTTTTAAAGGATTCATCAACTGTTTTAAAGGATTTATCAGCTGTCTCAAAGGATTTTATAAACTGTTGAACATATATTACTAAAAGGTTTTATAAAAAGGTTTTCTCTAAACTGTTTTATAGCTGGTTTTTTTTCACAAATGGTTTGAGAAATGTTAAACTCTTTTAAAGAATAAGTTTTATAAACTCTTTTACTAGGAATTGTGCTTTTACAAGATAATATTTTATAAACCTTGTTATTACACAAGGACACTATTCTCGGTATTCAATCAAGGGTTTCAATACAAAGTTTTCAATCAATGGTCTTCATGGTAATCAATCAAGGGTTTCAATACAAGGCTTTCAATCAATGGTTTTCATGGTAATCAATCAAGGATTCAATTCATAGTATTCAAACAAGGTTTTCAAATCATGTTATCAAATAAGGCATTAAATCAATGGTTTTAAAGCAAAGTTCAAAAGCATGGTGTCCATTGTTGTAAACAAACTTATATACACATCAAGTTACATATTCATTAGCGTTAGTACTGGGTGATCACAACAAGGGAAAGCGGACACAATTGGGCAGACCAAGTTCTGGAGTTAGCTTTTAAATTTGTTTTAAAAGCTAACTGCAGGATTTGGTTACGTATGGTTTTATCAAAGTTGCTGATATATTTTCTGACTCCAAACGTAGTTTGGGACTTGATTATATGTTGGATTTTCTAGCAAACAGTCTGCTGACTGTTTGGACACGTTTTACAGACTTGATGTTAGTTTGGGTTGCAACTATCCATGTAATTCATTTATTGCTTTATATACATATGCCTTACAATGCAAATTCATGTTTACAAATGTTAAACCTATTGTTCTCACCAACTACTTTTGTAGTTGACAGTTACTTTTCACGTGTTTCAGGTAATCAAGCGTAAAACATTCTAAGGACAACTAAGGAGACCGTTTAAGATAGAACAAGATGAAGAAACATGCTAGGATGGATTTAGAAACACATTAAAATCCTGATTGTTTAATTGTCTTGTTTGATGTCTTATTTTGTGAACTATATTTTGGGTCTGTAGTTGTCATTCTTTTGGTAGATAGATTGTCTGTAACTAAACAATTGTCTAAACATTATGAAACTTGGTAATCCATTGTGGTTGTTCTTATTCAATACTTGTGCATGATTCAACCACTCATACGTCACCGCGCCGTGGATTTCGCACTCGGCGCAGGGGGTGTGACAGGTTGGTATCAGAGCCAAGGTTGTAGAGAACTAGGAAAAACCCAATATTTAATGACCTAGACTATAACCTAAGCTACCCAATAGGACTAAGTGCTATAGGCTTGAGGATACTTAGGATCTAAGTAACTTAAGTAAGCATTAAGTCTACATTAAGCTTGAAGGATCTTAGGGATGCTTTTCTAAGATTAGAGATCGAGTCAAGGAATTTGGATTGGAATTCTATAATTTTAGAATCCGAACTAAATTTCTAAACACATATTCATTAGAGAAATCCAGAGGCAAAGATCTGTATTCTTAGTATCTTTGATCTGAAATTCTTATCATATTCATTAGAGAAATTCAGAGGCAAAGATCTGTATTCTTAGTATCTTTGATCTGAAATTCTTGTCATATTCATTAGAGGAATTCAGAGGCAAAGATCTGTATTCTTAGTATCTTTTATCTCAAATCCTTATCATGTTATCATATTCAGGTATTCATCATCATATGGACTTCATAACTTAGAATCTGTGTAACAGTATTCTTTGGTTGAAGTTCACACAAGGAAATTATTATGCTCAATACTGTGAGTATTGGGAACCCAGGTTAATTAACCTAGGACACATATACTAGAACCTAAGGTCCTGATTTTGAGTAAATCAAGAACCTCGGTTTAGAAAATCATAATCATACACATAGTTCGAGAGACAATCATGAATCAATCATAATAAATCAAGAGTTGGGATCCTAGCTTCAAATACAAACGGCGGCCAAGCTCTGCCATACTGAAGTGGTGGTGGGATGGCGACTGGGCTGGCAGTTTGCTTGACCCTTTTGTATGCCCTATATATAAGCTAACTTCAGTATGACAGGGCGAATTCGGCGTTAGTATTTGAAGTAAAGATCCGAGAGCAACTGGAATCATTGAACATTAGTCAAACATCTGAGATACAATCATTTGAGATACAACCATTGGGTGAATCAATCAAAGATGAATCAATCAAGTGTGTGAATCAATCAAGTTGTGAACAATCTTTAAATGTAAACCTTAAGTGAAATTCTTAAGTGATTACATGCTTAGTACTTACTAACATAGGTTAACAGGAAAAATGTAGAGCACACATATGATTTAGTTCTACATGTTAACAATTGTTAGTAGGTGCACACATAATTCAAATCAATCATAGATTCAATCATAGTTCAATTGATCAAAGATCATGGGATGCTTAATCAATGGAACATACTTGGAAATCAATACAATCGTATTGCCAAATGCTAGCAAGGGCATGATCGTGGTATATCGAAGCGGTGGTGGGATGGCGATTGGGCTAGCAGTTTGCTTGACCCTTTTGTATGCCCTATATATAAGCTATCTTCGGTATATCGGGAAAGTGTCAGTGTGTAGGTTTGGTGGAATGAAATCATAAAACATCGTACATATTCACATGAGAAGTATGCTAATAAGTTAATTGCTTATACGTGTACCTGCTCATATTACAATTGAATGATAATATTAGTAGTATGGATATATTACTAACGTTATCATTTAAATTCAATTGTATCATTTCCTCATTACTGACCCACTTGTGGCTTCTATTCGTAGAATGCCTCGATGTGATCCCAACGGAGGGGGTTCAACAAGTGGCAATGATGATGAGATCAACAAAATTGACCGGGCTATCTCATTACATATGAGAGATGTCATTCCGGGTATGGTCACTGATATCACACAAAATCTTCGGGGAAGTACCAGTGATTCAGCACACAACTCAAATGCCACTAATTCCGGAACTGCTAACTTCACTTATAAGCAGTTCAATGATGCTAAACCCCCTAAGTACTCTGGTACTGAGGGAGCTACCAGTCTACTGCAATGGCTGGAGAGCATTGAGGATATCCTTGACTTCACAGGATGCCCAGAGAATCTGAAGGTCAAGATGGCCTCAAGCGCTTTTCACAAAGGCGCGCTTACCTAGTGGAATTCTGAGAAGAACACCAGAGGACGAGAAGTTGCCTTGGCCTTACCATGGGAGGACTTCTAGAAGGTATTGGTGGAACAGTTTTGCCCACACCATGAGCTGAAGAAACTTGAGGTGGAAATGTGGAATTTAGTCCAAGACAGTGGCGAGAGCGCCAAATATACAACTCGTTTCCATGAGTTATGTATTTTGGTGCCACATTTGGTTACTCCTCTATCCCGCAGGATAGAGAAGTACATTGAAGGATTACCCCTAGTCATCAGGGGAACTGTTATGGGGAGTAACCCCACTACTCTAGAGGCGGCGATTCATCTTGGCGCTACCCTTACTGAAGAATATGTCAAAGCAGGTGTGCTCACTCGAAAGGGTCATAAGAGAGCACAGATTGAAGAAGGCAAGAAGTCTGAACAGCACCAACCCAAGAAGAAGAAGCAGAAACAGAGGATGATCAAGAATTATGCAGCTTTGACTGCAGCTACACCTGTTCAAGCCACTCCTGTTACCGCCATGCCACAACCTGCTACGGCCAGAAAGCCTTATACTGGTTAGTTCCCACTTTGCACCAAATGCCAATACCACCACCTACCCACTATTCCATGCAGAAAATGTCTCAAGTGTGGACGGATGGGGCACTTAGCAACTACATGTCGATCTGCTCATCTAGCTGCTGCTACAACTACCACCGCTAATCCTGCTACTACTGGTGGAAGCGTCTGTTACAACTGTGGAGCAGAGGGACACTTCAGAAACCAGTGCCCGAAACTCAACACCGCAGCTACAAATGCTACTGCTCGGGCCTTTGTCATCGGAACTTCCGAAGCACGCGAGGACCCGGCAGTCATCACGGGTACATTTCTCATTAATGATCACTACGTTTCTATAATATTTGACACTGGTGCTGATAAAAGTTTTGTCTCTACTAATACTGCTTCCCTGTTTAATAAACAACCATCTATACTTGAGGCTCCTTACACCGTAGAGGTAGCGAATGGTAAGACCATATTAGTAAATTCAATAATTCGCGATGGTGAATTACGATTGAACAATCATCTTTTCCTTATCGATCTCATTCCTATGACTCTCGGAAGCTTCGAAGTCGTAGTAGGAATGGATTGGTTATCCAAAAACCATGCCGAAATCGTATGTTTGGAGAAACTTATTCGAATTCCTCTACCGTCCGGAGAAATGATGCAAGTCTACGGCGAGAAACCCTGCCGAGGATTGAAGATTGTGTCGTGCATCAAGGCTAGGAAGTACCTGAAGAAGAAATACTTTGCGTTCCTGGCTCACGTGGTAGAGAAGAAACCTGAGAAGAAAGCGGTTGGAGACGTTCCGGTCACCATAGATTATCCGTACGTGTTTCCAGAAGACTTGCCTGGACTACCACCGACCAGACAAGTGGAGTTTAGAATCGATCTCGTCCCTGGAGCAAACCCAGTGGCGAAGTCACCGTATCGATTAGCACCGTCGGAGATGCAAGAACTGTCTAGTCAGCTTCAGGAACTTCTAGACAAAAGTTTCATTAGACTGAGTTTCTCTCCGTGGGGAGCTCCGGTTCTCTTTGTCAAGAAGAAAGACGGTTCATTTCGTATGTGCATCGATTATCGTGAGCTAAACAAGTTGACAATCAAGAATAGATATCCTCTGCCTAGGATCGATGATCTGTTTGATCAATTACAGGGAGCGACTTGCTTTTCTAAAATTGATCTACGATCCGGGTATCATCAGTTACGAGTAAATGACGAGGATATACCAAAGACTGCATTTAGGACTCGATACGGACACTACGAGTTTGTGGTTATGCCATTTGGACTGACCAATGCACCTGCAGTGTTCATGGATTTGATGAATCGAGTCTGCAGGCCTTACTTAGATCAGTTTGTTACTGTCTTTATTGACGATATACTGATCTATTCAAAGACGGAACAAGAGCATGAAGATCATTTGAAGAAAGTCTTAGAATTGCTGAGAGAGGAACAACTTTATGCTAAATTCTCAAAGTGTGAATTTTGGCTAAAAGAAGTTCACTTCTTGTCATTAACAAGGATGGAATACACGTAGATCCAGCGAAGATTGAGGCAATTAAGAACTGGACTACCCCATCTACCCCGACAGAGATTCGTTCATTTTTCGGTTTGGCAGGCTATTATCGGAGATTCATCGCGAATTTTTCAAAGATCGCCTTGCCACTTAACACACTAACCTAGAAAAGTCAAGCGTTCATATGGGGACAGAAGCAAGAGGATGCATTCCAACTTCTTAAACAGAAGTTATGCAACTCCCCTATCCTTAGTCTTCAAGAGGGCAGTGATGATTTCATTGTCTACTGTGATGCTTCAAACCTTGGACTCGGTTGTGTACTTATGCAACGGGACAAGGTGATTGCAAATGCTTCAAGACAACTTAAGGTTCACGAGAAGAATTATACTACTCATGACCTTGAGTTAGGGGCTGTGGTCTTTGCATTGAAAATTTGGAGACACTACCTTTATGGGACTAAATGTGTCATCTATACAGACCACAAGAGCCTGCAACATATCCTTAATCAGAAAGAACTCAACATGAGACAACGGCGTTGGGTTGAGCTTCTAACTGATTATGACTGTGAGATTCGTTACCACCCGGGTAAAGCCAATGTGGCGGCGGATGCTCTTAGTCGTAAGGAACCAGTCAAACCAATTCGTGTAAGAGCCATGGAGATCAACACACAGCCAAACTTGAAGGATCTGATTCGTATTGCACAACAACAAGTGGTGACAAACAATCAACTGAAAACAGACTTAGACTGCGGAATTGAGAAGAAACTAGAACCTCGATCTGACGGGGTGTTATATCTCAACGGCCGCATCTGGATTCCAAAGTCAGAAGAATTGCGCACACTCATCTGTGATGAGGCTCATAAGTCGAGATACTCAGTTCATCCTGGAGCAGATAAGATGTACCAAGACTTGCGAGCATCTTACTGGTGGCAGGGAATGAAGAAAGACATAGCACTGTACGTGGGGAAATGTCTTACATGTTCCAGAGTCAAAGCAGAACATCAAAAGCCTTCGGGACTTCTGCAGCAACCTGAAATTCCTCAATGGAAATGGGAACAAATTTCCAAGGATTTCATAACCAAGTTGCCGAGAACTCCGCGAGGATTCGATTCGTTCGATTTGGGTGATCATTGATCGACTCACCAAATCTGCTCACTTTCTCCCGATCCGACATGATTACAAGATGGAGATGTTAGCTACCTTGTACATCAACGAGATCATTGCTCATCATGGTACTCCAACATCAATCATTTCTGATCGAGATAGTCGTTTCACTTCTCGCTTTTGGCAAACATTGCAAAAGGCTTTGGGAACTCGTGTTAATCTTAGCACGACGTATCATCCCCAAACCGACGGTCAAAGCGAAAGGACTATCCAAACACTCGAGGACATGCTTCGTTCTTGTGTGATCGATTTTGGTGGGAGTTGGGACACTCATCTTCCACTCATCGAGTTTTCGTACAACAACAGCTACCATACAAGCATTCAATGTGCACCATTCGAAGCTTTATATGGTAGGAAGTGCCGATCGCCGGTCTGCTGGACCGAGGTTGGTGATTCACAGGTCGTAGGACCTGAACTCATTCAAGAAACAACAGACAAGATCACAATCATTCAATCAAGGCTTAAGGCCGCAAGGGATAGAAAAAAGAGCTATGCCAATAGACGTCGGAAACCACTTGAGTTTCAAGTTGGTGACCGAGTCTTACTCAAGGTTTCTCCCTGGAAAGGCGTTGTCCGATTCGGGAAGAAAGGGAAACTTGCACCAAGGTACGTTGGACCTTTTGAGATCCTGGAAAGGATTGGTCCCGTAGCCTACAAACTCAAACTTCCAGTGGAGCTAAGCAATGTTCACGATACTTTTCATGTATCAAATATTAAGAAATGCTTGGTGGATCATGATGTTCAGATTCCACTGGAAGACATTCAGATTCAAAACAACATGCAATTCATAGAACGCCCGGTAGAAATCATGGGTCATGGAGTCAAGAAACTTAAACGTAGCCATATCCCGATCGTAAAGGTACGATGGGAGGGCAAACGTGGTGCTGAGTTCACCTGGGAACGTGAAGACCAGATGAAGCTCAAGTACCCTCATCTTTTTACAGTACCTTCGGCTAGTTAATTTCGGGACGAAATTCCCTTAACTAGGGGAGACTGTAACATTTGTACATTTAGTCATGGTAGTCGTAAACAGTGTTAGAATATTGTGTATTTATGTTCAATAAGTCAATGTGATTCATGTATTCATAATGTGCTTGTGTGTTTGGATCTTGGTTATTTAGGAACAAGTATGTATTATTTATTTACAGTCGAATTCGCTAGGCAAGAACAATATCGTATTATATCGAAACAGTGGTGGGACGTTGTCAGATAAGGCAGGTAGCTGAACTCTGGGGTATGCCCTATATATAAACTGCGTTCGGTGTAATGGGATAGTGTTAGTGCGTAGTGTTTAGACGAATAGTATGACAAGTGGCGAATGAAAGTTTATATAGTGGCGAATGAGGTTAATTCATTCGCCGAATGAAAGTGGCGAATGAACACTTTCTTCCCTAAGACATTCGCCGAAAGAGACCAGCGAATGAGCTCTTTCCCCAAAAGTCATTCGGCGAATAAGATTCAAACTAGAGACCCATTCGCCGAATGACTCATTCGCCGAATAAAGTCATTCGGTAGAATGGGCCATTCTCACCACAAAACATAGAATAATTTCAGGATATGACATTATGCTTAGAAAAACAGATGCCATTTATGAATATAATTCTGGTTGGTTCAGGATTCAGATAAGACAGACATCTGAACCCACAAATGATCATCTAAAACAAACTTTGAAAATAGAAACTCTTTTTGTGTTTTTCTGAAACAAAATACGACTATACAACTAGCAACTAAAAACAAGTAAACACATATTTTTGTGAGAAGTCTATTGAGAAATTAACACATACACCTAATCACATCATATCAGCATCACTGAATGTTTCACTTCAGACACCTTTGTCTTATGATACGATTACTGATATATTTGTCCAAACTTAAACCTGACAATACATAACTTCTAAACAGGCTTTATGATCACTCATATTTTCTGATTGAGTTACCTATTTCATTTTACCACTAAAGATCAAAATTAGTTTATACCTCTTTTCTGCATATCTTTATACCAGTCATCATAAATTCTATAAGATTCCAATTTTATTATTATTTTTTTTGTATTTTTCTTGTTCTATCCAAATGGACGTCTTCAGCTAGGTTCGTCCCAGCAATATGGCACGTGTATGGAATCGAAATTATTTTGTTTATTGTTTTTCTTCAAGCTTAATACCAGCTTGTATTTATTTTGCTTATGATTCAATCATTCTCATCTGAATGGACGGCTTCAGCTAGGTTCGTCCCAGCAATATGGCACGTCTACAGACTTGAATTCATGAATCATTTGAAACCTCATTAGATCCTATGATGACCGGTGTATGCCTGATTTGAGTCACAAACTGTTTCTCACTTAGCTGGTTTTATAAAACAGATCCCACAAATCAAACTTTCTAAGTTATCACAAATTGTCTATTCATTTTGTAAAGTCGGCCTATCCATACATCAAATCATAATCTTCTTGTGTTTTCAGCTTACACATTCACCTCAGCTTCTATGACATGATAGATTAATGTATCACTTTCTCAAAGAAGACTTTCTCATTTTTACTAATTTTTCAAATGTTTTTGTTATTTTTCAAATTTTTAGATGTTTTTGGTTTTTCAATTAACATACTTTCTCCCCCTAAAAACCTAAAACAGAAAATCTTTTTGAGTTTTTGATTAATTTAATGAAATAAACAAGATGACTAAATGAAAGAAAGACATAAAGCAAAATAAAACTATCTAAGAAAGACGATGATCATTTGTTAGATTCAGATGAAGGTAGGACTTCATCTTTTTGGAAAACACCATTAGCCGATAAAAGATATAGAAATCTGGATTTATCAAAAGCTTTTGTGAAAAGATCGGCTTTCTGGTGATCGGTGTGAATTTTAACAACATCGATTAATTTCTTTTCAAAACAATCATGTATGAAGTGATATTTAATATCGATGTGTTTTGTTTTCGAGTGCTGGACCGGATTTTTCATGACAGCTATGGCAGCAGTATTATCAACATAAATAGGAGTGTTAGAAAGATGTAACCCATAGTCCCTTAGTTGCTGCGGTATCCAGATGATATGTGTAACATTTGTACATTTAGTCATGGTAGTCGTAAACAGTGTTAGAATACTATGTATTTATGTTCAATCAGTCAATGTGATTCATGTATTCATAATGTGCTTGTGTGTTAGGATCTTGGTTATTTAGGAACAAGTATGTATTATTTATTTACAGTCGAATTCGCTAGGCAAGAACAGTATCGTATTATATCGAAACAGTGGTGGGACGGCGTCAGATAAGGCAGGTAGCTGAACTCTGGGTATGCCCTATATATAAACTGCGTTCGGTGTAATGGGATAGTGTTAGTGCGTAGTGTTTAGACGAATAGTATGACAAGCAAATTAATCAAACAAAATCGTAATGCATAAGCGAGACTGACTATAGTTATGGGTGACGATCCATAATGATACAAATGTTGAACTTATAATTACGATTAAACGACAATAAATAATTAATACGATCGAAAAACGTACGCGATTGCTGGTATACACGTAATTGTATCTGTTTAACGATCTGACAACGAACGAAGAATAAAAAATAAGTAAAATATATTATTTTACATTTTTACAATTTTGAAACTCATCAAAATGATGAGAATAACAATTACTTTATTTTATTTTTTAAAACGCGTAAAATGCGCGTTACGTTCCGGAAACGCAAACCAAGCGACCGAAACAAACCCGAATACCACTCGTACTATAAAAGCCTTGAAGAAGGCTCTTCCTATCATTTTTGGCAGCCAAACCCTTCCTCTCTCTAGAATTCCCGTCCATTCTCTCTCTCTCTCTAGAAAACCGAACTTCAAACGTGCATATCTCCCTCGTTTCTCCACGGATTTGGGCGTTCTTGGTGCCTACGCGAAGCTCTTGACAACCTCTACGCGAAAGTACAAGAGATCTAAGGTTTTATCCGGCCAAACTCGAGGTAATGATGCTTGAATAATCCGGAAATTAGGGTTTTCGTGTGATGTTATTTGAACTTGAACCTTAACCGATCCTAGACCACCTTCACAACCTTCATACACTCGAGAACACCTCATAATTACTGATGATCATCAAAGCAAGAGTTAACAGCCTTAAAGGAATCGATGATGATGATGGCGAAGGTACAGGTTCGGGCGAACCTGTGCGAAGCAAGCATCCTCGGCCGAACCTTCTTTTTGGCGAACCCTACATCAGTAACGAACCAATGGTTCGTTGATCACAGCCAGCCGAACCCTAATGGGTTTCACGAACCTGTACGAACCTTCCATGCATGCCACGAACCCCGACGTGCCGAACCTATGTAGGTTTCTCGGCCGAACCTTCTGCGAGTTCTGGGGTGCGACGAACCCCCACCTTGAGCCGAACCCTACACTCCATGGTTGACTTTCACGAACCTTAGTTTCTCCTCAGCCGAACCCTGATGTCACCGAACCCATGCCGAACCTTTCCATTGCTGCGAACCATCGGGATGCAAGCCGAACCCATGATCATCACCAACCCCACGAACCTTGCATGCAGCCATGTTAACCGAACCTGTGATGTAGCAGCCTAGCCGAACCTTAGGGGAAGTATTGGCCGAACCTTCATATAGGTTCGCTGGAAATTTGGCAGCCCACACCCCTTTCGGCCCAAGTCAATTCTATTCGGCCCAATTTCAGTAGCAACCGGCCCAATAGATTAAACCAAGCCCAATTGAGCTATATCGGCCCAATGAACTATGACCTGGCCCAATAAGGCATTCAATTGGCCCATGTCTAACTTAAGAGGCCCATGGCTTTTGATTAAGCCCACTATGGTTACATGGGCTCAAGGCCCAATGTTTGGCCCACAACTTAAAGTAATTGTGAATTGATCTCATTCGGGTTAAGTTTATAACCTAACATAATTATGAGATCAATTCATAATTCCCAACGACTTAAAATAATTTGAACATTTCTTCAAAATACATGTTAAACAATGGTTATCAAGTTCAACAACATATGTTATTTTATGCATACAAGTTGTGCATGAAAGAACATTACAATTCTTTTCGGGAATCAAATATCAATCATGTAACTCAATCATGAAATTCAAAATTTACAACACTCTTAAACAAGAGAAAAAGTTAATCAAAAGGATAATCAAGTTCAAGTTAACACAAGTCAATCAATGAATCAAAGTCTGTACAATCATAAATCTTATATCTTATGTATGATAACAATGATATAGGAACCAGTTAGAAGTCCTGTGTGCTACTTGCTATTTGTTATAGTTCAGAGTCTACTGCAGACAGGTGAGAACATTAGCCCTCTTTTACTGTTTTACAACTGTTTTGGGGTGGAACATGTGATCAAACGCTTTTATTACAATCATATTTCATTATACAAGATGCATGCTACTTTACAAACATTACAGGTTCATTGTACAAATTCAACGGATTCATCAACTGTTTTAACGGATTCATCAACTGTTTTAAAGGATTCATCAACTGTTTTAAAGGATTTATCAGTTGTCTCAAAAGATTTTATAAACTGTTGAACATATATTACTAAAAGGTTTTATAAAAAGGTTTTCTCTAAACTGTTTTATACCTGGTTTTTTTTCACAAATGGTTTGAGAAATGTTCAACTCTTTTAAAGAATAAGTTTTATAAACTCTTTTACTAGGAATTGTGCTTTTACAAGATAATATTTTATAAACCTTGTTATTACACAAGGACACTATTCTCGGTATTCAATCAAGGGTTTCAATACAAGGTTTTCAATCAATGGTCTTCATGGTAATCAATCAAGGGTTTCAATACAAGGCTTTCAATCAATGGTTTTCATGGTAATCAATCAAGGATTCAATTCATAGTATTCAAACAAGGTTTTCAAATCATGTTATCAAATAAGGCATTAAATCAATGGTTTTAAAGAAAAGTTCAAAAGCATGGTGTCCATTGTTGTAAACAAACTTATATACACATCAAGTTACATATTCATTAGCGTTAGTACTGGGTGATCACAACAAGGGAAAGCGGACACAATTGGGCAAACCAAGTTATGGAGTTAGCTTTTAAATTTGTTTTAAAAGCTAACTGCAGGATTTGGCTACGTATGGTTTTATCAAAGTTGCTGATATATTTTCTGACTCCAAACGTAGTTTGGGACTTGATTATATGTTGGATTTTCTAGCAAACAGTCTGCTGACTGTTTGGACACGTTTTACAGACTTGATGTTAGTTTGGGTTGAAACTATCCATGTAATTCATTTATTGCTTTATATACATATGCCTTACAATGCAAATTCATGTTTACAAATGTTAAACCTATTGTTCTCACCAATTACTTTTGTAGTTGACAGTTACTTTTCACGTGTTTCAGGTAATCAGGTGTAAAACATTCTAAGGACAACTAAGGAGACCGTCTAAGATAGAACAAGATGAAGAAACATGCTAGGATGGATTTAGAAACACATTAAAATCCTGATTGTTTAATTGTCTTGTTTGATGTCTTATTTTGTGAACTATATTTTGGGTCTGTAGTTGTCATTCTTTTGGAACATAGATTGTCTGTAACTAAACAATTGTCTAAACATTATGAAACTTAGTAATCCATTGTGGTTGTTCTTATTCAATACTTGTGCATGATTCAACCACTCATACGTCACCGCGCCGTGGATTCCGCACTCTACATACATATACACACCCACGATCACATACATATATATACATGCATGTCAACAAAACCCACTTATACATACATATGTGTTCATGCATGTAACCATCTCACATCTACATACATATATAAGCATGTATATGTACATGCATGTGGTTAAAATCACCATCCAAGAAAAATCATCCATGTATGTATGTATGTATGTATGTATGTATGTATATTTTGAAAGACACATAACCACCCGTATATACATACATTGCAACACACACACACATCCTTGTGTGTGTGTATATACATCACGTCACACACATACATATATGTATGTATGTATATATGTTTTTATGACCTACACTTACGTTCATACACACTCACGACACACACATACACACATATTTTCATCTTTTATGCTAAAACCCATTTGATTCAAACTCTTTCTTTGGGTGAAAAAACTTTTAATAAAAAGCCATATAGTGTGATTAAGAGTTTACCTTAAATACTTCACAATGGGGTTTCTTGATCAAAACTTCTTTCAACACCAAAAACCATCCCAAAAACTCAAGAAATGGAAGATGTTGGAGCTTAAATAAAAGGAAAATGGTAAATAGAAAATGGAAGAGGGAGGTTGACGATACAAGGAGAGAAAGAGAGATGTGAGATAGGTAACTTGTAAATCAAATGAAAGTGATGGGTGAGATTTGGAAGATTTAAAGAGATCTTGATGTCACTTCCTCTTGACAAGTGTCTACCCACTTGTCTTCTTATGGTTAATTATGGTTTAAATCAGATACAAACTGGTATAATCTGGGTCCTACTGTGTATAATTATTGTATCAGATATTAAATAAAAATACGATTTTTATTCTAAAATTAATAGAATATTTAATCATACTAAAACGATCAAATTTTAGTCAATAATGATGACTTTAAATATTATTTGAATAATTGATTCCATTTCGTCCGGCTAAAACGCAGGCAAAGTCGGTTGTCAGTAAAATCAACAGTTAACACCAAAATTCACGGTTTTCATCGTTAACTTTATTTATACATTTGTGATTTATCATTTTATGCTAAACCAAGCATATCTACTAAATTCGTTAATCAAGCCGTCACCAACGCTCGTTAAAACACCGCCGAACGGTACAGAAAACTTAAAAATTCACCAAATGCAAATCCATGCATTTAAACATCACTCTGTGCTAGACTTTTTAATCAACATTAATTTAATAATAAATATTATATTATTAACGCATTAAATAAATCAAGTTTAGTATACTAACCATTACAGATTATCGTTCGTAAAAATACCGTATATCACAGTCTCCCCTGGTTTAAGAAATTTCGTCCCGAAATTATAAACCACTACGACCTTTTCACCTCATAAGGAAACCGGTGGGGATACTTCTTTCTCATCTGATCCTCACGTTCCCAGGTGAATTCTGGGCCTTGCCTCGAATTCCATTTTACTTTCACTAATTTGATTCGACTACGTCTGAGCTTATGGACTTCCCAGTCTGAAATCTCGATAGGCTCTTCGACAAAATGAAGTCTTTCAGCAACATGAATATCTTCAATTGGTACAACAGCCGTTTCATCGGAAAGACACTTCTTCAAGTTAGATACATGAAATACATCATGCACACTGCTGAGGTGCGACGGTAACTTGAGTCGATACGCCACCGGGCCAATTCGATCCAAAATCTCAAATGGTCCAATATAACGGGGACTAAGTTTTCCCTGATTACCAAATCTAATGACATCTTTCCAAGGTGAGACCTTTAACATAACGCGATCTCCAACCTGAAATTCCAACGGTTTCCGTCGATTATCAGCATAACTTTTCTGTCTATCCATGGCAGCTTTCAACCTATCCTTTATTCGAAAGACCTTATCAGTAGTTTCTTGAATAATTTCAGCTCCAGTAAGTTGTTTTTCACCAACTTCTGCCCAACATAACGGCGAGCGACACTTTCTGCCATAAAGAGCTTCGAATGGTGCAACTTTAATGCTCGAGTGGTAACTATTGTTATAAGAAAATTCTGCTAGCGGTAAATGAACATCCCAGCTACCACCGAAATCAAGTACGCATGCTCGAAGCATATCCTCAAGTGTCTGAATAGTTCTTTCGCTCTGACCGTCTGTCTGTGGATGATAAGCAGTACTCATATCCAAACGAGTACCCAAGGATTTTTGCAAAGATTGCCAAAATCTTGATGTAAACCGAGTGTCCCTGTCAGATATAATCGACACAGGAACGCCATGCCTTGAAACGATTTCCTTCAAGTATAATCTTGCTAACTTCTCCGTTTTATCAGTCTCTTTGATTGGAAGGAAGTGTGCTGACTTAGTTAGACAATTACCCAAATAGTGTCATAGCCACTAGACGTTCGGGGTAATTTCGTTATAAAATCCATTGCAATACGTTTCCACTTCCATTCTGGCATCTCAGGCTGTTGCAAAAGTCCAGACGGCTTTTGATGTTCTGCCTTCACCCTGGAGCAAGTTAGACATTTACCGACATATTCGGCAATTTCCCGTTTCATATTAGGCTACCAATAAAATTCTTTCAAATATTTGTACATCTTTTCCGATCCTGGATGGATTGAATATCGGGACTTGTGAGCTTCATCCATAACCAGCTCACGAAGATTACCAAAACAAGGTACCCATATACGATCCATGAAATATAAAATTTCGTCAGACTTTGGAATTAACTCCTTAACCATTCAGTGTAGGCCTTCGGTTTTGACATTTTCAACTTTAAGTGCTTCAAGCTGTGCATCATGAATTTGAGCAGTAAGACTCGTTTGAATATTTAATCCCAATGCACGCACTCGTAAAGTGTTGTCTCTAACCTTTCTGCTCAAGGCATCTGCCACTACGTTTGCTTTTCCAGGATGATAACAAATTTCACAATCGTAATCATTGAGCAGTTCGACCCACCTACGTTGTCTCATATTTAGATCTTTTTGATCAAAGATATGTTTGAGACTTTTATGATCGGTGAAGATAGTACACTTCGTTCCATAGAGATAATGCCTCCATATCTTGAGTGCAAAAATAACCGCTCCCAATTCTAGATCATGGGTGGTGTAATTCTTCTCATGGATTTTAAGTTGTCGCGAAGCGTATGCTATCACCTTATCTTGTTGCATCAAAACACATCCAAGACGCTGTCGTGATGCGTCACAATATACCACAAATCCATCATTTCCATCAGGAAGTGATAAAATAGGTGCAGTACATAGTTTATGCTTTAACAGTTGAAAAGCTTCTTCTTGCTTGGCGCCCCAGTCAAACTTCTGATCCTTCAGAGTCGACAAGGTTAACGATCGAGCAATCTTAGAAAAGTTCTCAATGAACCTTCTATAATAACCAGCCAGTCCCAAAAACTGACGTATTTCAGTTGGAGATGTAGGCGTACTCCAATTCTTAATTGCTTCAATTTTCATGGGATCCACTTGGATACCTTTCTCGTTTATTACATGGCCCAGAAATTGAACTTTGAGAATCCAGAATTGACACTTGGAGAACTTAGCATAAAGCTTCTCATTCTTTAACAACTCCAAAACCAACCTCAAATGACGTTCATGGTCTTCCTTGCTTTTTTAATAGATAAGTATATCATCGATAAAGACAATTACAAACTTATCCAAATAAGGTCTACAAACCCTATTCATTAGGTCCATAAATGTCGCAGGTGCATTTGTTAACCCAAAAGGCATGACCAAGAACTCATAATGCCCATAACGCGTTCTGAAGGCAGTCTTCGGAATATCTTCCGACACAATCTTCAATTGGTGGTATCCTGAGCGTAAATCGATCTTTGAATAGAAACTCGAACCACACAACTGATCAGACAAATCATCAATCCTCAGCAAGGGATACCGATTCTTGATGGTGAGTTTATTCAACTCTCTATAGTCAATGCACATCCTCATTGACCCATCTTTCTTTTTGACGAATAAGACCGGTGCTCCCCAAGGAGAAAAACTTGGTCTAATGAATCCTTTGTCCAACAATTCTTGAAACTGATTGGACAACTCTTGCATTTCGGAAGGTGCTAATCGATATGGAGCCTTCGCAATAGGTGCCGCTCCTGGAACAAGGTCGATTCTAAACTCTATCTGTCTTGACAGAGGCAATCCTGGCAAGTCTTCTGGAAAAACTTCTGGATATTCTCGAACAATAGGTATCTCCTCGATCTTTGATTTCTCAGCTCTTGTGTCGACAATACTAGCTAAGAATGCAGAGTATCTTTTGCGTAGAAACTTTTGCGCCTTCATAACATTGATCATCTTCAAGGGAGATTTCTTCAGTTCACCATGAATGACTAGGACTTCACTGTTTGAAAGAGGAAGACGAATCACCTTTTCATAACAAACAACTTCCGCCCTATTCTTAGATAACCAATCCAAACCGACTACAATATCAAAGCTACCAAGTTCTACAGGTAAGAGATCGATGTTAAATGAATGATCCTCTAGCTGCAACTTACATCCTTTAATAATTTCTCTAGACTCAATAACCTTATCGTTTGCCAACTCTATATGATAGTGCTTATCTAATTTACTTGATTTAATGTCAAGCAAAGGTTCAAATTCTTTTGATACAAAACTTAGATCGGCTCAAGTATCGAACAATATAGATGCAAACTGGTTATTAACAAGGAACATACCGGTGACCACAGACGGGTCTTCACGAACAGCTCCGGTATTCATTTCGATAGCTCAACCTCTAGCATTGGTAGGCCTCAACTTTCGGCAATCCTTCTAAAATGATCGTTTGTTACACATTCAAAGCAACTTCTATTTCCTTCACTTGGCCCTATAGGTAACTTAATTCTATATGTTTGAATTTGGTGTTTTATCTTACAACATCGTTCACATACCATCCTACGACATGGAACTCCAGATGTGTTTGCAGTGTAGAATTTTCCCGGACTCTGATTCCTACTTTTCTAATTACCAAAACGATTATCAAAAATTTTCCCCTTTCCTCAAAGGTTTTCTTCTCTACACTAGCAGGTGTCTTACTTGCTTCTATCACCTTCTTGTCTATATTACCAACTTTCGTCGAAGTTCCCATTTATACAAAGGTAGAAGTATAAACCAAAGCAAATTCTTAACACCTTACCTATTTTCAATCACCTGATATAAAATGATATCCATAAGATCATATTCATATCATGGGTTCACTAATATGTTGGCCAGGCATAGTAGTATACTCATCATATGTTTGTTTTCTTATTTCTCTCATTTCATACTTAGGACAAAGATTTCGGTTCAAATTAGTGAATCAATAACATCAATTCAAATTCAAGGTTCTAAAATCAATTCAATCAATATAATAAATGAATTAGATTTACTAACTAATGGTGGAAAGAGGATGCAACAACCATACTCCTGATCTGAGATGCCAAACACCAGATATATCATTCTATCTTTACTTACTCAGGGGTAGTCTAGGAACAAACCTTGCAAGTTCATGAAATCTAGTTATATAGGGTCTAATCTCCGCACCTATCATGACATGATTCTAAAACTTAACCTTTAGTGTCACACCCCTGCGCCGCGTGCGGAATCCACGGCGCGGTGACGTATGAACAGTTGAATCATGCACAAGTATTGAATAAGAACAACCACAATGGATTACTACATTTCATAATGTTTAGACAGTGGTTTAGTTACAGACAATCTATCTACCAAAATGAAGACAACTACAGACCCAAGATATAGTTTACAAAATAAGACTCCAAACAAGACAATTAAACATTTAGGATTTAGTGTGTTTCTAATCCATCCTAGCATGTTTCTTCATCTTGTTCTATCTTAGTATGGTCTCCTTAGTTGTCTCTGAGAATGTCTTAAACCTGATTACCTGAAACACGTGAAAAGTAACTGTCAACTACAGACGTAGTTGGTGAGAACAATAGGTTTAAACATTTGTAAACATGAGTATATGATATGAGGCATAGGTAAGTTAAAGCAACATAAGATTCACAAAGATGAGCTGCAACCCAAACTAACATCAAGTAAGAAAATGAGTGTAAACAGTCCAATCACTGTTCGCACGAAAGCCAACATATAATATCAAGTCCCAAACCACGTTTGGAGTTAGATTATGTATAGCAATTTTGAAAACCATAATGACACCAGACCTGCAGTTAGCTTTTAAAACAAATTTAAAAGCTAACTCCATCCTGGATAAGAACCAATGTGTCCGCTTTCCCTTGTTGTGATCACCCAGTACTAACGCTAATGAATATGATACTTGATGCTTTTACAAGTTTGTTTACAACAATAGACACCATGTTTCTGAACCTTACTTTAACCAAATGTGTTAATGCCTTATTTGATAACATGAATTGAAAACCTAGATTTAATTCCACGAATTAAATCCTTTGTTTTGAATACTATAAATGAATCTGTTGATTTGAATACCATGAAATGAACCACTTGATTTGAATACCATGATGTGAACCACTTGATTTGATGTAACATTTGTGCATATAGTCATGTAGTGGTAAACAGTGTTAGAACAGTGTCTATTCATGGTTCAGTTCATCAATGTGATTCGTATGTTCATAATGTGTGCTTGTGTGTTACAGGATCTTAGTAATCAGAGAACAAGTATGTATTATCTATTTACAGTCGATTTCACTAAGCAAGAACAGTAACTTGTTATATCGAAACAGTGGTGGGCAGCGAGAGTGAGCCCTATACATATACTGCGTTCGGTGTAACAGGTTAGTGTTAGTGCGTAGTGTTGAGACGAATATTATGACAATTAATTAATTCAACCAAGATCGTAATCTGTAAGCGAGACTAAGTATAGTTATGGGTGACGATCCATAATAGTACGAATGTTGAACTTATAATTACGATTAAACATCTCTAAATTTTTAATACGATCGAAAAACGTACGCGATTGCGGGTATACACGTAAATCGTGAATGTTTTAACGATCCGACAACACACGAAGAGTAAAAATATTATATTAATTATTTTATATTTTTACAATTTTGAAACTCATCATTTTATTGAGTTTAATATCTATTTTACATTAAAACCGCGTAAATTACGCGTTACGTTCCGGAAACGCGAACCGAGCGACCGAAACGGACCCGAACACTACCCGGACTATAAAAGCCCTAAAGAAGGCCACTTCCTTCATTTATTCAGCCAACAACCCTTTCTCTCACTAAAACTCGCGAACCTACCCTCTCTCTAAAAATCCCAACTTTAAACGTTCGTATCTTCTTCGTTTCCCAACGGATTTTGGTGTTTTTGGTGTCCACGCGAAGCCCTCGACATCCTCTACACGAAAGTACAAGAAATCAGTGGATTTGTCCAGCCAAAAACGAGGTATTGATACTTGAATAATCACGAGATTAGGGTTTTCTATGTGTGTTATTTAAAAACTAAGTCCTAGCCGGTTCTAAGAGTAACCGATTGTATCTACAACATCTCGAAATTAGATCTGCAAGTGCTTATGGTCTACAAGTGGTTAGATCGAAGTAAACGTGCTTGAAAGGATGGAGATAGTTACAGGTTCGTTGGATTCTGGGCGGACGAACCCTCCCTAGCTGAAGCTCCATGTGGCCGAACCCTAGAGCATGTTGACGAACCCTCATCTGCATTATCAGGCGAACCCTGCTGCACATGAACCTCCTCCGACGAATCTATTAGCTGTCAAGGACATGGGCGAACCCTTGTATAGAACCGAACCATTTTAGTTTTCCTCGGCCGATCACTCAACCTAAACGAACCCTACATGGTTCGCTGCTTCCTTGCCGAACCATGTCCCGGCCGAACTATCCTACATGAACCAACTCAGGCGAACTCTAAGGAACCACGAGCCTTCATGAACCATTTGAATGACCAACGAACCCTCCATGCATTTTACAAATTCTGTTTGTTACAACGAACCTCCATGCAATAGTTAACATAGACGAACTATATGGTTCGTTGCTAAATGGCCGAACCCATGCAGACCCACCATCATATCAGACGAACCTTGGGCTAAAACCTCAAAGGGTTCGCTGCCCAAATGGCAGCCCACTTTCTTTTCGGCCCAACCTAAACCATACCCGGCCCAATTCCATTTACAATTTGGCCCGTAGACTTAAACCATGTACACTTGAGATAGCTCGATCCATTAGAGGTTTTATGTTGGCCCAATATGATCTTGGGTATTCTACATGGTCCATAAACAAGTTGGTTGGCCCAATAGCACATTCAATTGGGCCATGGCCTTGTTAAGCCCCATGGTTTATGGGATTAAGGCCCAATTGTGTTGGCCTTGCTTATGATATTGTGAATTGATCACGAAGAGGTTAAGTGACAACTTAACATAATCAAGAGATCAATTCATAATCACAATGACTTGAAATCAATTGAACATCTTTTCGCAACAAATGGTAATCAATGGCTATCAAAATTCTTAAACAAATATCATTTATGCATAAGAATTATGCATCAAAGAACATTTCATAGGTTTCTTGGACCCATGATCAATCTAAGGACTCAAAGCATAACATTCAAGTTTTCACAACAATCAAATCATGAGAACGCAAGTCAATCAATGAATCAAGTTATACAATTATAAATCCTATATCTTATGTATGATTACAATGTTATAGGAACAAGTTAGAAGTCCTGTTTGCTACTTGCTAACTGTTTTAGTTCAGAGTCTACTGCAGACAGGTGAGAACTTTAGCCCCTCTTTTACCGTTTTACAACTGTTTTGGGGTGGAACACGTGATCAAAAACCGCTATTTCAATCTTGTTTCATTGCACAGTTTATGTGCATTCATAAATATTACAGGTTTATCTTATGAATCCAAGTGATTCTTCAACTGTTTAAGGAAATTGTCAACTGTTTCAAAGGAATTATTTACTATTAAACCCTTATTACTAAAAGGATTTTTTGATGTTTTCTTGAAATGTCTTATAACAGTTTTACTCAAATGTTCTTTTAAAGGATTTTACAAACTCTTTTGTTATAAACCTTGTTATTACACAAGGTCATCACATCATGGTATTCAAAACAAGTGGTTCACAACATGGTATCCAAATCAAGTGGTTCAAAACATGGTATTCAAACTCATTGGTTCAATACATGGTATTCAAACTCATTGGTTCAAAACATGGTATTCAAGTCAAGTTGTTCACATCATGGTATTCAAATCAAGAGATTCATTTCATGTTACATAAACAAAGGATTCAACTCGTGGAGTTAAATCCAGATTTTCAATAAGACATTAACACATCCGGTTAAAGTAAGATTCAGAAAACATGGTGTCATTTGTTGTAAACAAACTTATAAACCCATCAAGTATCATATTCATTAGCGTTAGTACTGGGTGATCACAACAAGGGAAAGCGGACACATACATTGGGGCAGGCCGATTGCTGCAGTTAGTTTTTAAATCTGTTTTATAAACTAACTGCAGATTTCGGTTACATATGGTTATTTCAAAACTGTTGACATATTATCTAACTCCAAGCGTGGTTTGGGACTTGATGTTATATGTTGACTCATGTGCAAACAGTGATTGGACTGTTTACACTCATTTTCTTACTTGATGTTAGTTTGGGTTGCAGCTCATCCGTGTGAATCTTATGATGCTTTAACTTACCTATGTCTTATATCATATACTCATGTTTACAAATGCTTAAACCTATTGTTCTCACCAACTACGTCTGTAGTTGACAGTTACTTTTCACGTGTTTCAGGTAATCAGGTTTAAGACATTCTCAGGGACAACTAAGGAGACCATTCTAAGATAGTACAAGATGAAGAAACATGCTAGGATGGAATAGAAACTCACTAAATCCTAAATGTTTAATTGTCTTGTTTGGAGTCTTATTTTGTAAACTATATTTTGGGTCTGTAGTTGTCTTACTTTTGGTAGATAGATTGTCTGTAACAAATCAACTGTCTAAACATTATGAAATGTAGTAATCCATTGTGGTTGTTCTTATTCAATACTTGTGCATGATTCAACTGTTCATACGTCACCGCGCCGTGGATTCCGCACGCGGCGCAGGGGTGTGACAGGTTGGTATCAGAGCCAAGGTTGTAGAGAACTAGGAAAAACCCAATGTTTAATGACCTAGACTATAACCTAAGCTACCCAATAGGACTAAGTGCTATAGGCTTGAGGATACTTAGGATCTAAGTAACTTAAGTGAGCATTAAGTCTACAATAAGCTTGAAAGATCTTAGGGACATTTTTCTAAGATTAGACATCGAGTCAAAGAATTTGAACCGGGATTCTATAATTTTAGAAACCGGATTAAATTCTCACACATATGCATTTAAGGATTTCAGAGGCAAGGATCTGTATTCTTAGTATCCTTGATCTGAAATTCTCACACAGAGATCATTATAGAAATTCAGAGGCAAAGATCTGTAGTTTCAGTATCTTTGATATGAATTTCTTGTCATATTCATTATGGGATTTAGAGGCAAAGATCTATTAATTTAGTATCTTTGATCTAAGATCCTTGTCATATTCATTATGGGATTTAGAGGCAAAGATGGTTATCTTTGATCTAAAGTCCTTGTCATATTCACTATAGGATTCAAAGGTCAAGATCTATTAATTTAGAACTTGGATTTGAGATCCTTGTCATATCACTATAGGAATTCAAAGGTTGAGGTCTATTAATTTAGAACTTAGATTTGAAATCCTTGTCATTGTTATCATTATCATGGATTCATTATCATAGGAACTTTATGACTTAGAATCTGTGTAACAGTATTCTTTAGTTGAAGTTCTCACAGGAAATCATTATGCTCAGTACTGTAAGTATTGGGAAACTAGGTTGATTAACCTAGGACACATATACATAAACCTAAGGTCTTAGTTTCTAGTAAATTAAGGACCATGGTTTACACAATCATAAACAGAATCAAGGAACAAGAGAAATCATGAGACAATCATAATCAATTAGCAGTTGGAATCTTAGCCCCAAATATAGACGACGGATTAACGCTGACGTGTTGAGGTAAGTGGTGGGTCGGTGAGAGCTTACCCTATATATAAGCTTATTTCAGTATGTTAGGGGGAATCCGGCGTTTGTATTTGGAGTGAGGATTCAGGATCAACTGGACACATGGAACCTTAGTCAAAACACATGGGATACAATCATTTGGGAAACAATCATTGGTGAATCAAATCATAATGAGATTCAAACTTGGATGAACCAGACATTATGGTGAATCAACCAAGTTGTGAACATATCATAAATGTAAACCTTAAGTGAAATTCTTAAGTAATTACATCATTAGTACTTACTGACATAAGTTAACAGGAAAGTGTAGAGCACACGTATGACTTAGTTCTACATGTTAACAACTGTTAGTAGGTGCACGCATAACATAATCATAGTTCAATCATGGGATCAATCATAGTTCAAGTTGCTCAAAGATCATGGGATTCTTAATCAATGGAAAACACATGGAAATCAGTACAAACGTGTTGCCAAATGCTAGCAAGGGCATGATCGTGGTATACCGAAACGGTGGTGGGCAGCGAGAGTGAGCCCTATATATAAGCTATTTTCGGTATATCGGGAAAGTGTCAGTGTGTAGGTTTGGTGGAGAGATCATGAGACATCGTACATATTCACATGATAAGTATACAAATAAGTTGATAACTTATACGTGTACTGGATCATATTACAATTGAATGATAATACTAGTAGTATGGATATATTACTGACCTTATCATGAAAATTCAATTGTATCCATTCTCATTACTGACCCGCTTGTGGCTTCTATTCGTAGAATGCCTCCTCGACGAGACCCAAATGCTGGGGGTTCGACAAGCGGTAATGATGATGAAATCAACAAGATTGCTCGAGCTATCGCTGTTCACATGAGGGATGTGATCCCGGGCATGGTCACTGATATTACCCAGAACCTTCGGGGAAGTACCGGTGATTCTGCACACAACTCAAATGCCACAAACGCTGGAACTGCTAACTTTACTTTCAAGCAGTTCAACGATGCTAAGCCTCCTAAGTACTCTGGTACCGAAGGAGCTACCGGCCTACTGCAGTGGCTGGAAAGCATCGAAGACATTCTCGACTTCACCGGATGTCCTGAAAATCTGAAGGTCAAGATGGCCTCAAGTGCTTTTCATAAGGGAGCACTCACCTGGTGGAATTCTGAGAAGAACACCAGAGGACGTGAAGTTGCTCTAGCTTTACCATGGGACGGATTCAAGAACTTACTCGTGGAAAAGTTTTGTCCACGTCATGAACTGAAGAAACTGGAGGTGGAGATGTGGAATCTGGTGCAAGACAGTGGAGAGAACGCAAAGTATACAACTCGATTCCATGAGTTGTGCATTTTGGTACCACATCTGGTTACTCCTCTATCCCGCAGGATAGAGAAATACATCGAAGGCTTGCCTCTAGTGGTTAGAGGAACTGTTATGGGGAACAACCCCACTACTTTGGAAGCTGCGATACAACTGGGTGCTACTCTTACTGAAGAGTATGTGAAATCTGGAGTGCTCACCCGAAAGGGGTTCAAAAGGGCACAGATTGAGGAAGGCAAGAAGCCTGAACAACACCATCATAAGAAGAAGAAACAGAAAACAATCAAGAACTTTGCAGCGTTGACTGCGGCTGCACCTACTCATGCTACTCCCCTCACAGCTATGCCACAACCCGCTAATGTCAGAAAGCAGTACACTGGCTCGTTTCCACTCTGCACCAAATGCCAGTACCATCATCTGCCCAATACTCCATGCAAGAAGTGTCTCAAGTGTGGGCGTATGGGACACTTTGCAGCGACTTGTCGATCTGCTCATCTTATTGCTGCAACAACTGCTGCCACAACTTCTACTGCTGCAGGTGGAAGAGCCTGCTATAATTGTGGGGCAGAAGGGCACTTCAGAAACCAGTGTCCAAAACTCAACAACACCACTGCTGCTGCTCGTGCTTTTGTTATTGGAACTGCTGAAGCACGTGAGGAGCCAGCAGTCATCACGGGTACATTTCTTATCAATGATCACTATGTTCCTATCATATTTGATACTGGTGCTGATAAAAGTTTTATCTCTGCTCATACTGCTTCTTTGCTTAATATGCAACTATCCACACTTACTGCTCCCTATACTGTAGAAGTAGCGAATGGTAAGACCATAGTTGTAGATTCCATAATTAATGCTTGTGAGCTAAGATTAAATGACCATCTTTTCCCCATCGATCTCATTCCTATGACTCTCGGAAGCTTCGAAGTTGTAGTAGGAATGGATTGGTTATCTAAGTACAATGCTGAAATCGTATGCTCGGAGAAACTTATTCGAATTCCCCTACCGTCCGGCGAAACGATGATAGTCTACGGTGAGAAACCCTGCCGCAGATTGAAGATTGTATCGTGCATCAAGGCGAGGAAGTATCTGAAGAAGAAATATTATGCATTCTTAGCTCACGTGGTGGAAAAGAAACCTGACAAGAAAGCAGTTGGAGACGTACCGGTTATCAAAGACTACCCAGACGTATTTCCAGAAGACTTGCCTGGACTACCACCAGTCCGACAAGTGGAGTTTAGAATTGATCTCGTCCCTGGAGCAAACCCAGTGGCGAAGTCACCATATCGATTAGCACCGTCTGAGATGCAAGAACTGTCTAGTCAGCTTCAAGAACTTTTAGACAAAGGTTTCATAAGACCGAGTTTCTCTCCATGGGGAGCTCCGGTTCTCTTTGTCAAAAAGAAAGACGGTTCATTTCGTATGTGCATAGACTATCGTGAGCTGAACAAGTTGACAATCAAGAATAGATATCCTCTGCCCAGGATCGATGATCTGTTTGATCAATTACAGGGAGCAACTTGCTTCTCTAAGATTGACTTACGATCTGGGTATCATCAGTTAAGAGTAAATGATGAGGATATACCAAAGACGGCATTTAGGACTCGATATGGACACTATGAGTTTGTGGTTATGCCATTTGGGCTGACCAATGCACCCGCAGTGTTCATGGACTTGATGAATCGAGTCTGTAGGCCTTACTTGGATCAGTTTGTTATTGTCTTTATTGATGATATACTGATTTATTCCAAGTCAGAACGAGAACATGAGGATCATTTGAAGAAAGTCTTGGAACTACTAAGAAAGGAACAACTTTATGCTAAATTCTCAAAGTGTGAATTTTGGCTAAAGGAGGTTCACTTCTTAGGACATGTCATAAACAAAGATGGAATTCATGTAGATCCAGCCAAGATTGAGGCGATTAAGAACTGGACTACTCCATCTACTCCAACAGAGATTCGTTCATTTCTGGGTCTGGCAGGTTATTATAGAAGATTCATTGCAAACTTCTCTAAGATAGCCTTGCCACTCACTACATTGACTCAGAAAAGTCAAGCTTTTATATGGGGACAGAAACAAGAAGATGCATTTCAACTTCTTAAACAGAAGTTATGCAATTCCCCTATCCTTAGTCTTCCAGAAGGCAGTGATGATTTCATTGTCTACTGTGATGCTTCAAACCTTGGTCTCGGTTGTGTACTTATGCAACGGGACAAGGTCATTGCTTATGCTTCAAGACAACTTAAGGTTCACGAGAAGAATTACACTACTCATGACCTTGAATTAGGGGCTGTGGTCTTTGCACTGAAGATTTGGAGACACTACCTGTACGGTACTAAATGTGTCATCTATACAGACCACAAGAGCCTTCAACACATTCTCAATCAGAAAGAACTCAACATGAGACAACGACGTTGGGTTGAGCTTCTAACTGATTACGACTGCGAGATTCGTTACCATCCGGGTAAAGCCAATGTGGTGGCGGATGCTCTTAGTCGCAAGGAACCAGTCAAACCGATTCGTGTAAGAGCCATGGAGATCAACACACAGCTAAACTTGAAAGACTTGATTCGTATTACACAACAACAAGTAGTAACAGATAATCAACTCAAAACAGACTTGGATTGTGGCATTGAGAAGAAACTAGAACCTCGAGCTGATGGGTTGTTATATCTCAACGGCCGCATTTGGATTCCAAAGTCTGAAGAATTGCGCACACTCATCTGTGATGAGGCTCATAAGTCGCGATACTCAGTTCATCCTGGAGCCGACAAGATGTATCAGGACTTGAGGACATCTTACTGGTGGCCGGGAATGAAGAAAGACATAGCACTGTACGTGGGAAAATGTCTTACTTGTTCAAAGGTCAAAGCAGAACATCAAAAGCCTTCGGGACTTCTGCAGCAACCTGAAATTCCTCAATGGAAATGGGAGCAAATTTCCATGGATTTCATAACAAAGTTGCCGAGAACTCCGAGAGGTTTCGATTCGATTTGGGTGATCGTTGATCGACTCACCAAATCTGCTCATTTTCTCCCGATCCGAGAGGATTACAAGATGGAGAAGCTATCCACATTGTACATCAACGAAATCATTGCACGTCATGGTACTCCAACATCAATCATATCTGATCGTGATAGTCGTTTCACTTCTCGCTTTTGGCAATCATTGCAAAAGGCTTTGGGAACGCGTGTTAATCTTAGCACGGCGTATCATCCCCAAACCGACGGCCAAAGCGAGAGGACTATCCAAACACTTGAAGACATGCTTCGTTCTTGTGTCATTGACTTCGGTGGAAGTTGGGACACTCATCTCCCACTCATTGAGTTTTCATATAACAATAGCTATCATACGAGCATTCAATGTGCACCATTCGAAGCTCTATATGGTAGAAAGTGCCGATCACCGGTCTGTTGGACCGAGATTGGTGACTCACAGGTCGTAGGACCAGAACTCATTCAGGAAACATCAGACAAAATCACAATCATTCAGTCACGGCTTAAGGCCGCACGAGATCGGCAGAAGAGTTATGCTGATCGACGTCGGAAACCGCTTGAGTTTCAAGTCGGTGACCGAGTCTTACTCAAAGTTTCTCCCTGGAAAGGCGTTGTCCGATTCGGGAAGAAAGGGAAACTTGCACCAAGGTACGTTGGACCTTTTGAGATCCTGGAACGGATTGGTCCCGTAGCTTACAAACTCAAACTTCCAGTGGAGCTAAGCAATGTTCATGATACTTTTCATGTATCAAATCTTAAGAAATGCTTGGCGGATCATGATGTTCAGATTCCACTGGAAGACATACAGATTCAGAACAACATGCAATTCATTGAACGTCCAGTTGAGATCATGGATCATGGGGTCAAGAAACTTAAACGCAGCCGTATCCCGATCGTGAAAGTGCGATGGGAGGGCAAACGCGGTGCTGAGTTCACCTGGGAACGTGAAGACCAGATGAAGCTTAAGTACCCTCATCTTTTTACAGTATCTTCGGCTAGTTAATTTCGGGACGAAATTCCCTTAACTAGGGGAGACTGTAACATTTGTGCATATAGTCATGTAGTGGTAAACAGTGTTAGAACAGTGTCTATTCATGGTTCAGTTCATCAATGTGATTCGTATGTTCATAATGTGTGCTTGTGTGTTACAGGATCTTAGTAATCAGAGAACAAGTATGTATTATCTATTTACAGTCGATTTCACTAAGCAAGAACAGTAACTTGTTATATCGAAACAGTGGTGGGCAGCGAGAGTGAGCCCTATACATATACTGCGTTCGGTGTAACAGGTTAGTGTTAGTGCGTAGTGTTGAGACGAATATTATGACAATTAATTAATTCAACCAAGATCGTAATCTGTAAGCGAGACTAAGTATAGTTATGGGTGACGATCCATAATAGTACGAATGTTGAACTTATAATTACGATTAAACATCTCTAAATTTTTAATACGATCGAAAAACGTACGCGATTGCGGGTATACACGTAAATCGTGAATGTTTTAACGATCCGACAACACACGAAGAGTAAAAATATTATATTAATTATTTTATATTTTTACAATTTTGAAACTCATCATTTTATTGAGTTTAATATCTATTTTACATTAAAACCGCGTAAATTACGCGTTACGTTCCGGAAACGCGAACCGAGCGACCGAAACGGACCCGAACACTACCCGGACTATAAAAGCCCTAAAGAAGGCCACTTCCTTCATTTATTCAGCCAACAACCCTTTCTCTCACTAAAACTCGCGAACCTACCCTCTCTCTAAAAATCCCAACTTTAAACGTTCGTATCTTCTTCGTTTCCCAACGGATTTTGGTGTTTTTGGTGTCCACGCGAAGCCCTCGACATCCTCTACACGAAAGTACAAGAAATCAGTGGATTTGTCCAGCCAAAAACGAGGTATTGATACTTGAATAATCACGAGATTAGGGTTTTCTATGTGTGTTATTTAAAAACTAAGTCCTAGCCGGTTCTAAGAGTAACCGATTGTATCTACAACATCTCGAAATTAGATCTGCAAGTGCTTATGGTCTACAAGTGGTTAGATCGAAGTAAACGCGCTTGAAAGGATGGAGATAGTTACAGGTTCGTTGGATTCTGGGCGGACGAACCCTCCCTAGCTGAAGCTCCATGTGGCCGAACCCTAGAGCATGTTGACGAACCCTCATCTGCATTATCAGGCGAACCCTGCTGCACATGAACCTCCTCCGACGAATCTATTAGCTGTCAAGGACATGGGCGAACCCTTGTATAGAACCGAACCATTTTAGTTTTCCTCGGCCGATCACTCAACCTAAACGAACCCTACATGGTTCGCTGCTTCCTTGCCGAACCATGTCCCGGCCGAACTATCCTACATGAACCAACTCAGGCGAACTCTAAGGAACCACGAGCCTTCATGAACCATTTGAATGACCAACGAACCCTCCATGCATTTTACAAATTCTGTTTGTTACAACGAACCTCCATGCAATAGTTAACATAGACGAACTATATGGTTCGTTGCTAAATGGCCGAACCCATGCAGACCCACCATCATATCAGACGAACCTTGGGCTAAAACCTCAAAGGGTTCGCTGCCCAAATGGCAGCCCACTTTCTTTTCGGCCCAACCTAAACCATACCCGGCCCAATTCCATTTACAATTTGGCCCGTAGACTTAAACCATGTACACTTGAGATAGCTCGATCCATTAGAGGTTTTATGTTGGCCCAATATGATCTTGGGTATTCTACATGGTCCATAAACAAGTTGGTTGGCCCAATAGCACATTCAATTGGGCCATGGCCTTGTTAAGCCCCATGGTTTATGGGATTAAGGCCCAATTGTGTTGGCCTTGCTTATGATATTGTGAATTGATCACGAAGAGGTTAAGTGACAACTTAACATAATCAAGAGATCAATTCATAATCACAATGACTTGAAATCAATTGAACATCTTTTCGCAACAAATGGTAATCAATGGCTATCAAAATTCTTAAACAAATATCATTTATGCATAAGAATTATGCATCAAAGAACATTTCATAGGTTTCTTGGACCCATGATCAATCTAAGGACTCAAAGCATAACATTCAAGTTTTCACAACAATCAAATCATGAGAACGCAAGTCAATCAATGAATCAAGTTATACAATTATAAATCCTATATCTTATGTATGATTACAATGTTATAGGAACAAGTTAGAAGTCCTGTTTGCTACTTGCTAACTGTTTTAGTTCAGAGTCTACTGCAGACAGGTGAGAACTTTAGCCCCTCTTTTACCGTTTTACAACTGTTTTGGGGTGGAACACGTGATCAAAAACCGCTATTTCAATCTTGTTTCATTGCACAGTTTATGTGCATTCATAAATATTACAGGTTTATCTTATGAATCCAAGTGATTCTTCAACTGTTTAAGGAAATTGTCAACTGTTTCAAAGGAATTATTTACTATTAAACCCTTATTACTAAAAGGATTTTTTGATGTTTTCTTGAAATGTCTTATAACAGTTTTACTCAAATGTTCTTTTAAAGGATTTTACAAACTCTTTTGTTATAAACCTTGTTATTACACAAGGTCATCACATCATGGTATTCAAAACAAGTGGTTCACAACATGGTATCCAAATCAAGTGGTTCAAAACATGGTATTCAAACTCATTGGTTCAATACATGGTATTCAAACTCATTGGTTCAAAACATGGTATTCAAGTCAAGTTGTTCACATCATGGTATTCAAATCAAGAGATTCATTTCATGTTACATAAACAAAGGATTCAACTCGTGGAGTTAAATCCAGATTTTCAATAAGACATTAACACATCCGGTTAAAGTAAGATTCAGAAAACATGGTGTCATTTGTTGTAAACAAACTTATAAACCCATCAAGTATCATATTCATTAGCGTTAGTACTGGGTGATCACAACAAGGGAAAGCGGACACATACATTGGGGCAGGCCGATTGCTGCAGTTAGTTTTTAAATCTGTTTTATAAACTAACTGCAGATTTCGGTTACATATGGTTATTTCAAAACTGTTGACATATTATCTAACTCCAAGCGTGGTTTGGGACTTGATGTTATATGTTGACTCATGTGCAAACAGTGATTGGACTGTTTACACTCATTTTCTTACTTGATGTTAGTTTGGGTTGCAGCTCATCCGTGTGAATCTTATGATGCTTTAACTTACCTATGTCTTATATCATATACTCATGTTTACAAATGCTTAAACCTATTGTTCTCACCAACTACGTCTGTAGTTGACAGTTACTTTTCACGTGTTTCAGGTAATCAGGTTTAAGACATTCTCAGGGACAACTAAGGAGACCATTCTAAGATAGTACAAGATGAAGAAACATGCTAGGATGGAATAGAAACTCACTAAATCCTAAATGTTTAATTGTCTTGTTTGGAGTCTTATTTTGTAAACTATATTTTGGGTCTGTAGTTGTCTTACTTTTGGTAGATAGATTGTCTGTAACAAATCAACTGTCTAAACATTATGAAATGTAGTAATCCATTGTGGTTGTTCTTATTCAATACTTGTGCATGATTCAACTGTTCATACGTCACCGCGCCGTGGATTCCGCACGCGGCGCAGGGGTGTGACATTTGAATACCATGATGTAAACCACTTGATTTGAATACTCTGTTGTGAACCACTTGATTTGAATACCATGTTGTGAACCACTTGATTTGAATACCATAAAATAGTGACCTTGTGTAACAACAAGGTTTATAACAAAAGAGTTTATAGAATCATTTATTTAAAAGTGTTTATCCTTCATAAATACATTTGAGTAAATTTGTTACAAAACAGTTTAAAAATCCCTTCCTTATAAAACCTTTTTAGTGAAAAGAGTTTAGTAATTGATAAGTCCTTTAAAACAGTTGATGAATTCCTAGGATTCTTACAATGAACCCATAATGTTTATAAGCATACACACACCTTGTGTAATGAAATATGATTGTAAACGATTGTTTTGATCACGTGTTCCACCCCAAAACAGTTATAAAAACAGTAAAAGAGGGGCTAATGTTCTCACCTGTCTGCAGTAGACTCTGAACTAAAACAGATAGCAAGTAGCAAACAGGACTTCTAATTGTTTCCTATAACATTGTAATCATACATAAGATATAGGATTTATAATTGTATAGACTTTGATTCATTGATTGACTTGTTTTCTCATGATTTGATTGTTGTGAAAACTTGAAAGTTATGATTTGAATCACTTGATTGATCATGGGTCCAAGAAACGAATATGAAATGATCCTTGTGCATAAATCTTATGCATAAGATGATAATTGTTTGAGAATTTGATAACCATTGATCACTATGATTTATGAAAGAATGTTCCAATTGCGTTAAGTCTTGTGATTGTGAATTGACACCATGATTAGGTTATGTTGCAACTTAAACCATCATTGATCAATTCACAATTATCGAATTTATGGTCCAACATTGGCCCGTGGGCCTAAGTAACCATGATGGTCCTCAACCAAGTCTATGGCCCACTTAGGCTAACGATGGACCAATTAAGTGTGGTGTTGGGCCAAATGGGTATGGTGTTGGCCCAATGATATGTAAATGATCCTTGTAACGTGCCAAAGACAATATCAACCCGATTAAAATCTTAGCGAAACTAATGGACTTGAATTGGACCTAACGGATTTAAGTTGGTCATCCAAGGTATAGGTAGGCCATATAAGGTTCCAAAGTGATATTGGGCCTATTTAAAGATCTTAATGGGCCAACCTATCTCAATCGTGCTTGGTTTACATCTATGGGCCGAGTTCTAATAAGATTGGGCCGAGTAGAATTGGTTTAGGCCGAAAGGTCCTTGGGCTGCCACTCTTGGCAGCGAACCCTTGAAGTTTAGAGCCAAGGTTCAGCCAAGACAAATAAACAGGGTTCGACACTTTTTAAAAAAATTTCGACAACCAGGGTTCGTTGCTTGCGAGCCTAAAGGGTTCGTGATGATGGTTAAGGGTTCGTGTATGGCTTCCGGGGTTCGGCTCAAGTTCGTGGTTTGGCTAAAGTGATGAGAGATTCGGCTTCATGGCAACGAACCATGCATGGGTTCGTCTGATTGCATGGGGGTTCGCCGAAGATGCTCCCACCTATGAAGGTTCGCTGCATGCTAATCAAGGTTCGTGAAGGTTCGGGAGAGTTTGTGGCCTTAGAATAGTTCGTCGAAGGTATGAAGGCTCGGTACAGGTTCGTGAGGTCCCCTAAGGGTTCGGCTGACATTTAACGAACTATACAGGTTCGTGGCACCTCATTAGGGTTCGGCCAGCTGAGGATGAAGGCTCGGCCGCCCCCTCTTCCAGCGAACCTGTTACCAGCTCCATTTTTCCACCTTGTTCCTTCGATCCAACCACTTTTAGACCATTACTACTTGCAAATCTCGACCTCGAAATGTTGTAGGTTCGACCGAAAATGTGTAGAGTCGGCTAGAACATAGATTTAAACAAACACACTAAAGAAAACCCTAATTTCGTGGACATTCAAGCACCAATACCTCGATTGTGGCTGGATGAATCTGCGAAATTCTTGTACTTTCGAGTAGAGGATGTCGAGGGCTTCGCGTGGACACCAAGAACTCCGAAATCCGTTGAGAAATAAGCGAGTTACGCGCGTTTAAAGTCGGTTTTTCTTAGAGAGAGAGAGGGTGGACGAAATTGTAGAGAGAGAGAGTGGTTGGTGAGGTAATAAATGAGGGTTTAAGCCTTGTTCAAGGCTTTTATAGCCCGAGTGATATTCGGGTCCGTTTTGGTCGCTCGGTTCGCATTTCCGACACGTAACGCGTATTTTACGCGGTTTTAAATAAAAAGAGTTGTTAAACTCATTAAAATGATGAGTTTCAAAATTGTAAAAATATAAAATAATTAATATAATTATTTTTACTCTTCATGTGTTGACAGATCGTTAAACATTCACAATTACGTGTATTCCCGCAATCGCGTGCGTTTTTCGATCGTATTAAAATATTTAAAGTCGTTTAATCATAATTATAAGTTCAACATTTGTATCATTATGGATCGTCACCCATAACTATACTCAGTCTCGCTTACGTATTACGATTCTTGTTGAATTAATCGTCATAATATTCGTCTTGACACTACGCACCAACATTATCCTGTTACACCGAACGCAGTATATATATAGGGCTCACTCTCGCTGCCCACCACTGTTTCGATATAACACAATACTGTTCTTGCCTAGTGAACTCGACTGTAAATAATTAATACATACTTGTTAAATGATAAAGATTCTAACACACAAGCACATAATAACACATGATTCACATTGACTGACTGAACATGTACACACTGTTCTAACACTGTTCACTACTACATGACTAAATGTACAAATGTTACAGTCTCCCCTAGTTAAGGGAATTTCGTCCCGAAATTAACTAGCCGAAGATACTGTAAAAAGATGAGGGTACTTAAGCTTCATCTGGTCTTCACGTTCCCAGGTGAACTAAGCACCGCGTTTGCCCTCCCATCGTACCTTTACGATCGGGATACGGCTGCGTTTAAGTTTCTTGACCCCATGATCCATGATCTCAATTGGACGTTCTATGAATTGCATGTTGTTCTGAATGTGTATGTCTTCCAGTGGAATCTGAACATCATGATCCGCTAAGAATTTCTTAAGATTTGATACATGAAAAGTATCATGAACATTGCTTAGCTCCACTGGAAGTTTGAGTTTGTAGGCTACGGGACCAATCCGTTCCAGGATCTCAAAAGGTCCAACGTACCTTGGTGCAAGTTTCCCTTTCTTCCCGAATCGGACAACGCCTTTCCCGGGAGAAACTTTGAGTAAGAATCGGTCACCGACTTGAAACTCAAGCGGTTTCCGACGTCGATCAGCATAACTCTTCTGCCGATCTCGTGCGGCCTTAAGCCGTGACTGAATGATTGTGATCTTGTCTGATGTTTCCTGAATGAGTTCTGGTCCTACGACCTGTGAGTCACCAATCTCGGTACAACAGACCGGTGATCGGCACTTTCTACCATATAGAGCTTCGAATGGTGCACATTGAATGCTCGTATGATAGCTATTGTTATATGAAAACTCAATGAGTGGGAGATGAGTGTCCCAACTTCCACCGAAGTCAATGACACAAGAACGAAGCATGTCCTCAAGTGTTTGGATAGTCCTTTCGCTTTGACCATCGGTTTGGGGATGATACGCCATGCTAAGATTAACACGCGTTCCCAAAGCCTTTTGCAATGATTGCCAAAAGCGAGAAGTGAAACGACTATCACGATCAGATATGATTGATGTTGGAGTACCATGACGTGCAATGATTTCGTTGATGTACAATGTGGATAATTTCTCCATCTTGTAATCCTCTCGGATCGGGAGAAAATGAGCAGATTTGGTGAGTCGATCAACGATCACCCAAATTGAATCGAAACCTCGTGGAGTTCTCGGCAACTTTGTTATGAAATCCATGGAAATTTGCTCCCATTTCCATTGAGGAATTTCAGGTTGCTGCAGAAGTCCCGAAGGCTTTTGATGTTCTGCTTTGACTTTTGAACAAGTAAGACATTTTCCCACATACAGTGCTATGTCTTTCTTCATTCCCGGCCACCAGTAAGATGTCCTCAAGTCCTGATACATCTTATCGGCTCCAGGATGAACTGAGTATCGCGACTTATGAGCCTCATCACAGATGAGTGTGCGCAATTCTTCAGACTTTGGAATCCAAATGCGGCCGTTGAGATATAACACCCCATCAGATCGGGGTTCTAGTTTCTTCTCGATGCCACAATCCAAGTCTGTCTTGAGTTGATTATCTGTTACTACTTGTTGTTGTGCAATACGAAACAAGTCTTTCAAGTTTGGCTGCGTGTTGATCTCCATGGCTCTTACTCGAATTGGTTTGACTGGTTCCTTGCGACTAAGAGCATCCGCCACCACATTGGCTTTACCTGGATGGTAACGAATCTCACAGTCGTAATCAGTTAGAAGCTCAACCCAACGTCGTTGTCTCATGTTGAGTTCTTTCTGATTGAGAATGTGTTGCAGGCTCTTGTGGTCTGTATAGATGACACATTTAGTACCGTACAGGTAGTGTCTCCAAATCTTCAATGCAAAGACCACAGCCCCTAACTCAAGGTCATGAGTAGTGTAATTCTTCTCGTGAACCTTAAGTTGTCTTGAAGTATAAGCGATGACCTTGTCCCGTTGCATAAGTACACAACCGAGACCAAGGTTTGAAGCATCACAGTAGACAATGAAATCATCACTGCCTTCTGGAAGACTAAGGATAAGGGAGTTGCATAACTTCTGTTTAAGAAGTTGAAATGCATCTTCCTGTTTCTGTCCCCATATAAACACTTGACTTTTCTGAGTCAAAGTGGTAAGTGGCAAGGCAATCTTAGAGAAATTCGCAATGAATCTCCGATAATAGCCCGCCAGACCCAGAAATGAACGAATCTCTGTTGGAGTAGATGGAGTAGTCCAGTTCTTAATCGCCTCAATCTTGGCTGGATCTACATGTATTCCATCCTTGTTTATGACATGTCCTAAGAAGTGAACTTCCTTTAGCCAAAATTCACACTTTGAGAATTTAGCATAGAGTTGTTCAGCTCTTAGTAATTCTAAGACCTTCTTCAAATGATCTTCATGCTCTTGTTCCGACTTGGAATAAATCAGTATATCATCAATAAAGACAATAACAAACTGATCCAAGTAAGGCCTGCAGACTCGGTTCATCAGGTCCATGAACACTGCGGGTGCATTGGTCAGCCCAAATGGCATAACCACAAACTCATAGTGTCCATATCGAGTCCTAAATGCAGTCTTTGGTATATCCTCATCATTTACTCTTAACTGATGATACCCGGACCGTAGATCAATCTTAGAAAAGCAAGTTGCTCCCTGCAACTGATCAAACAGATCATCGATCCTGGGCAGAGGATATCTATTCTTGATTGTCAACTTGTTCAGTTCACGATAGTCGATGCACATACGAAATGAACCGTCTTTCTTTTTGACAAAGAGAACCGGAGCTCCCCATGGAGAGAAACTCGGTCTTATGAAACCTTTGTCTAAAAGTTCTTGAAGCTGACTAGACAGTTCTTGCATCTCAGACGGTGCTAATCGATACGGTGACTTCGCCACTGGGTTTGCTCCAGGGACGAGATCAATTCTAAATTCCACTTGTCGGACTGGTGGTAGTCCAGGCAAGTCTTCTGGAAATATGTCTGGATAATCTTTGATAACTGGAACGTCTCCAACTGCTTTCTTTTCAGGTTTCTTCTCTACTACGTGAGCCAGGAAAGCATAATACTTCTTCTTCAAGTACTTCCTCGCCTTGATGCACGATACAATCTTCAATTCGCGGCATGGTTTCTCGCCGTAGACTATCATCGTTTCGCCGGACGGTAGAGGAATTCGAATAAGTTTCTCAGAGCATACGATTTCAGCATTGTTTTTGGATAACCAATCCATTCCTATCACAACTTCGAAACTTCCAAGTGTTATAGGAATAAGATCGATGAGGAAATAATGGTCGTTCAATCTTAATTCACAACCATGGACCATAGAGTCTACCACTATAGTCTTACCATTCGCTACTTCTACTGTATAGGGAGCAGTAAGTATAGATAGTTGCATATTAAGCAAAGAAGCAATATGAGCAGAGATAAAGCTTTTATCAGCACCAGTATCGAATATGATAGAAACATAGTGATCATTGATAAGAAATGTACCCGTGATGACTGCCGGCTCTTCACGTGCTTCAGCAGTTCCAATAACAAAAGCACGAGCAGCAGCAGTGGTGTTGTTGAGTTTTGGACACTGGTTTCTGAAGTGTCCCTCTGCTCCACAATTATAGCAGGCTCTTCCACCTGTAGCAGTAGTGGTTGTGGTAGCAGTTGTTGCAGCAACAAGATGAGCAGATCGGCATGTAGCCGCCAAGTGTCCCATACGCCCACATTTGAGACACTTTCTGCATGGAGTGTTGGGCAGATGATGATACTGACATTTGGTGCAAAGTGGAAACGGGCCAGTGTAAGGCTTTCTGACATTAGCAGGTTGTGGCATAGCAGTGATAGGTGTGGCATGAGTAGGTGCAGCCGCAGTCAACGCTGCAAAGTTCTTGATTGTCTTTTGCTTCTTCTTCTTGTGATGGTGCTGTTCAGGCTTCTTGCCTTCTTCAATCTGTGCTCTCTTGAATCCCTTTCGGGTGAGCACTCCAGACTTCACATACTCCTCAGTAAGAGTAGCACCAAGTTGGATGGCTGCCTCTAAAGTAGTAGGGTTATTACCCATGACAGTTCCCCTGACTACTAAAGGTAGACCTTCAATGTATTTCTCTATCCTGCGGGATAGAGGAGTAACCAAATGGGGTACCAGAATGCACAACTCATGGAAACGAGTTGTATACCTTGCGTTTTCACCACTATCTTGCACCAGATTCCACATCTCTACCTCGAGTTTCTTCAGTTCATGACATGGACAGAACTTTTCCACCAGCAAGTTCTTGAATCCGTCCCATGGTAAAGCTAAAGCAACTTCACGTCCTCTGGTGTTCTTCTCAGAATTCCACCAGGTGAGTGCGCCCTTATGAAAAGCGCTTGAGGCCATCTTGACCTTCAGATTTTCAGGGCACCCAGTGAAGTCGAGAATGTCCTCAATGCTCTCTAACCACTGTAGTAGACCAGTAGCTCCTTCTGTACCAGCGTACTTAGGAGGCTTAGCATCATTGAACTGCTTGAAAGTGAAGTTAGCAGTTCCAGTAGTTGTAGCATTTGAGTTATGTGCTGAATCACTAGTACTTCCCCGAAGATTCTGGGTAATATCAGTGACCATACCAGGGATTACTTCCCTCATATGAACAGCGATAGCTCGAGCAATCTTGTTGATCTCATCATCGTTGCCACTTGTTGAACCCCCTCCGTTAGGATCACGTCGGGGAGGCATTCTACGAATAGAAGCCACAAGCGGGTCAGTAATGAGGAAGGATACAATTGAATTTTCATGATAAGGTCAGTAATATATCCATACTACTAGTATTATCATTCAATTGTAATATGATCCAGTACACGTATAAGTTATCAACTTATTTGCATACTTATCATGTGAATATGTACGATGTCCCATGATCTCTCCACCAAACCTACACACTGACACTTTCCCGATATACCGAAAATAGTTTATATATAGGGCTCACTCTCGCTGCCCGATATACCGAAAATAGTTTATAAATTTGTTTTAAAAGCTAACTGCAGGATTTGGTTACGTATGGTTTTATCAAAGTTGCTGATATATTTTCTGACTCCAAACGTAGTTTGGGACTTGATTATATGTTGGATTTTCTAGCAAACAGTCTGCTGACTGTTTGGACACGTTTTACAGACTTGATGTTAGTTTGGGTTGCAACTATCCATGTAATTCATTTATTGCTTTATATACATATGCCTTACAATGCAAATTCATGTTTACAAATGTTAAACCTATTGTTCTCACCAATTACTTTTGTAGTTGACAGTTACTTTTCACGTGTTTCAGGTAATCAGGTGTAAAACATTCTAAGGACAACTAAGGAGACCGTCTAAGATAGAACAAGATGAAGAAACATGCTAGGATGGATTTAGAAACACATTAAAATCCTGATTGTTTAATTGTCTTGTTTGATGTCTTATTTTGTGAACTATATTTTGGGTCTGTAGTTGTCATTCTTTTGGAACATAGATTGTCTGTAACTAAACAATTGTCTAAACATTATGAAACTTAGTAATCCATTGTGGTTGTTCTTATTCAATACTTGTGCATGATTCAACCACTCATACGTCACCGCGCCGTGGATTCCGCACTCTACATACATATACACACCCACGATCACATACATATATATACATGCATGTCAACAAAACCCACTTATACATACATATGTGTTCATGCATGTAACCATCTCACATCTACATACATATATAAGCATGTATATGTACATGCATGTGGTTAAAATCACCATCCAAGAAAAATCATCCATGTATGTATGTATGTATATTTTGAAAGACACATAACCACCCGTATATACATACATTGCAACACACACACATCCTTGTGTGTGTGTATATACATCACGTCACACACATACATATATGTATGTATGTATATATGTTTTTATGACCTACACTTACGTTCATACACACTCACGACACACACATACACACATATTTTCATCTTTTATGCTAAAACCCATTTGATTCAAACTCTTTCTTTGGGTGAAAAAACTTTTAATAAAAAGCCATATAGTGTGATTAAGAGTTTACCTTAAATACTTCACAATGGGGTTTCTTGATCAAAACTTCTTTCAACACCAAAAACCATCCCAAAAACTCAAGAAATGGAAGATGTTGGAGCTTAAATAAAAGGAAAATGGTAAATAGAAAATGGAAGAGGGAGGTTGACGATACAAGGAGAGAAAGAGAGATGTGAGATAGGTAACTTGTAAATCAAATGAAAGTGATGGGTGAGATTTGGAAGATTTAAAGAGATCTTGATGTCACTTCCTCTTGACAAGTGTCTACCCACTTGTCTTCTTATGGTTAATTATGGTTTAAATCAGATACAAACTGGTATAATCTGGGTCCTACTGTGTATAATTATTGTATCAGATATTAAATAAAAATACGATTTTTATTCTAAAATTAATAGAATATTTAATCATACTAAAACGATCAAATTTTAGTCAATAATGATGACTTTAAATATTATTTGAATAATTGATTCCATTTCGTCCGGCTAAAACGCAGGCAAAGTCGGTTGTCAGTAAAATCAACAGTTAACACCAAAATTCACGGTTTTCATCGTTAACTTTATTTATACATTTGTGATTTATCATTTTATGCTAAACCAAGCATATCTACTAAATTCGTTAATCAAGCCGTCACCAACGCTCGTTAAAACACTGCCGAACGGTACAGAAAACTTAAAAATTCACCAAATGCAAATCCATGCATTTAAACATCACTCTGTGCTAGACTTTTTAATCAACATTAATTTAATAATAAATATTATATTATTAACGCATTAAATAAATCAAGTTTAGTATACTAACCATTACAGATTATCGTTCGTAAAAATACCGTATATCACAGTCTCCCCTGGTTTAAGAAATTTCGTCCCGAAATTATAAACCACTACGACCTTTTCACCTCATAAGGAAACCGGTGGGGATACTTCTTTCTCATCTGATCCTCACGTTCCCAGGTGAATTCTGGGCCTCGCCTCGAATTCCATTTTACTTTCACTAATTTGATTCGACTACGTCTGAGCTTATGGACTTCCCAGTCTGAAATCTCGATAGGCTCTTCGACAAAATGAAGTCTTTCAGCAACATGAATATCTTCAATTGGTACAACAGCCGTTTCATCGGAAAGACACTTCTTCAAGTTAGATACATGAAATACATCATGCACACTGCTGAGTTGCGACGGTAACTTGAGTCGATACGCCACCGGGCCAATTCGATCCAAAATCTCAAATGGTCCAATATAACGGGGACTAAGTTTTCCCTGATTACCAAATCTAATGACATCTTTCCAAGGTGAGACCTTTAACATAACGCTATCTCCAACCTGAAATTCCAACGGTTTCCGTCGATTATCAGCATAACTTTTCTGTCTATCCATGGCAGCTTTCAACCTATCCTTTATTCGAAAGACCTTATCAGTAGTTTCTTGAATAATTTCAGCTCCAGTAAGTTGTTTTTCACCAACTTCTGCCCAACATAACGGCGAGCGACACTTTCTGCCATAAAGAGCTTCGAATGGTGCAACTTTAATGCTCGAGTGGTAACTATTGTTATAAGAAAATTCTGCTAGCGGTAAATGAACATCCCAGCTACCACCGAAATCAAGTACGCATGCCCGAAGCATATCCTCAAGTGTCTGAATAGTTCTTTCGCTCCGACCGTCTGTCTGTGGATGATAAGCAGTACTCATATCCAAACGAGTACCCAAGGATTTTTGCAAAGATTGCCAAAATCTTGATGTAAACCGAGTGTCCCTGTCAGATATAATCGACACAGGAACGCCATGCCTTGAAACGATTTCCTTCAAGTATAATCTTGCTAACTTCTCCGTTTTATCAGTCTCTTTGATTGGAAGGAAGTGTGCTGACTTAGTTAGACAATTACCCAAATAGTGTCATAGCCACTAGACGTTCGGGGTAATTTCGTTATAAAATCCATTGCAATACGTTTCCACTTCCATTCTGGCATCTCAGGCTGTTGCAAAAGTCCAGACGGATTTTGATGTTCTGCCTTCACCCTGGAGCAAGTTAGACATTTACCGACATATTCGGCAATTTCCCGTTTCATATTAGGCTACCAATAAAATTCTTTCAAATATTTGTACATCTTTTCCGATCCTGGATGGATTGAATATCGGGACTTGTGAGCTTCATCCATAACCAGCTCACGAAGATTACCAAAACAAGGTACCCATATACGATCCATGAAATATAAAATTTCGTCAGACTTTGGAATTAACTCCTTAACCATTCAGTGTAGGCCTTCGGTTTTGACATTTTCAACTTTAAGTGCTTCAAGCTGTGCATCATGAATTTGAGCAGTAAGACTCGTTTGAATATTTAATCCCAATGCACGCACTCGTAAAGTGTTGTCTCTAACCTCTCTGCTCAAGGCATCTGCCACTACGTTTGCTTTTCCAGGATGATAACAAATTTCACAATCGTAATCATTGAGCAGTTCGACCCACCTACGTTGTCTCATATTTAGATCTTTTTGATCAAAGATATGTTTGAGACTTTTATGATCGGTGAAGATAGTACACTTCGTTCCATAGAGATAATGCCTCCATATCTTGAGTGCAAAAATAACCGCTCCCAATTCTAGATCATGGGTGGTGTAATTCTTCTCATGGATTTTAAGTTGTCGCGAAGCGTATGCTATCACCTTATCTTGTTGCATCAAAACACATCCAAGACGCTGTCGTGATGCGTCACAATATACCACAAATCCATCATTTCCATCAGGAAGTGATAAAATAGGTGCAGTACATAGTTTATGCTTTAACAGTTGAAAAGCTTCTTCTTGCTTGGCGCCCCAGTCAAACTTCTGATCCTTCAGAGTCGACAAGGTTAACGATCGAGCAATCTTAGAAAAGTTCTCAATGAACCTTCTATAATAACCAGCCAGTCCCAAAAACTGACGTATTTCAGTTGGAGATGTAGGCGTACTCCAATTCTTAATTGCTTCAATTTTCATGGGATCCACTTGGATACCTTTCTCGTTTATTACATGGCCCAGAAATTGAACTTTGAGAATCCAGAATTGACACTTGGAGAACTTAGCATAAAGCTTCTCATTCTTTAACAACTCCAAAACCAACCTCAAATGACGTTCATGGTCTTCCTTGCTTTTTTAATAGATAAGTATATCATCGATAAAGACAATTACAAACTTATCCAAATAAGGTCTACAAACCCTATTCATTAGGTCCATAAATGCCGCAGGTGCATTTGTTAACCCAAAAGGCATGACCAAGAACTCATAATGCCCATAACGCGTTCTGAAGGCAGTCTTCGGAATATCTTCCGACACAATCTTCAATTGGTGGTATCCTGAGCGTAAATCGATCTTTGAATAGAAACTCGAACCACACAACTGATCAGACAAATCATCAATCCTCAGCAAGGGATACCGATTCTTGATGGTGAGTTTATTCAACTCTCTATAGTCAATGCACATCCTCATTGACCCATCTTTCTTTTTGACGAATAAGACCGGTGCTCCCCAAGGAGAAAAATTTGGTCTAATGAATCCTTTGTCCAACAATTCTTGAAACTGATTGGACAACTCTTGCATTTCGGAAGGTGCTAATCGATATGGAGCCTTCGCAATAGGTGCCGCTCCTGGAACAAGGTCGATTCTAAACTCTATCTGTCTTGACAGAGGCAATCCTGGCAAGTCTTCTGGAAAAACTTCTGGATATTCTCGAACAACAGGTATCTCCTCGATCTTTGATTTCTCAGCTCTTGTGTCGACAATACTAGCTAAGAATGCAGAGTATCTTTTGCGTAGAAACTTTTGCGCCTTCATAACATTGATCATCTTCAAGGGAGATTTCTTCAGTTCACCATGAATGACTAGGACTTCACTGTTTGAAAGAGGAAGACGAATCACCTTTTCATAACAAACAACTTCCGCCCTATTCTTAGATAACCAATCCAAACCGACTACAATATCAAAGCTACCAAGTTCTACAGGTAAGAGATCGATGTTAAATGAATGATCCTCTAGCTGCAACTTACATCCTTTAATAATTTCTCTAGACTCAATAACCTTATCGTTTGCCAACTCTATATGATAGTGCTTATCTAATTTACTTGATTTAATGTCAAGCAAAGGTTCAAATTCTTTTGATACAAAACTTAGATCGGCTCCAGTATCGAACAATATAGATGCAAACTGGTTATTAACAAGGAACATACCGGTGACCACAGACGGGTCTTCACGAGCAGCTCCGGTATTCATTTCGATAGCTCAACCTCTAGCATTGGTAGGCCTCAACTTTCGGCAATCCTTCTAAAATGATCGTTTGTTACACATTCAAAGCAACTTCTATTTCCTTCACTTGGCCCTATAGGTAACTTAATTCTATATGTTTGAATTTGGTGTTTTATCTTACAACATCGTTCACATACCATCCTACGACATGGAACTCCAGATGTGTTTGCAGTGTAGAATTTTCCCGGACTCTGATTCCTACTTTTCTAATTACCAAAACGATTATCAAAAATTTTCCCCTTTCCTCAAAGGTTTTCTTCTCTACACTAGCAGGTGTCTTACTTGCTTCTATCACCTTCTTGTCTATATTACCAACTTTCGTCGAAGTTCCCATTTATACAAAGGTAGAAGTATAAACCAAAGCAAATTCTTAACACCTTACCTATTTTCAATGACCTGATATAAAATGATATCCATAAGATCACATTCATATCATGGGTTCACTAATATGTTGGCCAGGCATAGTAGTATACTCATCATATGTTTGTTTTCTTATTTCTCTCATTTCATACTTAGGACAAAGATTTCGGTTCAAATTAGTGAATCAATAACATCAATTCAAATTCAAGGTTCTAAAATCAATTCAATCAATATAATAAATGAATTAGATTTACTAACTAATGGTGGAAAGAGGATGCAACAACCATACTCCTGATCTGAGATGCCAAACACCAGATATATCATTCTATCTTTACTTACTCAGGGGTAGTCTAGGAACAAACCTTGCAAGTTCATGAAATCTAGTTATATAGGGTCTAATCTCCGCACCTATCATGACATGATTCTAAAACTTAACCTTTAGTGTCACACCCCTGCGCCGCGTGCGGAATCCACGGCGCGGTGACGTATGAACAGTTGAATCATGCACAAGTATTGAATAAGAACAACCACAATGGATTACTACATTTCATAATGTTTAGACAGTGGTTTAGTTACAGACAATCTATCTACCAAAATGAAGACAACTACAGACCCAAGATATAGTTTACAAAATAAGACTCCAAACAAGACAATTAAACATTTAGGATTTAGTGTGTTTCTAATCCATCCTAGCATGTTTCTTCATCTTGTTCTATCTTAGTATGGTCTCCTTAGTTGTCTCTGAGAATGTCTTAAACCTGATTACCTGAAACACGTGAAAAGTAACTGTCAACTACAGACGTAGTTGGTGAGAACAATAGGTTTAAACATTTGTAAACATGAGTATATGATATGAGGCATAGGTAAGTTAAAGCAACATAAGATTCACACGGATGAGCTGCAACCCAAACTAACATCAAGTAAGAAAATGAGTGTAAACAGTCCAATCACTGTTCGCACGAAAGCCAACATATAATATCAAGTCCCAAACCACGTTTGGAGTTAGATTATGTATAGCAATTTTGAAAACCATAATGACACCAGACCTGCAGTTAGCTTTTAAAACAAATTTAAAAGCTAACTCCATCCTGGATAAGAACCAATGTGTCCGCTTTCCCTTGTTGTGATCACCCAGTACTAACGCTAATGAATATGATACTTGATGCTTTTACAAGTTTGTTTACAACAATAGACACCATGTTTCTGAACCTTACTTTAACCAAATGTGTTAATGCCTTATTTGATAACATGAATTGAAAACCTAGATTTAATTCCACGAATTAAATCCTTTGTTTTGAATACTATAAATGAATCTGTTGATTTGAATACCATGAAATGAACCACTTGATTTGAATACCATGATGTGAACCACTTGATTTGAATACCATGATGTAGACCACTTGATTTGAATACTCTGTTGTGAACCACTTGATTTGAATACCATGTTGTGAACCACTTGATTTGAATACCATAAAATAGTGACCTTGTGTAACAACAAGGTTTATAACAAAAGAGTTTATAAAATCATTTATTTAAAAGTGTTTATCCTTCATAAATACATTTGAGTAAATTTGTTACAAAACAGTTTAAAAATCCCTTCCTTATAAAACCTTTTTAGTGAAAAGAGTTTAGTAATTGATAAGTCCTTTAAAACAGTTGATGAATTCCTAGGATTCTTACAATGAACCCATAATGTTTATAAGCATACACACACCTTGTGTAATGAAATATGATTGTAAACGATTGTTTTGATCACGTGTTCCACCCCAAAACAGTTATAAAAACAGTAAAAGAGGGGCTAATGTTCTCACCTGTCTGCAGTAGACTCTGAACTAAAACAGATAGCAAGTAGCAAACAGGACTTCTAATTGTTTCCCATAACATTGTAATCATACATAAGATATAGGATTTATAATTGTATAGACTTTGATTCATTGATTGACTTGTTTTCTCATGATTTGATTGTTGTGAAAACTTGAAAGTTATGATTTGAATCACTTGATTGATCATGGGTCCAAGAAACGAATATGAAATGATCCTTGTGCATAAATCTTATGCATAAGATGATAATTGTTTGAGAATTTGATAACCATTGATCACTATGATTTATGAAAGAATGTTCCAATTGCGTTAAGTCTTGTGATTGTGAATTGACACCATGATTAGGTTATGTTGCAACTTAAACCATCATTGATCAATTCACAATTATCGAATTTATGGTCCAACATTGTCCCGTGGGCCTAAGTAACCATGATGGTCCTCAACCAAGTCTATGGCCCACTTAGGCTAACGATGGACCAATTAAGTGTGGTGTTGGGCCAAATGGGTATGGTGTTGGCCCAATGATATGTAAATGATCCTTGTAACGTGCCAAAGACAATATCAACCCGATTAAAATCTTAGCGAAACTAATGGACTTGAATTGGACCTAACGGATTTAAGTTGGTCATCCAAGGTATAGGTAGGCCATATAAGGTTCCAAAGTGATATTGGGCCTATTTAAAGATCTTAATGGGCCAACCTATCTCAATCGTGCTTGGTTTACATCTATGGGCCGAGTTCTAATAAGATTGGGCCGAGTAGAATTGGTTTAGGCCGAAAGGTCCTTGGGCTGCCACTCTTGGCAGCGAACCCTTGAAGTTTAGAGCCAAGGTTCGGCCAAGACAAATAAACAGGGTTCGGCACTTTTTAAAAAAATTTCGACAACCAGGGTTCGTTGCTTGCGAGCCTAAAGGGTTCGTGATGATGGTTAAGGGTTCGTGTATGGCTTCCGGGGTTCGGCTCAAGTTCGTGGTTCGGCTAAAGTGATGAGAGATTCGGCTTCATGGCAACGAACCATGCATGGGTTCGTCTGATTGCATGGGGGTTCGCCGAAGATGCTCCCACCTATGAAGGTTCGCTGCATGCTGATCAAGGTTCGTGAAGGTTCGGGAGAGTTCGTGGCCTTAGAATAGTTCGTCGAAGGTATGAAGGCTCGGTACAGGTTCGTGAGGTCCCCTAAGGGTTCGGCTGACATTTAACGAACCATACAGGTTCGTGGCACCTCATTAGGGTTCGGCCAGCTGAGGATGAAGGCTCGGCCGCCCCTTCTTCCAGCGAACCTGTTACCAGCTCCATTGTTCCACCTTGTTCCTTCAATCCAACCACTTTTAGACCATTACTACTTGCAAATCTCGACCTCGAAATGTTGTAGGTTCGACCGAAAATGTGTAGAGTCGGCTAGAACATAGATTTAAACAAACACACTAAAGAAAACCCTAATTTCGTGGACATTCAAGCACCAATACCTCGATTGTGGCTGGATGAATCTGCGAAATTCTTGTAATTTCGAGTAGAGGATGTCGAGGGCTTCGCGTGGACACCAAGAACTCCGAAATCCGTTGAGAAATAAGCGAGTTACGCGCGTTTAAAGTCGGTTTTTCTTAGAGAGAGAGAGGGTGGACGAAATTGTAGAGAGAGAGAGTGGTTGGTGAGGTAATAAATGAGGGTTTAAGCCTTGTTCAAGGCTTTTATAGCCCGAGTGATATTCGGGTCCGTTTTGGTCGCTCGGTTTACATTTCTGACACGTAACGCGTATTTTACGCGGTTTTAAATAAAAAGAGTTGTTAAACTCATTAAAATGATGAGTTTCAAAATTGTAAAAATATAAAATAATTAATATAATTATTTTTACTCTTCGTGTGTTGACAGATCGTTAAACATTCACAATTACGTGTATACCCGCAATCGCGTGCGTTTTTCGATCGTATTAAAATATTTAAATTCGTTTAATCATAATTATAAGTTCAACATTCGTATCATTATGGATCGTCACCCATAACTATACTCAGTCTCGCTTACGTATTACGATTCTTGTTGAATTAATCGTCATAATATTCGTCTTGACACTACGCACCAACATTATCCTGTTACACCGAACGCAGTATATATATAGGGCTCACTCTCGCTGCCCACCACTGTTTCGATATAACACAATACTGTTCTTGCCTAGTGAACTCGACTGTAAATAATTAATACATACTTGTTAAATGATAAAGATTCTAACACACAAGCACATAATAACACATGATTCACATTGACTGACTGAACATGTACACACTGTTCTAACACTGTTCACTACTACATGACTAAATGTACAAATGTTACATTTAGCTTCTACACTTCATTTCTTAGGCAATATTCCTGTGACAGTAGCTTCTTAAGCTCATCCCAAGAGAGGCTGTAGGGTGAACCACCATGTTAGTGCTTCATCATGGAATGAACAAACAACCTAAACCTAATTTACTTGTTGGTTTGGGGTACAACCACTAATGTTCATAAACGATTTCATTCTCTCTATCCAATGCCTTATATATAGTGAACCTCGATGCTGCTAAAAGATCGCGGGTTACACACCTAGAAAGTTTTGTAGGTACAACCTCATGGTTGATCTTTTTTGTTGTTGATGTTTGTGTCCCATTAAGCTAAAGCATCTGCAACATGTCGCAAGATAAGTTGTGATAACTCCATCGTGCTTGTGAGAAGAGAATTTGAATAAAATTTTCTTCCCATTTCATGGGAAGTAGCCATGAGTGATTTCTTGTATAATTCAAATAAATGAATTTATACTAAACATATTGTCAAAGAAATACTTAGTCCTACTAGAGATATATTAGAACTAACAACTCAAAGTGAATAAAACATTCATAACAAAATAAACATCTTTCTTGGGCCAACTACATTGGTCTAGTAGGAAGATCCTTAAATAGAATGATGAGCAACACAACATCACATAAATTGGAAAATGCTTGAACTGAGTCTAAATCCTCATTCGGAATGCGTGTCTGCTGATCTGTGGCCACTTGCCACCCCCTAGTGGACCTAAACTGGCTTCTAGGGCGCTCACCTCTGATCACAAGAGAGTTAAATGGTCTCCTGCTTAGTCAATCTAAAGTGTATCTCATTTAATGCACTATCACCCAGCAACTGATCCTTCCCCTTGGACATCATACGTCCATCTTGCATTGTCACCTTATCATCGTCATGGTGTCGTCTCCTACCAAGTTCACGTCTCATCCGAGGAGTGTATACCACCCTAATAGGTGGAGACAATACTGTGAAACCAATATATATGGGGCTAAGGAACATATTTTTTTTTGTGGGATCTATCTCGTCATCTGACGCAGATAACCATCCCCATCCACAACCCTCGGGCCTCAATGAATCTAGGCCTAAATCGATATATGAGTAAAACAATAAATTTAGCTCACTACTAGAGCCGTGCACGTCAATCACATGATCAACCATCTAGAGAAAGAAGGACATCCATAAAAACTTGGTTAGTCATGTACTAATAAAGACACATCAATGTTTATCAATTTTCTCAAGCAAGTACGCAAGCAACACCATATTGGGAAAGAAACCGTTCTTAAAATAATATTTTATTGGTTATAGTCTAGTTTTGTAAAAATATTTTACTAGTTCGCTATATCCTAGGCTCTGATGACACTTTTACTGTCACACCCCAACCCGCAGCGGAAGTCTTAACAGAGTTTTAGTGTCAACAGTAATTAACAACAACATAAGTTAAGCGAATGATTTAAATAAAAGATAGATAATTATATTCAAAAGTCGTCGATAATTGTTAACATTAGTTCAACATCTTATTTATAATCATCAGTTTCAACAATTCGACAACCGGTCCCATAAATAATTATCCGAGATACGCTCGCTTGCAAGAACTGGTTTTCCTTTCTTTCCCCATATGACTTGCTACTTACCTGACATACCAAATTTAAAACAAGTGTCAACCAAACGGGTTGGTGAGTTCACAGGTTTTCATAATAAAACATTTAATCAATAATCATGGAAAAGAATGTAATGTCACATTGTTGTGCTAGTGAACTCATCATAGACTAGCAAGGTCCTACGATACGATAGACACCATGAGCTCATAATCAAACCAAAACCAATGTGCGAACACCCCTCAACATATATTGCTCCCGTTACTCACGGACTATGACACCTGGTCGGGGAGTGGGCTGTCAAACCCGATAGATCTACCAATATATCCTGCGGTCTCTCCCTCGAGACTAATGATTACGACTGCGGGCACAAAACCATGCGCAAAAACACTCGGGAATAAATCCACGAGAACCATGCTCAACTGCACTTACTCAAGAACTATCAAAGTCACGTACCACACAAACAAATTAAATTACAAAAACAACTTTTCTTTTCCCGGTATGTTTCTCCCCCGGTTTATCAAAAACCAAAACATAGTTGAAATGGGGCCGTGAAACTCACCTCAATGCGTTCCAGCTAGCAACAAAGATTTCCAAATAACCCGACAGTCTCACTAGCGCCCTAAAACCCAAGGGACACATTAACAGTCTAAATAAAAGTCCATCATGTAAGTTGTTCACCCAACTTAACTTAGACTAAGAAAATATTCCACCAAGGAAAGCAGTTTTCGTACAAACGACCCGTTGGTGACTCGAATTTAGTTATTTATCATAAATCATAAGTTAACGTTCTTAATTCATATTATATCCAAATAATTAAGTTATCTTTGTTAAAAATCTATTTTTAACTTCAAACTTAATTATTTAAAATAACTTGTCAAAAATGACAATTTTATCGTATTTTACTGACAAAACCGACAACGCAACATACAAGCACATCAACATGCATTATGACCTAAGTGACTTCTAATACTTCAAAATAAGTATTTTATACTTATTTTTACTCAAAATTTGCTGTTTAAAATCAGTCATAAATTTATGTCAAAATTTTGCGTTAAAACGATGTTTTTACGCCATTTTTAGACATAGTTTTCAAGTATTTCATTTTATACTTTTCTTACAAAAACTTATATATGAAAATTTTACATATTTTTATCATAAAAACTTATAAAATTTTCTGATCAAAATCAGATTCATAAAATGATTATTTTTATATGTTAAAAATAGCCGAAAACGCGTATTTTCGGTCCTCCATAACCGTTAGGTCATTACATTTCTAAAACCACTTGATTTTATACTTTAAATATGTTATAAAATTTATTTTTATAGTTACATAACCTGTTCCAAATTATTTTTGTAGAAAATCTCTACTTTTATAGTTTCTATGCTACTAAAATACTCATTTTTAGCTTGTTATATTTATGGTTATTTTTCTAACATTCCTTTGTAAATTTTATAATAAAATAATTATGTTTTTAAGTATATTAAAACTAACAAAAATCAGATCTTATGTTATCCATAACATATCAATTTTTGAAATTAACTTTAACTAAATACATTATTTTTAAAGTTCAACATATTAAAATTTAGTTACATGCATACCCATGCATGTGTACATATATGATTATTATGCAATGCCATAGTTTCTACCATATATATACTTATGTATATACACATTATCCTCATGCATATGTATACTTAAAATAATAATACGTACATACATATATGCATACATTAGTATGTATACATACACATGCATGCATGTACAATCAAATCATGTATATATCCATCCACGTATGTAAAATCATTGTTCTTTCAAATACATACATATACACACACACGATCACATACATATATATACATGCATGTCAACAAAACCCACTTATACATACATATGTGTTCATGCATGTAACCATCTCACATCTACATACATATATATGCTTGTAAATGTACATGCATGTGGTTAAAATCACCATCCAAGAAATATCATCCATGTATGTATGTATGTATGTATGTATATTTTGAAAGACACATAACCACCCATATATACATACATTGCAACACACACACATCCTTGTGTGTGTATATACATCACGTCACACACATACATATATGTATGTATGTATGTATGTTTTTATGACCCGCACTTACATTCATACACACTCACGACACACACATACACACATATTTTCATCTTTCATGCTAAAACCCATTTGATTCAAAATCTTTCTTTGGGTGAACAAACTTTTAATAAAAACCTATATAGTGTGATTAAGAGTTTACCTTAAATGCTTGACAATGGGGTTTCTTGATCAAAACTTCTTTCAACACCAAAAACCATCCCAAAAACTCAAGAAATGGAAGATGATGGAGCTTAAATAAAAGGAAAATGGTAAATAGAAAATGGAAGAGGGAGGTTGACGATACAAGGAGAGAGAGATGTGAGATAGGTAACTTGTAAATCAAATGAAAGTGATGGGTGAGATTTGGAAGATTTAAAGAGATCTTGATGTCACTTCCTCTTGATAAGTGTCTACACACTTGTCTTCTTATGGTTAATTATGGTTTAAATCAGATACAAACTGGTATAATCTGGGTCCTACGGTGTATAATTATTGTATCGGATATTAAATAAAAATACGATTTTTATTCTAAAATTAATAGAATATTTAATCATACTAAAACGATCAAATTTTAGTCAATAATGATGACTTTAAATATTATTTGAATAATTGATTCCATTTCGTCCGGCTAAAACACAGGCAAAGTCGGTTGTCAGTAAAATCAACAGTTAACACCAAAATTCACGGTTTTCATCGTTAACTTTATTTATACATTTTTGATTTATCATTTTATGCTAAACCAAGCATATCTACTAAATTCGTTAATCAAGCCGTCACCAACGCTCGTTAAAACACCGTCGAACGGTACAGAAAACTTAAAAATTCACCAAATGCAAATCCATGCATTTAAACGTCACTCTGTGCTAGACTTTTTAATCAACATTAATTTAATAATAAATATTATATTATTAAGGCATTAAATAAATCAAGTTTAGTACACTAACCATTACATATTATCGTTCGTAAAAATACCGTATGTCACACCTTCGGATCTTGCTTTACCTGAAGACCCTAGAAGAAGGTCATTTCTCCAATCGCACTCATCTTAAACTTTTTCTTCATCACCACTTCAAATTCCTTGCATAGCACCGAGCTTGTGGAACCAAAAATAATTTCATCCACGTAGATTTGGACGAGAATCAGATCATCCTTATCCTTGCGAACGAACAATGTCTGGTCAATGGCTCCACAGGTATATCCATGAGCAAGCAGATAATCTGTAAGAGTAGCATACCATGCTCGAGGTGCTTGATGAAAACTATAGAGGGCTTTGTGTAACTTATAGACATGGTCGGGATGCTGCGAATCCTCGACCCCAGGGGGCTGGCACACAAAAATCTCTTCTTTGACTTTTTCGTACAAGAATGCAGTCTTCACATCCATATGATACACTGTGAAGTTCATGTAGGAAGCATAGGCCAAGAAGATCCGTATAGCCTCAAGTCTTGCGACTGGTGCAAAGATTTCTTCATAGTCGATCCCTTCTTGCTGGTAAAAGCCCTGAACTACCAAACGTGCCTTATTCCTGATGATCACCCCCGAATCATCCCTTTTGTTTCTAAAGCCCCATCTAGTTCCAATTGGCAGCTTCCCCTTGGGCAATGGAACTAGATTCCACACTTTCAGCTTCTGAAACTGCATCAGCTCTTCTTGCATTGCCTTGACCCAACTAGAATCCCTAAGAGCCATCTTGAAATTCTTGGGCTCGACCTGATTAATAAAACATGAATACATACAAGAATTAATCTGACCTGATTGACTTCGTGAGAGAGTTCTTTCAGGCAAGGTGTTCTGAGCTGGAATGGAACGGCTTCGTGTGAGAACTCCTTCTGAAAGAGGTCCAATAATGTTTTCCACGGGATGATTCTTGTTGATGCATAGGGTTGGTACTTCCTCCACAGCCAGATTATCGAGAAAATTGTTGATGTGGTTCATTTGGTCTTCACTTGAGGAAGAAAGATTGCCAACTGGAGCTGTTTCACTATCTTTGGCTCCTTGATCCACACAGTGTTCCTCAGGAATGTGGTCTGAGAACAGTGGATTATCAAAAGTTTGGTGGGAAGATGATGAAGCTTGATCAGCCTCTGGGATTGGCTGAACAGACTGAGAAGTATCCGGATCTGATGGGATGACTTCATTGATCGGGGTTGGTTGAACTGGAGGGGCCCGATTGTACATTCCTGGAGGGTCAAGTGTCAGAAGCTTGGGATCACATGGAACGTAGTCAACCCGATAGTCTACGTCATCACCCTTGTAGAAGTTGTCAGTGTGTTCAGATGGTCATGCACTCTCTGATGCAGTGTTGAAGGGCTCGAAAGTAGAATCATACTGAAACAACCAGTTTGGACTAGAACTGGAGTCAGTGTTGTTCATCTCTTGCCAATCGATATAGTACGATTCCACAATCATCCCGGTCTTCTTGTTGTATAATCGGTAGGCAGCTTTTTCTGATGAATAGCCCACAAAGTGACACTCATCAGCCTTGTCATCAAACTTATGATTCGGCTCAGTATGGAGGAGAGTACACCGACACCCGAATGACTTGATATGACCAACTTTAGGCTTCTGGTTGAAGAAGATCTCATAAGGGGTCTTCTGATGGCGTTTGTTCAGCAGTGCTCGATTTTGAACATAACAAGCTGTGTTAACAGCTTCAGCCCAGAAGAATATCGACAGCTTGGATTCTGACAGCATGGTCCGAAAAGCGTTATGTTCCTCCTTTCAGCAACTCCATTTTGCTAAGGTGTACGAGCTGCACTATACCGCCAAGCAATCCCCTTCTCATCGCAGAATTCAATTAGGGTCTGATTTCTAAACTCAGTGCCATTATCAGTTCTGATCACCTTAACCTTTAGATTCTTCTGATTTTTGATCAAGGTGATAAACTTCTTTAGAATCTCTGGTGTCTCATCTTTCTTGGCCAGAAAAAACACCCAAGTAAATCTGGAATAATCATCTGTCACTACCAGACAATATGACTTCTTCCCAATGCTTATAACGTTTATTGGTCCAAAGAGATCCTTGTGAATAAGCTGCAAATTTGAAGAGATTGAATTGAACAATTTTGGCTTGTGGGGTCTCTTGTGTTGCTTCCCATTGGCACACGCGATGCACTTCTCAATTGTGGAGAAGTCTTTAGAAGGTAAGCCAATAACGTGATCTCCCTTAGCAAGTCAGTTGAGATTCTTCAGGTTGACGTGACCCAGTAGGCGATGCCAAAGTAGACAGTCATGCTCCGATGCCTTTGAGAACAAATAGGTGTTCTCAGTGAATGAATCTGAATTCATATTGATGATGTAGGCATTATTTATTCTCGGAGTCCTCATCAAGATCCACTTCTCAAGCACAACAAATCCGGGCTTTAGAATAAGACACTCCTTGTTTGTGAAGTGTGTTGAGATGCTCTTGTCACAAATCTGAGAAACACTCAATAAGCTGTGATTGAGCTCTTCAACGTAATACGCATCCTCAAAGCTGAGAGTTCCATTAGTGACTATGCCCTTCATGTTGATCTTCCCTCCCCTGTCTCCGGAAAATGAGACGTATCCTCCATTGAAAGGTGTGACTTCATGTAACTGAGAGAAATCCCCAGTTATATGCCGGGAGCAGCCACTATCCACATACCAAACATTTTTTAGCTTATTTGGCCATCCCTGTATTACACACACAAACAATGAGAGATGGGTACCCAAACCATAACAGGTTTAGGTACGGGTGGAACAACGGGTCCTTTCTTGAGAACCCCTTTGGGTTTTGCTGATTTGGCCTTAACAATTTTCGGCTTTGCTCCACTGCCATGATCAATTGGTTTTAAATGTGGTCTCATTGGTGGATTGTTCTTCCACTGTGACTTGATTTTAGATTTAAAAGACTTTGATTTTTGTTTTTGAAAACTAGATTGATTTTGTTTAACGAATTTGGCCTTCTTGGCAGTGGAAGGCTTCTGAGACACCTTCTGAGGTGTCACCCTAGGCTTTAAGGATTGGTCAGTCCTCATTGATCTGATAGTAGGTTTGGCCTTGGGTGTGACCTTCTGATTCTTCCTATAGAAGAATTTAGTAGGTCTGTGCAGATAATTTCTGGCAATGTTTTCTGGTCTACCACATGAAAAACAACATACCTTCTCATGAAATTCTTTTGGGTTAAAAGGTTTTACATCACAATCACCATGACCAGAGGAAGTACTTGCAGAGGCTTGTTCCAATGACCTGGTTGGAACAAAAGGTTCACAGTTAGGGTTAAACTTTCAACCTGCCTCTTTGGTGATTGTGGAATGACCCCTGTATTCTTGATGCAAAGAAGAAGAAATTGATTCTAAAATAACATCATTCTTAACAAAAGTAGAATTAAAGTTTTTAGACATCTCATTAGGTTTGATTTTAATTTCATCAAATCTTCCAACATAATCAGTTTTTGGAATAAAAGGTGATGTTGTAAATGATGTTGAACACTCTGTACTCCTCCCAGCACTTCTTTCTTCATTCTTCCCCCTCAAACCTATATCATTTAAACTATCTGCACACACCTCAGAATCATTAGAAATATTGGGGCCGGTCTCAACTAGATCTGCTGTCAAAGAAACTGGTTTGCTAGAACCAATGTTAAAACCAAACCTTCGGTCGGACTTCAACAACAGATCATCAACACATGTGTTGATATTGAGCATAATGGAGTAGTTGTGGTTAAACGGAGGTTTCACCTTAGTAAAACCAATCCCAATTTTTACCTTTCTTTTACACTGGACATCAATCATATTGGCCACCGCAGTACTAGCATACTCATATTTATCAGCTTGAATTTTTGTTTTAGATAATTGAGACTTAAGATGCTCCAACTCTGAAGTGAGTTCATCTATCTGACGCCTTGCGTCTCGATAGTTCGACTCTTTATCACTTAATAATTCTTTTAATTGTAAAATGTCACGCCTTTCAGCGTCAAGTTTTCTTTTTGAAAAGCTCTTCATTTTTTAGAGATTCAGAGTTAAAGTACTTAAGTTTGGTGACCTCCTTGATCAAGTCCTCATTATGAGAACGATATGTAAAGACTTTATCAATGCAAGAAGTGGAGCAAAGATTTTGGGTTACCTCATTTTGCTTCTCATCCACCTCTGCCATAAAAGAATGACTTAGGGTCAACTCAAGTTCCTACACTTGATCACTTCAATCGTAGGAATCTGTCTCTTGAGTCACCAGTGCTTTACACGTGCTAGCACCTCCCCCAGCAGTAGCCTTCTCATCCGGCTTCTTCTTACCTTCCTTAGCCACCTTTGGCTGTTTGCACTCCCTTGCAAAGTGACCCGGCAGGTTATAGTTCTAGCATCGCAGCTTTGATTTATCAAAACCCAGCTTCTTCCCCGGGTTGTTGCCGAAACTGTTCCTTCCATATTTCTTGATGAATTTCTTTTCGCAGAATACTGCCATTGCCATTTGCCACGAAATGCCCATTTCTTCAACATCTGCTAGGTTAATCTGCTCTAGGTTATCTTGAGTGAGATTGGCCGGTGCCAACTCTCCAGCAATAAAAGCGTTGTAACTGTTCATAAACCCCTTGAACAACAACAGATTCTCTTCACTCTCCGGACAAACCTTGGGCACTGAACTAACTTGCCCTGATGAAAGAAATGCATTCTCAAATGGAACAGACTGTGATGAAGGAGCTTGATAATGCGGCGACCAAATGCTTGAAAGTTGATGGCTGACTGAAGAGCAGCATTCTCTGATGCGAGTGCAATACCCATAGAATTGGCGTGATTGAGGGCTCTTTGCTTGTCATCCATGTCATAGGAGTTGATAATTGAGATCGACTCGCTCAGAGAGGTCTTGTACATGTCTTTGGTTCTCTTGATGGTGGTGCAATTTGAATTACAATTATATGGGAATGAGTTTAAGAGCTTTTTTGTTGACCTATCCTTTGGACATCTCATTCCCAGCACTAGTCATCTTGGTCATCAGATGTGTGAAGCGGTTCAGTTTATCTTCCAATAATTCTCCCTTGATATGGTTGAACATATTGAACCTTTTCCTTAGCATATCCTTACGACTCTCTCGCACGTCTTCATTACCTTCAAACCTTTCTACCAAAGCATCCCACAATTGCTTAGCTGTCTGATGTTCCTTGAACCCATGAGCAACATCAGTTGACAAAGCCATGGTGATTGAGGTGTATGCCTTATCTTCTTTTTCTTTCAAAAGATTTTCGTTTTCTGTATACATTTCAGGGTCTTTGGGAATTAATCCATTGAGCTCCCTCTGGTACATGGGCACGTAAGGCCCCTCTTCAATTGACCTCCATAGCTTCGGGTCAGTGTACTTGATGAATGATTGGAACCTAAATTTCCAGTCCTGAAAGTTATCTCCCGACACAAGCCTAGGTGGCTTTGTTCTGGTGTCGATTTCATTATCCAAGTTGATCAGATTAGACAGGTTTCATTTATGCCATGATTAATCAGAAAATTTTCTAAGTGTAGTTCACGAACTCCCCATTAGTGCTAATTACCAGACAATACTCGAAATGATCACAACTACCCGAAGTTCAAGACTAGTCGAAGTCCAAAGTGTTTGAATTTCCAGAATACTCGAACCTCAACAATGTATCCGAACCCCTGATGTATTCGAAGAACCTATGTACTCGAATCTTTCTATGTATCCGAACTTAAAACATGTATTCAAAATCTGACCTTGAATTCGAACCCAAGGTGTAATCAAAATTACCAATCTGTTGTCCAACTCCAATTGTATCCGAACTCTACCATACTCGAAAAGACTGTTTTCGAAATTTGAACTTGAAAATACTTGAAAAATTTCCGGAGAAACATTTCTCAAGATTCAGAGTACCAAATTTGAATAGAAGCTAGAAGGAATAGAGTAGAACAAGAAAGCAATGAACTTGCACTGAAAAGCTTGTACCTTGATGTAGAAAAGAGCACTAAGGCTCTGATACCACGTGTAGGTCCCCAAACATATCAAGAATAGAGCTTTAAGCCTCCAATCTGCATCAAATGACTCAACAACGTGCGGAATCCGAAATAGAATCACAAGAACAAGAAGAAAGATCAAAATTTTGATATATTTCAATGAAGTACACGAAACAATGCCTCAATGCGTCTAGAGAGCACGCCTCGGGAGTCCAACCCTATAATAGTACAAAATACGTCTATTTATACTACTTCTAGGTGTACTCGAACCACTAACATGAAAATGTTCGAGTACAAGAAATACATATGTATATGAAATGCTAAGTACACGAATCAGAACAAAATCTAGTCTTCAACTTCAGTTGAGCTCTACATAAGGTTCGATATGTTGTTGGCTCGTTTAACAAACAGGATTTGACTTGGTGGAATGCATAGATTAAAGCACGAGGAAGAGACAAGGCATTGGCAATTCCTTGGGCTGATTTCAAGACGCTGCTAAGGAAGGAGTTCTGTACCAACAATGAACTTTAGAAGATGGAAACTGAGCTACTGAGCCATGTGATGAAATGTGCAGACCACATGGCGTATACTACCCGCTATCATGAATTGCTGGTCTACATTCAAAGTTATGTTCTTGCTGCCAATCCTATAACTCTGGAAATGGCCATTACGTTGTCAGCAACACTTACTGATGTGATGGTAGCATCTGGAACACTGAAGAAGGATGCTGGAAAAGTCATAGAAAAGCCTTCAAAGAAACCTGACCACCACCCGAAGAAGAAGTAAAAGGTCATCAAGAACTATACGATGGCCACTCCTCTTGCACAAGTTGCTGCAGTGCCTACTAATGTTGCATGCAAACCCTACAGTAGCATACATCCTTTGTGTGCACGTTGTCAATTTCATCATGCTGCTATAACACAGTGTAGGCAGTGTACAAGTCATGGTCGGATTGGTTGCTGGGTTCAACATTGTCGTACTCCACCGGCACCGGTAGTGAACAATGTTGCCTTAGCACTTCCTCCTCCTCCAAACCCCAACAATTCCAAAAACAACAACCAAGAATGCTTCAACTATGGTGAAATGGGCCACTACTCCAAAAATTTCTAGAAGAAGGTGCAACCGAGACTTCAAGCACCTCGTGGAAGGGCTTTTTCACTTGGAGCCCCTACTGCTCGTCAGGACCCAAATGTAGTCACAATGGTACATTTCTCTAACATAATGTTTATGCATCTTTTTTGTTTGACACTGGTGTGTGTTGAAAGCTCTGGATCTTTAACTTGAGTTCTATTAACAGTTTTATTTATGCGGAATCTAGATAACACCTATATGAATCAAAGACAACACAACCATGCTTGTAAATATCATTCTCATTGATAATGAAATCAATTACAACTTGCACACAACAAAGAATACACAGTTCTGTCACACACACACTAATATGAGAATTACAGGTTCTGTTAAGTCTAACTACAAAATCAGCAAAACCTGCACGTATATACAAACAACAAACTGTAACACCCCGACCGACGGCGGAATCATCGGGATGCCACGAGGGATGTGTAGATTGTTCAAAAGCTCATGGGCATCTAAATCATATCATCATATATCATTTAATCAACCACAATAATTACACAAAAATCATGTTCATCATGAATCAAATACATCAAATACACAAAAGATTTAGTTAAACTAACTAAACTCTAAGCGCCAGAAATTTAGTTAATTAACTAAGTCCAAGAATCCTATATGATGATGATGTCCAAAATAGAAGAGATCCTCTCTTCATTCCTACTTGTCTCCATCACCTGAAACATGTAAGAAATCAAGTGTCAACTACAAAAGTAGTTGGTGAGTAATCATAAGTTTTTATATTTAAAAATGTTTTAGTAAAATGAGTTTGAAAATTTATGCTTAAAATGGTTTTATAAAATGCTTTGTTTAAAACGAGTATAAAACTTATGATCTTCTTGAGAAAATCCATATGAATACCTGTATGAGATAATCCAACACACATCCATCCATTCAACAACCAAACACATACACAATCACATAATCACATAATCAATCAGTTATATCAATCTCAACTAATCATAATCAAACATAGATAATCAATCCACAACAAATCAACCAATCTCATCAATCATATTCTCAAATAATGTTCGTGACTATACATGATTCCTTATGTATTTAACATAAGTTAGATACATGAATCATGGAGTGGTCGCTAACCACGTGACAATACATGAAGCCAAAGCAAATAACCGAAGTCAAAGGCAATGCTTCACAGATGTGGAAACCGTCCACGTGACAATACACGATGTCAAAGCAATTAACCGAAGTTAAGAGCGATGATTCTCGGGATTTGTGACAATACTTGTAATCTTTGTTATTGACCTAGGTCAATAGCAATGTTTACATGGATATAAAATAATAAGAGATAATCCCATAATAATGATAATTTCAAATGTGAATATCATATTGATAATCAGGTATTAACCTTGTGTTATCAAAATAATATTTAATTTGGTATACATGTTTCACCTCCGGGTTTTAAAACTAAAACAGTTTAAAGAAAAGGAGGTTATGAGAACTCACCTGAAGTCCTTAGTATAAGTGTTCTTGTATTATGCGCACTCGCGTAAGTAACTCAAATCAACTCAAGGATCTGTAATTAGTGTAATTTCCACTTTTATAAGCATAAGTATTTTATATTCAATTAACGTCTTTAATAGTTTAATCTAACCCGTTTGCAGTGCATTAACTTAGTTTGTTGATTCTAAGTTGTAACGGATCACTCAACTCATGTTAAGTGTTCATTATTAAAGATAGTTAGATTCACTAATCGTGATATTATAGGTGTATTGCCATAAATGTGTATATTCCAAGGTGGAAGTCCTAACCATATACATACCTTCCCACACATGCATTTTTACTTTTATAATTCAACATATTGCAGCTTACAAAGGTTTGCTAAACTCTTAACATAATGTTGCATAAGCCATTTTCATAAAGTATAAGGGCCACGTAAAATCTTTCAAATTTTAGCTTAAGTACTTTAGTAAAATCACAATGTAAATTAAACATGCATGTATGATCATTTATCTATGTGTGTATACGTATATTCTTGATCCCACTTGCCCTTAAACCATCCGATTAACATATTTGTGTTCGGCCATCCCTAGGGCAGCGAACCTCTTGGGATTATGGCTTAAGGTTCGTGACCCATGCAAGACTAGGGTTCGGCCAAGGGTTAACAGCATGGGAGGGTTCGTTGAGAATATGGTTCGGCCAACAGGCTAAAGGGTTCGGCCCATATAGTTCGCCGCTCAGCATTGGTTCGGCCAGCAAGCTAAAAGGCTCGTAGAGCTAAGGTTGACCAAGAGTTCGTAGCCTAACATTTATGCTGGTTCGTCACTGCAAGCATGGTTCGCAGCCTAAACCTTGTGATGATGGGTTCGTGAGGATGCTCATCAAAGAGGGTTCGGTCAATATAAGGGACCAGGGTTCGTGGCACAAGGCTCGGCTGAAGAGGAGGGTTCGGCCACCTCCAACAGCCCCAGAGTTCGTTGCAGACCTGAGCCAGGGTTCGTTGCAGGCTCAGGGTTCGGCCAACCAACCTTGCGAACCCTGCTATACTCGGTTGTTCATCATCATCATCAGCATCTAAGGATCGTTCCAGGTCTATTCCTAGCTTCCACAGGTCACCCATAGCTCGGTTATACATTCAAAACTCGATTCATGATGTGAAAGACAATAGCCATGTTCGAAATAGGGTTTTTAACACAAAACCGAAAATAAAAGCTCGAGATTTACCTCGATCGTCGGCCAAACGTAAGATTTCCTTGTACTTTCTTGTTCTCCTTGATTCCCCGGTCGTTTAGGCTCCGAGATCTCGAAGATCCGTCAAGAAACGAACTCGTAATCGTAGAGAGAAGATTGTGTGTGTGTTTTTAGGTGAAAATAGAGAGAGAGAGTGTGTAGAGATAATGAGAGAAAAGGAAGAGAAGTCTTCCTTTTATCGCGTGTAGTACCCCACTGCCCGATCTCGTTTTTTATCGCGATATTAATAAATAAAATGCTCGGTTTTCTAACGTAACATATTTAAAACAATAACCCACTTTAAATAACTTAGTTTTGTTTGATTAAAATAAACTTAAATAAATTGTTTCGTAAAATAAATTCCGTTTTCGTTTTCGTTAAATAATTATTTAAATAATTTAATTTATTCGAAAACATTTTAGGTTGTGATTCCTAATAAACGTTTTAAGATTTTATTTACCAATTTAATATCGTGAGATATTATTTAATTTATCTCGTCGAAACGCGTTACTTGCGTACGTATTCGCAAAGATCGTCACCTTTCCGAATCCGACGCTCGTATCGTATTTCGATTTGATTAACAATTTATGGAACATTATTTCAGAATATTATTCTTAATAATTATATTCGTGTGAATCGTCACCCACTCGAATACATTTATTAAGTTAACATTTCTGAATTAATATTCGCGTTTAAATAGTGTTCGTAACCTCACTTCGCGTAATTAACTTCCATTATTTAACATCATTAATTATTATCATTTCCCAAACCAAAACCCACTAAACCCTAGTCACTGACACATCCATGATAGACCGAAATATGCATATATATAGGGCATATGTAAGGGTCAGTCGCAACTGCCCTAGCCACCGTCCCACCGCTATTTCGATAAACCATGACCATGGGTCCTTGACTACGTTTAGTAACCAGACTCAAATAAATTCCCAGTTCCATCCCAAATCCATTCTCATTCCATAACAATAACCCATAATCAGTATAATCATCTGCGATAACACTCTGGTTCTGTTTAGTTAATTTACAACTAAACTTCCCATGGTTTACGTGTATAATATATTATAATCATGTATACCAGCAACAGTGATAATATCAGTAAAGTCAATCAATAATCTCATAATCATTAATAATCATAAATATCCAGTCGTAACAGTACATTCGTACGGATGTACGGACGTACGGACAACCGAAAGTACAGTGATGTTACAGTCTCCCCTAGTTAAAGGAATTTCGTCCCGAAATTCAACTTGGAGTGACCGTAGTAAATAAATGTGGGTACTTAAGCTTCATCTGATCTTCCCGCTCCCATGTGAATTCTGGACCACGCTTCGATTCCCAACGTACTTTGACAATTGGAATTCTACTGCGTTTGAGCTGTTTAATCTCCCGATCCATTATCTCCACTGGTTTTTCAACAAAGTGCATGGTATCATCGATGCGGATGTCATCGAGTGGTACCTGAAGATCCTGATCAGCTAAGCACTTTCTTAGATTGGACACGTGAAACGTCGGATGCACATTACTAAGTTCTGGAGGAAGTTCCAATTTGTAAGCAACCTTCGCGATCCGTTCAAGGATCTTAAAAGGGCCAACGTATCGTGGAGCAAGCTTCCCCTTCTTCCCAAATCGAACAACGCCCTTCCAAGGCGACACTTTAAGCAATACCATATCCCCCACTTCAAACTCCAAAGGTTTTCTTCGTTTATCCGCGTAGCTTTTCTGTCGACTGCGAGCAGCTAACAGATTGTCGCGGATCTGGCGAATCTTGTCAGTCGTTTCCTGAATAATCTCGGGACCAGTGATCTGCGAATCGCCGACCTCAGTCCAACAAATAGGTGACCGACATTTCCTGCCATAAAGAACTTCAAACGGTGCCATACCAATGCTCGCGTGATAACTGTTGTTATACGAGAACTCAACCAATGGTAGATGGCTATCCCAATTGCCACCGAAATCGATGACACAAGCTCTCAACATGTCTTCCAGTGTTTGAATCGTTCGCTCCGTTTGACCATCCGTTTGAGGATGATAAGCAGTGCTAAGATCCAGTCTTGTTCCAAAGGCTTCATGAAGTGATTCCCAAAATCGTGCCGTGAAACGAGCATCACGGTCTGATATTATGCTTAAGGGAATACCATGTCGGCTAATGATCTCATCAATGTAGATACGAGCTAACTTCCTCACAGGGTAAGTTTCGCGTATTGGTAAGAAATGAGCCGACTTGGTCAATCTGTCAACAATTACCCAGATACTATCTTTACCGTTCGCGGTCCGTGGGAGTTTAGTAATGAAATCCATGGAGATATTCTCCCACTTCCACATCGGTATTTCTGGTTGTAGTAACAATCCAGAAGGTCGCTGATGTTCTGCCTTGACTTTAGCACAGTTAAGGCACTTAGACACATACTCAGCAATATCCTTCTTCATTCCAGGCCACCAGTACAAGCCCCTAAGGTCTTGATACATCTTATCAGCACCTGGATGGATTGAATAACGAGACTTATGAGCTTCATCCATAATCAGCATCCTAAGATCACCCCTGTTCGGTATCCACAACCGATTCAAGTAATACATCAAACCGTCATCCTTAGTTTCCAATAAGATTTCAGCCCCGCAAGACATCTCATTTTTCAAGTTATCTTGGGCTAATGAGTGTTGTTGGGCTGTGAGAACATCATTACGGAGATTAGTGTGCACTCGGACACTATGAATCTGAACTTGACTTTTGCGACTAAGCGCATCTGCTACTACATTCGCTTTACCAGGATGGTAGCGAATTTCACAGTCATAATCATTTAACAGTTCAACCCATCTCCGTTGTCTCATGTTAAGCTCTTTCTGATTCAGAATATGTTGTAAACTCTTATGATCAGTAAAGACTACACACTTAGTGCCATAAAGATAGTGTCTCCATATCTTCAAGGCAAACACGACTGCACCAAGTTCCAAGTCGTCTGTGGTGTAGTTCTTTTCGTGAATCTTCAATTGTCTTGATGCATAAGCCACAACCTTTCCCCGTTGCATGAGAACACAACCGAGACCTAGGTTGGATGCATCACAATAAACCACAAAATCATCATTTCCGTCAGGCAATGTCAAGACCGGAGCATCACAAAGTTTCTGCTTCAAGGTCTGAAATGCCTCTTCTTGCTTTGGTCCCCACTCGTATGGCCTATTCTTTTGAGTCAAAGCAGTGAGAGGGACAGCAATCCTGGAGAAGTTCGATATGAACCGCCTATAGTAACCGGCGAGTCCAAGGAACGATCGAATCTCCGTCGGTGTCTTCGGTGTACTCCAATTCTTCACAGCATCAATCTTTGCAGGATCCACGTGAACACCGTATTCGTTGACTATGTGTCCCAAGAATTGAACTTCTTTAAGCCAAAATTCACATTTAGAGAATTTGGCATACAGCTGCTCCTCTCTTAGGATCTCCAAAACCAACTTAAGGTGTTTCTCGTGTTCTTCCTTAGTCTTTGAGTAGATCAGAATATCATCAATGAATACAATCACAAATTTATCCAAGTATGGCCTGCAAACACGGTTCATGAGGTCCATGAAAACCGCAGGTGCATTGGTAAGGCCGAAAGGCATTACCAGAAATTCATAATGACCATATCTTGTTCTGAAAGCAGTCTTGGGAATATCATCATCATGTACGCGAAGCTGATGATACCCAGACCTCAGATCGATCTTTGAAAACCATGCCGAGCCTTGAAGCTGATCGAAGAGGTCATCGATGCGCGGCAGTGGATATCGATTCTTGATAGTCAACTTGTTCAATTCGCGATAGTCGATGCACATCCGGAATGACCCGTCCTTTTTCTTGACAAATAGGACCGGTGCACCCCATGGCGAATGGCTCGGGCGAATGAATCCTTTGTCAGTCAGCTCTTGTAGCTGGCTCGCCAATTCTTGTAACTCCGAAGGCGCAAGTCTGTAGGGAGCTTTGGCGACTGGGTTCGCACCAGGTACTAAGTCGATTCGGAACTCAACTTGACGTTCTGGTGGAAGACCCGGTAAATCGTTTGGAAAAACTTCTGGAAAATCTCGTATCACCGGAACATCTTCAATTCTCTTTTCTTTCTCTTTCTTCTCCACAATGTGTGGTAAGAAGGCTATACATTTCTTCCTAAGGTACTTATGTGCTTTAGTGCAAGACATCAGCTTAAGACCTTTACTAGCAGTTTCTCCAATTATTCTCAAAGTTTCACCCGAAGCTAAAGGAATACGAATATATTTCTCATGACAAACAATCTCCGCTCTGTGGGTGGCTAACCAATCCATGCCTATGATAACATCAAAGCTACCAAGATGCATAGGTATAAGATCAATTGGGAAAACGTGATCATTTAAGTTCACCGTACATCCAACGATAATAGTGTCAATATCAATAGTGTTTCCGTCAGCCACTTCCACGTTAAACGGTTTATCTAAGTATGTACGTGTTCTACCAAGCAAGCATTCAAAATCATATGAAACGAAACTCCTATCGGCACCAGAATCAAATAAGACAGATGCATAAGAGTTGTTGATCAGAAATGTACCGTTGACCACATCCTGGTTGGCTTGAGCAGCTGGAGCATTCAGTTGAAAAGCCCGGCCTCTTGCCACCCTTTGATTATTCCCGGTCAACTTTGGGCAGTGATTCCTGAAGTGACCCACTTCACCACACTCATAACAGGCTCTTGCCTGTGCCTGAGGTACCTGGCGAATGGGTACAGCCAGAATAGGTTGAGCATGAGGAGCTGGCAGTGCAAGCGGTGCTTGTTGCATCCTTTGTGCTTGCAATGCACTCCTACAAACATTAGCATAGTGCCCAAACTTGCCACAGTTGTTGCAGACGCGACATGGCAAGTTAGGTGCGTGATGATACCTGCAAGTATTACATTGGGGAGTGTTCCCAGTGTAACTTCTTGCAGCAGAATTGTTTGATGATTGCTGCGCAGACTTCGCAGCAGGTACAGTGACCATGAAGTTCCGATTCTTTCTCTTCTTGTTGCTGCTTTTAGACGAGCTAGCAGCTTCAGACTTGACTTCAGTTTTGACTTCTTTTGCAGTAGTCTTGGAGTCAGTCTTCTTGTGTCCCTTCCGAGTAAGTGTCCCATTCTTCACATGGTTATCAGTAAGAGTTGCAGATAGACGGATAGCAGCCTCCAGCGTTTTGGGATTACTCCCGTAGACCGTATCCTGAATCTGTACCGGCAGCCCGCCGATATATTTCTCAATCGCCCTCTCCAAGGGTGTCACCATATGAGGCACCAGTAGACTATACTCATGGAACTGAGTATTATAGATGACGTTCTCCCCGCTATCCTGCTTGAGCTCCCAGAACTCAGTCTCCAGTTTCCTCATTTCGCTTCGAGGACAGAATTCAGTGGTCATCAAGTTCTTGACCTCAGTCCACGTCAATGCGAGTGCAGCATCCACTCCCCTAGTTCGCTTTTCCCCGTTCCACCAAGTCAGTGCTCTCTTTTGGAAAACACTAGTGGCATAGCGAACTTTCAGATTTTCGGGACATTCGCTGTTGATGAAGGTGTTCTCCATACTCTCGAACCACTGCAGCAGACCAGTGGCCGATTCAGCACCCGTGAATTTCAGGGGATTGCAGGAATTGAAGTGTTTGAATGTGCAAGTTGTCTGATTTGCACCACCTCGATTCTGGTTGATGTTTTGGTTGGCCTGAGTCAACTGATTCACCAACCCAGTGATGAGGTTAGCTAACTCTTGCATGCCAGGGTTGGCATTTCCGTTAGCATCCTCAGCGTTCGTATCATCTCCGTTGTGACGGCGAGGCGGCATGTTTCTGAAGGAAATAGAAACATGTTACTACCGTTTACAACGTAAGTCATACAAACAATGTTTAAATGAGTTTATTAGACAATTAGGATTACATATAGGAACTATATTTATCTCCTATCTGTCATTAAACTCAAAATGTGTGTAATTTCCTATTATTATTCTAAGTGTCCTAGTGGGTCATAACTAGTGTTAACTAACTATTTCTTAGGTCCTATACATTCCTCACTCTATACTAACACTGACAACCTCCCAATGCAATGCAACAAGCTTATATATAGGGCATATGCAGAGGTAGATCGCAATCTCCCCTACACCGTCCCACCGCCGTTCCATTGCACCACGATTATGCCCTTGCTAGTGTGTAGAGTGCGTCATGCAGTTCACCATAAATCTCACTTCACAAACCTTATCCTTAGTAGGATAATTTTGAGTGAAGTGATCTCTAGTTCCCTTGGACGTTTAGGTTTGCCTAATGTCTAAGTTCACCTGACATGTAAGCTTGCCTATTTCTAAGCTCACTTAATGTCTAAGTTCACCTGACATTAAGTTCCCCTAATTGTCTAAGTTCACTAAAATCCATATCAATCCCAATGTCAATAATCATCATTAAGGGTTCATATCATCACAAGTGCTCTTATTGTCACTAAGTGTTCATATCCTCCCTATAGTTTATTCTCATCAAGTGTCCATACCATCACTAAGTGTTAGTATCATCACTATGCGTTTACATTATCATCAAGTGTCTATATCATCACCCAAGTCCATATCACATCACTAATCGCTCATTATCGTTCATTAATCCTATGCACCCTACGTGTCCAATCCGTATGTTTTTATAAGGGAATTTAGAAATGTTTATCAAGTGTGATCATCCAAAGTGTCAATCCAAACCAACCTTAACCAACAGACCTTCAACATCCATCTCACAATAATTCCTAGTAATATCCTAAGTTCCTGACACTGACAGACCCCCGATATACTACAAATGGTATATGTATAGGGCATATGTAGGGGTCAGTCGCAACTGCCCCAGCCACCGTCCCACCACCTTTGTAGTATACCACGAGTATGTCCTTGTCTGGTGTTTACAATATAAACAGATAATTCCTAAAGCAAGTAATTCATAAACAATTTATTTCCTAAGCAAGTAATTTCCCAAACGGGTAGTTCCCACATTCTTCAATACTGACATCCACCTAATGTACCGTAAATGGTATATATATAGGGCATATGTAAGGGTCAGTCGCAACTGCCCTAGCCAACGTCCCACCACCTTTACGATACACCACGTGCATGTCCTTATCGAATCATTAGGGCACACATAAGCAAGAAATTAATAAGCAGCATATGTAATCAGATGTATATCAGAAGTTCAGTTAACATGTAATAAACACATAAGCATGAAATCCTGAGTATACTAACTAGTGTATGAAATTAATTCATACTAGGGTATCCTACGGTTATAGACTAGGTCAACCATTTCTAGTAACCTAATTCCCTATAACCCAGGCTCTGATACCAATCTATAACACCCCGACCGACGGCGGAATCATCGGGATGCCACGAGGGATGTGTAGATTGTTCAAAAGCTCATGGGCATCTAAATCATATCATCATATATCATTTAATCAACCACAATAATTACACAAAAATCATGTTCATCATGAATCAAATACATCAAATACACAAAAGATTTAGTTAAACTAACTAAACTCTAAGCGCCAGAAATTTAGTTAATTAACTAAGTCCAAGAATCCTATATGATGATGATGTCCAAAATAGAAGAGATCCTCTCTTCATTCCTACTTGTCTCCATCACCTGAAACATGTAAGAAATCAAGTGTCAACTACAAAAGTAGTTGGTGAGTAATCATAAGTTTTTATATTTAAAAATGTTTTAGTAAAATGAGTTTGAAAATTTATGCTTAAAATGGTTTTATAAAATGCTTTGTTTAAAACGAGTATAAAACTTATGATCTTCTTGAGAAAATCCATATGAATACCTGTATGAGATAATCCAACACACATCCATCCATTCAACAACCAAACACATACACAATCACATAATCACATAATCAATCAGTTATATCAATCTCAACTAATCATAATCAAACATAGATAATCAATCCACAACAAATCAACCAATCTCATCAATCATATTCTCAAATAATGTTCGTGACTATACATGATTCCTTATGTATTTAACATAAGTTAGATACATGAATCATGGAGTGGTCGCTAACCACGTGACAATACATGAAGCCAAAGCAAATAACCGAAGTCAAAGGCAATGCTTCACAGATGTGGAAACCGTCCACGTGACAATACACGATGTCAAAGCAATTAACCGAAGTTAAGAGCGATGATTCTCGGGATTTGTGACAATACTTGTAATCTTTGTTATTGACCTAGGTCAATAGCAATGTTTACATGGATATAAAATAATAAGAGATAATCCCATAATAATGATAATTTCAAATGTGAATATCATATTGATAATCAGGTATTAACCTTGTGTTATCAAAATAATATTTAATTTGGTATACATATTTCACCTCCGGGTTTTAAAACTAAAACAGTTTAAAGAAAAGGAGGTTATGAGAACTCACCTGAAGTCCTTAGTATAAGTGTTCTTGTATTATGCGCACTCGCGTAAGTAACTCAAATCAACTCAAGGATCTGTAATTAGTGTAATTTCCACTTTTATAAGCATAAGTATTTTATATTCAATTAACGTCTTTAATAGTTTAATCTAACCCGTTTGCAGTGCATTAACTTAGTTTGTTGATTCTAAGTTGTAACGGATCACTCAACTCATGTTAAGTGTTCATTATTAAAGATAGTTAGATTCACTAATCGTGATATTATAGGTGTATTGCCATAAATGTGTATATTCCAAGGTGGAAGTCCTAACCATATACATACCTTCCCACACATGCATTTTTACTTTTATAATTCAACATATTGCAGCTTACAAAGGTTTGCTAAACTCTTAACATAATGTTGCATAAGCCATTTTCATAAAGTATAAGGGCCACGTAAAATCTTTCAAATTTTAGCTTAAGTACTTTAGTAAAATCACAATGTAAATTAAACATGCATGTATGATCATTTATCTATGTGTGTATACGTATATTCTTGATCCCACTTGCCCTTAAACCATCCGATTAACATATTTGTGTTCGGCCATCCCTAGGGCAGCGAACCTCTTGGGATTATGGCTTAAGGTTCGTGACCCATGCAAGACTAGGGTTCGGCCAAGGGTTAACAGCATGGGAGGGTTCGTTGAGAATATGGTTCGGCCAACAGGCTAAAGGGTTCGGCCCATATAGTTCGCCGCTCAGCATTGGTTCGGCCAGCAAGCTAAAAGGCTCGTAGAGCTAAGGTTGACCAAGAGTTCGTAGCCTAACATTTATGCTGGTTCGTCACTGCAAGCATGGTTCGCAGCCTAAACCTTGTGATGATGGGTTCGTGAGGATGCTCATCAAAGAGGGTTCGGTCAATATAAGGGACCAGGGTTCGTGGCACAAGGCTCGGCTGAAGAGGAGGGTTCGGCCACCTCCAACAGCCCCAGAGTTCGTTGCAGACCTGAGCCAGGGTTCGTTGCAGGCTCAGGGTTCGGCCAACCAACCTTGCGAACCCTGCTATACTCGGTTGTTCATCATCATCATCAGCATCTAAGGATCGTTCCAGGTCTATTCCTAGCTTCCATAGGTCACCCATAGCTCGGTTATACATTCAAAACTCGATTCATGATGTGAAAGACAATAGCTATGTTCGAAATAGGGTTTTTAACACAAAACCGAAAATAAAAGCTCGAGATTTACCTCGATCGTCGGCCAAACGTAAGATTTCCTTGTACTTTCTTGTTCTCCTTGATTCCCCGGTCGTTTAGGCTCCGAGATCTCGAAAATCCGTCAAGAAACGAACTCGTAATCGTAGAGAGAAGATTGTGTGTGTGTTTTTAGGTGAAAATAGAGAGAGAGAGTGTGTAGAGATAATGAGAGAAAAGGAAGAGAAGTCTTCCTTTTATCGCGTGTAGTACCCCACTGCCCGATCTCGTTTTTTATCGCGATATTAATAAATAAAATGCTCGGTTTTCTAACGTAACATATTTAAAACAATAACCCACTTTAAATAACTTAGTTTTTTTGATTAAAATAAACTTAAATAAATTGTTTCGTAAAATAAATTCCGTTTTCGTTTTCGTTAAATAATTATTTAAATAATTTAATTTATTCGAAAACATTTTAGGTTGTGATTCCTAATAAACGTTTTAAGATTTTATTTACCAATTTAATATCGTGAGATATTATTTAATTTATCTCGTCGAAACGCGTTACTTGCGTACGTATTCGCAAAGATCGTCACCTTTCCGAATCCGACGCTCGTATCGTATTTCGATTTGATTAACAATTTATGGAACATTATTTCAGAATATTATTCTTAATAATTATATTCGTGTGAATCGTCACCCACTCGAATACATTTATTAAGTTAACATTTCTGAATTAATATTCGCGTTTAAATAGTGTTCGTAACCTCACTTCGCGTAATTAACTTCCATTATTTAACATCATTAATTATTATCATTTCCCAAACCAAAACCCACTAAACCCTAGTCACTGACACATCCATGATAGACCGAAATATGCATATATATAGGGCATATGTAAGGGTCAGTCGCAACTGCCCTAGCCACCGTCCCACCGCTATTTCGATAAACCATGACCATGGGTCCTTGACTACGTTTAGTAACCAGACTCAAATAAATTCCCAGTTCCATCCCAAATCCATTCTCATTCCATAACAATAACCCATAATCAGTATAATCATCTGCGATAACACTCTGGTTCTGTTTAGTTAATTTACAACTAAACTTCCCATGGTTTACGTGTATAATATATTATAATCATGTATACCAGCAACAGTGATAATATCAGTAAAGTCAATCAATAATCTCATAATCATTAATAATCATAAATATCCAGTCGTAACAGTACATTCGTACGGATGTACGGACGTACGGACAACCGAAAGTACAGTGATGTTACACAAACGAACCTACACGAACCTATAGGTTCGCCAGACGAACCAATAGGTTCGCAGGACGAACCTTTACAATACACATACCATAGGTTCGTTTGAACTAACACACATGCATAGGTTCATGGACCAGACGAACCTAGCACAAACCTATCCCAAACCTTTCTAACTTAACCAAAACAGACTTAAAAGCAACCTATTACAATATGCACCAACAAACTCCCCCTTAATAGTTGCTGCAAGTCTTCAAAATCTTGATCTGTGGTCTTCATTCTTCAGTTTGAGTCCCACTCGATGACTGATCTTCACAAACATTATCTATTGCACGTACAATAACTGATCTTGGAATCTTTGACAATCTTTCAGCTTCAATCCTTGCATCTCTTTGATCAATCTTTTTTTGTAAAGACATCAACTCCACATACAAATAATTAACATCTTCCCAATTACATCCTGAATGAATTCACAAAGTAAAACACATTCTCGCAATTGTTTGGAATTGTAAAGCGATATCCTTATAACTAACTCCAACATCATGATAACTTTCTCTTTCATAAATCAAAGCTTCATCAAGAGTTCCAATATCTTGTTTAGAACAATTTACAAGCCACACAGGATCAAGTGATCTAATAACTCTCCATTTGTCATTTTCTTTCAATCCAATAACAAATTTAGAAGATCTTTCATCATAAAACCGTAGTTTGAAAAATGGAGTCCAATCTTGTTCTATTTTCCTTAGCCTTGGCCTTGAATACACCTTCGGCTTTGGATAAACATATGAGTTATGTTTCAACACAGAAAATTGAGGAACTAACCAATTCCAGCCTTTCTTTGCTTCACAGTTCAATGGAATCTCAAATCTTTCATTGTGATCTGTTTGAAACGGCTTGATCATCTTTAATCTTTAAAGTTGCATACATTCAAAGGATGGTAAAGACATCAAATCCAAAGCTTTTCCAAAATTTTGACAACCATCAACTCTCTTCAAAACATGACAACCCTGTTCTTCAACACACCTGGAATATTATGATAATAACCATAACTCAATATCCTCCCATGCATCTTTGATTTTGATCCAATCTTAAATTTTGAAGCTTGTCTTGGATGTTTCCCAGGAGCAGACTCATCATATTTCTCAATAAACTGTCTGAAAATCATCAAATTATCAATAATATACTTTTGTTCTTCTTGATTCTCTCTCCACAAAGCCATTGGTCTCTTAATCTTCAACTTCTCATTTAACACAACTTGACATTTATCATTAGCTTCAATATCAAATATTTTTGTTAAAGTTGATAAGTTATACAGATTTTCTTCAAAAAAAACCACCATCTTCAAATTCAATTTATCTTTCTTCTTCTACAATAGACATTTTTCCAGAAATACTTGATTCTTGAATTTCATTCACATTTACACCAAACAAACCAGCAAGTTCTTCCTTTGTGTAACTATTTTCAATCTAACCTTCTTCAAGTTCTTTGCCTTTACTTGATTCACCAACGTTTCTTTGTAACTCTTCTTCTCCATTTTGTTCGAATAATTCAACAAGTGTAGGTAATATTTCATCAACAACTATCTTTTGACATTCCTTCTTAGTAATATCTTCAATCTCAATTTCTTCAAAATCTTTTGCTTGATTTGGATTAACAACAGAAACTGGATTCACATCTAAAGAAATTCCTGATGAATTGTAAATAACAATAGCACCAGTAACAGAATTCAAACCATTTGAGCCACCAGCACGAGCTACACCATCATCATCACCGTCATCATCATGATAAGTATCAAAACCTGGATGTTCATCAAAATCATAATCTTCATAATCTACTTTCTCCTCATCATCTTCACCTTCTATATTGACATCAATAGGATCAACAGCATTTTCTTCAGAAACATGAACTTCTACATTATCATCAAATCTTGCTTCAGTATTAATAGCTGCAGAAGATTCATTTTGAATATCACTTATCTTTTTCTTTAACAACTGATTTTCTTTCTCAAGAATAACTATCTTTTCATTCTATTCTTGAGCAGTTCTTTTCAAAGAAACAATTCTATCATTCATAGACTCCTTTTCTCTTAGATCCTCTTCTCTCCATCTCTGTAATTGAGTAATATGAAGCTTCATCATGTCAATTTCATTTTGAATAGAAGAAGACTGTTGCTCATAATCCACTTTCTCTTTCTGCTTCTTATACTTATCAAACTCTTGAGATTGAATAGATATCCTACGTCTCAACTCTGAATCATCATAATCCAAGGAGAATTTCAAATCCAAATCATCCAAAACTTCAAACATTGCATCAACTCTTGAAGCAGAAGTCTCTGGAAATGAAGTTGTAACATAGTTGCTTTAGCAAATGGTGCAACACACACAGGAACATGAACTGAAACACTTGGATCATTTCTTTCTTCTTGGTCTTCCCTTCTTTGTTGTTGTTGAAGGGGAGTCCTTTTCATCCTCCGAACCATTCTATTACCTACTTGCACATCTTCCATCTCTGATTCAGTTGAATCCTGTTCCATTTCATCAGTAACATCCTCAGCTTCAACATTTAATGGTGTTGTAGTAGCAGTGATTTGCTCAGAAACAACTGGTTGATCAGGATAGATAACTTTAAGAGGCTCCAATGTAGATTGAGCAGCACTTGGAGTTGATTGTTCTTGTTGAACTTGTGGATCTTGTGGAGGAGGAGGTGGTGGTGGTTGATCATCATCCATTTGTTCATTTTCAAAACTGGAATCTTCATTTCTCTATGCATCATTAACTGGTGCAACATAATTAGCTTTTGCACAATGACAAACCAAATCTTTTGTAAGTACAACATCATTGCTATTCTAATACGTCTTCACTTGACCCAAACTAGAGTCTCTCATGTGCTTCAATTTTAACCTATCATCCAAGCTCTTGTCAAACTCTTTTCAAAAAATCTCTCATCAATAAGCATCTGTACAAATCTTGGATACATCAAGAACTTGTCATTGGCTTTTGTGATATTATCAAATAAATATCTGAAAATCATTGCAGAGAAGTTGAATGGCTTGTTTAGAATCAAAGCAACCATAGCTGATCTCATAAGATCTCTCAACTCATCAAATGTACCCCTACTCATACTCATACAATGCAGAAGTACATGTGCTAGAAACTTGTACTGGAGAGGCAACTTTCCTTTCTTGATTGAGTATTCATTGTAAACTCCAAAGTATTTAATTCTCAGGAAACAACCTTTAATACACCTTTCAGGAATCAAAGTCATTCCTTCAAGTTCTCCTCTAAACCTCAAAACTCTACAAACATTAGCTTTACTGATTCTCATCACTTGTCCAAGCACACTAGCCTCAATAACAAAAACATCATAAACAGTGATCAATCTAGCTGACTCCCAGAAACTTTGAATATGAGATCGATAAATGTGACAATGATTGGATATAGCATAATAAATCCTTGATCTTCTCAGAAACTCAATCATAGGTCTAAAGTCCTTGCCATTCTTTGTTGTAGGATCCAAGTAAGCACAAATGTTGTGTTTATCACCAAATGCCAGGTTTTCCATATCTGCAATTTAAACAAACATATATCAGAAACATAATTCAATTCATGATCAAAAAATTAAAAAAAATTCTAAGTCCTATGTCCAACGAACCTATGCCCTGAGCCGAACCTTCACATGTGAAGGAACCTAGATTACAGACAACCCTATTTTCAAGTTGACGAACCTAAATTTCAAACGAACCTAAACAACAGGTACGAACCTATGGTCAAACAAACCTTTAACAATTAAAGGTTCGGTCATTGACTCATAAAAGCTTCGGCCCGAACCTTTTTATGTCAAACAAACCTGTAAACTTAACGAACCTATTTGAAATTCAAATTTAAGAATTAGAACAAATTAAACACAACGATATTTTCTCCATGAGTCTATTAACAACTTTAATGAAAGCATTTTTTATAAATCATTGATTAAAATTGATTTATTCAAATTCTTAAAGGTTTGACTAACTGGACTTAAAACCTAGATTTATACTAATCTAGCCAATGAAATTTCAATCCTTATACCTTTTTGAAATCACGAAAACACGACAAATCTAATGATATATGGCAAGTACTCAGATAATCACGAATTCGAAAAATTAGTTTCAGCCACTCAGAGGTTCGTCTTTAGCACTAACAGTGAAAGTGACGAATCTAATACACGAACCTTTGCATTTATACTTCCACAAAGTTCAGACAAACCTTTGAACAAAACTCTGAATGAACCAATTGAAACGAACCCTTTAACAAACCTTTTGAACGAACCTCCTGAACAAATTTTCTTTGACGAACCTGTTGACAAACCTTCTGAACGAAACTATGATCAAACCTATTGAACGAACCAGTGGACAAACTAAAATAGGTTCGGCTCACCTATTTCACAAATTCTCACAAACCTTTGACATTTTGACCTTTTCAGATTTAATCAAAAATTTTCCAAACAAAACAAAATTTGGTGTTACAGATTTGAAAACAAACAATCAATTCTTATTGATTAAACATCATATATAAACAAAAATCTTATTGGAGTTTTAAATTTTATATTAAAACACACCAAAATTTTAATTTTGAAAGAAAAACTAAAATGAAACATGAAAATGAATAAAAACAAACACATATTTTTAGTGAGAAAGATCCAGACGTGAGATCATACTGCATTGCAATCAACTGCACAAAACTGATTGAGTTAATGAATGTGTTAATTAGAAAATCACAATCCAAAGATGATTGTCAGTATATGAGTCCAAATTAAATTTAATTACTTAGTTAAGATATCAATGGAAACCAAAACAATCACACACTTTATGTTCCTCATTCACTTGAACACATCCCCGTTTTGTGAATTGTTAATCAAAAAATGAAGCTTTTGAAAAAATTTAATTCAAGTATGTAACTAGTTTGATCATGCAAAAACAATATAGAATTTCTTTTTGAAAACAACAAAATGTAAAACAGTTGAAATTGTTCAAGATCTTAGAATCAAGGTTGATACTTTCGTATGCACAAATGATCTAGATAACGAACAAAACAATAATTTAAGATTAAGATTTTAACAATCAGATCTATATTCTCATATACGTAGAAATTATCCAAATCTTAATCAAACCAAGAAAACAAATTTGAATTGTTCAATGCCTTTACAATCAGGTCGATACGTAAGTATACGCAAAGAATGTTTCAGCTTTGAACGAAAATAAAAGAAAAAAAAATTATAATTTCTTTTAAAATGGAGCAACATGATCAAAAACTAGCTTATAAGTGACCTTAAATCAAGAAACAATCATTATGAGATCAAAAACCACTTTTCTGGACAAAGCTAAGCACTGTATTCCAAGCAACTATATCCCACTAAGTATGATCATAATTTTGTCAAATGTTATCACAACTAAGTTATAAACCTACCAACATATCATACTTAGTAACTGTGAATGCTCTTTATGTTTAAATTCTAATATGATTCAGATGTGGTTCTGATTGCTTCAATGTACCATCATTTCTCACTAGGTTGAATCAATTTCTCAATTTTTTTTATTTTTCAATGTTTTTGTATTTTTAAAATTTTATATTGTTTTTTTGTTTTTAATTTTTCAAATGTTTTTAATTTTTCAAATTTTCTCCCTCGAAAACCTAAAACACAATAGAAACAGACAAAACAAAAAAAATACTATAAAAAATATCTGATGTTAATTCAATAAAAATTTATTATGACGGAAATTAATTTGGTATGACCTCACCCATGACCCGAATTCCATTAAGTTTGAGTAAATACTCAAAATGAGTTCGGTCAAAGGCCTTGGTGAGAAGGTCTGCACGTTGCTCATTTGTGTGTATCTTCACCACATCAATGAGTTTCTTTTCATAGCAATCGCGTATAAAATGAAACCGGATATCGATGTGTTTGGAATGCGAATGATACACTGGGTTTTTAGTAATAACAATGGTAGGTTCGTTATCAACATGCATAGGGGTATAAAGAAAATCAAACCATAATCTCTCATTTGTTGTTGTATCCACAACACTTGTGAACAACAACTGGTAGCAGCTACGTACTCAGCTTCGCAAGTTGAAGTAGCTACAGAGTTTGCTCTTTACATTGCCAAGAGACAAGTCGTTCTCCAAGAATTGTGCACCACCAGTTGTGGACTTAGCATCTGTCTTGCATCCTCCATAATCGAAGTCACTATAGGCATTGAAAGAAAAGTTATCATCCTTAGGATACCACAACCCGGTGTCTGGTGTATCCTTCAGATAACGAAGAATCCGTTTGACTGCTATCTGATGTGACACCTTAGGTTTAGATTGATATTTGGCACAGATGCTTGTAGCAAAAACAATATCTGCCTTGATGCAATCAGATACATCAAACTTCCAATAATTCCACGATAAAGTGTGGGATCAATAAACTCCCCCTTAATATGAGGCTAAACCGCTTTAGCACATATTGAATATATTTGGTTTGATGTATAAAGATCTCATTATCAGTTTGGTCTACTTGTAAACCAAGGAAGAATTTATATCTGACATCGCGCTCATCTTGAATTTATCAATCATCACCTCTTTGAATTCCAAGCACATTTGTTCATCGGTAGATTCAAAGATGATGTCATCCACATAGATCTGAACAAGGAGAATGTCTTTGCCCTTTTTCGAAAAGAACAAAGTTTTGTCAATTTGACCACTATTAAACCCGTGTTCAATAAGGTGAGTCGATAAAGTCTCATACCAGGCACGTGGGGCCTGATGAAGACCATACAGTGCTTTGTCCAAGAGGTAAACCTGATCCCGAGGGATAGGATCCTCAAAGCCCGGTGGCTGACAAACATACATTGTTTTCTTCAAAGAGCCATACGAAAAAGCAGATTTAACACCCAACTGAAATACTTTTAACTTCTTGTGGGTTGCAAAAGAAAGAAAAAGCCGAATTGATTCTAATCGCGCCATAGGTGAAAAAAATTCATCATAATCAATTCCTTCAATTTGTCTAAAACACTAAACCACTAAACGAGCTTTGTTAAGGACTATTACGCCTCTGTCATCTCGCTTGCATCACAACACCCACCATGTGCCCTATAACGGGGGTTTGGATTGGTAATTCAAATGTTTAAATGGATGTTCTTATGTCTTTTGACATGATTATTCATTCGAATAGAAGCTACCGTTTGTTCTTGTGTGTTTGTAGGTTAAACGAAGCAAAATGATTATTTTAGAAGGAAACTAGACAACTGGAAGGAAGAACGAGCACATCCGAAGATGCAAACACATGAAGTAGAAGTCGGAAACTTTGAAGAGACATATATTGGGCTAGGAGAAGAGTGACGGGACCCATAGTATACGAAAATTGCGTTTCTCGACGAGACAAAGCTAAAAATGAAGTCTTCTCAACCGAAACTTACGCCCAGGGTGGTTTAACTTACGCCGGGTACCTTTACACCGTAACTGGAACCGTAAAACAGAGGGTAGGAGGCGTAAGATGGGGTCCTGGGCTTAAGTTACGCCTGATGGGGTGTAAGTTATACCGGGTGCATCCGGAAAACACCGAATTATGCGATTTTTGGGGTATTTAAGGCCCAAATCAACCCTAGCCGCATATCACAGCTTGGGGGCAAACTCTGGAGCATTCTAAAGCCCCAAATCATCAATCCGAAGAAGGAATTGAAGATCTAATCATGCAATTCATCCAAGAATGTGAAGATTCAACCATTGGAATGTCCGGCTAATCGTTTCGTGATCATCTCTGGGTGAATGGTTAGGTTTGATAACTAGGTTTTCTATTCATTTGTTAGACATTGGTATTGAATTTGTTTTCATAGATTTACATGTTCAATATTGCTTGATTGTGAAACGATAAACGATTTTTGGTTTATTTTACAACTTGGAATTCAATCTCATTGCTTGCTTTCATCTATTGTCAAGTTTAATGTTATTCGTTTGATTTTAAAGTATTCTAGAAATCCTACATTTTGTGAACAAGTAATTAACTGATTCAACAACATTGGTCTAGTTATCGGTTGTCAACAAAGTCATTAACTTGGTTCCAAATCATAATTGTTTAATAATCTAAGCATGAATCATGTCTATGTGATTTCCAATTAACAAATCAAGATGTACCTAGTTATTTTACTAACTTAAAACCTGGAGAGATCACATTTTTCATACATTGTTACAATTCTTTATTTTACGTTTTGGTTTACCTAAGTCTGTTTTACATAAAACCCAAAATCCAACATTCAAGTTTATTTTCTTAAATGCATTTAATTAGTTAAACGAAATTATATAACACTGACCATATGTTCCTCGTAGATACGATACCTGACTTACCCTAGCTACCTAAGTTAATTAGGAGTTTGCATGACCCCAACGACAGGTTATCAAAATGGTGTCGTTGCCGGGGAACTAGTGCGCTTAGTGTTATATCATCTTGTTTGATTTTATCTTTACTGCTTTCCTTTACATCCTAGAAAAAACCAAAAAGATTTTTATTTTCATCTGTGTTTTCAGTTATTCTTATTTTTATTTATTTAGTTTGTTCATGTTTATGTGGGTATTTTTGTGTGTGTGCGCAGATTCAATATGGATTTTTGTGCAATACTCATGTATGTGCTGCTAACCTCATCTTAACTATGGACAAATCTTCAAAAACAAGCATACAACCTATTTTAAACAAAAGTCACAAACATGGGTAAATAATGAGCACAAATCTGGCAAAGAATGATCAAATAAATTGATTATAAGATCATGGGATAGTTAAAGGATATGATAAAGGCCATTTTTGAGTTAGCTACATTTTCAAAGTTATAAACTTGAGATACGTATAACTTAACATAAGTTTTTACTTACGGCAACAATTAGTAACGTATGTTTAAAGATTAAACGTTTAAAAATGATAAAGAGGGTTTATAAAACATTTATGTCATATTTTACAACATAACATGTATACACTCTATGCGTAAATTTGAAGTCATAAACTTCCTTTTTAAAGATTTAAATATGTGTTATTTAACTTAAATACAAACCATATTTGGTTATGGGTAAGAGTTCAATAAGGGTAATATAACAAGACCACCTAGACCATAACCTAGTAACACACTAAAGATGTAATAGGATACTTAGTCTAAACACCTAATCTAATACTTGGTCTTAAACACAACAATAAACGAATAAAATACTTAAAATATAAAATAAAACTTAATGAAAACAATTGATGAAGTTACTTAAAATACAATCAAAGAGCATGCGCATTCCTAAATTGACTTAATCACACAACAACGCAAATGTGAGTTCATTGTCCCTTTTCAACCATTTTGTTTTATAAATTTCGGGACTGAGAAGCATGTTGAATGTTTTAACTAAATGTTTTAATGTTTTATAAATCATTTGTTATCATGATGATATACTTGTTTACAATGATTTTACACTTATGCTTGGAAATGCTTATTGTGACATTTCATTCTTTATTGCAAGGTAATTTCCTAAATTAATGAATTAATATTTTAATTAATCAAATCATGATTGAATATGTATATACATGTGAATCATTGTGTAGATACATGTTTTGTCCCTAGTTCGGTTATGTAAATGGCTATCATGTAATCATTCAAAGTATTAATGGAAATTGTCTTTATATCTAATTCATCATGTTTATGTTTATTGATTATTGATTATTAATGTTTATCTAAGTGTTTGATTTGATTATTAAATGTTTAAGTATGAAAACTGCTCATTCGGCCGAATGACTCTAGAATGAAGTCATTCGGCGAATGAGAGTTGTATCGAATGTCTAAGTTCAGAATGAGTCATTCGCCGAATGACTCATTCGAATGACTGCTCATTCGAGCTTAGTCATTCGCCGAATGAGCTGCTTCGGCCACTCATTCGGCCGAATGACTACAGCTTATAAATAGAAGTTCAAATCATTTCAAACCTAACTTTCCAGAGCCCTCCTTCTTCCCTAGCACTCCAGTGTCAAAACCCTTGAAGATTTGAGCGGTTCTTGTGCTTCCAAGTTCGATTCTCAACCCGTGGTGTTCGATCGTTGCTTCCAAGTTGTTCTTACAGCCTCGGATCACCACGGTTTCTGTTGGTTTCGTTTGGAAAACCCTGGAATAGGATTCCGCACTATCCCAGAGGTTGTCGAGTAGTTTTTCATTGGATTCGGATTGTTTCCGAGCTCCCGATCGGTCCAACAAAGTGGTATCAGAGCTTTGGCCCTTGATTCTACTCGATTTCCATCCAAAACCATCAGATTTGAGTTACCCAAAACCCTGATTTTCGTAACTTCCAAAAACCCTGAGTTTCTTGCTTCCAAAGTCACTATTTCATTGAGATTTCAAGTGTTTTTGTGGTTCATTTGATCTAATTTCTTCCCAATTGGTTAATAATCATGTCTTGAAGTTCTGTGCAAAATTTGGTGGCTAGATCTGGTCAAAATCGAAAGATATCGCGATTTTTGTTGTCAAAAACCCCAGATCGCCGAATGACTCTGGCGGCCGAATAAGTTCAGCCGAATAGACTTCCATTTGCCGAATAGCTCCCATTCGGCGAATAGCTCCTTCGCCATTCACATTCGCCGAATAAGCCTCATTCTCAATCCTCATTCGGCGAAAGACCTCATTCGATCTGCCATTCGCCGAATAGGTCATTCGACTCACCCATTCGCCAGTTCTCATACTCAGTCTCTCATTCGCCAGTTTCCACATTCGGCCCCCGACATTCGCCAGTTTGTCAGTCATTCGGCATTTGCTTCTGAAAAATTTTCTAAGTGTTGAATTTCATTTCTTCTGATAAAATGGAAGATTTAGCACTCATGGCTAATCAAAATCATCGTATTCAGACTCTTTTACTGACAGAGAATGAAACCGGGAACTCAAACAAAGCTCCTAAGTTGTTGAATTTAGATGATTACCCTCACTGGAAATATAGATTTGAGATCCACATCAATGGGGTGGATACAAATCTGTGGATGATGATTGAAGGAGGTTATCTGCGGCCTCTGAATGAAGACGGAACTCCTATGCTAGTCACACGGATGACTGAGCCTCAGAGGAAGTTGTATGATTATGAGAAGAAAGCCTATGCTATTTTGTCACAGTCCATTGCCACTGATATCTTCCATCAGTTTAGACAGTTTCCTTCGGCTAAGCTTCTGTGGGATGCATTGCAGCAAAGATATGAGGGTAATGATGCTTTGAAGAGCATTAAGTCTAAAGCTTTGAAAAAGGAATTCAACAGCTTTATGTATGTGGGAAATGAGTCCCTTGATGAGTTGATTGCAAGGTTTTATCATCTGTTGAGTGAGCTGTTCAACCACGAGGTCAAAACCACAACTCAAGAGAAGATTCAATGTTTGGCAGATGCACTACCTCCAAAATGGGAGTCCTTCTTGATGGTACTCAAGCAAAATCAGATGATGGCTCATATGGACATCAATGATTTCATTCAGAAGCTAAAAGAGCAGGAGATAGAGAACAAATGGAAGGCCAAGAGGGTTGCACAAGTTCAAGATCCTTCTCTATACTACTCCTCTCCAACAGTTGATAAGTCTACAACTCATGCTCCTCTGAAAACTGCCTTTGTGTCTAAAGCTTCTGAAGCCCCATCTGCAGCTCAGATGCACTTTATCCCATCTTCTTCATCTAGCTCACAACAAGAGCATCATCAGCCTACTGCAAGTTTGAAGACAGAGAACTTTGATAAAGTCACAGTTGAGATTGCTAAAGAGCACATGGGTCTTCTGTCAACATTGGTTAGTTCATATGATGGATTGGTTGCTGGTCAGATCGGCAATCCATATTTGACCAATGATGACTACTCTCAAATTGATCCTGATGATATGGAAAGAATTGACATCATGTGGGCATTGGCTAGTGCAGTCAGAAGAGCTAAGGAGTTTGTGAAGAGGACAGGAAAAGACATCAATCTAAACAAGGAGTCCAAGTTTGGATTTGATATGGCTTCTGTTACATGCTACAACTGTGGTGAGAAAGGACACATTGCTAGACAATGCAAACAGCCAAAGAAAGCTGGAAACAAGAACCCATTTCAGCATCAGAAGTCTGCTCCTGCTAATTCTGAAAGGCGATTAGTTCCTATTGATTCTCCTACAACAGCTGGATCTTCATCTTCTGGTAGTAAAGCCTTGATGGTTCAACAAGATGAAGGGGTAAATTGGGACTTCAGATTCAATGCTGACAAGGATGATCAAGAAAAAGCATGTGTGGCAGAGATTCAGATTTCTGATGACATTGTTGAAGAAAGCTGTCAGGGAGATGTGTTGGTGACTGATGACAAAGCATCAAGTTCAGACTCAGAAAGTCTGACAGATTCTGACACTCAAGAATCTGATGGAGAAGCTGATGACTCTTCAACTCAATTTGCTTTGATGGCAAACTCTTCTGCTTCTACTGATTCTTCTGAGCAGGTATACACTGATTGTTCATCTTCTAAATCTGATTGTTTCAATTGTGTTGATCTTAGAAGCAAGGTCCTTGCTTACCAGAAGCACAACAGTGATCTTATGACCGATCTCGACCTGTGCATTGAAGCAAACAAAGTTTTAAAATCTAATGAAAAAGATTTTCAAAATAAAATTGATCTTTTGAATAGACAACTGCATGAGGCCGAGATCGCTGTTCTGAACAAGCAAGATGCTATTACTTCTTATCTCAATACCATAAATGAGATTAAGAAGAAATTAGCATTAGTTGAGTGTGATTATGAGACTTTGGGACAGAAGCTCAAGAGCTATGAGAGCTCCTCTTATATCATTGAGCATATGATAAGTAGAGGTACTGATCAGGGGAAGGAGCAGGTTAATTATCAAAAATGTCCTCCACCAATCCTAAATGCCTTTGTCAACACTCCAAATGACAAAGATGTAAAGGATTTTCAAGTTACTACTCCGTTAGTAGTTGATCCAATTAGTCTGAGTGAAAATCAGAGTTCAACTCAGACTAAGGATTCAAGGGTGGATGGAATTGTGGAAGATTGGGTTTCTGATTCCGAGGATGAATCAGAGTATTCATCAAAGCAGAGTACTCCTCGGAATCAAATTACTAGTGTCATGAAAGGTGACCCAATCTCCAAATCAAAGATTTACAAGGAACTCTGCTTTGTTAAAGCTTCTCAGGAGTCTGAAGCTAATTGTACTACCAAATCAGCTCAGTTTGGTAACAAAGGAAGGAAGGGTTTGGGTTTCGAGCAAGATTGTCAAAAATCAAATGTTTTTAAATCAACGAAAAAGTCATTTTCTGATTTAAAACACTTTCATAAAAAAGGTGTTAAAGTCTGTTTTGAGTGTGGTGAACCAGGACACATTGTGAGGTTTTGCCCTCAGTTGATCAGACCTAAGGTTGTCCCTTTCATAACCTTAAAGTCTGCTTTACCAAAACCTAGCAAATCTGTGTCTAAATCTTTTCAGTCAAAATCTTCATTTCACACTCAGCCTAAGGGTTCAGAAAAGGGTAAGGGAAAGTTGGAAACATTGGTTGTTCCAAATGAGGTTAAAGTCAATCAATCAAAACAATCATCCATTTATCTGAAAACCTCTTTTGACAAAAAGGCAATTTGGAAAGTTAAGTCATCTGAGGTGTCTGTACCACAAATTTCAGATAAACCTATTCCTAAGGGAAAATGGATCGATGTTTGGATCCGAGACTCAATGGGTCAACCCAAGACCGTAAAGGCTTGGGTTCCCAATGTAAACTGATAGTCTCTTTATTGTACAGGTTGCCCCAAAAGCTGGAGTGAACAGCAATTGGATCGTTGATAGTGGGGCTTCCAGACACATGACTGGTGATATTTCGCTGCTCACCAATGTGAATGCAGTTCGAGGTGGCTATGTAGCCTTTGCTGGAGACAAGGGTGGTTTTATTACAGGAGAGGGAATCTTGACAAATGGACAGGTTTCGTTCGATAATGTCAGATATGTCAAACAGTTGGAAAACAACCTCCTGTCAGTCTCTCAGATTTGTGACAAAGAGTACAAGGTTCTGTTTGATGATTCAAAGTGTTATATTCTCAAGCAAGGTGTGCAGATACCTGAAGATTGGATTTTGATGTCTGCTCCAAGAAAACAAGACTTGTATGTTCTCAATATGGCCACAGCTTCAACTACATCCTCTACAGCTTCATGTTTTATGACAAAGGCAACTGAAAAAGATTCAATCCTTTGGCATAAGAGGATGGGCCATTTGAGTTTACGTAAGATGAATCATCTGGTACACAACAGTTTGGTTGAGGGAGTTAGCTTGAAAAATTTTAAGTTGTCTGATATCTGTGTTTCATGCAAGAAAGGAAAGCAGTCTAAGCAGTCTCATAAGCTGAAAAAGTATCATTCAATCAATGTTCCTCTTGAGCTTCTCCACATGGATTTGTTTGGTCCAGTAAATCGGAAGAGTATAGCTGGAGATCAATACTGCCTGGTTATCACGGATGAATACTCCAGATACTCTTGGGTCTTCTTTTTGAAGGAGAAATCAGAAACGTTTGATTGCATTCAAGTTTTGGTTACCAAACTTGAATCGCTCTATAAGCTCAAGATTCGTCAGTTTCGAACTGATAATGGAACCGAGTTCAAAAATCACAATATGGAGAATTTTTGTAATGCAAAAGGCATTGTACAACAGTTCAGTGCTCCATATGTTCCACAGATGAATGGCGTTGCTGAACGCAAGAATAGGACATTGATTGAGGCTGCTAGAACTATGCTTGCTGATTCTTCTCTACCGGTTCAATTTTGGAATGAAGCTGTTGCCAATGCTTGTTACACATTGAACCGGGTTCTTATTGTGAAGAGACATGGGAAGACTTGCTTTGAACTGCTTCATAATCGAAAGCCAAATCTGAAGTATCTAGAACCATTTGGTGCTCCATGCACCATGCTTAAGAAACATGAGCAGGGCAAGTTCAATGAAAAGGTGGAAGAAGGGTACTTTCTTGGGTACAGCACTCCAAATAAGCGAGTTTACAACATTGCAACTCATAATGTGGAGGAGTGGTACCATGTGGATGTTCAGAAGTATACAATGCCCCCACCTGGAAAAGGGACAGATTGGATGTTTGACTATTCCAGTCTTTTTGACTCATTCAATATGCCCCCCATGTACTCAGATGAAGATGTAGCTGTTCAGATGTTGTATGATGTGCAGAATGCACCCGATGCTACTTTTCAACCTACATCTACATCTGGTCCCTCTACACAGGTAAATGATGACAGCTCAGACACAGATGACAATCCCCCAGCTGCTCCTGAACCAGTTGTTGATAATCTTGTACCTGATCTTGAGGACTTGAATTTGAATAACTTAGATCCTGAGGTTGAGGTTCCTGCTCATCCTGTTGGAAGAATTAATCGAATTCATCCTCAAGACAACATTATAGGGAGTCCTTTAGACGGAGTAAAGACTCGAAGTCAACTTTCTTCAGGTGGTCTTGCAGACATTCTTGATTTTGCAGATGTAAGCTTTTGTGCTCATTCCTGCTTCATATCTCAAGTGGAACCGCGTACCGTCACTGAAGCCCTCAAAGAAGAATCATGGGTAGACGCCATGCAAGAGGAGCTTTTGCAATTCAAGAAATTAGGGGTGTGGCAACTAGTTGATAAACCCAAAGGTGCAAAAGTCATTGGAACTAGATGGGTACTTCGTTGCAAAAAGGATGATCATGGGATAATTGTGAGAAACAAGGCTCGTCTAGTGGTTCAAGGATTCAGACAGATAGAGGGATTGGATTACAACGAGGTGTTTGCTCCGGTCGCTCGATTAGAAGCCATTCGTATCTTTCTGGCTTATGCATCCTTCAAAAAGTTCAAGGTTTATCAGATGGATGTAAAGAGCGCGTTCCTTCACGGGGTTATCAGTGAAACAGTGTATGTCAATCAACCTCCCGGATTTGAAGATCCACTGCATCGTGATAAAGTCTACAAGCTAGACAAAGCTTTGTATGGATTACATCAAGCCCCGAGAGCGTGGTACGAGACACTTTCCACTCACCTTCTGAACAACGGGTTCAGAAGAGGTGTCATTGACTGCACTTTATTCATCCGTGAGAAGGACAGTGATTTACTCTTGGTACAAGTATATGTGGATGATATTATCTTTGGATCCACAAATGATAATCTGTGCAAGGAATTTGAGACTGTGATGAAAGAAAAATTTGAAATGAGTTCGATGGGAGAAATGAAGTTCTTCTTGGGTTTACAGGTGGATCAGTCTGAGGCAGGGATTTTTATTCATCAAACCAAATACGTTGGTGATATTCTGAGCCGGTTCAGTATGTCTGATGCGAAGCCTGCTGGTACCCCACTGGCGATTAATCACGGGATTACTCCAGATGAAAAGGGGGAGTTAATTGATGCCACTCTGTATCGGGGAATGATCGGATCTCTCATGTATCTCACTGCCTCTCGGCCAGATATCATGTTTGCCACTTGCTTGTGTGCACGTTACCAATCCAAACCAAGAGTATCTCACCTGATTGCTGTCAAAAGGATTATGCGTTATCTGAAGGGTACACCGGAACTTGGCTTATGGTACCCTAATGATGATAACTTTGAACTTACTGCATACAGTGATTCAGATTATGGCGGATGCAAAAGAGATTTCAAGTCAACATCTGCGGGTTGTCAGTTCTTTGGAAACCGATTGGTCACCTGGCAGTGCAAGAAGCAGACGTCGGTGTCTACTTCAACCTGTGAAGCTGAATATATTGCTGCTGCAAGTTGCTGTTCTCAAATCATCTGGATTCAACAGCAACTCAGGGACTATGGGTTACATTTTTCTAACACTCCTATCTATGTTGATAACACTGCCGCCATAGCTGTCACTAAAAATCCAGTTCAGCATTCCAAAACCAAACACATCGACATAAAATATCACTTCATACGTGATTGTTTTGAGAAGAAATTAATCGATGTTGTTAAAATTCACACCGATCACCAGAAAGCCGATCTTTTCACAAAAGCTTTTGATAAACCCAGATTTTTATATCTGTTATCGGCTAATGGTGTTTTTCACAAGGATGAAGTTCAATCCTCATCTGAGTCTAACAAATGATCATCACTTTAATTAGATAGTTTTATTTATTTTTAGTATTTTCATTTTCTATAGTATAGTTGTCTTTTATTAACAAAAACACAAAAAGATTTTCTATTTTTAGGTTTTTAGGGGGAGATATAGAAATTTGAAAAACCAAAAACAATAGAAATTTGAAAATCCAAAAACAATAGAAAAATGAAAAATGAAATAGTCCTGTTTAATGACATAACACATTGATTTTATTATGTCATAAAAGCAGAAATGAATGCATGAGCTAAAATCACAAGGAAATAATGATGGGATGTTCTGATAGGCTGACTATACAAAATAAATAAACAATATATGAGAACTTAGAAAGTTTGATTTGTGGGATCCATTTTATTAAGGCTTTTGAGTGAGAAATGGTTTTTGACTCAAATCAAGCATACACCTGTCATCATGGAATCAAATGAGTTTTCATTCAAAGAAAAATAAAGACAAGCTGGTATTAAGCTTGAGGAAAATCAAAAACAAGCTGGTATTAAGCTTGATAAAGAAAAATTAAAAACAAGCTGGTATTAAGCTTGAAGAAAACCTAACGCAAGCTGGTATTAAGCTTGAGAAAAACTTAAACAAATAAAAATAAAGTTCGATTCCATACATGTGCCATATTGCTGGGACGGACCTAGCTGAAGCCATCCATTTGGATAGAACAAGAAAAACACAAAAAGATAATAAATGATTGAATCTTATTGAATTCATGATGACTGGTATTAAGATATGCTGAAATGAATTTTGAACTAATTTTGATCTTAAATGATGAAATGAATTGGGGAACTCAATCAGAAAATATGAGTGATCATTTAGTTTGTTTAAGAGTTGAGTATTGTTCAGTTTAAATTTGGACAAATATATCAGTAATCGTGTCAATATGAAATTGTGATTGAAGTGAAGCATTCATTAAAGGCTATATGATGTGATCAGAGATTTGTGTTATCTTATTAATGGGCTTTTCACAAAAATATGTGTTTATTTGCTTTTAATTTGTGTTTGTACAGTTGTTTAGTTGTCTCAGAAAAATACAAAAAGATTTTCTATTTTCAATTTTGTTTTAGATGATCATTTGTAGATTAGGATGCTTGTCATATCTGAATCCTGAACCAACTAGACATATCTTCATAATTGTTTAAAGTCTGGTGCACAAGATGTCAAATCCTTGAAAGTTTGGATTTTGGAGATGCCCATGTCTCATTCGTACGAATGAAAGACAGAATGAATTCATTCGGCCGAATGAGAATGAGTCATTCGACCGAATAAGCTTCTCAGAATGAACTTCATTCGGCGAATGAAGAGTGTCGAATGTCTCTTTCGACATTCTCATTCGGCGAATGAACTTCATCGATTGACTCATTCGCCATATTCATTCGGCGAATGGAACATAATCTTTGTGTCCTTTCGCTTAGCTCATTCGGCGAATGAGTGCACAGTATATAACTGTGTTTCGGCCGAATGAGGGTCATTCGACCATTTACTCTTTCGCGACATCAGAAGAAACCCCATTCGGCGAAACACACACTTAGTCATACTTTTCGATTTCTTGTGACTGAGACAGTTCTTGCCACTGATAATCTTATTGTTCTCATTCTCAGGTATATGGAGATCAAATTTCAGCCGATTCCATCCATGAAATCATCTCTAACAGATTCAAATTTAGGGTTTTAGGGTTTTTGATTTCGCCCAACGAATAATCTGTTAAGATGGACCTAAAACTCGAAATGTCATGTATTAAATATGCTAATCGGTAGTTTCTGAGTGCTGTATAACAAGTTTTTGGGATTGATTTGAGATTTTGGTCAAAAGGGATTTTGAACTGTCATATTGCCGAATGTCGTCATTCGGCGAATGACTCATTCGGCGAATGAGCCTCATTCAACGAATGGATCATTCGGCGAATGACAAGTCATACTCAAGCCTCATTCGACGAATGAGAGTCATTCGACGAATGAGCCTCATTCGACAGATAACTCATTCGGCGAATGGACTCATTCGGCATATCAGAAGAAAGTTAATCTGATTTTTGTTAAATCTCATTGTTTAATTGATCATCTTGTACTGATATGTGTATTTCTTGTATTGTGCAGCATGGCAGGATACAAATCAGTACCGAAGCATAACATCTGTGCCCATCTTGATCTGACGACTCCGAACGCGAAGCATTATGCTGATATCATTACTTTCCTGAGGCGTTCCAGGATTTTCACTGCCATTTCGACCATTCATGTGCCATACTTATCTCATCAGCAGGATTTCTGGACATCATCTGATATTGACTGTGAGGCCGAGCCTACAGTCATTAGGGGCAAGGTCAGGGGTCATGACGTTGTAGTGTCAGCTGAGCATATACGGAGGGTGTGTGGTTTTCAGGACTCTCCGGATCATCCAGTTCTTCTTGACAGATTTCTAGTACGTGGATGCTTCCTCAGATGCAAGTACGAGGGAGATATTGGAGCCGGGATTTTGAACAAAGCGTTCATGTCCCCGCAGTTCAAGTACTTGGCGCATGTACTTGTACACTGCCTTGGCTCCAGGAGAGGAGGTTTCGATGATATGCGCGAAACCATACAGTGCGCATTTGCTGCTCTTGTGCTCAACAAACCATTCAACTTCTCCGAGATGGTTTTTCTGCACATGAAGGAGAACGTGGGGCTGAAGGGTGACAAGAAGTTTTTGATGTACCCTCGATTCATACAGCAGATCATTGATGCACAGATTCCAGATCTCCCGAAGCTGAATGCTGACATTATCAGATTGGAGCACATGAATGACATAACTCTCAACAGAGTTTTGTCATACCGAGGGAAGGAGAGGAAGCCTACTACTCGATCATTATTTGGTCACCTCTCTCGACCTGACTACAGGGCTCCAGCTGGAAGGAGATGGAGACACGATGACTCCGATTCAGATGTGGAGGACATTGTGGTCCCAGTTGATGATGATGACAGTGATGGTGGTGAGGGAGATGGTGATGCAGGCCCGAGTGGTGCTGGTGTGGAGGTGAGCACTGTTGCTGTTGAGAGCACAGGTGCGGGTGAGATGTCATCAGTACACATAACCACTGCTGCTTCAGTGAGCATGGTTGATGTTACTGCTTCTGGTGTTGGAGCTGATGTTGCTGTGTCTACAGCTCAAGAGGAGGATGTGGATATCGAGTCACTGATGGACTTGGATTTCTTGTCTACTACTACTTCATCAGTGACTGCTCCACTCGATGTCTCTATTCCACATTCATCAGGTGGTGATGGTGAGTCAGAGGACTCGAGTGAGGAAGAAGGTGTAGCTGGTGAAGGTGATGAAGATAGTTCTGATTCTGAGAAGACTCATGATGATGAGTTTGAGAAGGTGGATGAGGGTGGAAGAGTGGTGATGAGGAAGAGAAGGAGGACAAATGATGATTTGGAGGATATTACTGATACGATATTTACTCCAGAGTTTGACATTTCTCCCACTCCAAGGTCATCTGCTCCTACTTCCACAGCTACGATATCCTCTGCTGGTGCTTCCACCTCATCCCGAGCTGGAAGGGGAAAGAGAACCCGATTCTCTTTCCAAAGGAGGTCAGAACTGACTACAGCTGCTGCAACTACTGTCACATCAGTAGCAGCTGTGTCAGTTTCTTCACTGACGAGGACAAGGGCCATTCACACTCAGGCCATTACTGCCCCTCTGTCCACTCCTTTCATTCGAGAGCCTGTTTATGTTGCTGCTTCCTCTGGCCCCTCCACAGTTCGTGCTGATGTTCATATACCTGCTGTTTCAGTTGTAGATCAGCTTAGTACACTGAACAGTATGGTCTTGAGACTGATGGAGAGGAGCATGGAGCAAGAGAAGAAGAATAAAGAGCAGGAGTTGGTCATTGCTCAGCTCACGCAGAGGATTGAAGAGCAGGATACTCTGCTGCTTCAAGCTGCAGACCAGAGGGCCGATTTGAGGGCCAGGTCTGCACAACAGGAGGAGCAGCTCCTGAAATACATTGATGAGCACAACCAGTTGGCTCTGACAGCCTCTGGTTTCAGTGATCGGATCCTGCAGCTAGAGTCTGAGAATGCTCGTCTAGCTGGACTTGTCGAGGGTTCGAAGGAGAGTACTCCCAGACTGGAAGGAGCTGAGGATCGTTCCGATGATTCAGACAAAGAAGAAGATGAAGAAGAGTCTGATGAGGAACAGGTGGATTACGAAGACTCAGACAAAAACGATGAGTCTGATGATGATGATGATCATGATGATGAGGCCAAGGACAGATCTGGGAATGGGTCTTCTGGTTCATCGAGTACTGATGATGATGACGATGATGATCAGGCCCCTCCCTCATCAGAGATTCGATCCAAGAAGGCCAATGATAAGAAGAAAGCCTCTGCTCCACCTCCTCCTGCACAGACAGATGAACCCAAAGCAGCCGAGGAAGTAGAAGCTGTGCCGTTGAGACGTCAGCTAGATAAGACGTTGACTATGATCTTGGACGCTCAGGGCATTATACAGCACTCGGTCAGCTACGACAAGGAGGAGGGTGAGATCATACACTGTTTATCTAAGGAGCAGATAGCCGAGCTGTTCAGGTTGAATCCTGACGAGGTGGTCACTGATGACACCTCTGTACCTAGTACTGAAGAGCCCGAACCAGAATTCTTTGATGATGTAGATGATGTCATTCTGGAAGACATCACTGATGAAGAATACCCGAAGTATACATCGGCTGAAGCTGAGTTGCCTACATTCACTGAACCATTTGATCAGGAAACGGAGGATCTCTTGGTCAGATATCTTGAAGAGCAAGTAGAGGCTAGCAAGGCTGAAGCTGATGACTTAAAGAAAAGAAAGGAAGAATGGGCTGCGTACTGGGAGGTACTAAAGAAACAAAGCACTGAGAAGATGCCAGCAACGCACAAGAAAGTCTACAGGACCAAAGGATATAAGGCTGGAGGTCAGATACTCAGCTGGGCATACTTCCATGATCTTGGGTGCTACGCAGTAAAGAGGGAAAAGGGTATAGATTACTTCAAACACCCGCATGATTTCAAGACGCTGCCTGGATTCGAGGTCAATCAACTAGCACGTCTGAACATGCTATACTGTGAAGACTCCGGGATGTCTGCTTGGTTCTCTCGACAAATCAAGTATGAATACCGGAAGAGATGGGTGAATTTTCAGCCGCAGCAGCCAGAGAGGTACTATCTACCAGAGATTGACGGAGATACCCGGAAGCATAAAGTAATCCTGAAGTGGCTTCCCCCTAAAGTCATGAAGAAGATTCCTTTACGGAAGATGCGTCAAGACTTTATGGAGGGCTTCCGATGGTGGTACTATGATGGGAGAACCGGTGAGGCTGTGATCGTGCTGTGCAAAGACAAGAAATGGGAAACTGTCAGAGTTTTTGATCCCATGTGGCTGACCAATCTTTCATTGAATGATGTTAAAGCTTTCTATCGGCATCAGATTTTCTTCGACGTACAGGATATGGAGCAGGCTCTTCAGTATATGAGAGTTATTCGTCTCTGTATCTGCTTAAAGATTCATGCTGGTGCTGATTGGAAAGCTATCTCAGACAAGATTGCAAAGAAAGACATTCCAAAGAGTTGAACTAGGTCCAAGGGGGAGTATGTAGATACATGTTTTGTCCCTAGTTCGGTTATGTAAATGGCTATCATGTAATCATTCAAAGTATTAATGGAAATTGTCTTTATATCTAATTCATCATGTTTATGTTTATTGATTATTGATTATTAATGTTTATCTAAGTGTTTGATTTGATTATTAAATGTTTAAGTATGAAAACTGCTCATTCGGCCGAATGACTCTAGAATGAAGTCATTCGGCGAATGAGAGTTGTATCGAATGTCTAAGTTCAGAATGAGTCATTCGCCGAATGACTCATTCGAATGACTGCTCATTCGAGCTTAGTCATTCGCCGAATGAGCTGCTTCGGCCACTCATTCGGCCGAATGACTACAGCTTATAAATAGAAGTTCAAATCATTTCAAACCTAACTTTCCAGAGCCCTCCTTCTTCCCTAGCACTCCAGTGTCAAAACCCTTGAAGATTTGAGCGGTTCTTGTGCTTCCAAGTTCGATTCTCAACCCGTGGTGTTCGATCGTTGCTTCCAAGTTGTTCTTACAGCCTCGGATCACCACGGTTTCTGTTGGTTTCGTTTGGAAAACCCTGGAATAGGATTCCGCACTATCCCAGAGGTTGTCGAGTAGTTTTTCATTGGATTCGGATTGTTTCCGAGCTCCCGATCGGTCCAACACATTGTATATACATAAGGAAATTACAAGATGAAACAAATCGCAAATGACATTACGCAGAATTGCCGAATTACGCAAAATTGCTATAATAATGGCCAAAAACCAAATTCAAGGATCCAAAACTAAATCAATATCAATTATATGATGAATTTAAGTGAAATAAGTGATGACACAACAAAATCAAAGAATCCCTAAGTTCAATAAGTTAAATTGCGAAAAATCTGCGTAAAGGCAATTCGGCATGCGTAATTGGCAAATTCACGACAAGTCGAACTTCCAAATCACATTATAATAATAATGGGATGTAATTGGAAGAATGAAAATGATAGTTGATCATTATTAGCAATTCCTGAATTTAAACGCGAAAAGCCGAACAAACGATTGCGAAAATGGCAACAATCTAACAAAACCTTGATTACTTCTATCCTTATCCTATTGTTCCAAGTTTATCCCATTCTATTTGATTAAAATCAGATAAATATGGCCAAAAATGACATGTCTAAACTTGGAAAACAAGTATGGCCAAATAAATGCAAAAATCTTGACTTTGGTAAAAATTTCTACACCTTTCTTTGTTCCCAACCTGTCAAATTCAACCAGGAGCTTCTCTACCACTTCTGGAACCTTGAAAACACTTCAAACATCAGTTCTAATCTTATACAAGTGGTATCCAAACCCAAGAACAAGTGAAATCAAGAATCCAAAGTATGATTTTTGGTGATTTTCAAGCAAATCCTTCACCAAGTAAGTTTCAACTCAATCCTTGATTATAATAGCTTCATATGACTTAAATAAACATGTTTAAATGGTTGGTGAAGTTTGAAAATCATCATAATTCAAAAACCCATAAAAAGGGTAAATTCGTCCAAAAACCGGATTTTTCAAACTTGTCCAAATTGAGGTTTTTCTTCACCAAACACTAGATATATATGTTAAAAACTAGGATCTGGAGATTTTGGCCCGGCCGAAATGCAAAAACATTGGATTTGGCTCACAAAAACTTTGAGTGGCCCATAGGTGAGCGCAGCGGCCTGGGCGCGACCCCAACATGGCATGGGAGCGGCCTTGGCATGGCCCCAACATGGCACGGATGCGGCCCGCGTGGCACGGGCGCGTCCCCAACGCCTCTATCGCCGAGCATTTCCAGATCGCGACCAGCCCTTGGCTCGGCCACCCTCGGCCATCATTGACCCGACCAAGGCCAAGGCCGAGCCACCCTGCCTCATGGCTAGGTAGGGCTGTAAACGAACCGAACGAACACGAACGAGCCCTTGTTCGTGTTCGTTCGTTTAACTTTTAACTTGTTCATGAATGGTTCACGAATGCTAATCGAGCGAAAATTCTTGTTCGTGTTCGTTCATTAAGGAATTTAGCTTATTCACAAACGGTTCACGAACGCTAATGAACACATATTATATGAACAATAAAAATCAACATTTTTAATCTCAAGCAATGGAGATAATCATTTATAAATATATAAATTAAGATATTATAGTATATATTAAACTAAAAGTAACTTAAGTATTATGGTATTAAACTAAAAATTAAAAATAAACAACACATTTAATGAATAAATATAATAAATGAACTCAACCGAACATAAACGAACGTAAACGAACATGTTACCGAACGTTCAAGAACACAAAGGAACGAAAACGACCACTGTTCATGTTCGTTCCTTAAACGAAACAAACGGAATTTCTTGTTCGTGTTCGTTCGTTTATTAAACGAACGAACATAAACGAACTTCTCGCCTAACGGTTCACGAACTGTTTGCTGAACGTTCGGTTCGTTTACAGCCCTACGGCTAGGCCAAGGCCAAGGCTGCTGGGCCACCGGCTAAGGCCACTTAGCCACCACCTCAGCCCCACTGAGCCACCACCGAGCCATAGCTGCCGACCATCGGCCGCTGTCGATCCGCTGCCGCATCGCCGTTGCTGGCCACCGGCCACTGCCGGACTCCGGCCAAATTCCGTTCAAAACTCCGGTGAGGGTCGCCGCCGGTGGACTATTCCGGCTAAATGGAATATTCCGGGAATATTCCGGTAGAAACCCTAATTTTGTTTGTTTTACGTTTTAAACTGTGTTTCCTGCTCCGGTTCGCAATTCGATGATCTGAAAGTCGATTAGGATTCTGGTTTAAGAACATGATGCATTTATCATTAATTTACAACCAAATGAGTATAAGAACTCAATTACTAAAAAAAATCAGTGATTTTAACATTACAAATTAACTGATAACCTTATTACGTTGATTCTGAATAAATACGTGATTCAGAATGTGTTTGATGAATCATATTACGTTATCCTTGATATTTAATGTCTAGGTATGTTCTGGTAATCCAAATTGGATACAAAGAACTTATAGAACCTTAATGATATGCGGAATTCAATTGAAGCTGTGTGTAACATTACAACAACACCAGTGAGTTTCATAGTTCCCCTTTAAATGTTTTTTTTATAAAACATGGGGATTTTATTATAACATCAATATATTATGTATTTCACTTACAGTGGCATACTTATATGATTTCATTACCCCTGTTCAAATCTTCAGATTTCTAAAACTCGTGGTTTGCATTACAATTACATTGTGGTTACCTGATTCAATTACAATGACATGCTTATATGTTGTTTGTACATTTCAACTCTTGTTTGATGATTACATGAAAATGGTACCATGCTATCGTAAAATTCCTCACATAGCAACTATAACCAATAAACTCAGGGAGGAGCCGAATGATAACAATGATAGTACTATCTGGTTGACAACCCCATTCACGGGTAGGTAGCGTCTACCCTTGTGTGAATGCCTGTTGCCATTTATTACATTACAAGATAACAGCTTAATGCAACGATGGATATTAAGAGTGAGGCTAAGGTCTTAACTTCGGGTATTACCGCTAATTACATTACAGTCACAAAGGCTTTGGTTATAGGTTTTCATGGTGAATCATATTCATAAGGTTGTGTATGCCTGCATATTCAACATGTCATAACATTTCATATCACGTTATCATATCTATGAACTCACCTGAATTCTTGCTGATCTTTTATATTATAAAACCTTTTTTAGGAAGGAGGTAACAAGTGCGAATGTGAGGATGAACGATCACAAGACATGTTTAGTCACTCTTACTAGTTAATGTTGTTTAAGAATGTTGAAACTTAATGTGTAACATTTTAGTTATGACGTAATATATAGTGTGTATGGTTTGCCATGGATGTATGATACCAAGGTAACAATCAGTCACACCCATCTCTGAGACCTCATCATCAAGCTTCCGCGACACGTTACAACAGTTACCGACTTCATGCGTCATTCAGTAACTAACTATATTAGGTAAAGTGAGAGATGGGGGTATGACACTTATGATTACATATACAAACTTATGCTTTCACATACATACTCATGTATAAACTATCTCATACATAAGCTTTCTCATACATAGACTTTCTCATACATATACTTTCACATACATATACTTTCTCATACATAGACTTTCTCATACATATACTTTCACATACCTATACTTTCTCATACAAGACTCGTATAATACTCATACATCACATACATACACATAAATACTCATACAAACTCAAACACATATAAGTGGATCGTATGCCTAGGATGGGGATGATTCAAGATCGATATTTTTATTCAGATTGAAACTTACAAAGTTGTTCTTTTGGTAAATTCTAGGAACTGGATGAGGCTTTGTGTGCACATGGTACAAGATGACTCAATACTCACAAGGACTTCGTAAGGCAGACTGATTGGCCGCCGAGCGTTGACATGGTGTCAACCCTAACTAGTTTTTTAGCGAGTGACCTCAGATGATTATGTATCCTTTCATATCTAAGTATGTGTCCTCTGATGGGTATCCTCTAACTACGCACCATTGTTGAAAGTTACACCCGAGTTACTTCCGTGGGTTGGTACTGTTAATCATCGAGCGTGACTCTACGAGCCACCCCTTCAGAATTTTAGTCGCCTACAATTGTGGACATAAACTTGGTTGTCGAACTCTAATGAATTGGAATTTGATAACCAGAATGCTTTTCAAAACTATCACATTGTTTGATATTTGAAACGGGAATACTAGAAATACAACACATTGGTTACTCAACAAGATCGGATGCGGTGAATGGTCAGAGTGAAACTCTTAATTTCCATTAAAGGCAAAGTCATGTCATGTCAAGCATGTGGTGGGCTAGCGGCTGGGCTTGACCCCACATATGCCCTATATATAAGCAAACTTGACATGATGGGATGATGTCGGTAGTGAGGTTTAGGGTGGAGACTCTAGACGTTTTAGGAAAAGGCTACACTTATAGAACTTTTACAATGGTTTTCAATACTAAACTTTATGAACTTACCAACCATGATTTCTAAGGTGACGAACATATTTAACCTTAAGAGCTTAGGCTACTTACTAGGGTGCTCAGTAAAGGACCTATTGACTTTTGGATGTGCATACTTTTGTTTAACACATGTGAATCATTTTGATATCTGGTACAGTTACAGAATAGAAGAACTCATGAATCTTTTGATAGGTTTGCATTGTTAAATTATCGAACATGAAAAATGTAATTTAACTTTGTAATCCTAGTTTAATGTTATTGTGATTTAGTTATTCTCAAATGTTGGGCTATGTATACAATCTGATCATTCCGATTGTCACATGATATCGCGGCCCAAGATTATTCCGCTTGACGGAAAAGTCGATCCACCCTGCCGGCTAGAGGTGTGACAAAATGCAATACGTAAGACACATTCTGCATGCAAGGTAACCAGTGAGGGGCTGTGCGCTGGAGGGAACAATTGTGAGACACATTTTGTTGTGGTTCCTAGGCAGTGACAGTGCAAGCCAGGGTATGTACTGGTTGTATCGATTAGTTAAATAACCTACTAAATGTGTAGTATTGCCAATATTAATTATGGTTAAAGGAACGAACATGCTATGCTTACATGTCGAGTTTGTTATTTGTATTCACCAACACTATATTTATATTTTTTATTCAAAAACTTTTCAGGTTATAATGAAATGTAAAAAAGAAGCAAGATTAGAGATTTTTGGCCTATGATGCCTTGAATAGGATCTTGTGGTGAGACCATGGAGCTATGTCTCCAAATAGTGTATAAATCGGATATTATAACATGATTTGTAATTATTTGTTTGTAAAAATCATGTTTACTATAATATGAAATGATGGTGTTCATACCTATGCATATGAAACTTTATGAATTCATGAAATTGCATGTTCGCTTAACACATATAAAAACGAGTAATAAACTCTGACCGAGACATATCCATGAAACCTATTCGGGTCATAGCGCCCAGGTCACCCAGAACCCGGGATGTGACATGTTGGTATTAGAGCTCCTGGTTTTAACAAAATAGGTACTATTGATTGTATCTAATCTTTAACTAAACTGAGATAAGTGCTATTAAAGGAATAGGTAGAATACTATTCTTGAAATACTAAGAATATTTGAAATTACAGGATGAATACTGATGATAGCTTATGAGGTAAATTATGATGAATTATTTTTAAGTCCTTGTCAAATATCATATTTCATACACAACATCTAGAAATCTAAATACTAGCGAACCATCTGCAAAAACACGTGGGCAAAAGTAAACCTACACAAACATCAATGGAACCTTGACTTGGAAAGCTGAGATACAACGGATGATTGCAGAAGGTATAAAAGATGCAATTCTGTCAATAATAGCTTCGTTGAAAACAAATAAAATTTGAATCTCGAGAAAATAGTAACATATGAAAATGATGCATCTAAATGGAACAATGAAAATTAGAAGCCTCTAGTTCGAAATAATTCAAAACTGAGCAATGTTCGTATAAAACATTCCAACCTTGTGAACTACCTGAGTTCATTGGAACGGAAGGAGCTTTTCTAGCATTAAGATGGCTTGAAAAAGATTGTAGCCATACTTGCTACCAGCAAATGTGCTGAAGAAGATATGATTTTGTATGCTTCGAATTTCCTTAAATACCGAGCAATGGAGTGGTGCAACTCCATTGTTCAGACCATCAGAAGACCCAATGCATATGCTATGAATTGGGAAAGTTTTCGGGATCCAGTGACACGAAAATTTTTCCCAATGAATGAAAGGGAACAAATGGAGCAAAAATTTCTGAAACATCGCATGGTCGGTGTTGGGCATCGAGAATACACTTCTAAATATTTTGAATGTGCTTAATCGGTGCCTCATATTGTGACACCATAATCAAACTGTAAGGAACAGATAAAGAGATGACTGACAAAATCAGAGACTTAGATGTGATAGTACTCAGATGAGAAAGTAGTGAGTCGAATACTTTTACTTCGTGAACTTTTGTTTTCGTGTACTTTTGATTTCGTATACCTTAGAATAGTATATATAGACGCATTGTACACTGTTCTAGGTTCGGCTCTCGAGGTAGTGCATCTAGGCATATTCATCAAACCTTGGAAAATTCATGACTTTATTTATGCAACACACTTTATTTCTCTTCTACTTTGGGTTCTGCACTCAATAGAAGAATGTTGTTGAATATTTTAGTTTCAAGTTGATAACTTTATCAGCTTTGGGGCCTAAAAGTGGTATCAGAGATTTGGAGCTCTTTTTAGCACAAATACTCAAGCTTTTTGCAAAAAGGATTCGACTTCATTTTTCATCATCAAGTTGGGAAGCTTGTCAATCAATTTGGATTTCAAATTCTTACAGAATATTATTTTGGTGATCATTGAAGATTCGTGAACTTTGGCTTTCGACTACTTTGGCCTTCGTTTACTTTCATCTTCGATTACTTTCAAGTTCGATTACTTTGTGTGACACCCCGTAAAATCCAGGTCAGCATTATTTTAAATTAAATGTTTATTTAATTCATATTTGTACACGTGGCACTAGAATTAGTTTAATTTAGTGTGACACGTGGCATTACAGTACGAACACTGACACCCAACAGGATAATCCAAGGGATTATCGGAAACCGCACACACGTGTCAGAACACACGAACGTTGGTGAACGTCACAACATTTGGTCACACGAACACTTCACAAGTCAATTATGGTTAATAATTGACAATTAGAGTCCAAACCATGCTCAAACGATGTACTACAGTCGAGAAATCAGCGAAAACGGGCCAAAATATGAAAATAAGCTTATTGGGCCTGACAGGTGAGCCAGGCGGTACGCCTGAGCCCAAACCATGACTCCAGGCGGTGCGCGTGGGAGGGAAAAGGCGCCCCTCATCCGGTTGCCTCACGCGGTACGCCTAAATGCCAAGGCTCCTTGCCAGGCGGTGCGCCTGGGAGCCAGACACGCAGATTTTCCTAACACATCATTACACCTACATAATCCTTCTTAACCAGTTTTGACGCAACAAGCACGGGATTATCTTCCCTAGAACCTCTGACATCACCTTCTACACCCTCTAAACACCATTGGCAGCCATTGTTGTGATCTTTGAAGCTTTGGAAGCTTGGGAAAGGAGTAGGAGCTCAAACCATAACCACACCACCTCTTTATTTCTGCAAAGCATCATGAACCAGAAGGTTTAGGAGCTCATTTCTTCATCATCTCAGTGCTATTGAAGCTTTAGAAAGTAGTCCTACATCCATTGAAGCTTGAAAACACTCATACACTCACATGCAAGCTTTGAAACCCACATGCAAGCACATATCCACCACATGCAGGAATTTTTCTTTGTTTAAATCTAGGTTTATTACTATTTCTACTATACCTGATGATCTACGATGTTTAGATTAAGTTTCATGACGATCCATGATGATGTGTGTTGCCATAATGCATGATTTAAACATGAGGTGATGAAATAGTGTCATGCATGTATGATCAATGACTAATAGAATGATTTTGGATATTTAGATGCGTTTGTAGATGATGTTAGAAGATTATTGCATGATTGGATGTTGTTAAAATGATTAAAAATGTGATTTTTGATGAACTTGCTATTATTAGTAACTTTTAGTTACAAAATGATGAAATGGTTGATATTATAAACATGCATGTATGTAGATTCGTTACTAACCTGATAATATGGTGATATTATGAGCAAGAAATCAATCTAGGGTTGATTTGGGCCATTTTGGGGCATAGTTACAAAATTTAGTAACTTTTGTGGCTCAAATCATGATAAATGATGATTGGGTATAGTTTGATATGTTTAAATGGTGTTAAATGTTATAAATTGATGATTTGTGATATAAAAATGAACTAGAAATACTTAGGATGATCATTGGATGAGATATGTCAAAGTTACTATTTTTAGTAACTTTATTTCATGAAATATCGGTTTATGAACGTTTTGCATGATTTGAACATGCTAAGTGATTTAATAAGCTTTAGTATGATGAATGCATGCTAAGTTAGATGGTTTCCGATATCACACTTGCTAGAACTAGAAACTTTCCTTTTTAGGAAACTTTTGTGTGCCAACATGACTTACGTGACTTATGTGATTCACATGATAATGTGCTATGTGTTAACATGATCACGTAGGACTTAATGAGCATGCTAGAACTTTAAAAACGACATGTTTTGTGAAACTTGCCATAAATGGAAACTTACTATAAATAGTAAGTTGTCCATAAACACGACTTGCGCGTTTTGCACACGACGAGCACTAACATGAATGTTGCACGATTCACAACCAACACACGGTTCACCAACGGGTCGTTGACTTGACACGGTCAAACTTGGTCAAACATGGTCAATGTGGACCAACATGAGCAAACACGGTCGATGTGGACCGACACGGACAAACATGAATAACCGAGGGTTGTTGAGCACAAACACGAGCACTAACACGAACACGAGCACGGTCACTTACACGAACTCACGTATGGTATACGATATAGGTAGCCGGTGACCGACACACTTTCTACATGAGGAGCTTACGCATTTATTTTCGAGCGTCACTAAGGTGAGTTTACGGCCCCTCTTTACTCTTTTCAAACTTTTCAAATAGGGAGAGAATACTAGTTGAATCGAGTCAAAGATTACTATTGTACAAACATTTTATGTGTATGCTGGTTTATTAGACAAACATTAAGTGTTGAACTCGTAACAAGCCCTCACAAAGTCTTACCGTTAATGTACGAACAACGTGGTAGGTTTGAATGGATCCGTTTGGGTGTGACTAACCCCACGGGGCACAATTTTGACTGGAGGTCATAACCCGTGAAACTCTGACCTAGCTTGCTATGTAATTACGAGACATAGCGGAGGCAAGGACAAACAAGTCTAGTTCGGTAGTGACGCACTGACACTTGGAGCCTAGAGCTCGGGACTAACATATGATACATGTTTTCAATTACTATGTATATATCAAAACCTGTTTACTCACCAACCATTGTGTTGACACTTGTCACACCCCGGGCCGGCGGGGTTGGATCGGATGTCCCCGTCGGGCGGAAGGTTCCCGGGGCGCGATATCGTGTGTGATAATCGGGTTGATCAGATTGTTTACATAGCTTCAACGTTAAGAATATCTAAAGCACAATAAAGCATTTAAATAGGATTACAAAGTTAAATTACAATGTCAATGTTTGATAATTTAACTTGGTAAACCTAACAAAAGAATCAAAGTATTCTATCTTGTAATCTGTACAAGACATCCAAGAATTATTCGTATGATTAACAAAATATGTGCTTCCCAAAATCACTAGGTCCTCTATTTAGGCCGCCTAGCATGCAATCCAATAGCTTATGCTTAAACCTGTGCATCACCTGATAAAGCATGTAAGAAAACAAAGTCAACACAATGGTTGGTGAGTTCATGTAGTTTATAAGTTTAAATAGCTTTAGCAAAACTCCTTTCGGTAAAACCTTAATCTTATTAACTCCACATGTAATATCCAAATCGGTATGCTTATATATAGGGCGTACCCCTGGGTCAAGCCTACAACCCGCCCAGACGACGTCCCACCACATACTAATACGGATGTGACACTGTTATTAATAATAATTAAGCCTTTTACCGACCCGTCCGTATAGTTTCCCCGTCATAGATTAAGCATCTTCGTTTGTAAGTTTACCCCATGCACCTATAGTATCCGTGAGTTTAGCCCGATATTTACCGGTATGGATAACCGAATGCCCGAAGGAATTCAGTATCAATCCAAACCAGCCCCAGGTATAATTAGCAACTCAGGGAAAGATAAAGGATTTCCAGGTCGACACAAAGTCAACTAAGGCTCTCCAATATCGCCCTAGTTACCGATAACCCAGGTAAGTAGTTGTGGGAAACACTGCATGGCAAGCACTGAGAGGCCATCAGTCCATTTCCTCGATTAAGACTGTGAAGAACACATGAAGGCAAGCACTGAGAGACCAACTATTGTTCTTCAAGTCCCGGCTAGGAAGAACACCTGATGGCAAGCACTGAGAGACCAACTATTGTTCTTCCATAGCCTATAGTTTAGCATACAAAGAGTCCAGCATTTACGTAACTTGTGCACAAGAACTAGCTTTACAACAGGTAAGACAAGCACTGAGAGGCCAAACCGTTGTTTGAGCATGGCAATCACATAGCATTCAAGAGTTTATAGTATCCATAGTTTCAAGTATTCAATGTATATGTATGCATGTATGTTTATATTTAGTATCTCCATAGCATCATAGCATCATTAGCGTTTAGTGTTTACATTAGTCTCTAGCATAAACCCATAGCATTAACAAGTAGTATAGTCTCATAGCATTCATATTAAGCATAACCCGTAGTATTAGTTGGTAGCATAAACCCATAGTATTAGCATTTAGTTTAACCCATAGTCTTAGTATTTAGTATGACTCATAGTATTAGTTTGTAGCATAATCTCATAACATTAGCATCCACAATAGCATCAACAGATAGCAAATACCCTTAGCACTGGGTATTTACACATAGCTTTAGTATTAACAAGTAGCTTATGCCTTCAGCACTTGGCATCATCAAATAGCATTTAGTTTGAATAGTATCTTATGCCTTTAGCACTTGGCATAATCAAATAGCCTTTAGTTTGAATAGTCTCTTATGCCTTTAGCACTTGGCATAATCAAGTAGCTTTTAGTTTAAGTAGTATCTTATGCCTTTAGCACTTGGCATAAACGATAGTATAAAAGCATTTTGTTAAATTTAAAACATTTTTTTTAAAATGAATAACATGCTTCTCAGTCCCGAGTTAAAACCAAAATAGTTTAAAAAGGGACAATGAACTCACCTTGCAGTTATGGTAGTTGACTTGGTCTCAAACAAGAATGCACGCGCTCTTTGTTGTAATTGATATTGTTTTCACAATCCTGTATTGATTTCACGTTGTTCAAATTTGTAAGTATAAGTTTGTAGGCATTCGTGTGTGCGTATGTGTTAGCCATAAAGTTGGCTAACACTTTCGGGTCTCGGTCATGATCTTCATTCGGCCTCGCTTGATTATTAAAGGTCTTGATAGTACTTATCTACCAAATTTAGTTTATCGCCCTTTGTTATAGATTTTGTGTTCCAATGAAATCCTTATCATGACCGAAATGTTCTAAGTGTAAGACTTAAGTTTATGATTTAAACCCCACGTGTGGTTTAACTTAAGCTTGACATATTTGTCACATAGTTTATAAATAACTTAGAAAAATTATTATAAAGACTCATGGTTTTGAGTTTATGAAATCCAATAAGTCAAAGTTCACCACTTTTATAGTAACTCTTAACCAGCACCCGTGTAAGTTGCACTAGACTTAGTGGGGTTCAAGTGGTTTTTTAATGTAACTCTTGTGGGCCAAACGAAATGTGAATGGGTCGGTTGCTACTTGGACCAAACAAATCAATTGGGCCGAACGATTAGGCTGGCCCATAAAAGAAGTGGGCCGAAATAAGTGGGTATGGGCCAAGCTGTTGGATCAACCAAGTAAGATTCTGTTGGGCTTGAATGGGTGTTGGGCCGCATAGTTGCTTCTGTTGGGCCACATCAATGGGCTTTGGGCCTGTTTAAGGTTATTGGGCCAGAAATTGGTTAGTGGACTGTAGGAACTGCATAGACCACTGTTGGGCCTGGCCACATATACTGGGCCGATTGGTTGGGCCGACTCAGATGTGGCCGTATGGGGCCTGCTTGTCGAATGGTGTGGCTGCCGAATGGGTGAAAGGTGGTTGGCCGATTGAGAGAGAGGCGAGAGAGCATGAGACCTGGGCGAATGAGAGGTGTAATGGTCGAATGAATGTTGACGAGTGAGACTCTTTCGGGGTTGATGGTCAACGAATGGGAGGTGGCCGACGAATGGAAGGTGGCCGGCGAAAGGAGGAGGTCGAAGGTGAGCTGTCATTCGGACATGGCTCATTCGCCAGTTTCCTTCGGCCGTAGCAGCACCTGGCCTCAATCGCCCCTTCCCCATTCCAAGACTTGATGGTGGTTCTGGTGGTGGCGCATGTTAAAGTTAATGTTCGAGGGTGTATGGTTCGTAGAAGAAGGTGTAGAACCAGATGAGAAACTGTGGTCGACCAAGGTGAGTAAAACCCTAATTTTCGTGGTGTTCAACAGGTAGTTTACCTTGGATTCGACGGTTTTCACTCTAGATCCTTTGTACTTTCGGTTAGAGGATGATGAGAGCTTCGTGTAGTTTCAAGAATGGCTCAATTTCGTGGAGTATTGCTCAAGATATGGAGATTTGAAGGGTGAAAATGGTGGTGGTGGCTTCAAAACCGGATTTAGGGTTTTCTAAGGAAGGAGATGGATTAAAAGTGAGGAAAATACCCTCCCTTAGTGTATTTATACCCCGAAAGGTTTCGGGTTCGTTTTTGTAGCTCGGTTCGTATTTTCGTTACGTCTCCGGAACGTAACGCGCGTTTTTCGTAGATTTTAAATAAAAGAATTATTCTTTGCCATTTAAAATACAATTATTTTTAGAAATTATTTTAATTATCACAGTATTAATTCATTTATCGAATTTATTATTTTACGCGTTTATTTAATTTGTTCGCGATTTTTCTTAAGATAGTTTTTATTTAATTTATTTAATGATGAGTTTCAAAATTGTAAAATAGGAAATATTTTATTTCCTTGAATTTATGATCGTTCGTATCTTTTATCGTTTTCGTTTTCGTTTCGTCAGAACGCGTCACCATCGCGCGTATTCGTTCGAATCGTCATTCGAACGAACACGACGACGGTTTTGCTTTCCGACTTTTGTTTTCTACTTTTCAGTTATTATTTCGGAACGTTAAACTATCAGAATCATTCGTACAGATCGTCACCTATACGAATAACTCCTCAGTTTAGCATTCCGGAATAGTAACTGTTATAGTTTTGTTTTGTTTAACCTCGCATACGTTTACACATAATAACACCTCAATAAGCATTAGTATCACCGTTCAATGTTGTCTGATGTGTTTCTGACTGTTAAACTGTCACGTTTAATCAGATTTCAGAAGCATTAGCATAATAGTTTACTGTTAAGCATTACGTAGTTGACAGTACAACAGTAGTTTGCATAGTTTGTACCTGAGTTACTGTGCCGTTACTGTTCCGTTCACTGTTCCGGCGACGTTTCCGGCACAGTTGTTACAGTCTCCCCTTGTTTGAGAAATTTCGTCCCGAAATTTAAGCATTGGTATCGGGTACAGCTTCCTCTGTGAACAGTTGGGGATATTTGTTTCTTATGTGGTCTTCGCGTTCCCAAGTAAACTCGGGTCCGCGCCTTGAGTTCCAACGCACTTTGACAATAGGAATACGGCTTCGCCTTAATTGCTTAACCTTGCGATCCATGACTTCCAATGGTTCCTCAACAAAACGTAAATGTTCATCCAATTGAATTTCTTCAATCGGTATGATAAGAGTTTCATCAGCAAGGCATTTCTTCAAGTTTGAGACGTGAAACACGTCGTGTACACCACTAAGTTCATCCGGTAAGCTCAATCTGTATGCTACAGGACCAATACGTTCGATGATTTCGAATGGTCCCACATATCGTGGTGTTAGTTTGCCTTTCTTTGCGAATCGAACTACGCCCTTCCATGGAGAAACCTTCAACATGACACGGTCTCCCACTTGGAATTCCAACGGCTTGCGTCGTTTATCGGCATAGCTCTTTTGTCTACTTCGTGTCGCTTGTAACCTTTGTTGTATCTGAGCAATCTTGTCTGTAGTTTCTTGTATCAGTTCCGGTCCTGTGATTCGATTATCTCCCACTTCTGACCAACAGATCGGTGACCGACACTTTCGACCATAAAGAGCCTCAAATGGGGCACAACCGATACTGCTGTGATAACTGTTGTTGTAGGAGAATTCGATTAGTGGCAAGTGAGAATCCCAATTACCACCGAAGTCTAGAACACAAGTTCTCAGCATATCCTCCAGGGTTTGAATAGTACGCTCGCTTTGACCATCCGTTTGTGGATGATAAGCTGTACTCAAGTTCAACTGCGTTCCCAGAGATTTCTGCAATGATTGCCAGAACCTTGATGTAAATCTGCTATCACGATCTGAGATGATAGACAATGGCACACCGTGGCGTACCACTATCTCGTCGATGTAAAGCTTCGCTAGTTTATCCATCGTATACGTTTCTCGCATTGGCAAGAAATGAGCAGACTTGGTTAATCGATCAACAATAACCCAAATGGTGTCATGTCCACTGGAAGTGCGGGGTAGCTTGGTAACAAAGTCCATAGCTATTTGTTCCCACTTCCATAGTGGAATTTCATGCTGTTCCAGTAAACCTGAAGGTTTCTGGTGTTCTGCCTTCACCTTAGCACACGTAAGGCATCGACCAACATACTCAGCTATGTCTTTCTTCATGCCCGGCCACCAATAAAATGCACGTAAGTCTTGGTACATTTTATCAGCACCGGGATGCACAGAGTACTTGGTCTTGTGTGCTTCATCAAAAATAAGCTTCCTTAACTCGTCTACTGCAGGAATCCATACACGATCCTTGAAGTAAACAAGTCCATCAGATTTCGTTTCCAAATGTTTCTCCGCTCCACAATCGAGTTCTTTCTTCAGGTTTTCTCGTTCAACAACCTCCTGTTGTGCTTGCATAATTTTGTCGTGTAAGCTTGTCTGCACAATCATTCCCATTGCTCTAGCGCGCAAGGGTTTGACTCGTTCCTTCCGGCTCAAGGCATCAGCAACAACGTTTGCCTTGCCCGGATGGTACTTGATTACACAGTCATAGTCATTCAGAAGCTCAACCCAACGTCGCTGTCGCATGTTGAGTTCCTTCTGATCAAATATATGTTGCAGACTTTTGTGATCAGTAAATATGGTACACTTGGTGCCATATAGATAATGTCTCCAGATCTTTAAGGCGAATATCACAGCTCCCAGTTCCAGATCATGAGTGGTGTAGTTCTTCTCATGAATTTTCAGTTGTCTCGAAGCATAACCAATAACTTTGTCTCTCTGCATAAGTACACAACCGAGTCCCTGATGAGAGGCATCGCAGTATACAACAAAGTCATCACAACCATCTGGGAGTGATAAGATCGGAGCATCGCATAGCTTTTGCTTCAAAGTCTGAAAGGCTTCTTCTTGCTTTTGCTCCCAAACAAACGGCTCGCTTTTCTGTGTTAGTTTTGTAAGAGGCAGGGCTATCTTAGAAAAATTCGAGATGAATCTTCTGTAATAGCCTGCTAAGCCTAGAAAAGAACGTATCTCCGTAGGTGTCTTCGGAGTGTCCCAATCCTTTATTGCCTCGATCTTGGCAGGATCAACATGTATTCCCTCACTGTTAACAACATGACCTAGGAATTGAACCTCTTTTAACCAAAATTCACGTTTAGAGAATTTGGCATAGAGCTTCTCTTCCTTTAACAGTTCCAAGATCGTTCTGAGATGTTGTTCGTGCTCTGTTTTGCTTTTAGAATAAATCAATATGTCATCAATGAAAACAATAACAAATTGATCCAAGTACGGCTTACACACACGGTTCATGAGATCCATGAAAACCGCGGGTGCATTCGTCAAACCAAAAGGCATCACCATGAACTCGTAATGCCCGTATCTGGTACGAAACGCCGTCTTCGGTATGTCTTCATCCGGTACTCTGAGTTGATGGTATCCTGAACGTAGATCGATCTTTGAAAAGTACTGAGCTCCTTGCAATTGATCAAACAAATCATCAATCCTCGGCAATGGATACCGATTCTTGATGGTTAGTTTGTTTAGTTCCCTGTAGTCTATGCACATCCGAAAAGATCCATCCTTCTTTTTCACGAACAAAACCGGAGCTCCCCAAGGCGAGTAGCTCGGTCGGATGAAACCTTTATCTAGTAGCTCCTGTAATTGGTTAGATAATTCCTGCATCTCCGAAGGTGCTAACCTGTAAGGAGATTTAGCAACAGGTGTTGCTCCAGGAACTAAATCAATACGAAACTCTACCGGTCGCACAGGTGGCAAACCAGGTAGATCTTCAGGAAACACTTCAGGGTATTCCTTTACTATCGGCACATCTTGAATAGTCTTCTTGTCTTTTTGTTTCTCCACCACATGAGCCAAGAAAGCTACACATTTCTTTTGTAGACACTTACGCGCTTTTATGCATGATATGATCTTTACGTTTCTCTTTGATTGATCTCCACGAACTTCCAATACACGATCGTCCGTTACTGGAATCCGAAGTAGCTTTTCAGAACAGATGACTTCAACTCTATTGAGTGATAGCCAATCCATTCCCACAATGATGTCGAAACTGCCCAACTCCATCGACAACAAGTCGATGGTAAATGTGTGATCTGTGAGTGTAAGTGGGCAGTTCCTATGTATAGTGCTAACTGTAACCTGCTTTCCGTTCGCTACCTCGATAATGTATGGGGATTCTAAAGTTTCCTCAGTAAGATTAAGTTGGCATGCAAAGTCAGATGAAATAAAACTCTGATCTGCACTAGTGTCAAATAAAATAGATGCATAAGAGTCATGTATAAGAAATGTACCAGTGACCACATTAGGGTCTTGGCGTGCAGCATTGGCTCCAATAACAAAAGCCCTTCCACGTGGTGCTTGGGCTCCTTGTTGTGCTCTTTTCGGACACTCTCTGGAGAAGTGGCCTATTTCTCCACAGTTGTAGCATCCTCTGTTGTTGTTGTTGTTGTTGTTGGGATTATCAGGCCTTGGTGGTGGAGGAAGTGCTACAGCAGCATTGTTAGCAGTACGAGTTGCCGGTGCATGGCATTGCTGAGCACGGTGACCTAATCGACCACAGTTGTTGCATTTACGGCATTGCGCCGTAGTAGGATGATGAAATCTGCATCGTGCACACTGAGGATGCGGTCCCACATAGTTCTTTGGTGCAACCTGAGCAGGTGCTGCAGTAACTTGTTGAAGAGGGGTGGCCATCACATAGTTCTTGACGACCTTTTGCTTTTTCTTCTGATGGTGCTCGGGTTTCTTCGAGGTAGACTCCTTAGCTTTTCCCGAGTCGTCTTTCAGGACTCCTGACTTTACCATTACCCCAGTAAGTTTGGCTGAAAGAGAGATGGCTGACTCTAGAGTAGCAGGGTATGCAGCCAAAACAATGCTTTGAATACAGGAGGGTAATCCTGCAACATAGGGATCAATCAGTTTCTCCAGTGTTGGTACCATTTCTGGCACCAGAGCTACCAGTTCATGATAGCGGGTAGTAAAGGTCATATGGTCAGCTCCCTTCATCACATGATTCGAGAGCTCGATTTCCAGCTGTTGCAGTTCATGCTTCGGACAGAATTCGTTTCTCAGAAGCAGCTTAAACTCTGCCCAGGGCATCGCCATCGCTTCATCCCTTCCCTTTGTCCTGATCTGTGCATTCCACCATGTTAAAGCCCGCTTGCTGAACGAACCAGCTGCATAGCGAACCTTATGGTGTTCTGGACAACTGCTAATGTCCAGCGTATTTTCCATCTTTTCAAGCCATTGGATAAGTCCAACAGCTCCTTCAGCACCGGTAAAGCTGGGAGGTTTGCATCCCACAAAGGATTTGTAGGAGCAGTCTGAAGTGTGACTAGTGTTTCCACTAGCTTCCCCAGTAGTATGGCCAGAGTTGTTGCCATGACTTTGAATCCGGTTGATCATCTCTGGGATGACATCTTTCAGTTGACTTGTCAGTTGAGTGCTCAAAAGTGTCGCCAAGGCGATAGTAGCAGGATCTATCATCTGAACACTACTTGAGCCTGGTGGTGGAGAGTGTGGAGGAGGCGGAGGAGGAGGTGGCGGTGGCGGTGGTGAATCTGGCGGTGTAGGAGTAGATGAATGAGGAGCAGAAACTTGCGAGGACGGTTGTTTTCTTGGCGGCATTCTGATCATAACCAAAAGATATTGGTTAGTGCAGTGATCGAATGCTGAGGACAAAATGCATACTTAAATCTTATGTTCTCTATATGAGGGTCCCTAAGTTATAGTCTAGGCCAAACCATTTAAGTAAATGACCTAATATTCTCTATAACCTTGAGCTCTGATACCAATCTGTCACACCCTGGGCCGGCGGGGTTGGATCGGATGTCCCCGTCGGGCGGAAGGTTCCCGGGGCGCGATATCGTGTGTGATAATCGGGTTGATCAGATTGTTTACATAGCTTCAACGTTAAGAATATCTAAAGCACAATAAAGCATTTAAATAGGATTACAAAGTTAAATTACAATGTCAATGTTTGATAATTTAACTTGGTAAACCTAACAAAAGAATCAAAGTATTCTATCTTGTAATCTGTACAAGACATCCAAGAATGATTCGTATGATTAACAAAATATGTGCTTCCCAAAATCACTAGGTCCTCTATTTAGGCCGCCTAGCATGCAATCCAATAGCTTATGCTTAAACCTGTGCATCACCTGAGAAAGCATGTAAGAAAACAAAGTCAACACAATGGTTGGTGAGTTCATGTAGTTTATAAGTTTAAATAGCTTTAGCAAAACTCCTTCGGTAAAACCTTAATCTTATTAACTCCACATGTAATATCCAAATCGGTATGCCTATATATAGGGCATACCCCTGGGTCAAGCCTACAACCCGCCCAGACGACGTCCCACCACATACTAATACGGATGTGACACTGTTATTAATAATAATTAAGCCTTTTACCGACCCGTCCGTATAGTTTCCCCGTCATAGATTAAGCATCTTCGTTTGTAAGTTTACCCCATGCACCTATAGTATCCGTGAGTTTAGCCCGATATTTACCGGTATGGATAACCGAATGCCCGAAGGAATTCAGTATCAATCCAAACCAGCCCCAGGTATAATTAGCAACTCAGGGAAAGATAGAGGATTTCCAGGTCGACACAAAGTCAACTAAGGCTCTCCAATATCGCCCTAGTTACTGATAACCCAGGTAAGTAGTTGTGGGAAACACTGCATGGCAAGCACTGAGAGGCCATCAGTCCATTTCCTCGATTAAGACTATGAAGAACACATGAAGGCAAGCACTGAGAGACCAACTATTGTTCTTCAAGTCCCGGCTAGGAAGAACACCTGAAGGCAAGCACTGAGAGACCAACTATTGTTCTTCCATAGCCTATAGTTTAGCATACAAAGAGTCCAGCATTTACGTAACTTGTGCACAAGAACTAGCTTTACAACAGGTAAGACAAGCACTGAGAGGCCAAACCGTTGTTTGAGCATGGCAATCACATAGCATTCAAGAGTTTATAGTATCCATAGTTTCAAGTATTCAATGTATATGTATGCATGTATGTTTATATTTAGTATCTCCATAGCATCATAGCATCATTAGCGTTTAGTGTTTACATTAGTCTCTAGCATAAACCCATAGCATTAACAAGTAGTATAGTCTCATAGCATTCATATTAAGCATAACCCGTAGTATTAGTTGGTAGCATAAACCCATAGTATTAGCATTTAGTTTAACCCATAGTCTTAGTATTTAGTATGACTCATAGTATTAGTTTGTAGCATAATCTCATAACATTAGCATCCACAATAGCATCAACAGATAGCAAATACCCTTAGCACTGGGTATTTACACATAGCTTTAGTATTAACAAGTAGCTTATGCCTTCAGCACTTGGCATCATCAAATAGCATTTAGTTTGAATAGTATCTTATGCCTTTAGCACTTGGCATAATCAAATAGCCTTTAGTTTGAATAGTCTCTTATGCCTTTAGCACTTGGCATAATCAAGTAGCTTTTAGTTTAAGTAGTATCTTATGCCTTTAGCACTTGGCATAAACGATAGTATAAAAGCATTTTGTTAAATTTAAAACATTTTTTTTTAAAATGAATAACATGCTTCTCAGTCCCGAGTTAAAACCAAAATAGTTTAAAAAGGGACAATGAACTCACCTTGCAGTTATGGTAGTTGACTTGGTCTCAAACAAGAATGCACGCGCTCTTTGTTGTAATTGATATTGTTTTCACAATCCTGTATTGATTTCACGTTGTTCAAATTTGTAAGTATAAGTTTGTAGGCATTCGTGTGTGCGTATGTGTTAGCCATAAAGTTGGCTAACACTTTCGGGTCTCGGTCATGATCTTCATTCGGCCTCGCTTGATTATTAAGGGTCTTGATAGTACTTATCTACCAAATTTAGTTTATCGCCCTTTGTTATAGATTTTGTGTTCCAATGAAATCCTTATCATGACCGAAATGTTCTAAGTGTAAGACTTAAGTTTATGATTTAAACCCCACGTGTGGTTTAACTTAAGCTTGACATATTTGTCACATAGTTTATAAATAACTTAGAAAAATTATTATAAAGACTCATGGTTTTGAGTTTATGAAATCCAATAAGTCAAAGTTCACCACTTTTATAGTAACTCTTAACCAGCACCCGTGTAAGTTGCACTAGACTTAGTGGGGTTCAAGTGGTTTTTTAATGTAACTCTTGTGGGCCAAACGAAATGTGAATGGGCCGGTTGCTACTTGGACCAAACAAATCAATTGGGCCGAACGATTAGGCTGGCCCATAAAAGAAGTGGGCCGAAATAAGTGGGTATGGGCCAAGCTGTTGGATCAACCAAGTAAGATTCTGTTGGGCTTGAATGGGTGTTGGGCCGCATAGTTGCTTCTGTTGGGCCACATCAATGGGCTTTGGGCCTGTTTAAGGTTATTGGGCCAGAAATTGGTTAGTGGACTGTAGGAACTGCATAGACCACTGTTGGGCCTGGCCACATATACTGGGCCGATTGGTTGGGCCGACTCAGATGTGGCCGTATGGGGCCTGCTTGTCGAATGGTGTGGCTGCCGAATGGGTGAAAGGTGGTTGGCCGATTGAGAGAGAGGCGAGAGAGCATGAGACCTGGGCGAATGAGAGGTGTAATGGTCGAATGAATGTTGACGAGTGAGACTCTTTCGGGGTTGATGGTCAACGAATGGGAGGTGGCCGACGAATGGAAGGTGGCCGGCGAAAGGAGGAGGTCGAAGGTGAGCTGTCATTCGGACATGGCTCATTCGCCAGTTTCCTTCGGCCGTAGCAGCACCTGGCCTCAATCGCCCCTTCCCCATTCCAAGACTTGATGGTGGTTCTGGTGGTGGCGCATGTTAAAGTTAATGTTCGAGGGTGTATGGTTCGTAGAAGAAGGTGTAGAACCAGATGAGAAACTGTGGTCGACCAAGGTGAGTAAAACCCTAATTTTCGTGGTGTTCAACAGGTAGTTTACCTTGGATTCGACGGTTTTCACTCTAGATCCTTTGTACTTTCGGTTAGAGGATGATGAAAGCTTCGTGTAGTTTCAAGAATGGCTCAATTTCGTGGAGTATTGCTCAAGATATGGAGATTTGAAGGGTGAAAATGGTGGTGGTGGCTTCAAAACCGGATTTAGGGTTTTCTAAGGAAGGAGATGGATTAAAAGTGAGGAAAATACCCTCCCTTAGTGTATTTATACCCCGAAAGGTTTCGGGTTCGTTTTTGTAGCTCGGTTCGTATTTTCGTTACGTCTCCGGAACGTAACGCGCGTTTTTCGTAGATTTTAAATAAAAGAATTATTCTTTGCCATTTAAAATACAATTATTTTTAGAAATTATTTTAATTATCACAGTATTAATTCATTTATCGAATTTATTATTTTACGCGTTTATTTAATTTGTTCGCGATTTTTCTTAAGATAGTTTTTATTTAATTTATTTAATGATGAGTTTCAAAATTGTAAAATAGGAAATATTTTATTTCCTTGAATTTATGATCGTTCGTATCTTTTATCGTTTTCATTTTCGTTTCGTCAGAACGCGTCACCATCGCGCGTATTCGTTCGAATCGTCATTCGAACGAACACGACGACGGTTTTGCTTTCCGACTTTTGTTTTCTACTTTTCAGTTATTATTTCGGAACGTTAAACTATCAGAATCATTCGTACAGATCGTCACCTATACGAATAACTCCTCAGTTTAGCATTCCGGAATAGTAACTGTTATAATTTTGTTTTGTTTAACCTCGCATACGTTTACACATAATAACACCTCAATAAGCATTAGTATCACCGTTCAATGTTGTCTGATGTGTTTCTGACTGTTAAACTGTCACGTTTAATCAGATTTCAGAAGCATTAGCATAATAGTTTACTGTTAAGCATTACGTAGTTGACAGTACAACAGTAGTTTGCATAGTTTGTACCTGAGTTACTATGCCGTTACTGTTCCGTTCACTGTTCCGGCGACGTTTCCGGCACAGTTGTTACAACACTTTTTCTTAAACTTGTAGTCTCAGGTAACTGACAGGCGTATGGATTCAAGACACGCACCTAAGGACTTTAGCTTAGGATCTGCATATTTTCATATCGTGTCTTTTGATCAAACAATACTTATTTTGTTATGTCTATTTAAACCTTGTAATGTATGACATTTTACTTTCCGCTGCATATTAAAACAGTTATAGTTTCCGCTGCAATACTATATAATTTCCGCTGCAAACTATTTTGTTACTTTTATGTCAAACATTATATTTGAAACGCATATAGAGTTGTTTTGTATGACCATGAGCTGTAATTCTGGCCACGTCACATCCACGTGGACTGACACCACGAGTGGGAATTTAGGGGTGTGACACTTTGACCTTCTATTACTTTGATTAGGTTGGTTATATTAGTTAACTAAGTATAAAGGTTGAGGGACCAGTTATACCAATTGGCCAAACTTAATTTAAGAAGGGATAAAGCTTTGACTTTGGTCAAAACTCACATGTCATTTGGTGTATGTGTGTGTGGCGTTCAAGAGGAGAAGAAGAGGGGAGAAAACCCTAGCTATAAACTTCTATGAAATGATTTCACAGGATACAATCTTGTCAAAATTTGGAATGGGTTTGATTGCAAATTGAAGATTGAAGTTAGGAATCATCACCCGAAGTGGTTTCTAATAAGGGGTAAGTGTTAGATTGTTATTTTGGGTGAAATTTTCATGGGTTTCTCATAAGGGCGTGGAAAAAATGGGTGAATCTCCAAATTTAGTGTTTGGAGGGTGTTAAATCTTCAGGCTATACCACCACAGCCACAGCCACAGCAACAGCATGAAGCACCAAAAGGATGCTTCGAGTGTGGAAAACCTGGACATTTCAAGAAGGATTGTCCACACCTGAAGAACAACAACCTCAACCAGCCAAACAACAACAACAACAACAACGGGAACAACAACAATCCGAGGGGACGAGCCTTCGTGATCGGGGCAAAAGAAGCCTGAAAGGACCCCATCCTCGCCACATGTACGTATCTCCTAAAGGATCATTATGCTTTTGTATTATTTGATACTAGAGAAGAAAAGAGTTTCATATCTAATGAATTTAGTGAAATACTTGCCATAACCCTAACACCATTAGACGTTGAGTACACTGTAGAGCTAGCTGATTGTAAGCTAATTGTAACCAAACACACCCTGAAAGGATGCACCTTAGAGCTAGTGCACCACAAGTTTAAAATTGATCTCATGCTAGTCACGCTCGGTAGTTTAGATGTAGTAGTAGGCATGGATTAGTTGTCTGAAAACCAAGCTGAAATAGTTTGCCATGATAAGGTTGTGCGTATACCCCTCCCTAGCGGGGAAACCTTATCCATTCAAGGCGAAAGGAACAAAACTACTTTAAACGTAATCTCGTGCATGAAAGTCCACAAATGCCTACGAAAGGGATACACTACCACATTGGCACCTATTGCACAAGCACCCTATCCACTTGCACCTTCAGAGATGCGAGAACTGTCCAACCAACTGTAGGTGTTGTTGGACAAGGTTTCATCAGACCGAGCTTCTAACAATAGGGTGCTCCTGTCTAGTTTGTCAAGAAGAAGGATGGCACATTTCGCATGTGTATCGACTACCGTGAATTGAATAAAGTAACAGTCATGAACCGTTACCCCTACCCCGTATTGATGATTTGTTCGACCAACTTCAAGGATCGAGTTACTACTCCAAGATCGATCCACGATCTTGGTACCATCATCTTAGAATCCAGGAGGAGGACATTGCTAAAACGGCTTTTTGTACTCGGTATGTCAATTACAAGTTCCTGGTCATGCCATTTGGTCTCACAAATGCACCTGCGGTATTCATGGATCTCATGAACCGAGTGTGCAAACATTACCTTGACAAGTTTATCACTGTCTTTATCGATGATTTTCTTATCTACACCGAAACCTAGGAAGAACACAAAAAGAACCTAAAATTAGCTCTTGAACTCTTGCTACAGGAGAAGTTATACTCTAAACTCTCCAAATGTGAGTTTTGGATCCAAAAGGTCCAATGCTTGGGGCATTGGTTCACGAGAAAGGAATACATGTGGATAAATCCAAGATAGAGGCCATAAAGATCTGGGAAGCACCAAAGACCCCAACTGAGGTGCAGAAATTCCTAGGCTTGGCAGGCTACTACCGACGTTTCACAGAAGGATTTTCCGAAATCACTCAACCACTCACAGCCCTAACTCACAAAGACAAGAAGTACCACTGCAGTGATAATCAAGAAGCTGCATTCCAACTTCTCATGCAGAAACTTTGCAGTGCTCTTATTTTATCCCTTCCAGAGGGAACAGACGATTTCGTAGCATGCTGTGATGCCTCGATACAGGGACTTGTTGCGTGCTAATGCAGCGAGAGAAGTTGATCGCATATGCCTCTCAAAAACAAAAATTCCATGAGAAAAACTACACCACCCATGACTTGGAATTAGGAGTCGTGGTGTTCGTGCTTAAGATCTGGAGTCATTATCTCTATGGTACAAAATGTACCATATACACTGATCATAAAAGTCACCAACACATATTCGAGCAGAAGGAACTGAACATGCGACAGCGTCGCTGGCTTGAACTGTTGAATGACTATTAGTGTGCTATCAAGTATAACCCGGGGAAGGCCAGCGTGGTGGCCGACACCCTAAGTCGGAAAAACACCTCAAAACCCAAGAGGGTACGAGCTTTAAAACTCACAATCCACCCAAGCTTCCCTAAGAAAATACGTAATGCCTAAATCGAAGCACAAAGGAGGAAAACCTAGTGGCAGAATCCTTGAGAGGAATGGAAAAACAACTCGAGGTAAAGGCCGATGGCTTATACTATTTCATGGAACGCGTATGGGCTCCATATCATGGGACCTTACGAGACCTTGTGATGGACAAGGCTCATAAGTCTCGATATTCCATTCACCCTAGATCAGATAAGATGTATCATCATCTCAAAGTACTCTACTGGTGGCCAAACATGAAGGCTGACATTGCCACCTATGTAAGTAAATGTTTGACTTGTGCCAAAGTTAAAATCGAGTACCGAAAACCATCTTGATTATTACAACAGCCAGAAATCCACATGTGGAAATGGGAGCAGATCGCAATGGATTTCATTACCAAATTACCCTATACTTCAAGTGGATGCGACACCAACTGGGTAATTATGGATTGGTTAACCAAATCAACTCATTTCCATGTGATTAAGAAAAATGATAAAATGGTAAAGCTAGCTCAAATCTATGTTAAAGTAGTAGTCTCGCGGCATGGAGAGCTAATCTCCATCATATCTGATCGAGACGCTCAATTTACTTCGTCCTTCTGGAGATCTTTACAAAAATCGCTTGGTACACAGCTGGATATGAGTATAGCATACCACCTACTATTGTTGAAATGTTCCTACAATAACATTTATCTCACAAGCATCAAGGCAGTGCCTTTATAGGCACTCTATGGTAGGAAGTGTCGATCGCCTATTTGCTGGACTGAAGTGGGTGACAGTTAGCTCACTGGCCCGGAACTTGTGAACGAAACAACGGAGAAAATTGTCCAAATCAGAGACCGTATGGCATTAGCTCAAGATCGTCAAAAAAGGTATGTTGACAGGCGCCGCAAACCTTAGGAACTTCATGTAGGAGACCAAGTCCTACTAAAAGTTTTACCTTGGAAAGGCATGATTCATTTTGGGAAACAAGGTAAACTAAATCCACGGTATATTGGACCATTTGAATTTCTCAATGGAGTTCATAACGTATTCCATGTTTCGAACTTGAAGAAGTGTTTGTCTGACGAGACACTTGAAAACCCACTGGATGAGATCCAGGTGGATGAACATCTACGATTCGTGGAAGAACCCGAAAAATCATGGATCGTGAAGTCAAACTACTCAAACAGAGTCGGATTCTGATTGTCAGAGTCAAATGGAACTCAAAGCGTGGATCTGAGTTCACGTGGGAACGTGAAGATCAAATGATGCGCAATTTCCCCACCTATTCAAACAGACAACATCAAACACCGATAACAACGAATAAAATTTCAAGAAAAAATTTCTTTTCAACAAGGGAATGATGTGACAACATGAAAATTTTGTTTCCAAACATTACCGACAACAACCAAATTTCGGGACAAAATTTCATTCAACAAGGTGATGATGTGACACCTGGTAATTTCAGGTAAATTGCAATGCTTACAAACTACTTCAAACACATTCATGTTTCTTGCATTGTATTTTATTAAGATTAATTAAGTAAGTCAAACACAAACCAATTGCAAAACGATAGTTCGGGGAATTAACGGATCGTGCATTACACATTGATTAAGGTTAATCAAGTGTGTCAAACATTTCACAAAGTCGAGCACAAACAATCATGAATCAGTGATTCGAGGAATTACAGAATCACACACTTGTCTTGTTACAAGAACGTTGGTGAACTGATGAAACAATGAATCGAGCAAACGAATGTGTCTGATACATGCTTATGTGTTATCACAAAAGAAAATGTTGAACGAATAAACGATTTGAATCGAACACGAGAACAACCAAACAAACAAAATCAAAATTCTGATCACCGAACCCATCGTGTTACCACACGACTCCTGCCAAAACTCGTCGCGATACGTGACAGGCTTGGCGGGACAATTTGAATTCAGTAGAAATACGTGGCGATATGCCACGATCGATCAAATTCCGCTTGGCGATACGCGACGAGGTTGGAGAAGACACTAGGACCTCTGCTAAATACCACCACTTTCCCCCACAACTCACCCTTTTGCTCAAACTATAAGTTCTTGCAATCTACTCGACCAAACCTCCGGCCAACACACCTCAGGACCTCTGCTAACACTCTCCAAGCCCCTCACTTGCATCCATTGGCATCTTGGAACATCTCGAGCTTGGAGAAGACACTAGGAGCCTTAAAACATCCATCTACACACTAGAACTTCAACATAAAAGACCATTGTAGCTCCATACTACCTGTCCATCTCGAATCTAAGCCATCCACACCTTTGGGAGGTAGTTTTAATGGCCTTTCGCACTTAAAATCACACATTCATGCATGTATACCCCACATTCAACTCCAAATACCTCACATGCATGAATTTGTTGTGATTATTAGATGATTCTTGGTGTATGATTACTATTTTAGTGAAAAGAAATGATCTAGAACAAGTTTTGGTTTCATTTTGTGAAGATTTATGATTTTTACTATATTTAGAAACTTTATATGTGCAAATGGATGGTTGGTCTTGATCTAGACTTGCTAGATGCTTTTAAATGATTATTTGTATCTATTAGAATGTATATAAATATATTTAGATGGATGGATTTGTGAAAACACAACTTTGTTTAGTAACTTACTATTTGTAGTAACTTTAGAATCAAAAGATTTGGTTATGATGATTTAATTTGGTTTGAAGACATATTAATGTTGACATGTTTTTAGGAATGTCACGAAACATATTTAGAACTTTGGTTTGTTGAAAACGGATTATTAAACACGTACCCTCCAATAAGGAAACTTTATTTAGGAAAGTACTAAATGTCATGATAGGATGACTTTCAATACTTGTATACATGTGAAATGTGTTCTATGAACATGCTAGAAGTATTAACTTGATAAAATTGTATTTCATGGTTAAACTTTCCAAAAACATAAACTTTCTAAAGATAGAAACTTTTCAAAATAGGAAACTTTTCAAAAATGGAAACTTTGTGATTATCATACGTGAATTTCATGAGCATTGCTACGATTAGAATCGTAAGGAGTATGATAATGTGTTGCTTACGTGTAATGACCAATATGACACAAACAAAAAATAACACAATAAACGTGTCGTCGAGTCAAACAAGTCAACAGAAACCCTCTGTTGAGCACACGTACATTTGGAGTCGTATGGGATACAAATAAACACAAAAACAAGACAAACACACATATTTATGAACCTATAGGATTATAGGTGACAATTAGCAGCTGCTAGCAAACATTTGCAAACACAAAACCAGGAACTGTATTATTAGGTGAGTTCACTACCCCATCTCACTCTTTTCGAACCTTAGGGAAGAAAACATGCATACAAACTCTTTTGAATACAACAAACATTTTTGGATACATATTTACATGCTTTTACCGCTTGTATATGTGTGTGGCACATCACATCAAAGTCCTCATCAACTGTGACAACCAGTACCAGACCATCCGGCAAGTCCGTACGGTGTGTGTACTTTCACCATTTACTGTGTGTAAATACAGTACGTAAACAGTCGTATGATAACAGAACTCAGAAAACAAACCACAGTTGTATGTGTTTAAGTGAAAACTTAAATACAGTAAATACAACGATTCAAGAGAAACAACAGTGTTCAAGCGAATAACGGTAACAAATCGGTTGCGATCTGATATCCATAGATGACAGGAATCAGATGGCCGACGAATCAGTACGAAAACAAAGTGAAAACAGGATGTCTAGTTGAGTCCGACAGTGAGAAAATACAATTCAAACACAATTTACAGTGTTATTTCAGAATAACGAACTGACAGTGTGTTTGCGTGGGTGACGATTCACACAAACATATCTGTGAGTTTAGCGTTCTGAAATGATAACTTTAAAGTAGAAAACCAAATCAGAAAGTGAAACGCACGATCGTGTTCGTACAGTTAGCGCTCTGTACGAAAACGCGCGTAAGTGACGCGATCTGACGAAACGAAAACGAAAACGAAACACGACACGAACGACTTTAATTAAATAAAATAAAATAATTAACATTTTACAATTTTGAAACTCATCAAAATAATTTAAATATCTTTCTTTTATTTATTACAAATTTAATACGCGTATTTTTCCGGATACGCGACCGAATTACGAACCGAGCAACCGAAATGAACCCGAACACCCCGTGGAGTATAAAAACTCTAAAATGAGAGTTTTCTCTCATTTATACCATTCACACCCTCTCTCCTACTCCTATTTCCGGCCAAGCACTTCCACCACCATTTTCCACCTTAAATTCTTCATATCTCACCCGTTTGTGGACGGATTTGGGCGTTCTTGGTGTCCACGCGTAGCTCTCATCAAGATCTACAAGGAAGTACAGCAGATCGGGGAAGCCAGTCACTGAAAAACGAGGTAATGATGCATGAAAGTCACGAAAAAGTAGGGTTTTATGAGTTTTGAGTTGATCCATCTAGACAACCGGCCAGCCATTTTCATTTTGGTAACCACGACTTCGAAACCTTGTTGTAGTACACAAAAGATAGGGGAGCAGCTCTGAAATCGCACCGGTTCGATGGGATGACAAGATGTTGCAGGTTCGTGAGGTGGTGGGGATGGCCGAACCTACACCCGACGAACCATGCTGATCAGGTTTCGATGGTCACGAACCCAAGGGGGGAAACGAACCTTTCATCTACGAACCTTGACCGTACCGTACTCAACAACGAACCCAGTGTGGCGAACCTTGACATGCAGCCGAGCCTTGTGTGATCAGGAACGAACCTTTCAGGCTAATGGGAGCCGAACCCTTGTGATTACATCCCAGCCGAACTCATTTGACTGCCGAACCCTGGTTGCAACATCAGTCACGAACCAGTACAGCACCACCGAACCCCTGATGATACTTGAAAGGTTCGCTGACCTGAGGTTGGCACAACACCTTCGACCACCTGATCTAGTTCGGCTAGATATAAACTTTATGGCCCAATACCTTAATTAATTTAAGAAAACCACATGTGGCTCACGACATTACTTCAGCCCAATGCCATTGCTTAGGCCCACAAAGCCCATCAGACCTATAAGGTTTTCACGGCCCAACAGCACACCTTTTAAGCCCAAATTAAACCGGCCCAATTGTTTTGATCCACAAAAAGGGTTAGTCCATTACTAGGCCCAGGTGAAATTCATAAGGCCCACATGCAAACACATTCAACCTAAGGCCCACTTATTTGGCCATGAAGTGTATTAGGCCCAATATATTAATACGAACCAATACGGTCATTTCGGTCTAAGCCCAATTCCACTTTCGGCTCAAATGGTTAACAAGAAAAACAAACACTTGAAACTTATTCAATTAGGATGATGTATGGATTTATCAAACTAAGTTATTACAAATGGCAAGGTTATGAACTTAAGTTCATGAATCTAAATCAATGTAGTGAAGGTAGTAACTAATGAATGCGAGCATTAAGTCAAATGAATCAATAAACATGAAAAGTTCATAACCAATACATGGAGCCGAATGAGGATCGAGACCAAGAAATGATAACAAAGTTAGGGCTAACACATACACACACAAATTACAATAAGCGATACTTATGAGTCGAAAACAACGTGAAATCAATACAGGACCGTGAAAGCAACATCAAGAACAATCAAGAGCGCGTGCATTCTTCCTTATTTTAAGCTAAGTCCACCCTACAACATCAAGGTGAGTTCATATGCCCCTTTTCTTTTAATCTTTACTGATTTCAAAGCTCGGGGCTGAGAAACATGCTTAACTTTTAATTATTTAAAAGTTCTCATTAACATATTGTTTATATATATGATTTAGATAATAATTGCTCATCTTTATTATCGTTTATCATTACATGCTTGCTTGCTTCGTTATATCATACCTGAAATTAAGAATATATCTTACGACTGTTTATTGTTCTTACACGATAGGATAATGGGGAAACTGAGGGATAACATACCAACAACAAATACAAATAACCAGAATGAGAATCATGATATTGTAACTTCATGATAACAAGATCATTCACACATTACTAACATAGTGTATAAGACAAGTTCTTATAACACTCCGTTAAGTTAGTAAGAACACTCAACATCGAGATAACAGTTGAGACTATTACTGGTGATATCGAGGATGACATCAGGAAAAATCTAATTCCAATATGTCATTCCCCGTACATGCTAGCATCATATTATAAGGCTTGATCTTATAATATCATACTTGTACTATAGTGAAACATATGAAACTATATGAGACTAAGTGAGACTAGAGAATGAGACTATAATAAGACTATATGAGACCATGAGATTGTGACTACGTGATTAGGAAGTGATTTCTAGAGGAATTTAGGCAATATGGGTCTATATGAATCTATATGATGAAACTATATGAGCCTATGTGTTGAGCCTATGTGATGAGACTATATGAGACTATGTGATGAGACTATATGAGACTATGTGATGAAACTATATGAGACTATATGAGACTATATGAGACTATGTGATGAGACTATATGAGACTATGTGATGAGACTATATGATGAGACTATATGAGACTATGTGATGAGACTATATGAGCCTATGCGATGAGACTATATGAGACTATGTGAGACTACGCGAGGAGACGAGGTGGAACCGGGGGTGAATTGAAATTGATATCCATCGTCGTATTACAGGTAGTGTCGAGTGCAGTTAAGCATGTGGTGGGGTGGCGTCTGGGCTTGACCCTTTCGGATGCCCCTATATATAAGCATGCTTGACTGGATGAGACATTATCTGTGAGTACAACCATGGAGAGGACATTGGGTGAAACATGGGATTCAATTAACAAGACAACTTGTGTGAAACGCTGTGAACATGATTGACATAATTCAATGGTTTTCAATTACCAAACTTATGAACTCACCAACCTAGTGTTGACTTTGTTTTAAATGCATGTTTTTCTCAGGTGACGAACAGGTGTAGATACATAGATGCAAGTATTAAGCTAATGGACTTTTAGAAGACCTAGCTTATTTTTGATTGCATACTTTTGGGATGACACAGTGAATCACTTTTGTATATCTTGCACAGATACAAGATATAAACTCATTGATTCTTTTTGATTAGATTTACTTAGTTAAATTATGAACACGCACTGTGTAATTTAACTTTGTAAGTCTATATTACATGTCATGTTAGCATTTCTCAATATTTATCATGTGCCATGTAAACAATCTGATCATTTCGATTATCACTCAAGATATCGCGCTCCGGGAACCTTCCGCCTGACGGGAAAACCCGATCCGTTCCCGCCGGCCCGGGGTGTGACAGATTGGTATCAGAGCCATGGTTATAGAGAAATATAGGTCATATTGCTTAAACGGTTTGGCCTAGACTATAACCTAGGGACCTCATGTAGTGAACACACAACATAGGATTCTATTTGCATATGTCTTCTGCTTCTGATCACTGCACTAACCGATTTTCTTTCGGTTATGATCAGAATGCCGCCGAGAAGACAGCCACCGCTATTACCGTTGACTCAAGGTTCAGCTCCACACTCATCGACACCATCACCCTCTGACTCTCCTACACAACCACCTCCACCTCCTCCTCCTCCACACTCACCACCACCAGGCTCAAACAATGTTCAGATACTAGACCCTGCTACTATAGCACTGGCTACACTGCTGACAAGCCAACTGAGGGATGTGATTCCCGAGATGATGAACAAAATTAATAGTAACAACAACAACAACGCTGTCAACTCAACTGGAGAAGGCAGTGGTAACACACGGCAAGGTCAGGACTACTCCTACAAGAACTTTGTAGGATGCAAGCCACCAACATTCAGTGGCACTGAGGGAGCTGTCGGCTTGATCCAATGGATTGAGAAGATGGAAACAACTCTCGACATTAGCGGTTGCCCTGATCAACACCGCGTGAGGTATGCTGCGGGATCGTTTGAGAAACGAGCACTAACCTGGTGGAATGCCCAGGTACAAACCAGAGGGAGAGATGAGGCATTGGCGATGCCTTGGGAGGATTTCAAGACTTTGCTGAGGGGCGAGTTTTGCCCGAGGAACAAACTCAAGAAGGTTGAGACTGAACTACTCAACCATGTGATGGTTGGTGCTCAACATCTGGCATTCACAACCAGATTTCATGAACTGGCAACACTGGCACCGGATATTGTGCCCACACTAGAGAAACGAATTGAACGGTATGTCGGTGGACTGCCGCCTTGCATTCAGGGGCATGTGATTGCTGCCCGCCCCACTACTCTAGAGATGGCTGTTACACTGTCAGCAACACTAACTGACGTAATGGTTGCCTCGGGGGCCCTGAAGGATGACTCTAGAGTAACCAAGACCGAAACATCAGGGAAGTTGGATGAACATCCGGCTAAGAGACAGAAAGTGGCCAAAAACTATGCTGCAACCACACCAGCTCTGAGAGCACCACAACCACCACCTCTACAAATCAAGAAGCCGTATGCTGGCGCGGCACCTCAATGCAACAACTGTCATTTTCACCACCCTCTCGGGACCCCGTGCAGACATTGCACTGGGTGCGGGAGATTGGGACATTGGGTTGATCACTGCAGGAACCCAAACCCACAGATCAGGAACAACAATGCAGCAATGAGGGCTGTCGGTAATGACAACAGGTCTTGCTATACTTGTGGCGAACCTGGACATCTTTCAAGGGACTGTCCCAAGAGGATCCCACCAAATGCACCGGTAGCTAGAGGACGGGCTTTTCAAATTGGTACAGCTGCGGCTCACCAGGACACTGACACCAACACTAACACTGGTACGCGTTTCATTCAAATCTTTGCAGAGAATATTTTTATACTAGCATAGATTATCATTGCCTCTCTAGAGTTAGTTTAGAACTTACTCACAATTGGGGCAACACTCGGATATCTCTTACACTGAATGACATGAACTTAGTGTTCATTTACCTTAGTGAACAAGCACATGCCATGAAATTCAAAGTGATGGACACGAGTGGTGTCAATACCATCATCGGAACTGATGCTTTGTCCTTGATAGGGACGGAGTCATCTAATCCAATAAAACATTTTCATGTCATTACAATGAACGACAGAGATACATTCATAAGTCTCAGTATTGGGTTCGTCAATATTGTCTTATCTGACAATATACGAATCCATCCTAACAAGGGGAGAAATGAGAGACTTCTCCTGACAAAAATAACACGCGAGCTTAAGAATCATAGTGAACAGTGTAGATCATGAAATTATGTAGCACCATGAGATACCACCATGGAAGTGTATACAAACAGCTATGGAACGCGATGCCAAGCTACCTTACACTTCCAGTAGACTTGATGTTCTTGAATTAACGGGAACAATGAAATCAAGTCTACTCATTTCATAACTATACACAAAAGCCTAGACTCCCTAACGAGGGCTAGGTCACATACGAACAATATTCTTTCAAGGAACATAAACATTTCGGATCATACGGTCGAGAGACTGAAAACGAATCCGTATTTCAGCAAACAGACTCGAGGAAACACTAAACACAACTTCGCATAAACAAGAGTACATGAGAAACACATAATATCAAAACAACTTCACCTATACAAAGAAAAAGTAGTACCCGAAAATGATGTTTAAATTTCGGGACGAAATTTCTTTAACAAGGGGAGACTGTGACAACCAGTACCAGACCATCCGGCAAGTCCGTACGGTGTGTGTACTTTCACCATTTACTGTGTGTAAATACAGTACGTAAACAGTCGTACGATAACAGAACTCAGAAAACAAACCACAGTTGTATGTGTTTAAGTGAAAACTTAAATACAGTAAATACAACGATTCAAGAGAAACAACAGTGTTCAAGCGAATAACGGTAACAAATCGGTTGCGATCTGATATCCATAGATGACAGGAATCAGATGGCCGACGAATCAGTACGAAAACAAAGTGAAAACAGGATGTCTAGTTGAGTCCGACAGTGAGAAAATACAATTCAAACACAATTTACAGTGTTATTTCAGAATAACGAACTGACAGTGTGTTTGCGTGGGTGACGATTCACACAAACATATCTGTGAGTTTAGCGTTCTGAAATGATAACTTTAAAGTAGAAAACCAAATCAGAAAGTGAAACGCACGATCGTGTTCGTACAGTTAGCGCTCTGTACGAAAACGCGCGTAAGTGACGCGATCTGACGAAACGAAAACGAAAACGAAACACGACACGAACGACTTTAATTAAATAAAATAAAATAATTAACATTTTACAATTTTGAAACTCATCAAAATAATTTAAATATCTTTCTTTTATTTATTACAAATTTAATACGCGTATTTTTCCGGATACGCGACCGAATTACGAACCGAGCAACCGAAATGAACCCGAACACCCCGTGGAGTATAAAAACTCTAAAATGAGAGTTTTCTCTCATTTATACCATTCACACCCTCTCTCCTACTCCTATTTCCGGCCAAGCACTTCCACCACCATTTTCCACCTTAAATTCTTCATATCTCACCCGTTTGTGGACGGATTTGGGCGTTCTTGGTGTCCACGCGTAGCTCTCATCAAGATCTACAAGGAAGTACAGCAGATCGGGGAAGCCAGTCACTGAAAAACGAGGTAATGATGCATGAAAGTCACGAAAAAGTAGGGTTTTATGAGTTTTGAGTTGATCCATCTAGACAACCGGCCAGCCATTTTCATTTTGGTAACCACGACTTCGAAACCTTGTTGTAGTACACAAAAGATAGGGGAGCAGCTCTGAAATCGCACCGGTTCGATGGGATGACAAGATGTTGCAGGTTCGTGAGGTGGTGGGGATGGCCGAACCTACACCCGACGAACCATGCTGATCAGGTTTCGATGGTCACGAACCCAAGGGGGGAAACGAACCTTTCATCTACGAACCTTGACCGTACCGTACTCAACAACGAACCCAGTGCGGCGAACCTTGACATGCAGCCGAGCCTTGTGTGATCAGGAACGAACCTTTCAGGCTAATGGGAGCCGAACCCTTGTGATTACATCCCAGCCGAACTCATTTGACTGCCGAACCCTGGTTGCAACATCAGTCACGAACCAGTACAGCACCACCGAACCCCTGATGATACATGAAAGGTTCGCTGACCTGAGGTTGGCACAACACCTTCGACCACCTGATCTAGTTCGGCTAGATATAAACTTTATGGCCCAATACCTTAATTAATTTAAGAAAACCACATGTGGCTCACGACATTACTTCAGCCCAATGCCATTGCTTAGGCCCACAAAGCCCATCAGACCTATAAGGTTTTCACGGCCCAACAGCACACCTTTTAAGCCCAAATTAAACCGGCCCAATTGTTTTGATCCACAAAAAGGGTTAGTCCATTACTAGGCCCAGGTGAAATTCATAAGGCCCACATGCAAACACATTCAACCTAAGGCCCACTTATTTGGCCATGAAGTGTATTAGGCCCAATATATTAATACGAACCAATACGGTCATTTCGGTCTAAGCCCAATTCCACTTTCGGCTCAAATGGTTAACAAGAAAAACAAACACTTGAAACTTATTCAATTAGGATGATGTATGGATTTATCAAACTAAGTTATTACAAATGGCAAGGTTATGAACTTAAGTTCATGAATCTAAATCAATGTAGTGAAGGTAGTAACTAATGAATGCGAGCATTAAGTCAAATGAATCAATAAACATGAAAAGTTCATAACCAATACATGGAGCCGAATGAGGATCGAGACCAAGAAATGATAACAAAGTTAGGGCTAACACATACACACACAAATTACAATAAGCGATACTTATGAGTCGAAAACAACGTGAAATCAATACAGGACCGTGAAAGCAACATCAAGAACAATCAAGAGCGCGTGCATTCTTCCTTATTTTAAGCTAAGTCAACCCTACAACATCAAGGTGAGTTCATATGCCCCTTTTCTTTTAATCTTTACTGATTTCAAAGCTCGGGGCTGAGAAACATGCTTAACTTTTAATTATTTAAAAGTTCTCATTAACATATTGTTTATATATATGATTTAGATAATAATTGCTCATCTTTATTATCGTTTATCATTACATGCTTGCTTGCTTCGTTATATCATACCTGAAATTAAGAATATATCTTACGACTGTTTATTGTTCTTACACGATAGGATAATGGGGAAACTGAGGGATAACATACCAACAACAAATACAAATAACCAGAATGAGAATCATGATATTGTAACTTCATGATAACAAGATCATTCACACATTACTAACATAGTGTATAAGACAAGTTCTTATAACACTCCGTTAAGTTAGTAAGAACACTCAACATCGAGATAACAGTTGAGACTATTACTGGTGATATCGAGGATGACATCAGGAAAAATCTAATTCCAATATGTCATTCCCCGTACATGCTAGCATCATATTATAAGGCTTGATCTTATAATATCATACTTGTACTATAGTGAAACATATGAAACTATATGAGACTAAGTGAGACTAGAGAATGAGACTATAATGAGACTATATGAGACCATGAGATTGTGACTACGTGATTAGGAAGTGATTTCTAGAGGAATTTAGGCAATATGGGTCTATATGAATCTATATGATGAAACTATATGAGCCTATGTGTTGAGCCTATGTGATGAGACTATATGAGACTATGTGATGAGACTATATGAGACTATGTGATGAAACTATATGAGACTATATGAGACTATATGAGACTATGTGATGAGACTATATGAGACTATATGAGACTATGTGATGAGACTATATGATGAGACTATATGAGACTATGTGATGAGACTATATGAGCCTATGCGATGAGACTATATGAGACTATGTGAGACTACGCGAGGAGACGAGGTGGAACCGGGGGTGAATTGAAATTGATATCCATCGTCGTATTACAGGTAGTGTCGAGTGCAGTTAAGCATGTGGTGGGGTGGCGTCTGGGCTTGACCCTTTCGGATGCCCCTATATATAAGCATGCTTGACTGGATGAGACATTATCTGTGAGTACAACCATGGAGAGGACATTGGGTGAAACATGGGATTCAATTAACAAGACAACTTGTGTGAAACGCTGTGAACATGATTGACATAATTCAATGGTTTTCAATTACCAAACTTATGAACTCACCAACCTAGTGTTGACTTTGTTTTAAATGCATGTTTTTCTCAGGTGACGAACAGGTGTAGATACATAGATGCAAGTATTAAGCTAATGGACTTTTAGAAGACCTAGCTTATTTTTGATTGCATACTTTTGGGATGACACAGTGAATCACTTTTGTATATCTTGCACAGATACAAGATATAAACTCATTGATTCTTTTTGATTAGATTTACTTAGTTAAATTATGAACACGCACTGTGTAATTTAACTTTGTAAGTCTATATTACATGTCATGTTAGCATTTCTCATTATTTATCATGTGCCATGTAAACAATCTGATCATTTCGATTATCACTCAAGATATCGCGCTCCGGGAACCTTCCGCCTGACGGGAAAACCCGATCCGTTCCCGCCGGCCCGGGGTGTGACATCAACACACATCGAACCGTTAATAGCGCGAGGCACACAGTGTGGTAATTATGGATAGTACTATTTGGGCCTCACGAGCCCCATCCGTCGCGCCTAGGAGGGAAACCCGAAATGAGGTCAGAACAGATGCAAAATTGACCAAACACTTTGTCATTGTTCTGTGATGGACATTGTCACACCCCTGCGCCGCGTGCGGAATCCACGGCGCGGTGACGTATGAACAGTTGAATCATGCACAAGTATTGAATAAGAACAACCACAATGGATTACTACATTTCATAATGTTTAGACAGTGGTTTAGTTACAGACAATCTATCTACCAAAATGAAGACAACTACAGACCCAAAATATAGTTTACAAAATAAGACTCCAAACAAGACAATTAAACATTTAGGATTTAGTGTGTTTCTAATCCATCCTAGCATGTTTCTTCATCTTGTTCTATCTTAGTATGGTCTCCTTAGTTGTCTCTGAGAATGTCTTAAACCTGATTACCTGAAACACGTGAAAAATAACTGTCAACTACAGACGTAGTTGGTGAGAACAATAGGTTTAAACATTTGTAAACATGAGTATATGATATAAGGCATAGGTAAGTTAAAGCTACATAAGATTCACACGGATGAGCTGCAACCCAAACTAACATCAAGTAAGAAAATGAGTGTAAACAGTCCAATCACTGTTTGCACGAGAGTCAACATATAATATCAAGTCCCAAACCACGTTTGGAGTTAGATAATGTGTCAACAGTTTTGATAAAACCATATGTAACCGAAATCTGCAGTTAGTTTATAAAACAAATTTAAAAGCTAACTGCAGCAATCGGCCTGCCCCCAATGTGTGTGTCCGCTTTCCCTTGTTGTGATCACCCAGTACTAACGCTAATGAAAATGATACTTGATGCTTTTACAAGTTTGTTTACAACAATAGACACCATGTTTCTGAATCTTACTTTAACCGGATGTGTTAATGCCTTATTTGATAACATGAATTGAAAACCTGGATTTAATTCCACGAATTAAATCCTTTGTTTTGAATACCATGAAATGAACCACTTGATTTGAATACCATGATGTGAACCACTTGATTTGAATACCATGATGTGAACCACTTGATTTGAATACCATGTTTTGAACCACTTGATTTGAATACCATGTTGTGAACCACTTGATTTGAATACCATGTTGTGAACCACTTGATTTGAATACCATGAATTAGTGACCTTGTGTAACAACAAGGTTTATAACAAAAGAGTTTATAAAATCATTTATTTAAAAGTGTTTATCCTTCATAAACACATTTGAGTAAATCTGTTACAAAACAGTTTAAAAATCCTTTATAAAACCCTTTTAGTGAAAAGAGTTTAGTAATTGATAAGTCCTTTAAAACAGTTGTTGAATTCCTAGGATTTGTACAATGAATCCAAAATGTTTATAAGCATACACACACCTTGTGTAATGAAATCTGATTGTAAACGATTGTTTTGATCACGTGTTCCACCCCAAAACAGTTATAAAAACAGTAAAAGAGGGGCTAAAGTTCTCACCTGTCTGCAGTAGACTCTGAACTAAAACAGATAGCAAGTAGCAAACAGGACTTCTAATTGCTTCCTATAACATTGTAATCATACATAAGATATAGGATTTATAATTGTATAGACTTTGATTCATTGATTGACTTGTGTTCTCATGATTTGATTGTTGTGAAAACTTGAAAGTTATGATTTGAATCACTTGATTGATCATGGGTCCAAGAAACGAATGTGAAATGATTCATTGTGCATAAATCTTATGCATAAAATGATGATTGTTTGAGAATTTGATAACCATTTATTACTATGAGATTTGATACAAATGTTTTCATTGTTTTAAGTCTTGTGATTGTGAATTTATCTTCATGATTGTTGTCAAGTTAAAACTTAACCAATTCATGATCAATTCACAAGTATCATAAGTCGAACCCACCACAATTGGGCCTTAACTCATGTAACCATAAGGCTTAACAAATGCCATGGGCCACTTAGATCACTATGGGCCAATTGAAGATGCTATTGGGCCAACTTAAACTCTTAATGGACCGGAAGCCATAATGTGTAACAAAGGGAATAACATGGGCCAATGATAATTGTTTTGGGCCGGAAGGAATGGAACTAATGTGGGCCAAGTTAAACAAATCGATTGGGCCAAGATGTGTGAAGAAACTAGCACGTTGGGTCTCGGCCAACTCTCTTGGCAGCGAACCTTTTAGGTTCATGAGGCTAGGTTCGCCGGTCAAGACCACCACCAAGGTTCGGTCCAGATTAATTAGTTAAGGTTCGCTCATGGTGAGCTGTTCAAGAGTTCGGTCAACAATCCGACGAACCATGCAGAGTTATCCTTCCAAGGTTCGGCATAAGAGGGTTCGTGGCATCTAGTGTTCGTGGCTTGAACGAAAGTCTCATGTAGGTTCGTTAGCCTATACATGGTTCGGCAGCTTCACCCAGGGTTCGGTGACACCACGGTTCGGCTGAGAGAGTCTAGGGTTCGTGGTGGTTCGTCTGCAAGGGTTCGCTAGTCTGGATAAGTTCGGCTACAACCCTAAGGTTCGGCTTCATGACCTCGAAGGTTCGTAGCAATGGGGAGGTTCGTGGGAGGCATGATGACTTGAGACAGGTTCGGGAAGACCCCTAGGGTTCGGCAGAAACCCAACGAACCATGCAGGGTTCGTTCAGGTTTGCCATGATCCAAATGGTTCGGTCAGGAAACCTTCCTGGGTTCGGCTTCCTGCTGTGTGCAGCGAGCACCTCACGAACCTGCACTCATCACTTTCATTCGAATCTTGTTCTTTGATCCAACCATCCCCATGCTTCGAACACTCATAGATTAACACTCGAGGGTTGTTATTTCTACTGGAATGGACAAGAACCGTTGATGGCTAGGTTCGGACCATCTCACAAACAAAAACCCTATTTTCCAGATTTTTCAAGCCCCATTACCTCGAGATTGGCTGGATCAAGTTGCGAAATTCTTGTACTTTCGTGTAGAGGATGTCGGGGGCTTCGCGTGGACACCAAGAATGACGAAATCCGTTGAGAATCGAGCGAGTTACGCGCGTTTAAAGCTCGGTTTTTAGAGAGAGAAAGGCTTGGCCGAAAATTCTAGTGAGAGAAAGTGGTGTAGGTGGAATAAATGAGATAAATGATCTCATTCAAGGCTTTTATAGCCCGTGTGGTATTCGGGTTCGTTTCGGTCGCTCGGTTCGCGTTTCCGGAACGTAACGCGCATTTTACACGGTTTTAAAATAAAAGAGTTGTTAAACTCATTCAAATGACGAGTTTCAAAATTGTAAAAATATAAAATAATTAATATAATTATTTTTACTCTTCGTGTGTTGCCAGATCGTTAAACATTCACAATTACGTGTATACCCGCAATCGCGTACGTTTTTCGATCGTATTAAAATATTCAAAGTCGTTTAATCATAATTATAAGTTCAACATTCGTATCATTATGGATCGTCACCCATAACTATACTCAGTCTCGCTTACGTATTACGATTCTTGTGAATTAATTGTCATAATATTCGTCTTAACACTACGCACTAACACTAACCTGTTACACCGAACTCAGTATATATATAGGGCTCACTCTCGCTGCCCACCACTGTTTCGATATAACCAGTTACTGTTCTTGCCTAGTGAAATCGACTGTAAATAAATAATACATACTTGTTAAATGATAAAGATTCTAACACACAAGCACATAATGACACATGATTCACATTGACTGACTGAACATGGATACACACTGTTCTAACACTGTTCACCACTACATGACTGAATGTACAAATGTTACAGTCTCCCCTAGTTAAGGGAATTTCGTCCCGAAATTAACTAGCCGAAGATACTGTAAAAAGATGAGGGTACTTAAGCTTCATCTGGTCTTCACGTTCCCAGGTGAACTCAGCACCGTTTTTGCCCTCCCATCGTACTTTCACGATCGGGATACGGCTGCGTTTAAGTTTCTTGACCCCATGATCCATGATCTCAACTGGACGTTCTATGAATTGCATATTGTTCTGAATCTGTATGTCTTCCAGTGGAATCTGAACATCATGATCCGCTAAGCATTTCTTAAGATTTGATACATGAAAAGTATCATGAACATTGCTTAGCTCCACTGGAAGTTTGAGTTTGTAGGCTACGGGACCAATCCGTTCCAGGATCTCAAAAGGTCCAACGTACCTTGGTGCAAGTTTCCCTTTCTTCCCGAATCGGACAACGCCTTTCTAGGGAGAAACTTTGAGTAAGACTCGGTCACCGACTTGAAACTCAAGCGGTTTCCGACGTCGATCAGCATAACTCTTCTACCGATCTCGTGCGGCCTTAAGCCGTGACTGAATGATTGTGATCTTGTCTGATGTTTCCTGAACGAGTTCTGGTCCTACGACCTGTGAGTCACCAATTTCGGTCCAACAGACCGGTGATCGGCACTTTCTACCATACAGAGCTTCGAATGGAGCACATTGAATGCTCGTATGATAGCTATTGTTATATGAAAACTCAATGAGTGGGAGATGAGTGTCCCAACTTCCACCGAAGTCAATGACACAAGAACAAAGCATGTCTTCAAGTGTTTGGATAGTCCTTTCGCTTTGGCCGTCGGTTTGAGGATGATACGCCGTGCTAAGATTAACACGCGTTCCCAAAGCCTTTTGCAATGATTGCCAAAAGCGAGAAGTGAAACGACTATCACGATCAGAAATGATTGATGTTGGTGTACCATGACGTGCAATGATTTCGTTGATGTACAATGTGGATAACTTCTCCATCTTGTAATCCTCTCGGATAGGGAGAAAATGAGCAGATTTGGTGAGTCGATCAACGATCACCCAAATCGAATCGAAACCTCGTGGAGTTCTCGGCAACTTAGTTATGAAATCCATGGAAATTTGCTCCCATTTCCATTGAGGAATTTCAGGTTGCTGCAGAAGTCCTGAAGGCTTTTGATGTTCTGCTTTGACCTTTGAACATGTAAGACACTTTCCCACGTACAGTGCTATGTCTTTCTTCATTCCCGGCCACCAGTAAGATGTCCTCAAGTCCTGATACATCTTATCGGCTCCAGGATGAACTGAGTATCACGACTTATGAGCCTCATCACAGATGAGTGTGCGCAATTCTTCAGACTTTGGAATCCAAATGCGGCCGTTGAGATATAACACCCCATCAGCTCGGGGTTCTAGTTTCTTCTCAATACCACAATCCAAGTCTGTCTTGAGTTGATTGGTTGTTACTACTTGTTGTTGTGCAATACGAATCAAGTCTTTCAAGTTTGGATGTGTGTTGATCTCCATGGCTCTAACACGAATTGGTTTGACTGGTTCCTTGCGACTAAGAGCATCCGCCACCACATTGGCTTTACCCGGATGGTAACGAATCTCACAGTCGTAATCAGTTAGAAGCTCAACCCAACGTCGTTGTCTCATGTTGAGTTCCTTCTGATTGAGAATGTGTAGCAGGCTCTTGTGGTCTGTATAGATGACACATTTAGTACCATAAAGGTAGTGTCTCCAAATCTTCAATGCGAAGACCACAGCCCCTAACTCAAGGTCATGAGTAGTGTAGTTCTTCTCGTGAACCTTAGGTTGTCTTGAAGCATAAGCAATGACCTTGTCCCGTTGCATAAGTACACAACCAAAACCAAGGTTTGAAGCATCGCAGTAGACAATGAAATCATCACTGCCTTCTGGAAGACTAAGGATAGGGGAATTGCATAACTTCTGTTTAAGAAGTTGAAATGCATCTTCTTGTTTCTGTCCCCATATAAAGGCTTGACTTTTCTGAGTCAAAGTGGTAAGTGGCAAGGCTATCTTAGAGAAGTTTGCGATGAATCTTCGGTAATAACCTGCCAAACCCAGAAATGAGCGAATCTCTGTTGGAGTAGATGGGGTAGTCCAGTTCTTAATCGCCTCAATCTTCACCGGATCTACATGTATCCCATCTTTGTTTATGACATGTCCTAAGAAGTGAACCTCCTTTAGCCAAAATTCACACTTTGAGAATTTAGCATAAAGTTGTTCCTCTCTTAGGAGTTCCAAGACTTTCTTCAAATGATCCTCATGTTCTTGTTCTGACTTGGAATAAATCAGTATATCATCAATAAAAACGATAACAAACTGATCCAAGTAAGGTCTGCAGACTCGATTCATCAAGTCCATGAACACTGCTGGTGCATTGGTCAGTTCAAATGGCATGACCACGAACTCATAGTGTCCATATCGAGTCCTAAATGTCGTCTTTGGTATATCCTCATCATTTACTCTTAACTGATGATACCTGGATCGCAAATCAATCTTAGAGAAGCAAGTTGCTCCCTGTAATTGATCAAACAGATCATCGATCCTGGGTAGAGGATATCTATTCTTGATTGTCAACTTGTTCAACTCACGATAGTCGATGCACATACGAAATGAACTGTCTTTCTTTTTGACAAAGAGAACCGGAGCTCCCCATGGAGAGAAACTCGGTCTTATGAAACCTTTATCTAAAAGTTCTTGAAGCTGACTAGACAGTTCTTGCATCTCAGACGGTGCTAATCGATACGGTGACTTCGCCACTGGGTTTGCTCCAGGGACGAGATCAATTCTAAACTCCACTTGTCGGACTGGTGGTAGTCCAGGCAAGTCTTCTGGAAATACGTCTGGATATTCTTTGATAACTGGAACATCTCCAACTGCTTTCTTTTCAGGTTTCTTTTCTACTACGTGGGCTAGGAAAGCATAATATTTCTTCTTCAAGTACTTCCTCGCCTTGATGCACGATACAATCTTCAATCCACGGCATGGTTTCTCACCGTAGACTATCATCGTTTCGCCGGACGGTAAGGGGATTCGGATAAGTTTCTCAGAGCATACGATTTTAGCATTGTTTTTGGATAACCAATCCATTCCTACTACAACTTCGAAGCTTCCGAGAGTCATAGGAATGAGATCGATGGAGAAAAGATGGTCATTTAATCTTAATTCACAACCATGGATAACAGAATCTACAACTATAGTCTTACCATTCGTTACTTCTACTGTATAGGGAGCAGTAAGTATAGATAGTTGCATATTAAGCAAAGAAGCAGTATGAGCAGAGATAAAGCTTTTATCAGCACCAGTATCGAATATGATAGAAACATAGTGATCATTGATAAGAAATGTACCCGTGATGACTGCCGGATCCTCACGTGCTTCAGCAGTCCCAATGACAAAAGCACGAGCAGCAGCAGTATTGTTGTTGAGTTTTGGACACTGATTTCTGAAGTGTCCCTCTGCTCCACAATTATAACAGGCTCTTCCACCTGTAGCACTAGTGGTTGTGGTAGCAGTTGTTGCAGTAGCAAGATGAGCAGATCTACAAGTAGCTGCAAAATGTCCCATACTGTAACATTTGTGCATATAGTCATGTAGTGGTAAACAGTGTTAGAACAGTGTCTATTCATGGTTCAGTTCATCAATGTGATTCGTATGTTCATAATGTGTGCTTGTGTGTTACAGGATCTTAGTAATCAGAGAACAAGTATGTATTATCTATTTACAGTCGATTTCACTAAGCAAGAACAGTAACTTGTTATATCGAAACAGTGGTGGGCAGCGAGAGTGAGCCCTATACATATACTGCGTTCGGTGTAACAGGTTAGTGTTAGTGCGTAGTGTTGAGACGAATATTATGACAATTAATTAATTCAACCAAGATCGTAATCTGTAAGCGAGACTAAGTATAGTTATGGGTGACGATCCATAATAGTACGAATGTTGAACTTATAATTACGATTAAACATCTCTAAATTTTTAATACGATCGAAAAACGTACGCGATTGCGGGTATACACGTAAATCGTGAATGTTTTAACGATCCGACAACACACGAAGAGTAAAAATATTATATTAATTATTTTATATTTTTACAATTTTGAAACTCATCATTTTATTGAGTTTAATATCTATTTTACATTAAAACCGCGTAAATTACGCGTTACGTTCCGGAAACGCGAACCGAGCGACCGAAACGGACCCGAACACTACCCGGACTATAAAAGCCCTAAAGAAGGCCACTTCCTTCATTTATTCAGCCAACAACCCTTTCTCTCACTAAAACTCGCGAACCTACCCTCTCTCTAAAAATCCCAACTTTAAACGTTCGTATCTTCTTCGTTTCCCAACGGATTTTGGTGTTTTTGGTGTCCACGCGAAGCCCTCGACATCCTCTACACGAAAGTACAAGAAATCAGTGGATTTGTCCAGCCAAAAACGAGGTATTGATACTTGAATAATCACGAGATTAGGGTTTTCTATGTGTGTTATTTAAAAACTAAGTCCTAGCCGGTTCTAAGAGTAACCGATTGTATCTACAACATCTCGAAATTAGATCTGCAAGTGCTTATGGTCTACAAGTGGTTAGATCGAAGTAAACGCGCTTGAAAGGATGGAGATAGTTACAGGTTCGTTGGATTCTGGGCGGACGAACCCTCTCTAGCTGAAGCTCCATGTGGCCGAACCCTAGAGCATGTTGACGAACCCTCATCTGCATTATCAGGCGAACCCTGCTGCACATGAACCTCCTCCGACGAATCTATTAGCTGTCAAGGACATGGGCGAACCCTTGTATAGAACCGAACCATTTTAGTTTTCCTCGGCCGATCACTCAACCTAAACGAACCCTACATGGTTCGCTGCTTCCTTGCCGAACCATGTCCCGGCCGAACTATCCTACATGAACCAACTCAGGCGAACTCTAAGGAACCACGAGCCTTCATGAACCATTTGAATGACCAACGAACCCTCCATGCATTTTACAAATTCTGTTTGTTACAACGAACCTCCATGCAATAGTTAACATAGACGAACTATATGGTTCGTTGCTAAATGGCCGAACCCATGCAGACCCACCATCATATCAGACGAACCTTGGGCTAAAACCTCAAAGGGTTCGCTGCCCAAATGGCAGCCCACTTTCTTTTCGGCCCAACCTAAACCATACCCGGCCCAATTCCATTTACAATTTGGCCCGTAGACTTAAACCATGTACACTTGAGATAGCTCGATCCATTAGAGGTTTTATGTTGGCCCAATATGATCTTGGGTATTCTACATGGTCCATAAACAAGTTGGTTGGCCCAATAGCACATTCAATTGGGCCATGGCCTTGTTAAGCCCCATGGTTTATGGGATTAAGGCCCAATTGTGTTGGCCTTGCTTATGATATTGTGAATTGATCACGAAGAGGTTAAGTGACAACTTAACATAATCAAGAGATCAATTCATAATCACAATGACTTGAAATCAATTGAACATCTTTTCGCAACAAATGGTAATCAATGGCTATCAAAATTCTTAAACAAATATCATTTATGCATAAGAATTATGCATCAAAGAACATTTCATAGGTTTCTTGGACCCATGATCAATCTAAGGACTCAAAGCATAACATTCAAGTTTTCACAACAATCAAATCATGAGAACGCAAGTCAATCAATGAATCAAGTTATACAATTATAAATCCTATATCTTATGTATGATTACAATGTTATAGGAACAAGTTAGAAGTCCTGTTTGCTACTTGCTAACTGTTTTAGTTCAGAGTCTACTGCAGACAGGTGAGAACTTTAGCCCCTCTTTTACCGTTTTACAACTGTTTTGGGGTGGAACACGTGATCAAAAACCGCTATTTCAATCTTGTTTCATTGCACAGTTTATGTGCATTCATAAATATTACAGGTTTATCTTATGAATCCAAGTGATTCTTCAACTGTTTAAGGAAATTGTCAACTGTTTCAAAGGAATTATTTACTATTAAACCCTTATTACTAAAAGGATTTTTTGATGTTTTCTTGAAATGTCTTATAACAGTTTTACTCAAATGTTCTTTTAAAGGATTTTACAAACTCTTTTGTTATAAACCTTGTTATTACACAAGGTCATCACATCATGGTATTCAAAACAAGTGGTTCACAACATGGTATCCAAATCAAGTGGTTCAAAACATGGTATTCAAACTCATTGGTTCAATACATGGTATTCAAACTCATTGGTTCAAAACATGGTATTCAAGTCAAGTTGTTCACATCATGGTATTCAAATCAAGAGATTCATTTCATGTTACATAAACAAAGGATTCAACTCGTGGAGTTAAATCCAGATTTTCAATAAGACATTAACACATCCGGTTAAAGTAAGATTCAGAAAACATGGTGTCATTTGTTGTAAACAAACTTATAAACCCATCAAGTATCATATTCATTAGCGTTAGTACTGGGTGATCACAACAAGGGAAAGCGGACACATACATTGGGGCAGGCCGATTGCTGCAGTTAGTTTTTAAATCTGTTTTATAAACTAACTGCAGATTTCGGTTACATATGGTTATTTCAAAACTGTTGACATATTATCTAACTCCAAGCGTGGTTTGGGACTTGATGTTATATGTTGACTCATGTGCAAACAGTGATTGGACTGTTTACACTCATTTTCTTACTTGATGTTAGTTTGGGTTGCAGCTCATCCGTGTGAATCTTATGATGCTTTAACTTACCTATGTCTTATATCATATACTCATGTTTACAAATGCTTAAACCTATTGTTCTCACCAACTACGTCTGTAGTTGACAGTTACTTTTCACGTGTTTCAGGTAATCAGGTTTAAGACATTCTCAGGGACAACTAAGGAGACCATTCTAAGATAGTACAAGATGAAGAAACATGCTAGGATGGAATAGAAACTCACTAAATCCTAAATGTTTAATTGTCTTGTTTGGAGTCTTATTTTGTAAACTATATTTTGGGTCTGTAGTTGTCTTACTTTTGGTAGATAGATTGTCTGTAACAAATCAACTGTCTAAACATTATGAAATGTAGTAATCCATTGTGGTTGTTCTTATTCAATACTTGTGCATGATTCAACTGTTCATACGTCACCGCGCCGTGGATTCCGCACGCGGCGCAGGGGTGTGACAGGTTGGTATCAGAGCCAAGGTTGTAGAGAACTAGGAAAAACCCAATGTTTAATGACCTAGACTATAACCTAAGCTACCCAATAGGACTAAGTGCTATAGGCTTGAGGATACTTAGGATCTAAGTAACTTAAGTGAGCATTAAGTCTACAATAAGCTTGAAGGATCTTAGGGACATTTTACTAAGATTAGACATCGAGTCAAAGAATTTGAATCGGATTTCTATAATTTTAGAAACCGGATTAAATTCTCACACATATGCATTTAAGGATTTCAGAGGCAAGGATCTGTATTCTTAGTATCCTTGATCTGAAATTCTCACACAGAGATCATTATAGAAATTCAGAGGCAAAGATCTGTAGTTTCAGTATCTTTGATATGAATTTCTTGTCATATTCATTATGGGATTTAGAGGCAAAGATCTATTAATTTAGTATCTTTGATCTAAGATCCTTGTCATATTCATTATGGGATTTAGAGGCAAAGATCTATTAATTTAGTATCTTTGATCTAAGATCCTTGTCATATTCATTATGGGATTTAGAGGCAAAGATGGTTATCTTTGATCTAAAGTCCTTGTCATATTCACTATAGGATTCAAAGGTCAAGATCTATTAATTTAGAACTTGGATTTGAGATCCTTGTCATATCACTATAGGAATTCAAAGGTTGAGGTCTATTAATTTAGAACTTAGATTTGAAATCCTTGTCATTGTTATCATTATCATGGATTCATTATCATAGGAACTTTATGACTTAGAATCTGTGTAACAGTATTCTTTAGTTGAAGTTCTCACAGGAAATCATTATGCTCAGTACTGTAAGTATTGGGAAACTAGGTTGATTAACCTAGGACACATATACATAAACCTAAGGTCTTAGTTTCTAGTAAATTAAGGACCATGGTTTACACAATCATAAACAGAATCAAGGAACAAGAGAAATCATGAGACAATCATAATCAATCAACAGTTGGAATCTTAGCCCCAAATATAGACGACGGATTAACGCTGACGTGTTGAGGTAAGTGGTGGGTCGGTGAGAGCTTACCCTATATATAAGCTTATTTCAGTATGTTAGGGGGAATCCGGCGTTTGTATTTGGAGTGAGGATTCAGGATCAACTGGACACATGGAACCTTAGTCAAACACATGGGATACAAACATTTGGGAAACAATCATTGGTGAATCAAATCATAGTGCAATTCAAACTTGGATTAACCAAACATTATGGTGAATCAATCAAGTTGTGAACATTCTGTAAATGTAAACCTTAAGTGAAATTCTTAAGGGATTACATCATTAGTACTTACTGACGTAGGTTAACAGGAAAGTGTAGAACACACGTATGACTTAGTTCTACATGTTAACAACTGTTAGTGGGTGCACGCATAACATAATCATAGTTCAATCATGGGATCAATCATAGTTCAAGTTGATCAAAGATCATGGGATTCTTAATCAATGGAACACACTTGGGAATCAGTACAAACGTGTTGCCAAATGCTAGCAAGGGCATGATCGTGGTATACCGAAACGGTGGTGGGCAGCGAGAGTGAGCCCTATATATAAGCTATTTTCGGTATATCGGGAAAGTGTCAGTGTGTAGGTTTGGTGGAGAGATCATGAGACATCGTACATATTCACATGATAAGTATACAAATAAGTTGATAACTTATACGTGTACTGGATCATATTACAATTGAATGATAATACTAGTAGTATGGATATATTACTGATCTTATCATGAAAATTCAATTGTATCCATTCTCATTACTGACCCGCTTGTGGCTTCTATTCGTAGAATGCCTCCTCGACGAGACCCAAATGCTGGGGGTTCGACAAGCGGTAATGATGATGAAATTAACAAGATTGCTCGAGCTATCGCTGTTCACATGAGGGATGTAATCCCGGGCATGGTCACTGACATCACCCAGAATCTTCGGGGAAGTACCGGTGATTCTGCACACAACTCAAATGCTACAAACGCTGGAACTGCTAACTTTACTTTCAAGCAGTTTAACGATGCTAAGCCTCCTAAGTACTCTGGTACCGAAGGAGCTACCGGCCTACTGCAATGGCTGGAAAGCATCGAAGACATTCTAGACTTCACTGGATGCCCTGAAAATCTAAAGGTCAAGATGGCCTCGAGTGCATTTCACAAGGGCGCACTCACCTGGTGGAATTCTGAGAAGAACACCAGAGGACGTGAAGTCGCTCTAGCCTTACCATGGATTGGATTCAAGAACTTACTGGTGGAAAAGTTTTGTCCACGTCACGAGCTAAAGAAACTGGAAGTGGAGATGTGGAATCTGGTACAGGATAGTGGCGAAAATGCCAAGTATACAACTCGTTTTCATGAGTTGTGTATTTTGGTACCACATCTGGTTACTCCTCTATCCCGCAGGATAGAGAAATACATCGAAGGCTTGCCTCTAGTGGTTAGAGGAACTGTTATGGGGAACAACCCCACTACTTTGGAAGCTGCGATACAACTGGGTGCTACTCTTACTGAAGAGTATGTGAAATCTGGGGTGCTCACCCAAAGGGATTCAAAAGGGCACAGATTGAGGAAGGCAAGAAGCCTGAACAGCACCATCATAAGAAGAAGAAACAGAAAACAATCAAGAACTTTGCAGCGTTGACTGCGGCTGCACCTACTCATGCTACTCCCCTCACTGCTATGCCACAACCCGCTAATGTCAGAAAGCAGTACACTGGCTCGTTTCCACTCTGCACCAAATGCCAGTACCATCACCTGCCCAATACTCCATGCAAGAAGTGTCACAAGTGTGGGCGTATGGGACACTTTGCAGCGACTTGTCGATCTGCTCATCTTATTGCTGCAACAACTGCTGCCACAACTTCTGCTGCTACAGGTGGAAGAGCTTGTTATAATTGTGGGGCAGAGGGGCACTTCAGAAACCAGTGTCCGAAACTCAACAACAATACTGCTGCCGCTCGTGCTTTTGTCATTGGGACTGCTGAAGCACGTGAGGAGCCAGCAGTCATCACGGGTACATTTCTTATCAATGATCACTATGTTCCTATCATATTTGATACTGGTGCTGATAAAAGTTTTATCTCTGCTCATACTGCTTCTTTGCTTAATATGCAACTATCCACACTTACTGCTCCCTATACTGTAGAAGTAGCGAATGGTAAGACCATAGTTGTAGATTCCATAATTAATGCTTGTGAGCTAAGATTAAATGACCATCTTTTCTCTATCGATCTCATTCCTATGACTCTCGGAAGCTTTGAAGTAGTGGTAGGAATGGATTGGTTATCTAAGAATAATGCTGAAATCGTATGTTCTGAAAAGCTTATTCGAATTCCCTTACCGTCCGGCGAAACGATGATAGTCTACGGTGAGAAACCCTGCCGCGAATTGAAGATTGTATCGTGCATCAAGGCGAGGAAGTATCTGAAGAAGAAATATTATGCATTCTTAGCTCACGTGGTGGAAAAGAAACCTGACAAGAAAGCAGTTGGAGACGTACCGGTTATCAAAGACTACCCAGACGTATTTCCAGAAGACTTGCCTGGACTACCACCAGTCCGACAAGTGGAGTTTAGAATTGATCTCGTCCCTGGAGCAAACCCAGTGGCGAAGTCACCATATCGATTAGCACCGTCTGAGATGCAAGAACTGTCTAGTCAGCTTCAAGAACTTTTAGACAAAGGTTTTATAAGACCGAGTTCCTCTCCATGGGGAGCTCCGGTTCTCTTTGTCAAAAAGAAAGACGGTTCGTTTCGCATGTGTATCGATTATCGTGAGCTGAACAAGTTGACAATCAAGAACAGATATCCTCTACCCAGGATCGATGATCTGTTTGATCAATTACAGGGAGCAACTTGCTTCTCTAAGATTGACTTACGATCTGGGTATCATCAGTTAAGAGTAAATGATGAGGATATACCAAAGACGGCATTTAGGACTCGATATGGACACTATGAGTTTGTGGTTATGCCATTTGGGCTGACCAATGCACCCGCAGTGTTCATGGACCTGATGAATCGAGTCTGTAGGCCTTACTCGGATCAGTTTGTTATCGTCTTTATTGATGATATACTGATTTATTCCAAGTCAGAACGAGAACATGAGGATCATTTGAAGAAAGTCTTGGAACTACTAAGAGAGGAACAACTTTATGCTAAATTCTCAAAGTGTGAATTTTGGCTGAAGGAGGTTCACTTCTTAGGACATGTCATAAACAAAGATGGAATTCATGTAGATCCAGCCAAGATTGAGGCGATTAAGAACTGGACTACTCCATCTACTCCCACAGAGATTCGTTCATTTCTGGGTCTGGCAGGTTATTATAGGAGATTTATTGCAAATTTCTCTAAGATAGCCTTGCCACTCACTACATTGACTCAGAAAAGTCAAGCTTTTATATGGGGACAGAAACAGGAAGATGCATTTCAACTTCTTAAACAGAAGTTATGCAATTCCCCTATCCTTAGTCTTCCAGAAGGCAGTGATGATTTCATTGTCTACTGTGATGCTTCAAACCTTGGTCTCGGTTGTGTACTTATGCAACGGGACAAGGTCATTGCTTATGCTTCAAGACAACTTAAGGTTCACGAGAAGAATTACACTACTCATGACCTTGAGTTAGGGGCTGTGGTCTTTGCACTGAAGATTTGGAGACACTACCTGTACGGTACTAAATGTGTCATCTATACAGACCACAAGAGCCTTCAACACATTCTCAATCAGAAAGAGCTCAACATGAGACAACGACGTTGGGTTGAGCTTCTAACTGATTACGACTGCGAGATTCGTTACCACCCGGGTAAAGCCAATGTGGTGGCGGATGCTCTTAGTCGCAAGGAACCAGTCAAACCAATTCGTGTTAGAGCCATGGAGATCAACACACAGCCAAACTTGAAAGACTTGATTCGTATTGCACAACAACAAGTAGTAACAAATAATCAACTCAAAACAGACTTGGATTGTGGCATTGAGAAGAAACTAGAACCTCGATCAGATGGGTTGTTATATCTCAATGGCCGCATGTGGATTCCAAGGTCTGAAGAATTGCGCACACTCATCTGTGATGAGGCACATAAGTCGCGATACTCAGTTCATCCTGGAGCCGACAAGATGTATCAGGACTTGAGGACATCTTACTGGTGGCCGGGAATGAAGAAAGACATAGCACTGTACGTGGGAAAATGTCTTACTTGTTCAAAGGTCAAAGCAGAACATCAAAAGCCTTCGGGACTTCTGCAGCAACCTGAAATTCCTCAATGGAAATGGGAGCAAATTTCCATGGATTTCATAACAAAGTTGCCGAGAACTCCGAGAGGTTTCGATTCGATTTGGGTGATCGTTGATCGACTCACCAAATCTGCTCATTTTCTCCCGATCCGAGAGGATTACAAGATGGAGAAGCTATCCACATTGTACATCAACGAAATCATTGCACGTCATGGTACTCCAACATCAATCATATCTGATCGTGATAGTCGTTTCACTTCTCGCTTTTGGCAATCATTGCAAAAGGCTTTGGGAACGCGTGTTAATCTTAGCACGGCGTATCATCCCCAAACCGACGGCCAAAGCGAGAGGACTATCCAAACACTTGAAGACATGCTTCGTTCTTGTGTCATTGACTTCGGTGGAAGTTGGGACACTCATCTCCCACTCATTGAGTTTTCATATAACAATAGCTATCATACGAGCATTCAATGTGCACCATTCGAAGCTCTATATGGTAGAAAGTGCCGATCACCGGTCTGTTGGACCGAGATTGGTGACTCACAGGTCGTAGGACCAGAACTCATTCAGGAAACATCAGACAAAATCACAATCATTCAGTCACGGCTTAAGGCCGCACGAGATCGGCAGAAGAGTTATGCTGATCGACGTCGGAAACCGCTTGAGTTTCAAGTCGGTGACCGAGTCTTACTCAAAGTTTCTCCCTGGAAAGGCGTTGTCCGATTCGGGAAGAAAGGGAAACTTGCACCAAGGTACGTTGGACCTTTTGAGATCCTGGAACGGATTGGTCCCGTAGCTTACAAACTCAAACTTCCAGTGGAGCTAAGCAATGTTCATGATACTTTTCATGTATCAAATCTTAAGAAATGCTTGGCGGATCATGATGTTCAGATTCCACTGGAAGACATACAGATTCAGAACAACATGCAATTCATTGAACGTCCAGTTGAGATCATGGATCATGGGGTCAAGAAACTTAAACGCAGCCGTATCCCGATCGTGAAAGTGCGATGGGAGGGCAAACGCGGTGCTGAGTTCACCTGGGAACGTGAAGACCAGATGAAGCTTAAGTACCCTCATCTTTTTACAGTATCTTCGGCTAGTTAATTTCGGGACGAAATTCCCTTAACTAGGGGAGACTGTAACATTTGTGCATATAGTCATGTAGTGGTAAACAGTGTTAGAACAGTGTCTATTCATGGTTCAGTTCATCAATGTGATTCGTATGTTCATAATGTGTGCTTGTGTGTTACAGGATCTTAGTAATCAGAGAACAAGTATGTATTATCTATTTACAGTCGATTTCACTAAGCAAGAACAGTAACTTGTTATATCGAAACAGTGGTGGGCAGCGAGAGTGAGCCCTATACAAATACTGCGTTCGGTGTAACAGGTTAGTGTTAGTGCGTAGTGTTGAGACGAATATTATGACAATTAATTAATTCAACCAAGATCGTAATCTGTAAGCGAGACTAAGTATAGTTATGGGTGACGATCCATAATAGTACGAATGTTGAACTTATAATTACGATTAAACATCTCTAAATTTTTAATACGATCGAAAAACGTACGCGATTGCGGGTATACACGTAAATCGTGAATGTTTTAACGATCCGACAACACACGAAGAGTAAAAATATTATATTAATTATTTTATATTTTTACAATTTTGAAACTCATCATTTTATTGAGTTTAATATCTATTTTACATTAAAACCGCGTAAATTACGCGTTACGTTCCGGAAACGCGAACCGAGCGACCGAAACGGACCCGAACACTACCCGGACTATAAAAGCCCTAAAGAAGGCCACTTCCTTCATTTATTCAGCCAACAACCCTTTCTCTCACTAAAACTCGCGAACCTACCCTCTCTCTAAAAATCCCAACTTTAAACGTTCGTATCTTCTTCGTTTCCCAACGGATTTTGGTGTTTTTGGTGTCCACGCGAAGCCCTCGACATCCTCTACACGAAAGTACAAGAAATCAGTGGATTTGTCCAGCCAAAAACGAGGTATTGATACTTGAATAATCACGAGATTAGGGTTTTCTATGTGTGTTATTTAAAAACTAAGTCCTAGCCGGTTCTAAGAGTAACCGATTGTATCTACAACATCTCGAAATTAGATCTGCAAGTGCTTATGGTCTACAAGTGGTTAGATCGAAGTAAACGCGCTTGAAAGGATGGAGATAGTTACAGGTTCGTTGGATTCTGGGCGGACGAACCCTCCCTAGCTGAAGCTCCATGTGGCCGAACCCTAGAGCATGTTGACGAACCCTCATCTGCATTATCAGGCGAACCCTGCTGCACATGAACCTCCTCCGACGAATCTATTAGCTGTCAAGGACATGGGCGAACCCTTGTATAGAACCGAACCATTTTAGTTTTCCTCGGCCGATCACTCAACCTAAACGAACCCTACATGGTTCGCTGCTTCCTTGCCGAACCATGTCCTGGCCGAACTATCCTACATGAACCAACTCAGGCGAACTCTAAGGAACCACGAGCCTTCATGAACCATTTGAATGACCAACGAACCCTCCATGCATTTTACAAATTCTGTTTGTTACAACGAACCTCCATGCAATAGTTAACATAGACGAACTATATGGTTCGTTGCTAAATGGCCGAACCCATGCAGACCCACCATCATATCAGACGAACCTTGGGCTAAAACCTCAAAGGGTTCGCTGCCCAAATGGCAGCCCACTTTCTTTTCGGCCCAACCTAAACCATACCCGGCCCAATTCCATTTACAATTTGGCCCGTAGACTTAAACCATGTACACTTGAGATAGCTCGATCCATTAGAGGTTTTATGTTGGCCCAATATGATCTTGGGTATTCTACATGGTCCATAAACAAGTTGGTTGGCCCAATAGCACATTCAATTGGGCCATGGCCTTGTTAAGCCCCATGGTTTATGGGATTAAGGCCCAATTGTGTTGGCCTTGCTTATGATATTGTGAATTGATCACGAAGAGGTTAAGTGACAACTTAACATAATCAAGAGATCAATTCATAATCACAATGACTTGAAATCAATTGAACATCTTTTCGCAACAAATGGTAATCAATGGCTATCAAAATTCTTAAACAAATATCATTTATGCATAAGAATTATGCATCAAAGAACATTTCATAGGTTTCTTGGACCCATGATCAATCTAAGGACTCAAAGCATAACATTCAAGTTTTCACAACAATCAAATCATGAGAACGCAAGTCAATCAATGAATCAAGTTATACAATTATAAATCCTATATCTTATGTATGATTACAATGTTATAGGAACAAGTTAGAAGTCCTGTTTGCTACTTGCTAACTGTTTTAGTTCAGAGTCTACTGCAGACAGGTGAGAACTTTAGCCCCTCTTTTACCGTTTTACAACTGTTTTGGGGTGGAACACGTGATCAAAAACCGCTATTTCAATCTTGTTTCATTGCACAGTTTATGTGCATTCATAAATATTACAGGTTTATCTTATGAATCCAAGTGATTCTTCAACTGTTTAAGGAAATTGTCAACTGTTTCAAAGGAATTATTTACTATTAAACCCTTATTACTAAAAGGATTTTTTGATGTTTTCTTGAAATGTCTTATAACAGTTTTACTCAAATGTTCTTTTAAAGGATTTTACAAACTCTTTTGTTATAAACCTTGTTATTACACAAGGTCATCACATCATGGTATTCAAAACAAGTGGTTCACAACATGGTATCCAAATCAAGTGGTTCAAAACATGGTATTCAAACTCATTGGTTCAATACATGGTATTCAAACTCATTGGTTCAAAACATGGTATTCAAGTCAAGTTGTTCACATCATGGTATTCAAATCAAGAGATTCATTTCATGTTACATAAACAAAGGATTCAACTCGTGGAGTTAAATCCAGATTTTCAATAAGACATTAACACATCCGGTTAAAGTAAGATTCAGAAAACATGGTGTCATTTGTTGTAAACAAACTTATAAACCCATCAAGTATCATATTCATTAGCGTTAGTACTGGGTGATCACAACAAGGGAAAGCGGACACATACATTGGGGCAGGCCGATTGCTGCAGTTAGTTTTTAAATCTGTTTTATAAACTAACTGCAGATTTCGGTTACATATGGTTATTTCAAAACTGTTGACATATTATCTAACTCCAAGCGTGGTTTGGGACTTGATGTTTTATGTTGACTCATGTGCAAACAGTGATTGGACTGTTTACACTCATTTTCTTACTTGATGTTAGTTTGGGTTGCAGCTCATCCGTGTGAATCTTATGATGCTTTAACTTACCTATGTCTTATATCATATACTCATGTTTACAAATGCTTAAACCTATTGTTCTCACCAACTACGTCTGTAGTTGACAGTTACTTTTCACGTGTTTCAGGTAATCAGGTTTAAGACATTCTCAGGGACAACTAAGGAGACCATTCTAAGATAGTACAAGATGAAGAAACATGCTAGGATGGAATAGAAACTCACTAAATCCTAAATGTTTAATTGTCTTGTTTGGAGTCTTATTTTGTAAACTATATTTTGGGTCTGTAGTTGTCTTACTTTTGGTAGATAGATTGTCTGTAACAAATCAACTGTCTAAACATTATGAAATGTAGTAATCCATTGTGGTTGTTCTTATTCAATACTTGTGCATGATTCAACTGTTCATACGTCACCGCGCCGTGGATTCCGCACGCGGCGCAGGGGTGTGACAGATTTATGAATCCAAGTGATTCTTCAACTGTTTAAGGAAATTGTCAACTGTTTCAAAGGAATTATTTACTATTAAACCCTTATTACTAAAAGGATTTTATAATGTTTTCTTGAAATGTCTTATAACAGTTTTACTCAAATGTTCTTTTAAAGGATTTTACAAACTCTTTTGTTATAAACCTTGTTATTACACAAGGTCATCACATCATGGTATTCAAAACAAGTGGTTCACAACATGGTATCCAAATCAAGTGGTTCAAAACATGGTATTCAAACTCATTGGTTCAAAACATGGTATTCAAACTCATTGGTTCAAAACATGGTATTCAAGTCAAGTTGTTCACATCATGGTATTCAAATCAAGAGATTCATTTCATGTTACATAAACAAAGGATTCAACTCGTGGAGTTAAATCCAGGTTTTCAATAAGACATTAGCACATCCGGTTAAAGTAAGATTCAGAAAACATGGTGTCATTTGTTGTAAACAAACTTATAAACCCATCAAGTATCATATTCATTAGCGTTAGTACTGGGTGATCACAACAAGGGAAAGCGGACACATACATTGGGGCAGGCCGATTGCTGCAGTTAGTTTTTAAATCTGTTTTATAAACTAACTGCAGATTTCGGTTACATATGGTTATTTCAAAACTGTTGACATATTATCTAACTCCAAACGTGGTTTGGGACTTGATGTTATATGTTGACTCATGTGCAAACAGTGATTGGACTGTTTACACTCATTTTCTTACTTGATGTTAGTTTGGGTTGCAGCTCATCCGTGTGAATCTTATGATGCTTTAACTTACCTATGTCTTATATCATATACTCATGTTTACAAATGCTTAAACCTATTGTTCTCACCAACTACGTCTGTAGTTGACAGTTACTTTTCACGTGTTTCAGGTAATCAGGTTTAAGACATTCTCAGGGACAACTAAGGAGACCATTCTAAGATAGAACAAGATGAAGAAACATGCTAGGATGGAATAGAAACTCACTAAATCCTAAATGTTTAATTGTCTTGTTTGGAGTCTTATTTTGTAAACTATATTTTGGGTCTGTAGTTGTCTTACTTTTGGTAGATAGATTGTCTGTAACTAATCAACTGTCTAAACATTATGAAATGTAGTAATCCATTGTGGTTGTTCTTATTCAATACTTGTGCATGATTCAACTGTTCATACGTCACCGCGCCGTGGATTCCGCACGCGGCGCAGGGGTGTGACACATACGCCCACATTTGAGACACTTCTTGCATGGAGTGTTGGGCAGATGATGATACTGGCATTTGGTGCAAAGTGGGAACTGGCCAGTATAAGGCTTTCTGGCATTAGCTGGTTGTGGCATAGCAGTGATAGGTGTGGCATGAGTAGGTGTAGCTGCAGTCAACGCTGCAAAATTCTTGATCGTCTTTTGCTTATTCTTCTTGTGATGTTGCTGCTCCGGCTTCTTGCCTTCTTCAATCTGTGCTCTCTTGAATCCCTTTCGGGTGAGCACTCCAGACTTCACATATTCTTCAGTAAGAGTAGCACCAAGTTGAATGGCTGCTTCCAGAGTAGTGGGGTTGTTTCCCATAACAGTTCCTCTGACAACCAAAAGCAAACCTTCAATGTATTTCTCTATCCTGCGGGATAGAGGAGTAACCAGATGGGGTACCAGAATGCACAACTCATGGAAACGAGTTGTATACTTTGCGTTTTCACCACTATCTTGCACCAGATTCCACATCTCTACCTCGAGTTTCTTCAGTTCATGACGTGGACAAAACTTTTCCACAAGTAAGTTCTTGAAACCGTCCCACGGTAAGGCTAATGCAACTTCACGTCCTCTGGTGTTCTTCTCAGAATTCCACCAGGTGAGTGCGCCTTTGTGAAAAGCGCTTGAGGCCATCTTGACCTTCAGATTCTCGGGACATCCAGTGAAGTCGAGAATGTCTTCAATGCTTTCCAGCCATTGCAGTAGGCCGGTAGCTCCCTCGGTACCAGAGTACTTAGGAGGCTTAGCATCGTTGAACTGCTTGAAAGTAAAGTTAGCAGTTCCAGCGTTAGTGGCATTTGAGTTGTGTGCGGAATCACTGGTACTTCCCCGAAGATTCTGGGTGATATCAGTGACCATGCCCGGAATCACATCCCGCATATGAACCGCGATAGCTCGAGCAATCTTGTTGATCTCATCGTCGTTGCCACTTGTTGAACCCCCTCCGTTAGGATCACGTCGGGGAGGCATTCTACGAATAGAAGCCACAAGTGGGTCAGTAATGATGTGACATCCGTGAAAATCCCAGGTAATAACCATATTAAAATCTTAGCTATCCAGTCATTTACGAACAAAAACCAAGTATTACGTATGTTGAGTTGATGGTATTTAGACAAAACTAAGAAACCATGATCTGTCACGGGTTTCAAATATCGTAATGCGTATAAAAATAATCAAGGAATAAATACGAGATTTTGGAAATATTTAATAAAGTGAATTATTATATAAACCATTTATAAATATCCCAAATATTAAAATAAATTTTATAAAATTTTTGAGTATATCAATAAATATAAATTTATAACTATTTTAATATTTAAATAAATATTTAAATAATTATAAAATGTTCTTTTAAATAAATATGAATTAATAAACTTTTTTTTTTTTTTTATAATTATTTTTACACATTTTTATTTATAAAAATTGAAAGAACTCTTTCCTTAATTAAATTTTAATCAAAAATCCTAATTAAACATAATCATTTAACTTTTTAACCTACTAATCTACACCCCCACATCCTTGTCCCCTTCCAACATTTTTGTCTCCCCAAGACCCTCCCCTCTCCAATTTCAACTATAAATACCACCTTCCATCCTTCACAAATCCTTTGCACCAAATCCATTCTTTCTTTGGATTTCTAATTCTATCTTCCTAAATCACTTCTCTTGAAATCTTTCTAAGGTTTTCAAGGTAATGCTCACTTAAACTAAATGTTCTTACATTATTCACATTATGTCTTCATACTTCTTCTTCTTTTTCTTCTAACCCTCTAATTCTAAGTTGTTACCATGCTTGATAACACAAAGGTTTGTGTGTTGTGAGGTTTCCTAATAACTTGTCTTATGACAAGTAACCTATGATCAATCTATACACAAACATATTTTCAAGTTATGGATTCTTGCAATATTGATAACAAAAAGGTTTGTGTGTTTGTTCTCTACCAAACATCCAAACATACCTTCAATATTTGCCTTATTATTTTGAATGTTGATAACACAAAGGTTTTGTATAATTAGGGGTCTTTAATCAAAGATCAACAACTATACAAAACATACTTTCAACGTTTACCATGCTTTTATATTTTTAGCATTTTAATACATTCACAAATATATACTTGTAATTATTCAAACATATTACTTAAATGTGATTAACCCATTTAAGGTTTGACTTTAAATCAATATTACTTGAAAGTAATAAATTCATAAACCTTATTCCTAAACTTGATTATACGCATTACAAACTTAATCATTTTAAACCATCTTTGGTTTCATTATTTATTATTAGACCATCTGTGGTCCTATTATTATTAAACCATCCGTGGTTTCATTCGTAATTTGGTACGACTCAAAATAACGAGTCGATTAAAATGCCAAATTAAAAAGCGAACTGTGTTATGGCTTAATATCATTATTAAGTTGGAAGATGACAAGTTCGAGTAACGTATTATCATCTCTTATATGACTTAATGAAAGTCATTACTTTGCAATAACCCCAATCTATTAATCGGGTTAACGCATCTCTTATAAAAATACTAAATATTAAATCCATCGAAAAACTCAACAAATGTATACTTTCCTTATTTTAGGAGTTTGAAGTTCGTGACGAGAAACAAGATCTTAATATCATCTACCTTCTAGCATCTTACTACTAGTGAGTTTCATAGCCCCTCTTTTACTTTAATGTTTTGGGGTGGAATACATGCTAGATGCTAAAATCTTTACATCCATATGTGTTTAATTGAAATAGGCATTTTAGTGATTACTTGAGTATACGTGTTACTATCGTTTAAACTTCTTTAATATTCATGATGTACATTAGCAATATTTTGAGTGAAGTATACGTTTGACATCGTTTAAACTCATAATCATAAAATGCATGCTTTATTGTTAAACATTAATGGATGAATATCAATATAAACTCTTTTCTAACCATGCTTTATCAAGTCATAAACCTATGGACTCACCAACTATTTTTAGTTGACACTTGAGCATGTATTTCAGGAAATTAGCTTCATGGATTTTGTCACAACAAGAAGATTTTGAAGATATTGTTTAATTTAGATTAGACTATATAGAGAAATCTTCCATTGTTGTATTGTTTTGATCATATCATTTTGTAAAACTCTTATTGATATGTCATTTGAATTTATGTAATTCTCTTATGTATGTCTATTTGGATTATGAATGCAATTTAGTAAGTTTCTTTATAAACAATGTATTTGTAATCCAATTTCGTCTCGCCCTCGTGTTTCCGCTTTAGCGGGGGTGTGACAGATTGGTATCAGAGCCATTGGTTATAGAGAATTAGGTTGCATGAAACCTAGACTATAACTTATAGCTCATCCTAGGACTTACATGAACTCTACATGCTACCTTATTTGAACTACTTGTTACCACTATACATTCTTACTTGCTTGTTTGTTAGAAATAAGATTCATTAGAATTTAAGTATTCCATTAAGGATGCCTTAGATTGTAAAAGCCTTAGTTAAATCCTACAACTTTTACTTTTCCCTATTATATAAAAATTTAAAACACATAATATGTATGTATGACAAAAATATGTTTAACACTCTTACACTCAAAAATATTTTTATTCTATTCTCGTTAGAGCTAAGTTTTGTATAAACGGACATGTATTAACTGGAAAGGCGAATGCCGGTAGTTGGGACTCCTGTCTAGGAAAGCGATTCGTATAAATCCCCGACATACTGCGGGACCAGTCTAGCTTTCCTGGGGACTCCCGATGAGAACATTCTAACCTATAGGCCAAAGCATGTTATACCAAACGTTGTACGAACTATACGGCTCTAATAAGTCAACGGCAATTCCTTTGGGTTGCCATTCCGCTTCACTTTGAAGCCAACCTCATTGATTTAGATAAACTCCAAAATGATTATTCTATACTCACATTGATATGTCAACCTAAAATAGCAAGAACCAAAGTGATCATGCAAGTCAAACCACCATTACGAGTGCACGCGTAATCGCCATTTGAAATGCATGAGAATTTTGGCAATTCCTATTCTAAGTTCACTACTAATATGGGTTCCTAATCGCAAGATTTTCAAAACATTGGTCATAACCAACAAGATAAACTTTTTGACAAAAGGATGATCCATACTCTTGCACGCACAAAGAATTTAATCAAGTATATAATAAATAAATCATTACGATGAGATACTAAACCATTTCATTTTTAAACTTCATAGCTAATGGCGCCAACGAAAAGAGGACGACCATTAAAAAAAAAGGGACCAACTGATAACACCGATGAGGCCATCCTAATGACTCCGGCCGACATCGAGAAACTTGTGGAAGAAAGAATAGCCGCGGCCATACCCGGCATACTGGCTCAAGCTAATTCGGGAAACAACAATAATCATAATACCAATAACAGCAACACTAACGGGACTGACCCCGAAACCAACAATACGAGAAGGGGTTGTACCTACAAGCACTTTATGTCTTGCAAACCAAAGGACTTTTATGGCAACGATGGGGCCATAGGGTTACTAAGGTGGTTGGACAAAATCCAAGCCGTACTCCGCATTTCTGATTGCTTGGAAACCCACAAGGTTAGATACGCAGCCAATTCCTTTCAGGGAAAGGCCTTAAACTGGTGGAACAACCAGATACAAGCTAGGGGTATTGATGAAGCTGAGTCGATGGAATGGGAAGAGTTCAAAGCTCTACTACTGGAAGAATACTGCCCTATTAACGAACTCCAAAAACTAGAGAACGAGTTTTGGCACCTAACCATGAAGGGTGCTGATTTGATGGCTTATAATGATCGATTCCACGAACTCTCGAGTTTACTACCACACATGGTAAACTCGGAAGCTCGGAAAATCGAGCGTTATATTTGGGGACTTGCACCCCAAATTGGAAGCATGGTCACCGCTTCTAGGCCGACCACACTTAAAAGTGCCATCCTCTTGGCCGGCCAACTTCGGGACCATCTGGTCCGAACTAATGCTTTCGAGAACAAGAACTCGGGAGAGAAGAGAAAACTTGATAACCCCAACACATCCAACCATTCCAACCACACCAACCAAACCAATCACTCCAATCACTTCAAGAAACCCAACAATAACAAGAAGCCTGCAACTGTCCGTAACTATGGGGCAGTTAACCAAGAAAGGAAGAATCAACATGCACCTAAGTGTGCAAAATGCAACTTCTTCCACTTTGGAACGTGTCTCGTCTGCACCAAGTGTGGGAAGCCGGGGCATCAAGCCAATAATTGTCGAAGCAACCCCACTCCACGGGCTTGCTACGGATGTGGAAGCCCCGACCACATGCTCAACACTTGCCCCAAAAAGGCGCAAGGATCGGGATCTTCTAACAATCCACCACGGGGAAGAGCTTTCGTCATGGGAGCTAAAGAAGCTCGGGAAGACAACAACGTTGTCACTGGTACGTTCCTTGTAAATAATCATCCTGCTTCTATTTTATTTGATACTGGTGCTGATAAAAGTTTTATATCAACTAAGTTTGAGCATGTTGTGAATCAAAAATCTACCCCGTTAACTGAAATATACACCATAGAACTAGCCAACGGAAAAATATTAACTGCACGAAAGATCCTCAAAGGTTGCGTCCTTAACTATGACGGTCACTCGTTCTACCTAGACCTCATACCCATCCAACTTGGAAGTTTCGATATAGTCGTTGGAATGGACTGGTTGTCCAAGCATCAAGCCGAAATCCAATGTCACCTCAAAATTGTGCGAGTCCCATTACCGAACGGTGAAGCACTAGAAATTCAAGGAGAGATAGCAAGTAGGAAACTACACCTCATTTCCGCCATGAAGGCACACAAGTATCTGAAGAAGGAATGTCAAGCCTTCCTTGCCCACGTCAAAGTCAAGGACCAAGAAGAAAAGAAAATCGAAGACATACCGATAGTCCGAGACTTTCCCGACGTATTCCCCAACGAGCTACCTGGATTACCACCCGTGCGACAAGTAGAATTCCGTATCGATCTGGTTCCGGGAGCAGCACCAATAGCAAAGACACCCTACCGTCTTGCACCATCCGAGATGCAAGAGTTATCAAGCCAATTACAAGAACTCTTGGATCGAGGATTCATTCGACCAAGCTTCTCGCCATGGGGAGCACCCATCCTGTTTGTCAAAAAGAAGGATGGATCATTTCGAATGTGCATTGACTATAGAGAGCTCAACAAAGTAACCATTAAGAACCGCTATCCTCTTCCTCGGATTGATGATTTGTTCGACCAACTACAAGGATCTAGACACTTCTCAAAAATAGACCTTCGGTCGGGTTATCATCAACTAAGGATTCATGAAGATGACATCCCAAAAACCGCATTCCGAACAAGATACGGGCACTACGAATTCCTAGTAATGCCTTTCGGACTCACCAATGCTCCTGCGGTATTTATGGATTTAATGAATCGTGTGTGCAAACCTTACCTCGATAAATTTGTGATCGTATTCATCGATGATATTCTTATATACTCACAAAACGAGGAAGATCATAAGCAACACCTGAAGCTAGTGCTCCAACTCTTGGCAAAAGAGAAACTATATGCTAAGTTTTCCAAATGCGAGTTCTGGTTAAAGGAGGTTCACTTCCTTGGTCATGTGGTTAATGATAGGGGTATTCAAGTCGACCCAAGCAAGATTGAGGCCGTGAAGAAATGGGAAGCACCAACAACCCCGACGGAAATTCGACAGTTCCTAGGGTTGGCTGGATACTATCGGAGATTCATCGAGAACTTCTCTAAAATAGCCAAGCCCTTAACCATGCTCACTCAAAAGGAGCAAAAGTACAAATGGGGAAGTGAACAAGAAGAAGCCTTTCAATTGTTGAAACATAAGTTGTGCCATGCTCCGATCCTATCACTCCCCGACGGTATCGATAATTTTGTCGTATACTGTGATGCATCGCACCAAGGTCTCGGTTGCGTGTTGATGCAAAAAGACAAAGTTATTGCATATGCATCTCGACAACTCAAAGTGCATGAGAAGAATTACACCACTCACGACTTAGAGTTGGGAGCCGTCATCTTTGCCTTGAAAATCTGGAGACACTACCTTTACGGTACCAAGTGTCTTATATACACCGATCACAAAAGCCTCCAACACATCCTTGATCAGAAAATGCTGAATATGCGTCAAAGAAGATGGGTTGAGTTACTCAACGATTACGACTGTGACATACGCTACCATCCCGGTAAAGCAAATGTGGTGGCTGATGCACTAAGTAGGAAAGAGAGGGTCAAACCCGTTCGCGTACGCGCCTTAGGTATGACAATCCAAACCTCTCTCAAAACCCAAATTCTTGAAGCACAAAAGGAAGCTCTAAAGGCAAAGGAACTCAAAGAAGAACTACTATGCGGGGCGGAGAAGAAACTCAAACCAAAGGAAGACGATGTGTTGTATTTCCAAGAAAGAATGTGGGTTCCCGAACTGAACAACATCCGAGAGCTCATTTTTCATGAAGCCCACAAATCCAAATACTCTATTCATCCAGGCGCCGACAAAATGTACAAAGATCTCAAGGAATACTATTGGTGGCCCGGAATGAAGAAAGACATCGCCTTGTATGTCGGAAAATGCCTAACCTGTTCTAAGGTGAAAGCCGAACATCAAAAACCATCGGGTATGCTACAACAACCCGAAATCCCGCAATGGAAATGGGAGCAAATTTCCATGGATTTCATCACCAAACTACCACGTACCTCTGGTGGTTATGACTCTATATGGGTCATCGTCGATCGATTGACGAAGTCCGCTCACTTCTTGCCCATTAGAGAGGATTTTAAGATGGAGAAGCTTGCAAAATTATACATCACTGAAATCATCACAAGGCACGGGGTGCCCATATCCATCATCTCTGACCGAGATAGCCGATTTACCTCCCGATTTTGGCAATCCATGCAAAAGGCACTCGGAACTCGTCTTGACCTTAGCACCGCCTATCATCCACAAACCGACGGCCAAACTGAAAGAACAATCCAAACCTTGGAAGATATGCTTAGGTGTTGTGTGGTAGACTTTGGTGGAAGTTGGGATAACCATCTTCCATTAATTGAATTCTCGTATAATAACAGTTACCACACGAGCATCAAGTGCGCACCGTTCGAAGCCTTATACGGACGAAAATGTCGATCTCCCGTGTGTTGGGCAGAAATCGGGGAAAGTCAAATAACCGGTCCCGAAATCATTCAAGAAACAACAGATAAAATTGCACAAATCAAAGACCGAATCAAATCCGCCAGGGATCGTCAGAAAAGCTACGCCGACAATCGAAGGAAACCATTGGAATTTGCAATTGGCGATAAGGTAATGTTAAAAGTGTCTCCATGGAAAGGTGTTGTGCGATTCGGGAAGAAGGGCAAGCTAGCTCCGAGGTACGTCGGACCTTTTGAAATTCTCGATAGAATTGGTCCCGTGGCCTACAAACTTCAATTACCACAAGAACTCGGTGGAATGCATGATACGTTCCATGTGTCCAATCTAAAGAAATGCCTATCGGATGAAACATTGATAATACCATTGGATGAGGTTCGACTCGACGACAAACTCCATTTTATCGAAGAACCAATTGAGGTTATGGATCGAGATGTGAAGACATTGAAGCGAAGCCGCATTCCGATAGTTAAAGTTAGATGGAACTCTAAACGAGGACCTGAATTCACATGGGAAAGGGAGGATCATATGAAGAAAAAGTATCCTCAGTTATTCACGAACGACTCTACCTTGGTAAACAAAGACTGAATTTCGGGACGAAATTCTTTTAACCGGGGGAGACTGTGACATCCGTGAAAATCCCAGGTAATAACCATATTAAAATCTTAGCTATCCAGTCATTTACGAACAAAAACCAAGTATTACGTATGTTGAGTTGATGGTATTTAGACAAAACTAAGAAACCATGATCTGTCACGGGTTTCAAATATCGTAATGCGTATAAAAATAATCAAGGAATAAATACGAGATTTTGGAAATATTTAATAAAGTGAATTATTATATAAACCATTTATAAATATCCCAAATATTAAAATAAATTTTATAAAATTTTTGAGTATATCAATAAATATAAATTTATAACTATTTTAATATTTAAATAAATATTTAAATAATTATAAAATGTTCTTTTAAATAAATATGAATTAATAAACTTTTTTTTTTTTTTTATAATTATTTTTACACATTTTTATTTATAAAAATTGAAAGAACTCTTTCCTTAATTAAATTTTAATCAAAAATCCTAATTAAACATAATCATTTAACTTTTTAACCTACTAATCTACACCCCCACATCCTTGTCCCCTTCCAACATTTTTGTCTCCCCAAGACCCTCCCCTCTCCAATTTCAACTATAAATACCACCTTCCATCCTTCACAAATCCTTTGCACCAAATCCATTCTTTCTTTGGATTTCTAATTCTATCTTCCTAAATCACTTCTCTTGAAATCTTTCTAAGGTTTTCAAGGTAATGCTCACTTAAACTAAATGTTCTTACATTATTCACATTATGTCTTCATACTTCTTCTTCTTCTTCTTCTAACCCTCTAATTCTAAGTTGTTACCATGCTTGATAACACAAAGGTTTGTGTGTTGTGAGGTTTCCTAATAACTTGTCTTATGACAAGTAACCTATGATCAATCTATACACAAACATATTTTCAAGTTATGGATTCTTGCAATATTGATAACAAAAAGGTTTGTGTGTTTGTTCTCTACCAAACATCCAAACATACCTTCAATATTTGCCTTATTATTTTGAATGTTGATAACACAAAGGTTTTGTATAATTAGGGGTCTTTAATCAAAGATCAACAACTATACAAAACATACTTTCAACGTTTACCATGCTTTTATATTTTTAGCATTTTAATACATTCACAAATATATACTTGTAATTATTCAAACATATTACTTAAATGTGATTAACCCATTTAAGGTTTGACTTTAAATCAATATTACTTGAAAGTAATAAATTCATAAACCTTATTCCTAAACTTGATTATACGCATTACAAACTTAATCATTTTAAACCATCTTTGGTTTCATTATTTATTATTAGACCATCTGTGGTCCTATTATTATTAAACCATCCGTGGTTTCATTCGTAATTTGGTACGACTCAAAATAACGAGTCGATTAAAATGCCAAATTAAAAAGCGAACTGTGTTATGGCTTAATATCATTATTAAGTTGGAAGATGACAAGTTCGAGTAACGTATTATCATCTCTTATATGACTTAATGAAAGTCATTACTTTGCAATAACCCCAATCTATTAATCGGGTTAACGCATCTCTTATAAAAATACTAAATATTAAATCCATCGAAAAACTCAACAAATGTATACTTTCCTTATTTTAGGAGTTTGAAGTTCGTGACGAGAAACAAGATCTTAATATCATCTACCTTCTAGCATCTTACTACTAGTGAGTTTCATAGCCCCTCTTTTACTTTAATGTTTTGGGGTGGAATACATGCTAGATGCTAAAATCTTTACATCCATATGTGTTTAATTGAAATAGGCATTTTAGTGATTACTTGAGTATACGTGTTACTATCGTTTAAACTTCTTTAATATTCATGATGTACATTAGCAATATTTTGAGTGAAGTATACGTTTGACATCGTTTAAACTCATAATCATAAAATGCATGCTTTATTGTTAAACATTAATGGATGAATATCAATATAAACTCTTTTCTAACCATGCTTTATCAAGTCATAAACCTATGGACTCACCAACTATTTTTAGTTGACACTTGAGCATGTATTTCAGGAAATTAGCTTCATGGATTTTGTCACAACAAGAAGATTTTGAAGATATTGTTTAATTTAGATTAGACTATATAGAGAAATCTTCCATTGTTGTATTGTTTTGATCATATCATTTTGTAAAACTCTTATTGATATGTCATTTGAATTTATGTAATTCTCTTATGTATGTCTATTTGGATTATGAATGCAATTTAGTAAGTTTCTTTATAAACAATGTCTTTGTAATCCAATTTCGTCTCGCCCTCGTGTTTCCGCTTTAGCGGGGGTGTGACAAATGAGGAAGGATACAATTGAATTTTCATGATAAGATCAGTAATATATCCATACTACTAGTATTATCATTCAATTGTAATATGATCCAGTACACGTATAAGTTATCAACTTATTTGCATACTTATCATGTGAATATGTACGATGTCTCATGATCTCACCACCAAATCTACACACTGACACTTTCCCGATATACCGAAAACAGCTTATATATAGGGCTCACTCTCGCTGCCCACCACCGTTTCGATATACCACGATCATGCCCTTGCTAGCATTTGGCAACACGTTTGTACTGATTCCCAAGTGTCTTCCATTGATTAAGAATCCCATGATCTTTGATCAACTTGAACTATGATTGATCCCATGATTGAACTATGATTATGTTATGCGTGCACCCACTAACAGTTGTTAACATGTAGAACTAAGTCATACGTGTGTTCTACACTTTCCTGTTAACCTACGTCAGTAAGTACTAATGATGTAATCCCTTAAGAATTTCACTTAAGGTTTACATTTACAGAATGTTCACAACTTGATTGATTCACCATAATGTTTGGTTAATCCAAGTTTGAATTGCACTATGATTTGATTCACCAATGATTGTTTCCCAAATGTTTGTATCCCATGTGTTTGACTAATGATCCATGTGTCCAGTTGATCCCGAATCCTTACTCCAAATACAAACGTCGGATTCCCCCTAACATACTGAAATAAGCTTATATATAGGGTAAGCTCTCACCGACCCACCACTTATCTCAACACGTCAGCGTTAATCCGTCGTCTATATTTGGGGCTAAGATTCCAACTGTTGATTGATTATGATTGTTTCATGATTGCCTCTTGTTCTGTGACTATGATAATGATTATGTAAACCATGGTTCTTAATTTACTTAAAAATTAAAACCTTAGGTTTTAGCATGTGTGTCCTAGGTTAATTAACCTAGGTTCTCAATACCTACAGTATCGAGTATAATGATCTCTTGTGAGAACTTCAACTAAAGAATACTGTTACACAGATTCTAAGTTACAAAGTTCCTATGATAATGAACACCAGATAATGATAACAATGATAACAATGACAAGGATTTCAAATCAAGATTCTAAATTAATAGTTCTTGACCTTTGAATTCCTATAATGAGCATGACAATGATTTCAAATCAAGACTCTAAATTAATAGATCTTGACATTTGAATTCCTATAATGAATATGACAAGGACTTTAGATCAAAGATACTAAATTAATAGATCTTTGCCTCTAAATCCCATAATGAATATGACAAGGATCTTAGATCAAAGATACTAAATTAATAGATCTTTGCCTCTAAATCCCATAATGAATATGACAAGGATCTTAAATCAAAGATACTAAATTAATAGATCTTTGCCTCTAAATCCCATAATGAATATGACAAGGATCTTAGATCAAAGATACTAAATTAATAGATCTTTGCCTCTAAATCCCATAATGAATATGACAAGGATCTTAGGTCAAAGATATCAATCTTTGCCTCTAAATCCTATAATGATCTCTGTGTGAGAATTTCAGATCAAGGATACTATGAATACAGATCCTTGCCTCTGAAATCCTTAAATGCATATGTGTGAGAATTTAATTCGGTTTCTAAAATTATAGAAGTCCGATCCAAATTCTTTGACTCGATATCTAATCTTAGTAAAATGTCCCTAAGATCTTTCAAGCTTGATGTAGACTTAATGCTCACTTAAGTTACTTAGATCCTAAGTATCCTCAAGCCTATAGCACTTAGTCCTATTGGGTAGCTTAGGTTATAGTCTAGGTCATTAAACATTGGGTTTTTCCTAGTTCTCTACAACCTTGGCTCTGATACCAACCTGTCACACCCCTGCGCCGCGTGCGGAATCCACGGCGCGGTGACGTATGAACAGTTGAATCATGCACAAGTATTGAATAAGAACAACCACAATGGATTACTACATTTCATAATGTTTAGACAGTGGTTTAGTTACAGACAATCTATCTACCAAAATGAAGACAACTACAGACCCAAAATATAGTTTACAAAATAAGACTCCAAACAAGACAATTAAACATTTAGGATTTAGTGTGTTTCTAATCCATCCTAGCATGTTTCTTCATCTTGTTCTATCTTAGTATGGTCTCCTTAGTTGTCTCTGAGAATGTCTTAAACCTGATTACCTGAAACACGTGAAAAATAACTGTCAACTACAGACGTAGTTGGTGAGAACAATAGGTTTAAACATTTGTAAACATGAGTATATGATATAAGGCATAGGTAAGTTAAAGCTACATAAGATTCACACGGATGAGCTGCAACCCAAACTAACATCAAGTAAGAAAATGAGTGTAAACAGTCCAATCACTGTTTGCACGAGAGTCAACATATAATATCAAGTCCCAAACCACGTTTGGAGTTAGATAATGTGTCAACAGTTTTGATAAAACCATATGTAACCGAAATCTGCAGTTAGTTTATAAAACAAATTTAAAAGCTAACTGCAGCAATCGGCCTGCCCCCAATGTGTGTGTCCGCTTTCCCTTGTTGTGATCACCCAGTACTAACGCTAATGAAAATGATACTTGATGCTTTTACAAGTTTGTTTACAACAATAGACACCATGTTTCTGAATCTTACTTTAACCGGATGTGTTAATGCCTTATTTGATAACATGAATTGAAAACCTGGATTTAATTCCACGAATTAAATCCTTTGTTTTGAATACCATGAAATGAACCACTTGATTTGAATACCATGAAATGAACCACTTGATTTGAATACCATGATGTGAACCACTTGATTTGAATACCATGTTGTGAACCACTTGATTTGAATACCATGTTGTGAACCACTTGATTTGAATACCATGAATTAGTGACCTTGTGTAACAACAAGGTTTATAACAAAAGAGTTTATAAAATCATTTATTTAAAAGTGTTTATCCTTCATAAACACATTTGAGTAAATCTGTTACAAAACAGTTTAAAAATCCTTTATAAAACCCTTTTAGTGAAAAGAGTTTAGTAATTGATAAGTCCTTTAAAACAGTTGATGAATTCCTAGGATTTGTACAATGAATCCAAAATGTTTATAAGCATACACACACCTTGTGTAATGAAATCTGATTGTAAACGATTGTTTTGATCACGTGTTCCACCCCAAAACAGTTATAAAAACAGTAAAAGAGGGGCTAAAGTTCTCACCTGTCTGCAGTAGACTCTGAACTAAAACAGATAGCAAGTAGCAAACAGGACTTCTAATTGTTTCCTATAACATTGTAATCATACATAAGATATAGGATTTATAATTGTATAGACTTTGATTCATTGATTGACTTGTGTTCTCATGATTTGATTGTTGTGAAAACTTGAAAGTTATGATTTGAATCACTTGATTGATCATGGTTCCAAGAAACGAATGTGAAATGATTCATTGTGCATAAATCTTATGCATAAAATGATGATTGTTTGAGAATTTGATAACCATTTATTACTATGAGATTTGATACAAATGTTTTCATTGTTTTAAGTCTTGTGATTGTGAATTTATCTTCATGATTGTTGTCAAGTTATAACTTAACTAATTCATGATCAATTCACAAGTATCATAAGTCGAACCCACCACAATTGGGCCTTAACTCATGTAACCATAAGGCTTAACAAATGCCATGGGCAACTTAGATCACTATGGGCCAATTGAAGATGCTATTGGGCCAACTTAAACTCTTAATGGACCGGAAGCCATAATGTGTAACAAAGGGAATAACATGGGCCAATGATAATTGTTTTGGGCCGGAAGGAATGGAACTAATGTGGGCCAAGTTAAACAAATCGATTGGGCCAAGATGTGTGAAGAAACTAGCACGTTGGGTCTCGGCCAACTCTCTTGGCAGCGAACCTTTTAGGTTCATGAGGCTAGGTTCGCCGGTCAAGACCACCAGCAAGGTTCGGTCCAGATTAATTAGTTAAGGTTCGCTCATGGTGAGCTGTTCAAGAGTTCGGTCAACAATCCGACGAACCATGCAGAGTTATCCTTCCAAGGTTCGGCATAAGAGGGTTCGTGGCATCTAGAGTTCGTGGCTTGAACGAAAGTCTCATGTAGGTTCGTTAGCCTATACATGGTTCGGCAGCTTCACCCAGGGTTCGGTGACACCACGGTTCGGCTGAGAGAGTCTAGGGTTCGTGGTGGTTCGTCTGCAAGGGTTCGCTAGTCTGGATAAGTTCGGCTACAACCCTAAGGTTCGGCTTCATGACCTCGAAGGTTCGTAGCAATGGGGAGGTTCGTGGGAGGCATGATGACTTGAGACAGGTTCGGGAAGACCCCTAGGGTTCGGCAGAAACCCAACGAACCATGCAGGGTTCGTTCAGGTTTGCCATGATCCAAATGGTTCGGTCAGGAAACCTTCCTGGGTTCGGCTTCCTGCTGTGTGCAGCGAGCACCTCACGAACCTGCACTCATCACTTTCATTCGAATCTTGTTCTTTGATCCAACCATCCCCATGCTTCGAACACTCATAGATTAACACTCGAGGGTTGTTATTTCTACTGGAATGGACAAGAACCGTTGATGGCTAGGTTCGAACCATCTCACAAACAAAAACCCTATTTTCCAGATTTTTCAAGCCCCATTACCTCGAGATTGGCTGGATGAAGTTGCGAAATTCTTGTACTTTCGTGTAGAGGATGTCGGGGGCTTCGCGTGGACACCAAGAATGACGAAATCCGTTGAGAATCGAGCGAGTTATGCGCGTTTAAAGCTCGGTTTTTAGAGAGAGAAAGGCTTGGCCGAAAATTCTAGTGAGAGAAAGTGGTGTAGGTGGAATAAATGAGATAAATGATCTCATTCAAGGCTTTTATAGCCCGTGTGGTATTCGGGTTCGTTTCGGTCGCTCGGTTCGCGTTTCCGGAACGTAACGCGCATTTTACGCGGTTTTAAAATAAAAGAGTTGTTAAACTCATTCAAATGATGAGTTTCAAAATTGTAAAAATATAAAATAATTAATATAATTATTTTTACTCTTCGTGTGTTGCCAGATCGTTAAACATTCACAATTACGTGTATACCCGCAATCGCGTACGTTTTTCGATCGTATTAAAATATTTAAAGTCGTTTAATCATAATTATAAGTTCAACATTCGTATCATTATGGATCATCACCCATAACTATACTCAGTCTCGCTTACGTATTACGATTCTTGTGAATTAATTGTCATAATATTCGTCTTAACACTACGCACTAACACTAACCTGTTACACCGAACTCAGTATATATATAGGGCTCACTCTCGCTGCCCACCACTGTTTCGATATAACCAGTTACTGTTCTTGCCTAGTGAAATCGACTGTAAATAAATAATACATACTTGTTAAATGATAAAGATTCTAACACACAAGCACATAATGACACATGATTCACATTGACTGACTGAACATGGATACACACTGTTCTAACACTGTTCACCACTACATGACTGAATGTACAAATGTTACAGACATGGAGGGAGGCATGCAGTCACCTTCAGTTTTGAACCAACATATGATATAAAACATATTGACAAAATATCAATGGATATTGCATTGTAATGATATCTAGTCAAACGATACTTATTACAAAATTTTAATGTTTTACCGCTATTATAAAACCTGTGCTCTCACCAAGCATTGTGTTGACGTTGCTCGCATGTTTTTGTCACGTAACTAAGGCACACGCTATGGACTAGGATGCTAGGACGGGGTCTCATGCATCTACTTTGTGTCTTGACTATTTAAAAACGGTATATTTATTTGGTTTGACGTGTAATGATTTAACAACTAAAACGCTTCCGTACTTATATTTTGTATTTGATGAAAACATTTCACTCAAGTTTCCGCAACTCTGATTTTACTAAAACTATTTTATTCAAGTATTGGATGTACGTATATAAATTAACATGGAGGTCTCGTAAGTGTGACCGGAGACTACGATCATGCCCGATCAATCGAAACATACCAATTGCGATCGCGCCTCGAGGGACGGGAATCCCGGGGTGTGACACCATATTACACCTCATAAGAAATCAAATGCTTCTTTGAGGCATTTTATCAAACAACTCATGTGCATGATTTCACCTACACATGTTCTTAGTCATATTCTAGTTTCCCAATTCCATTATATGTTCAAATTAAACAAAATCATAAGTTATATGTTCTTAGTCATATTCATGTGCAACATAACATCAACTTATAATCTATTTCACCATGTTCATATGTAAACCCAAACACACATGATTTACCCATCATCCATATCATCACTTATGGTTCTATATGCCAAAATCTGATGTTTGGGTGTTTAAAACATGATTATATAATGAAACTAACATGTTCATACTGTAACACCTAATTTCAAGATTTGGATGAAACCACTTCCATGGAATCATCCCAAAGCCATGTAAATAAAAAAACAATCTAACACTTAGCCCTTCTTAGTAATCATGTTAGGTTATGATTTATGGCTTTAATCTCCTATTTGTAACCCAAACTCACTTCCAATTTGATCAAAGTAGCAAGAACTAGGGTTATTCCCTTCTATTCTCTTCTTTGGTCGACACACACATATCCAGATAATTTTATGGAATTTTGACTAAGTCATTGGTTTATCCCCTTTGGCAGTTGTCAACTTTGGTCCCTCCAACTTTTAGTTACCAATTAACTATTTTAAGCTAATATAACTAGACTAATTACTAGTTATTTAACAACCCACTTTAAAACATATAATTATATAAATACAAAACATGCAATTTAGAATTTAATTCAAGACATAATTTTATTAATAAAATCCCAAAATGAGTTGTTACAAAGTCTCCCCTCCTTACAAAGTTTCACCCTGAATACACATCGTGTAATTTAGAATTCAATTCAATACATTAATTTATTAATAAAATCCCAAAATGGGTAGTTACAGGTTATAACATATCAATTGGTTTTTCACATTCCTTATAAAACTTTTATTTAATTTAAATTAATCTATTTATTAATAAAGCTTTATAGAATTTATTGTTTTGTATGTTCATAATTCATAAAATTTGCTAAATCTTATAAGTTATATCATTGTATTATCATGCGTGTGTGTATGTATGTACGTATGTATCTATGTATGTATGCATGTATGTATGTATGTATGAATGCATGCACGCATGATCGATCATCGTTTAATCCGGTCATCGTTCTCCGTGGACCTAAAACCACACCTGTGTATCCTTTGAAATTTTCTGAAATTAATTGTGTTTCGATTAAAGTTAATGGGATTTCGAATCTTATTATTATTATGATAATTTTCAATAACCTTTGGATTATTTTAAAAAAAGTCGTTTATAAAATTTGTTACATATATATAATATGGATTAGGTTCAAGTAAAAAGGATGAGATTGGTGAGAAGGGTGAGAAGGATTGTGGATTTGACAAGTGGCATTACTCTAATTTTATAAAAAGGGTATTTTGGTCATTGTGTTTAATGCTCAAGTTATTGTGTTTAATGCTTCATGTCATTGTGTTTAATATTTTTATTATTTTGTTTTATTTTTTATATCATATTGTGTTATTTTGTTATTGTTTTTTATGCATTAAATAAATTGTTCTTATTTATTTTTTATGTTTTATGTATTAAAAGTACATAATTGTGTTATTTTACAATTATGTTTATAAAACTTATAATTTTAAAAAACATAAATTGTTTTTATTTTTTGAAAAATACATTTTCGTCATCGTTATGTGAATGCTAAATTGGCGGGTTATTCGTATAGGTGACGATCTGTACGAATATATCTGAAAGTTTAACGTTCTGAATGATATTCTATAATTAGAAAACAAGATTGAAAAGTATAGTTATCGTCGTGTTCGTACGAGTGACGATTCAAACGAATACGCGCGACAACCGTGCGTTTCGATTTAAACAGTAAATTAATATTTGAAAATTTAAAATAAATAAAAGACACTAGTTAATTTATTAGGAATCACAACTTAGAATAATTTTATAAATCTTATTTTATAAATCGAGTCATTTCGCAACAAAAACCACGCGAACCGGCATTTTACGCGAAACCGATCAAGACCGAACGACCGGGTGTCTTGAAACCATTAATGTGGCATTAATTACCCAAACCACCACCCTCCAACCCTTTCTCTCTCTCCCATTTCGTCTCTCACCCTCTCTCTCTCTCTAGAAGAAGAACTCTCCTCCTTCTCTCTACAATTTGGAGCTCAATTCTTGGTGGATTCACGCGTTCTTGGTGTCAAAACGTTCCTCTTGCTGCGTAGATCAAGGAAGTACAGAAATTTCAAGCATTCATCCATCGAAATCTAGGTAAATCTTAAGCTCATTTTCAGTTTGAGTATGGATGTCACGATTTTGTGTGGAGTTGATTTCCTAACCGGTTAAAAGCACTAGAAAACCTCAAAATAAGTTGAGAATCACGAGTAGGAGTAGATAGGTTGTTGTTGTTGTAACAGGTTTGAGCCACAAGAAAAGGAAGGATGACATAGGTTTGTAGCTCATCTATACGGCCAAACCTTCCTGGGACGAAGGAGAGGGTGGCGAACCCTGTGAGCCACGAACCCTCCCTCTGCAACGAACCTGTCGACCTGATCTAACTCTGCAACGAACCTGGTTGTTCCCTGCAATGAACCTGATGCCATTATCCTCTCGGCCGAACCTTCCTCTCAGCGAACCTAGGTGTAGTCATTGAAGAGCTTAGCCGAACCTTGTATCTAAACGAACCTTATGCATCTTAGACGAGTCTATTGACGAACCTATGGATGCCCACGAACCTTGGCAGTTGAAACCTTAACCCTACGAACCTAGGACTTCTACAAACCCTAAAGGTTCGTTGGTGGGTGGTGTTAGACGAACCCTAAAGGTTCGTTGGTGGGGTGGTGTTAGTCGAACCCTTGGGCAACTCCAAAGAGGTTCGCTGCCATTGGGATTATGATAATCCAAACCATAAAAGTTTATGCATTCCAACGTGTAAGGGTTAGCCATATAGGCAAGAATGCATGGATTTATCTAAGTGTGTGTATGCATAAGGTGACTCATTAGGGTTTCCTTGTATAACATTAAGATGTAACTCTCAAGAGACAAAATGTGCTAAGAAAACATAGGTTGTTGACATCTAACAATTGGGTTAAAACAATTGGATTTATGATTGAAACCATGTAGCAATGAAAATCATGAACTAAACGTGGGTGTTGTCTTAATCATTAACACAAACCTAGTAAAAGACTTGACATGTACAATTAACTTAGATAAGTTAATGGGCCATGTTGAAGGAAGCAAAGAACTCAAATTTGATCAATGGGCTTACTTGGGCCCAATGGGTTTAATAAAGCCCATCACATGTTAAATAATGATTTAATTCAAGTAATGTCATGATAATTAAAGAAAAATGTTTTATAAACTTTGTTGAATTAAATTAAATGAATTCCTAAGATTACTAACTTAAATGGAGTTTTATTATGCATGTTTTAGGGACTTGTTATGATTAAATTGTTTGGGATTGATTGTAAAATAGACAATGTCAATTGTCTGGGTTTGAACTAATTACAAAGGAAACTCTGCCCAAATTTTGTGAAAATTTAAATGTAAGTTACTATAACTAATTATGGGATTGGGTTATAAATGGGTAGCTAAGTTAGATTAGAAGATTAAGTTATAGAAACACTAGTAATTAGGACACTTAGTTACACACACCAAGACCAAACCTTAGGTGCGACGATTATTACGTATACTTACCGTATTCAAACTCTTATAAAACAACTCAGGAACTGAAAAACTCTAAGCTACAACAAGAGTGCGCATTCTGTGATAGAACATTAGACATCAACATAGGTGAGTTCATTGCCCCATTTCTAAACATTTTTGTTTTAAAACGCGGGGCTGAGAAGCATGCGTAAACTGTTTTATTTAAATTGTTTACTTAAATGCTTTTATTCATTATATGTTATATCTTTATACTTGTTGATACTCCTAGACTCCATTCTAGGAAAATTATTATACAGATCAAATTATCAAGTTAATTAATTTACTCTCATGAGTAATACTTTAATTCTAAACTCTAAACAAACCCTTAGTATAATAACCGTAAAAAAAATGTAACAAAAGGAGAAATAAATTAATAAAACTTATAAGTATAAATATATAAATAAATAGTATTTGAATAAAAACGTAGCTTAATAGACCAATTTGAGGTTGATTAGCACATATATAATGCACCTATTGCTTAAATTAAATTTGTTGAACTATTTAAATATAAAAAAAATAAATGTTAATCGATCGTGACTCCTTTTATTTTAATTAAATGTTGGTAACTGATGGAAATTAATATCACATTAAATCATGGCTGTTTGAATTGCCATATTATTAACAAAGAAACAACATGTGAAACGATTATTGGATCAACCGACTACAACATTTTCAAAGATATCATCTTCCTCGATTAATCATTCTGATCCTCCTAGTTCATCGCACAACCACTACCGTGACATCAATGACAATCAGAAACATTGGTGCGTGAATGTTGCGTTCATATCCTTATGTTCAGGCCACGACACTCGTCACCATTTGATTTTCATCGCGTATCAGTTTCGGTTGCCAACCCATTTTCATATAGTTGTTAAAGATTACCGAACCTTCAGAGATTTGACTACTTGCTTATAAGCTAATTTAATTCCTGACAAATTTCTAAGAATAAGGTACGGATTTTATACCTTCACTTCATAGTATTTCTGTTATGCTTCGTTTCTCGTACGGATTTCCTTTGCGTTACTTATAGTATATTGGTTTGTCTCGTCTGTTCTATTCGTGTCACTAATTTAAACCGCTCGGTTTTTGAGATCCGTTAGTTCTAATTTTGATTTGTTACGCATGCGATATAATTATCTAAATTGTATTCATCATCACGTGTTCCGTCTGATTGATGCATGAATTGTTTCATGCGAACTTTGTTTAAATATTTCGTTTGCTTGTTCTGTATTTGTAATTTGTTTCGAATCCGATGCCCGAGCAAGCCTCCGGTAGGTGATTCTACAGGTGCGTCATTGGGGCATCAATGGCGTAGCACTTTCTGTGACGGTGTGACTGGTTCACGGCGTCTCTATTTAGTACTCTGATAGTACAATTGTGCACCTACTGAATTTTGAAGAGGCGCATGGACTGGTCCTAGGATAATTGTTTTGTTTTGGTGAGTGTTGGTGTGTGCCCACATACAGCTCACAATTTGGTACATTAGGCCGACGGGTCTGTGTACACCATTTGTTTTGTTTTGTTTGTGCTCAAATGGGTATCTCTTTACCATACGACTTATTTGATATGTATCCTATCTGATTAATTAATATTGTTAATCGTATGGTTAGTTCGTTCTGACATTCGTTATCATATGTTATCTTCTATTCAGTATAGTTGTAATGCTTCCGCTGAATTTGCAACCAATATATTTTGCCACTTTTATAATCGTTTCTCTTTTTAGATTTCACCACCATTACTGTTGTTCTTCCGTTACTGAGCAATTTTTGGCTCAGCCGTATTTCTTTTTGTTGTTTTCTTCATTTTTATAACAGGTACACATGGGATTCAGGGGATGTGTGAAGAGAAGATAAAGTGATTAGAGAGTTTAAATTAATTTTGTTAATAAGTGATGTAATTAGGTATTGGTATTCTTTTAGTAAAACTATGTATTTATTTAGGGTTAAAGTCATTAATTAAGGAATATGAATTGTTCTGATTTCTGTAATAGTGACACGTCAGCCCTAGCCGGGTTGGGGTGTTACAGTTATGGTATCAGAGACAGGTTTCTTCCTCTAGAAAACTTAAACGAATTAAAACACGTGAGATTAATGGGTAGACATCGGGTTAGGATTCAAAAGTTTTGATTAGTCAACACTATTTCCTAAATCGTATAATATGTTTCAGATGTCGTCTGAGAACACACAAACAGACCCTGCGATCACAGACGCGATCAATCGAGCTTTTAACGAACGACTTCCAGATATAATGGAAACAATTGTGCACCTTTTGAATCCTACGAGTAACGTTCCGCCACCTCCACCTCCTCATATTCCTGATCCACCACCTTATGGTTATGAGACTCACACAAATAGCACTGCATCAGGCATTCATGTGTGGCTGGCTAGATTTCAAAAACAGAAGCCACGGTCGTTCACTTCTGCACCTGATCTGATGGATGCATGCAACTGGATTATGCATATTGAAAAGATCTTTGAGGTCTTGGGAGTTGAAGATCAGTATAAAGTAAGGTTAGCTGCATATAAACTGGAGGATGACGCACAGTCTTGGTGGAGGAGAATCAAACATGCTCAAGGTGGAGATGTGTATGCTGCTACGTTGACATGGAATGAATTCAAGGAAGTCTTTTATCAGCAATACTTTTCAACTTCACATCAGGAGAAGTATTATCGAGAGTATGCCACCATTGCTCAAAGGGATGATGAGCCGATGAGAGAATTCATGGCTCGATTTACAAGATTGGCTAGTTTTCTGGGAGAGGCTGCTGGAAATCAACAGGTCCAAGCTAACAAGATTAAATGGGCAGTGTGTGAAAAGTTTAGAAAGTTAATTGTGATGAGTAAGTTTAATAACATAACTGAGGTTGCGGATGCAGTTCAGACATTAGAGTTGGCTCAAAAGATGGTTCCTAATAGGCAGGATCGAAAGAGAGATCGTGATGATGATAGTTATATTTCTTCTGAAAGCAAGAAAGCCAAATCAAACCGCAACCCTAACCGTCAGACCCAAATGCAGGTGTACCAACCACAGAATCAAGAAAAAAACAACAAGAACCATTTTTTTGAGGCATGCAAACATTGTGGGAAAATGCATCGAGGCACGTGTCATCGGTTGACGGGGGCATGTTTTCAATATGGACAAGTTGGTCATCTTGCTAAAGACTGTAAAAATCCAAAGCCTCGAAGAAATGAGAACAATGAAGCGACTAATGCACCTCTTAATACCGGTGGAAGAGTTTTTGCATTGACAAATGACGAAGCAGGCAATGTGCAAAACAATAATGCATGATGAAGAGAACAAGGGAATAAATATGTCATCTGATGACAAAGTAGTTTAAAACACGTTTGATTTTGTTTTATTTGATGTGCCTAGGCTGTTATTAAATAGTTATTTCAATATGGTTACTTTTGCGAAGTGCTTTTAAAAGACGTAACTTGTTTTTTGTTATGTAGACTTATTTGAAATTAAGACTCTATTAATTGTTTTGATATGCTTTTGGGTTGTAAGATTTCTTTACAAGATATTATTTTTGCCAATTCGTGAATATGAAGTTAATTCAATTTCGAGGACGAAATTTCTAAGGGGGTTAAAATTATAATAGCCTTTGAAAAAAACATCATGTTCATCGTGGGTTAAAATTAATATTTATTAATCTTGGTATCTTAGTTAATATACGTACTTGTATAAACTTTGAAAAAAAAAATTCTGAATTTTTGTGATTTAAAATCATAGTTAGATCGTTGTATACGTTTAATTAAGAATTCAAACTAGAATTTCGAGGACGAAATTTTTCTAAGTGGGTTAAAATTATAATAACCGTAAAAAAAATGTAACAAAAGGAGAAATAAATTAATAAAACTTATAAGTATAAATATATAAATAAATAGTATTTGAATAAAAACGTAGCTTAATAGACCAATTTGAGGTTGATTAGCACATATATAATGCACCTATTGTTTAAATTAAATTTGTTGAACTATTTAAATATAAAAAAAATAAATGTTAATCGATCGTGACTCCTTTTATTTTAATTGAATGTTGGTAACTGATGGAAATTAATATCACATTAAATCATGGCTGTTTGAATTCTCATATTATTAACAAAGAAACAACATGTGAAACGATTATTGGATCAACCGACTACAACATTTTCAAAGATATCATCTTCCTCGATTAATCATTCTGATCCTCCTAGTTCATCGCACAACCACTACCGTGACATCAATGACAATCAGAAACATTGGTGCGTGAATGCTGCTGCGTTCATATCCTTATGTTCAGGCCACGACACTCGTCACCATTTGATTTTCATCGCGTATCAGTTTCGGTTGCCAACCCATTTTCATATAGTTGTTAAAGATTACCGAACCTTCAGAGATTTGACTACTTGCTTATAAGCTAATTTAATTCCTAACAAACTTCTAAGAATAAGGTACGGATTTTATACCTTCACTTCATAGTATTTCTGTTATGCTTCGTTTCTCGTACGGATTTCCCTTGCGTTACTTATAGTATATTGGTTTGTCTCGTCTGTTCTATTCGTGTCAGCAAGGTAGCCAGTGCAATGGTAGCAGGGTCTAACACCTGAACATTGCTTGAGCCTGGTGGTGGCGAGTGTGGAGGAGGAGGAGGTGGAGGCGGTTGTGTAGGGGAGTCAGATGGTGATGGTGTCGATGAATGCGGAGCGGAACCTTGAGTCAGGGGTAGTAAAGCTGGTGGTCTTCTCGGCGGCATTCTGATCATAACCGAAAAGAAATCGGTTAGTGCAGTGATCAGAAGCAGAAGACATATGCAAATAGAATCCTATATCATAAGAACTCTACATGAGGGTCCCTAGGTTATAGTCTAGGCCAAACCGTTTCAATAATATGACCTATATTTCTCTATAACCATGGCTCTGATACCAATCTGTCACACCCCAGGCCGGCGGGAACGGATCGTGTTTTCCCGTCGGGCGGAAGGTTCCCGGGGCGCGATATCTTTGAGTGATAATCAAATGATCAGATTGTTACTTAGCACATGATAATCAAAATGAGAAATACTAATACACGAATGATATAGAATTACAAGATTAAATTACAATGTATCGTTCATAATTTAATCAAGTAAATCTACCAAAAGAATCAATATAACTATATCTTGTATATGTACAAGATATACAAAAGATGATTCAATGTTTAGGCACCAAAAGCATGCAACACAAAATAAGCTAGGTCTTCTAAAAGTCCACTAGCTTAAACCTTGCATGTAAGTCTCTACACCTGTTCGTCACCTGAGAAAACATGTATTTAAACAAAGTCAACACTAGGTTGGTGAGTTCATAAATAAGTAAATTGAAATCCATTGAACTGATCATGCACACATTCACAATGTTATATCTGTTGCTTGTATACTTGTTTCACCTGTTTCACCCAATGGCCTCTCCTTAGTTATATGTACAAGTAGTATATCCCCTAACTAAGTATGCTTATATATAGGGAATCACGAAAGGGTCAAGCCCAGACGCTATCCCACCACATACTCCGCCAAGTTCCACACCACTTGCGATACAACTAAAGATATCCATTTCCCAATTATCCGAAATGTCCGTTGTGTAATCATATGTAGAATAATAATATAGTAAGAGGGGTTTAGTTATCAAACCGAAGTATTGATAAACCCTCGTTGAGTTAAGGAATTTAGATTATTTAAATCTGATCCTTGTATTATTCTATTACCTGTGAGGTTAACTTTTATGATACACTTTTAATTTAATTAAAAGTATTAGTTAACTGTTCATTATATGTCTCCAAATGCAACGTATAGAATCCGAATGGAATCCATTTTAATCCTCACGTAATCAGATTAAAATGCATTCCATTCTCTCCTATCCCGCCGTGTGATCCCAAAGTTTCCGTGTGGGATTGTATCATGTGATTAACAAAGTCGAATAAGAACTTGTCTTATTACGTTATGATAATCGGGTGTAAATGACAAGAATCCCATGAAGTTACGTTATCATGACCGTCATTCACTGTAAATGATAAGAATCGTCATTTACTGAATCCATGTGTTCCCAAAGTATCCGTGTGGGAATGTTCTCGTGTGTTTAACAAAGTCGAATAAGAACTTGTCTTATTACGTTATGTTAAATATGTGTAAATGACAAGTATCCCATGAGGTTACGTTATCATGACCGTCATTTACTGTAAATGATAAGAATCGTCATTTACTGAATCTATGTGTTCCCAAAGTATCCGTGTGGGAATGTTCTCGTTATACAATTAAGTGTAAATTGTTAAATATTTGATCATGAGGAAATAACTAAGTGTTATAAGTTATAATCTTATAACTAAGTTATTATAATGTATTGATAATTAAGAAATTATCTTAACATAATCATATGAGTTTCCCTGTTATCTCATAATCATACAAACATGCATACAATGATAAGCGATAATAAACAATTTAATATTATCAAAATCAAAGTATATATAACATGTTAAGCAAACTTTTAAATAAATAAAAGTAAACATGTTTCTCAGCCCCGAGAGTTAAAATCAGTTAAGATTAAAGAAAAAGGGGCATATGAACTCACCTTGTAGTTGTTGTGTTTGACTTAGCTTAAACAAGAATGTACGCGCTCTTGATTGTACTTGAGTGTATTTTCACGATCCTGTATTAATTCCACGATGTTTATAACCTATTAATATGAATTATAGGGATTTTATGTGTATGTATGTCTTAGCCATAAGCTTTGGCCAACACTCAAAGTCTTCGGTCTCTGTTGGCCCATCTTTATTTGTTATTGGTTCTTGTAATCCATAGACTTTCTTTGATTTATTCTTGTCTTATCTAGCTTATATCAAAGCCCATTTGTAGTTTCATGAAGTCATGTTATAAGTTACAGACTTTGTTGCAAAAATTGCCGTTTTGATCGTAATCCCTTGGTTATCATACTTATTAGTGTTGAGTTAAAGAGTTACAATAGTTCTTTAGTCATGTGGGCCAACAATTTAAGTTGGGCCAATGATATTAGGTGTTGAATCATAAAGGCCTTGCCAAAAGTTACAAAAACTAGTGTTCGAGTGGCCTTGTGGGCCTTGTTTTGGGCCACTAAGGAATTTATTGGGCCCAAGGTGGGCCTAGGCAATATTTGTAGGGCCTAGAGTCATATAGGGCTGTAGGAATCAAAAGTGGCTCAGAAATAGGTTGTTGACCAAGTTAATGACGAAATGGCTCCAAAAGTGAGGACAAGGGCCTCAAAATGGGCCTTAAATCAATTTTTGTGGGCCTCGAGTGGATTTTTGATGGGCCCAATGGGTTTTGTCTCGGGCCTTTGCCAAAAGGGTTCATGGGCCAAGCTAGGCCTAACTCCCAAGGGCTGAAACAATTGTGGGCCTAAAATTTGGGCTGTTGGCCAATAATCATGGCCTTGAGCCAAAATCAGTGGGCCTTGAGCCATAAGCAGTGGGCCTTGGGCCATTCCTCTCCTGTTGGGCTTTACCAGAGTTAATGGGTCAATTTTGGATGTATTGGGCCTCGAGAGTGGGCCTGAGTCACTGTTGGATCGAATGGGGGAATCATGGGCCCAAAGGAATGCACTGATCACCATTTGATGTTATTGGGCTACTGTTTTGGCCAGAAGTGGGCCGAATAATTAACAGGCTTTAGTCCAATAAGGTTGGGCCTAATGTTTGGGCCACAAGGTAAGCTGTTGGGCTGAACAAGACTTTCGTTGGCCAAATAGTTGGCTGTTGGGCCAAGGGTTTTCTGTGGGTGTCCCTTGGTTACATGGTGTCACTGATGTCGAACTAGGGTAACCGGCTGAGGGGGCTACACTTGGGTGGCCGGTGGTCACTGATGTGAGGGAGTAGGTTTCCCACGAAGGTCATGAACCGAATAGGCCTTGGTCATGGTGGTTAGGCCGAATGAAAGTAGACCGGCGAATGAGAGGTGGCGACTGAGAGTTTTCATTCGAGGGTTGGTGGTCGAATGGGGACTGCTGAGTGGCAAATGAGAGGCTGTCGAAGGTTCAGTCGCGAATGTCCCTGCCCTAGTCGAATGAGGTCCTTCGGCCTTAGCCTTTCGGCGGCTTATGGCCTCATTCGGCCGCACCAGCTCGAGCCCAACATCCCTCCATGTGAGGCTTCTCGTTTGTGGTTTCAAGGTTAGCAGTGGTTAAGGAAGTTTCCAGTGATTATAGGACTCGTGTATAAGGGTGTTTGACCGGCTAATGTTAGTGGCTTGAACCATAGGTTGAAAACCCTAATTCTCGAGACTTTGCTACTCGTTTTACCTTGTTTTCAGAAAGTTTGAGCTCCGATCTGTTGTACTTTTGTGTAGAGGGTGTTGAGGGCTTCGTGTAGGTTCAAAATGGAGTGATTTGGACAAGTATTGAGGGAGATATGGAGGAAAGAAGGTGAGAAATGGTGGTGTTTTCTTGAAACCGGGATTTAGGGTTTTTGAGGTGGAAGATGAAGTGTAAAAATGAGAAAATAAACTCATTTAAGGGTATTTATACCCCGAGGGTGTTCGGGTTCGTTTTCGTTGCTCGGTTCGTAAATTAGTACGTTTTCCGGAAAATTACGCGCAATTTAAATGTTTTAAATAAAAAGAGTTTAATTTAATTATTTTGATGAGTTTCAAAATTGTAAAATATTATTTATTTAATTTTATTAAATTATTTTCGTTCGTGACGTGTTTTCGTTTTCGTTTCGTCAGATCGCGTAACCTTCGCGCGTAATTCGTTCAAATCGTCACCCGAACGAATACGACGATGGTTTTGATTTCTGACTTTTGTTTTCTACTTTTTAGTCATTATTTCAGAATTCTAAACTCACAGATATGTTTGTGTGAATCGTCACTCACGCAAGCACACTGTCAGTTCGTCATTCTGAAATAACACTGCATTATGTTTTAATTGTGTTTCCTCACTGTCGGACTCAACTATACATCATGATTTCACATTGTTTTTGTATCGACTTGTCGGTCATCTGATTCCTGTCATCTGTGGACATCAGATCGCAACCGATATGTTTCTGAATATCGTTTGAATATCGTTGTTTCTCATGATTTGTTGTGTTAATTGAAATTAAGTTTTCACTTAATAAACACAACTAATGTTTCAAATGTACGTTGTACTTGATGTATTTAAGTTTATACGAAAATACGTACAACGATTTCTTGTATTTAGGATTATGTTAATACAAGTACTGTTTAAACTCACGTATGTACACATAGTATAAGGTGAAAGTACACATACCGTACGGACTTGCCGGACGATCTGGTACTTGCTGTTACAGTCTCCCCTTGTTAAAGAAATTTCGTCCCGAAATTTAAGCATCAAAGTCGGGCTTCAATTCTCGATCAGATGGGGATACTTTGCTTTCATGTTGTCCTCACGTTCCCAGGTAAATTCTGGTCCACGCTTGGAGTTCCATCGAACCTTTACAATAGGGATACGACTTAGTTTCAGTCTCTTGACTTCACGTTCCATAATCTCTACAGGTTCTTCAATGAAATGTAGTTGTTCATCAATTTGTATCTCTTCCAATGGTATGATCAATGTTTCATCTGCTAGACACCTCTTGAGATTTGATACATGAAACACATCGTGTACTCCACTGAGTTCATCAGGGAGTCTGAGTCTGTATGCCACAGGACCTATGCGTTGAGTAATCTCAAACGGTCCGACATACCGAGGTGCTAGTTTACCTTTAGCCCCAAAACGAACTACGCCTTTCCATGGGGACACTTTCAACATGACTCGGTCACCCACATCGAATTCCAAAGGCTTGCGTCGTTTGTCTGCGTAACTCTTTTGGCGGCTACGTGTTGCTTGTAATCGTCGTTGTATCTGGGCTATCTTATCAGTAGTTTCCTGAATAAGTTCAGGCCCAGTTATTCTGTTGTCTCCCACTTCGGTCCAACAAATTGGAGACCGACATTTTCTACCATATAGTGCTTCAAAAGGAGCACATCCAATGCTGCTGTGGTAGCTATTGTTGTAAGAGAACTCAATGAGTGGTAAATGTGTGTCCCAACTTCCACCGAAATCTAGGATGCATGTCCTCAACATATCCTCTAGGGTTTGAATAGTGCGCTCGCTTTGTCCATCCGTTTGTGGATGATAAGCAGTGCTCAAGTTAACACTTGTCCCTAAGGATTGTTGTAATGATTGCCAGAACCGCGAAGTGAATCGACTGTCCCGGTCAGAAATAATAGACAACGGCACACCGTGCCTTACTACTATTTCATCGATATATAGTCTTGCTAGTCTCTCCATCTTGTAAGTCTCTCTGATTGGCAAAAAGTGTGCGGACTTTGTAAATCGATCAATGATGACCCAAATAGAATCGTATCCACTGGAAGTGCGGGGTAGCTTGGTAATGAAATCCATCGCTATTTGTTCCCACTTCCATTGTGGTATCTCTGGCTGTTCCAGCAAACCCGAAGGTTTCTGGCGCTCAGCTTTGACTTTGGCACATGTGAGACATTTGCCAACATAAGTGGCAATATCTTTCTTCATGCCCGGCCACCAATAAAATGACCTAAGATCTTGGTACATTTTATCAGCACCAGGATGAACTGAATAGCGGGTCTTGTGTGCCTCGTCAAGTATGAGTGTTCGAAGTTCATCTACAGCTGGAATCCAAACCCGATCCAGATAGTAAATAACTCCGTCTTGTCTTGTCTCAAAATGTTTCTCGGCTCCACAGTCTAGCTCGCGTTTCAAATTGTCTCTTGCCACCGCTTCTTGTTGTGCTTCTATAATGTGATCTCTCAAACTTGTTTGCACTGTCATTCCCATTGCGTGAACGCGTAAAGGTTTGACTCTTTCCTTCCGACTCAAAGCATCTGCAACAACATTTGCTTTGCCCGGATGGTATTTGATCACACAATCGTAATCGTTCAGGAGCTCAACCCAACGTCTCTGTCTCATGTTAAGCTCCTTCTGATCAAATATGTGCTGTAAACTCTTGTGATCTGTGAAGATAGTGCATTTGGTACCATAAAGGTAGTGTCTCCAAATCTTTAAAGCAAAGACAACAGCTCCCAGTTCAAGATCATGTGTCGTGTAATTCCTCTCGTGTATCTTCAGCTGTCGTGAGGCATAAGCAATGACTTTGTCTCGTTGCATCAAAACACATCCGAGTCCCTGATGGGAAGCATCACAATAAACTACAAAGTCATCACTGCCTTCTGGGAGTGTTAGAATTGGAGCGTTGCACAATCTTTGTTTCAGTGTCTGGAATGCCTCCTCTTGTTTATGAGTCCACACAAAAGGTTCAGACTTCTGCGTGAGTTTGGTGAGAGGCAAGGCTATCTTAGAGAAATTCGAAATGAATCTCCGGTAATAACCTGCCAATCCCAAAAATGATCGGATCTCCGTCGGTGTCGTAGGCACATCCCAGTTCTTGATTGCTTCTATCTTGGCAGGATCCACGTGAATACCATCACTGTTAATCACATGACCCAAAAACTGAACTTCCCTTAACCAAAATTCACATTTAGAGAATTTGGCATAGAGTTGTTCTTCTTTTAGAAGCTCCAAAACTGTCCTGAGGTGTTGTTCATGTTCTTTCTCGTTCCTTGAGTAAATCAGTATATCGTCGATGAAAACGATCACAAACTGATCCGGATACGGCTTGCACACCCGGTTCATTAAGTCCATGAACACAGCCGGTGCGTCCGTTAAACCAAATGGCATCACCATGAATTCGTAATGTCCATATCGGGTACGAAAAGCCGTCTTTGATATGTCTTCCTCTTGTATCCGGAGCTGATGATAACCTGATCTCAAGTCTATCTTTGAAAAGTACTGTGCTCCCTGTAACTGATCAAACAAATCATCAATCCTCGGTAACGGGTACCGATTCTTGATGGTGAGTTTGTTGAGTTCTCGATAATCGATGCACATTCTGAAAGTTCCATCCTTCTTCTTGACAAAAAGAACCGGAGCTCCCCACGGGGAAAAGCTCGGTCGGATGAATCCTTTATCGAGAAGTTCCTGCAACTGATTGGACAACTCTTGCATCTCCGATGGTGCGAGTCTGTAGGGAGACTTGGCTACAGGAGTTGCTCCCGGAATCAAATCGATTCGGAACTGTACCGATCTCTCGGGTGGCAGTCCCGGTAAGTCATCCGGAAATACTTCTGTAAAATCTCTCACAACTGGCACATCTTGAATCTTGATTGCTTTCTTGTCTTTCTGAATCACATGGGCTAGAAATGCAACACATTGTTTCCGTAAGCACTTGCGAGCTTTCATGCACGAGATTATCTTGATACTGCGTTTCGCCTGGTCTCCACGAATCTCCATGACCTCATTGTTCTCCATAGGAATGCGTAATAGTTTATCGAAACAGATGAACTCAACTCGGTTAAGAGATAGCCAATCCATTCCGATGATAACGTCGAAACTGCCCAGCTCCATCGGTATCAAGTCGATGGGAAATGTATGATCACCAAGTGTTAGTGGGCAATTCCTAAGTACCGTGTCAACTGTAATCTGTTTGCCGTTAGCTATCTCAATAGTATAAGGGGAGTCTAATGATTCCTCAACATGATTAAGATGGCTAACAAAATCGGACGAGATAAAACTCTGATCCGCACCAGTATCAAATAATATAGAGGCATAGAAATCAGATAGAAGATATGTACCCGTAATGACGTTCGGGTCTTGTCTAGCTGCAGCAGCTCCTATCTGAAAAGCTCGGCCTCTCGGTGCTTGAGCCCCTTGCTGATTTCTCCTGGGACAATCCCGAGAGAAGTGACCAGGTTCACCACAGTTGTAGCAAGACCGGTGATCAGCAGCTGAAGTTGTAGCTGCATTGTTGTTTCTGTTCTGAGTCTTCTGACTCCTGCAGTAATTGGCTGTGTGACCAAATCTCTCACAGTTGGTGCAGTGTCTGCACGGGACATTTGGTAGATGATGGAACTGACACGAGTTGCACAAAGGTGCTGTGCCAGTGTATGGCCTCTTGACTTGCAGTGGTGGTGGTTGATTAAGCATGGGGGTTTGAGTAGTGGCAGCAAAGTTTCTGACCACCTTTTGTTTCTTTGTCGGCCTCTTATCCGGCTTTCTTGAAGTTCCAGCTTTGGCTGAGTCAGCCTCTTTCTTGAGTGCCCCAGTGGCAACCATCATGTCAGTCAAAGAAGCTGACAAAGTAACAGCTAACTCCATAGTCTTAGGATGAGCAGATATCACATGCCCACGGATACAGGGCGGTAGTCCACCAACATATCGCTCGATCCTTTTCTCCAGTGTTGGCACCACGTCAGGTGCCAATGTAGCAAGCTCATGAAATCTGGTAGTGTAAGCCAGATGCCCACCACCAATCATCTCCAGGTTGAGTAGCTCCGTCTCAACCTTCTTCAGTTCATTCCTTGGGCAAAACTCTGCCCTCAGTAGTGCCTTGAAATCATCCCAAGGCATAGACAGAGCAGCATCCCTGCCCCTAGTTTGAACTTGAGCGTTCCACCAAGTTAACGCCCTTTTGTTAAATGATCCAGCAGCATATCTCACCCTGTGCTGGTCAGGACAGCCACTGATGTCCAGGGTGGTTTCCATCTTCTCAATCCATTGGATCAAGCCGACAGCACCCTCACTGCCACTAAAACTCGGTGGCTTGCATCCCACAAAGTTCTTGTAGGAATAGTCCTGTTGTTGTCGGGTGTTGCCGCTGCCTTCTCCAGATGAGTTGGCAACATTGTTGCTGTTGTTAGTGTTGATGCGGTTCATCATTTCTGGGATAACATCCCTCAGTTGACTGGTCAGCAAGGTAGCCAGTGCAATGGTAGCAGGGTCTAACACCTGAACATTGCTTGAGCCTGGTGGTGGCGAGTGTGGAGGAGGAGGAGGTGGAGGCGGTTGTGTAGGGGAGTCAGATGGTGATGGTGTCGATGAATGCGGAGCGGAACCTTGAGTCAGGGGTAGTAAAGCTGGTGGTCTTCTCGGCGGCATTCTGATCATAACCGAAAAGAAATCGGTTAGTGCAGTGATCAGAAGCAGAAGACATATGCAAATAGAATCCTATATCATAAGAACTCTACATGAGGGTCCCTAGGTTATAGTCTAGGCCAAACCGTTTCAATAATATGACCTATATTTCTCTATAACCATGGCTCTGATACCAATCTGTCACACCCCAGGCCGGCGGGAACGGATCGTGTTTTCCCGTCGGGCGGAAGGTTCCCGGGGCGCGATATCTTTGAGTGATAATCAAATGATCAGATTGTTACTTAGCACATGATAATCAAAATGAGAAATACTAATACACGAATGATATAGAATTACAAGATTAAATTACAATGTATCGTTCATAATTTAATCAAGTAAATCTACCAAAAGAATCAATATAACTATATCTTGTATATGTACAAGATATACAAAAGATGATTCAATGTTTAGGCACCAAAAGCATGCAACACAAAATAAGCTAGGTCTTCTAAAAGTCCACTAGCTTAAACCTTGCATGTAAGTCTCTACACCTGTTCGTCACCTGAGAAAACATGTATTTAAACAAAGTCAACACTAGGTTGGTGAGTTCATAAATAAGTAAATTGAAATCCATTGAACTGATCATGCACACATTCACAATGTTATATCTGTTGCTTGTATACTTGTTTCACCTGTTTCACCCAATGGCCTCTCCTTAGTTATATGTACAAGTAGTATATCACCTAACTAAGTATGCTTATATATAGGGAATCACGAAAGGGTCAAGCCCAGACGCTATCCCACCACATACTCCGCCAAGTTCCACACCACTTGCGATACAACTAAAGATATCCATTTCCCAATTATCCGAAATGTCCGTTGTGTAATCATATGTAGAATAATAATATAGTAAGAGGGGTTTAGTTATCAAACCGAAGTATTGATAAACCCTCGTTGAGTTAAGGAATTTAGATTATTTAAATCTGATCCTTGTATTATTCTATTACCTGTGAGGTTAACTTTTATGATACACTTTTAATTTAATTAAAAGTATTAGTTAACTGTTCATTATATGTCTCCAAATGCAACGTATAGAATCCGAATGGAATCCATTTTAATCCTCACGTAATCAGATTAAAATGCATTCCATTCTCTCCTATCCCGCCGTGTGATCCCAAAGTTTCCGTGTGGGATTGTATCATGTGATTAACAAAGTCGAATAAGAACTTGTCTTATTACGTTATGATAATCGGGTGTAAATGACAAGAATCCCATGAAGTTACGTTATCATGACCGTCATTCACTGTAAATGATAAGAATCGTCATTTACTGAATCCATGTGTTCCCAAAGTATCCGTGTGGGAATGTTCTCGTGTGTTTAACAAAGTCGAATAAGAACTTGTCTTATTACGTTATGTTAAATATGTGTAAATGACAAGTATCCCATGAAGTTACGTTATCATGACCGTCATTTACTGTAAATGATAAGAATCGTCATTTACTGAATCCATGTGTTCCCAAAGTATCCGTGTGGGAATGTTCTCGTTATACAATTAAGTGTAAATTGTTAAATATTTGATCATGAGGAAATAACTAAGTGTTATAAGTTATAATCTTATAACTAAATTATTATAATGTATTGATAATTAAGAAATTATCTTAACATAATCATATGAGTTTCCCTGTTATCTCATAATCATACAAGCATGCATACAATGATAAGCGATAATAAACAATTTAATATTATCAAAATCAAAGTATATATAACATGTTAAGCAAACTTTTAAATAAATAAAAGTAAACATGTTTCTCAGCCCCGAGAGTTAAAATCAGTTAAGATTAAAGAAAAAGGGGCATATGAACTCACCTTGTAGTTGTTGTGTTTGACTTAGCTTAAACAAGAATGTACGCGCTCTTGATTGTACTTGAGTGTATTTTCACGATCCTGTATTAATTCCACGATGTTTATAACCTATTAATATGAATTATAGGGATTTTATGTGTATGTATGTCTTAGCCATAAGCTTTGGCCAACACTCAAAGTCTTCGGTCTCTGTTGGCCCATCTTTATTTGTTATTGGTTCTTGTAATCCATAGACTTTCTTTGATTTATTCTTGTCTTATCTAGCTTATATCAAAGCCCATTTGTAGTTTCATGAAGTCATGTTATAAGTTACAGACTTTGTTGCAAAAATTGCCGTTTTGATCGTAATCCCTTGGTTATCATACTTATTAGTGTTGAGTTAAAGAGTTACAATAGTTCTTTAGTCATGTGGGCCAACAATTTAAGTTGGGCCAATGATATTAGGTGTTGAATCATAAAGGCCTTGCCAAAAGTTACAAAAACTAGTGTTCGAGTGGCCTTGTGGGCCTTGTTTTGGGCCTCTAAGGAATTTATTGGGCCCAAGGTGGGCCTAGGCAATATTTGTAGGGCCTAGAGTCATATAGGGCTGTAGGAATCAAAAGTGGGTCAGAAATAGGTTGTTGACCAAGTTAATGACGAAATGGCTCCAAAAGTGAGGACAAGGGCCTCAAAATGGGCCTTAAATCAATTTTTGTGGGCCTCGAGTGGATTTTTGATGGGCCCAATGGGTTTTGTCTCGGGCCTTTGCCAAAAGGGTTCATGGGCCAAGCTAGGCCTAACTCCCAAGGGCTGAAACAATTGTGGGCCTAAAATTTGGGCTGTTGGCCAATAATCATGGCCTTGAGCCAAAATCAGTGGGCCTTGAGCCATAAGCAGTGGGCCTTGGGCCATTCCTCTCCTGTTGGGCTTTACCAGAGTTAATGGGTCAATTTTGGATGTATTGGGCCTCGAGAGTGGGCCTGAGTCACTGTTGGATCGAATGGGGGAATCATGGGCCCAAAGGAATGCACTGATCACCATTTGATGTTATTGGGCTACTGTTTTGGCCAGAAGTGGGCCGAATAATTAACGGGCTTTAGTCCAATAAGGTTGGGCCTAATGTTTGGGCCACAAGGTAAGCTGTTGGGCTGAACAAGACTTTCGTGGGCCAAATAGTTGGCTGTTGGGCCAAGGGTTTTCTGTGGGTGTCCCTTGGTTACATGGTGTCACTGATGTCGAACTAGGGTAACCGGCTGAGGGGGCTACACTTGGGTGGCCGGTGGTCACTGATGTGAGGGAGTAGGTTTCCCACGAAGGTCATGAACCGAATAGGTCTTGGTCATGGTGGTTAGGCCGAATGAAAGTAGACCGGCGAATGAGAGGTGGCGACTGAGAGTTTTCATTCGAGGGTTGGTGGTCGAATGGGGACTGCTGAGTGGCAAATGAGAGGCTGTCGAAGGTTCAGTCGCGAATGTCCCTGCCCTAGTCGAATGAGGTCCTTCGGCCTTAGCCTTTCGGCGGCTTATGGCCTCATTCGGCCGCACCAGCTCGAGCCCAACATCCCTCCATGTGAGGCTTCTCGTTTGTGGTTTCAAGGTTAGCAGTGGTTAAGGAAGTTTCCAGTGATTATAGGACTCGTGTATAAGGGTGTTTGACCGGCTAATGTTAGTGGCTTGAACCATAGGTTGAAAACCCTAATTCTCGAGACTTTGCTACTCGTTTTACCTTGTTTTCAGAAAGTTTGAGCTCCGATCTGTTGTACTTTTGTGTAGAGGGTGTTGAGGGCTTCGTGTAGGTTCGAAAATGGAGTGATTTGGACAAGTATTGAGGGAGATATGGAGGAAAGAAGGTGAGAAATGGTGGTGTTTTCTTGAAACCGGGATTTAGGGTTTTTGAGGTGGAAGATGAAGTGTAAAAATGAGAAAATAAACTCATTTAAGGGTATTTATACCCCGAGGGTGTTCGGGTTCGTTTTCGTTGCTCGGTTCGTAAATTCGTACGTTTTCCAGAAAATTACGCGTAATTTAAATGTTTTAAATAAAAAGAGTTTAATTTAATTATTTTGATGAGTTTCAAAATTGTAAAATATTATTTATTTAATTTTATTAAATTATTTTCGTTCGTGACGTGTTTTCGTTTTCGTTTCGTCAGATCGCGTAACCTTCGCGCGTAATTCGTTCGAATCGTCACCCGAACGAATACGACGATGGTTTTGATTTCTGACTTTTGTTTTCTACTTTTCAGTCATTATTTCAGAATTCTAAACTCACATATATGTTTGTGTGAATCGTCACTCACGCAAGCACACTGTCAGTTCGTCATTCTGAAATAACACTGCATTATGTTTTAATTGTGTTTCCTCACTGTCGGACTCAACTATACATCATGATTTCACATTGTTTTTGTATCGACTTGTCGGTCATCTGATTCCTGTCATCTGTGGACATCAGATCGCAACCGATATGTTTCTGAATATCGTTTGAATACCGTTGTTTCTCATGATTTGTTGTGTTAATTGAAATTAAGTTTTCACTTAATAAACACAACTAATGTTTCAAATGTACGTTGTACTTGATGTATTTAAGTTTATACGAAAATACGTACAACGATTTCTTGTATTTAGGATTCTGTTAATACAAGTACTGTTTAAACTCACGTATGTACACATAGTATAAGGTGAAAGTACACATACCGTACGGACTTGCCGGACGATCTGGTACTTGATGTTACAATCATCGCGTGTTCCGTCTGATTGACGCATGAATTGTTTCATGCGAACTTTGTTTAAATATTTCGTTTGCTTGTTCTGTATTTGTAATTTGTTTCGAATCCGATGCCCGAGCAAGCCTCCGGTAGGTGATTCTACCGATGTGTCATTGGGGCATCCATGGCGTAGCACTTTCCGTGACGGTGTGACTGGTTCACGGCGTCTCTATTTAGTACTCTGATAGTACAATTGTGCACCTACTGAATTTTGAAGAGGCGTATGGACTGGTCCTAGGATAATTGTTTTGTTTTGGTGAGTGTTGGTGTGTGCCCACATACAGCTCACAATTTGTTACATTAGGCCGACGGGTCTGTGTACACCATTTGTTTTGTTTTGTTTGTGCTCAAATGGGTATCTCTTTACCATACGACTTATTTGATATGTATCCGATCTGATTAATTAATATTGTTAATCGTATGGTTAGTTCGTTCTGACATTCGTTATCATATGTTATCTTCTATTCAGTATAGTTGTAATGCTTCCGCTGAATTTGCAACCAATATATTTTGCCACTTTTATAATCGTTTCTCTTTTTAGATTTCACCACCATTACTGTTGTTCTTCCGTTACTGAGCAATTTTTGGCTCAGCCGTATTTCTTTTTGTTGTTTTCTTCATTTTTATAACAGGTACACATGGGATTCAGGGGATGTGTGAAGAGAAGATAAAGTGATTAGAGAGTTTAAATTAATTTTGTTAATAAGTGATGTAATTAGGTATTGGTATTCTTTTAGTAAAACTATGTATTTATTTAGGGTTAAAGTCATTAATTAAGGAATATGAATTGTTTTGATTTCTGTAATAGTGACACGTCAGCCCTAGCCGGGTTGGGGTGTTACAGTTATGGTATCAGAGACAGGTTTCTTCCTCTAGAAAACTTAAACGAATTAAAACACGTGAGATTAATGGGTAGACATCGGGTTAGGATTCAAAAGTTTTGATTAGTCAACACTATTTCCTAAATCGTATAATATGTTTCAAATGTCGTCTGAGAACACACAAACAGACCCTGCGATCACAGACGCGATCAATCGAGCTTTTAATGAACGACTTCCAGATATAATGGAAACAATTGTGCACCTTTTGAATCCTACGAGTAACGTTCCGCCACCTTCTCCTCCAAATTACCCACCTCCTCATATTCCTGATCCACCACCTTATGGTTATGAGACTCACACAAATAGCACTGCATCAGGCATTCATGTGTGGCTGGCTAGATTTCAGAAACAGAAGCCACGGTCGTTCACTTCTGCACCTGATCCGATGGATGCATGCAACTGGAGTATGCATATTGAAAAGATCTTTGAGGTCTTAGGAGTTGAAGATCAGTATAAAGTAAGGTTAGCTGCATATAAACTGGAGGATGACGCACAGTCTTGGTGGAGGGGAATCAAACATGCTCAAGGTGGAGATGTGTATGCTGCTACGTTGACATGGAATGAATTCAAGGAAGTCTTTTATCAGCAATACTTTTCAACTTCACATCAGGAGAAGTATTATCGAGAGTATGCCACCATTGCTCAAAGGGATGATGAGCCGATGAGAGAATTCATGGCTCGATTTACAAGATTGGCTAGTTTTCTGGGAGAGGCAGCTGGAAATCAACAGGTCCAAGCTAACAAGATTAAATGGGCAGTGTGTGAAAAGTTTAGAAAGTTAATTGTGATGAGTAAGTTTAATAACATAACTGAGGTTGCGGATGCAGTTCAGACATTAGAGTTGGCTCAAAAGATGGTTCCTAATAGGGAGGATCGAAAGAGAGATCGTGATGATGATAGTTATATTTCTTCTGAAAGCAAGAAAGCCAAATCAAACCGCAACCCTAACCGTCAGACCCAAATGCAGGTGTACCAACCACAGAATCAAGAAAAAAACAACAAGAACCATTTTTTTGAGGCATGCAAACATTGTGGGAAAATGCATCAAGGCACGTGTCATCGGTTGAAGGGGGCATGTTTTCAATGTGGACAAGTTGGTCATCTTGCTAAAGACTGTAAAAATCCAAAGCCTCGAAGAAATGAGAACAATGAAGCGACTAATGCACCTCTTAATACCGGTGGAAGAGTTTTTGCATTGACAAATGACGAAGCAGGCAATGTGCAAAACAATAATGCATGATGAAGAGAACAAGAGAATAAATATGTCATCTGATGACAAAGTAGTTTAAAACACGTTTGATTTTGTTTTATTTGACGTGCCTAGGCTGTTATTAAATAGTTATTTCAATATGGTTACTTTTGCGAAGTGCTTTTAAAAGACGTAACTTGTTTTTTGTTATGTAGACTTATTTGAAATTAAGACTCTAGTAATTGTTTTGATATGCTTTTGGGTTGTAAGATTTCTTTACAAGATATTATTTTTGCCAATTCGTGAATATGAAGTTAATTCAATTTCGAGGACGAAATTTCTAAGGGGGTTAAAATTATAATAGCCTTTGAAAAAAAAATCATGTTCATCGTGGGTTAAAATTAATATTTATTAATCTTGGTATCTTAGTTAATATACGTACTTGTATAAACTTTGAAAAAAAAAATTCTGAATTTTTGTGATTTAAAATCATAGTTAGATTGTTGTATACGTTTAATTAAGAATTCAAACTAGAATTTCGAGGACGAAATTTTTCTAAGTGGGTTAAAATTATAATAACCGTAAAAAAAATGTAACAAAAGGAGAAATAAATTAATAAAACTTATAAGTATAAATATATAAATAAATAGTATTTGAATAAAAACGTAGCTTAATAGACCAATTTGAGGTTGATTAGCACATATATAATGCACCTATTGTTTAAATTAAATTTGTTGAACTATTTAAATATAAAAAAAATAAATGTTAATCGATCGTGACTCCTTTTATTTTAATTGAATGTTGGTAACTGATGGAAATTAATATCACATTAAATCATGGCTGTTTGAATTGCCATATTATTAACAAAGAAACAACATGTGAAACGATTATTGGATCAACCGACTACAACATTTTCAAAGATATCATCTTCCTCGATTAATCATTCTGATCCTCCTAGTTCATCACACAACCACTACCGTGACATCAATGACAATCAGAAACATTGGTGCATGAATGCTGCGTTCATATCCTTATGTTCAGGCCACGACACTCGTCATCACTTGATTTTCATCGCGTATCAGTTTCGGTTGCCAACCCATTTTCATATAGTTGTTAAAGATTACCAAACCTTCAGAGATTTGACTACTTGCTTATAAGCTAATTTATTTCCTGACAAATTTCTAAGAATAAGGTACGGATTTTATACCTTCACTTCATAGTATTTCTGTTATGCTTCGTTTCTCGTACGGATTTCCTTTGCGTTACTTATAGTATATTGGTTTGTCTCGTCTGTTCTATTCGTGTCAGTAATTTAAACCGCTTGGTTTTTGAGATCCGTTAGTTCTAATTTTGATTTGTTATGCATGCGATATAATTATCTAAATTGTATTCATCATCGCGTGTTCCGTCTGATTGACGCATGAATTGTTTCATGCGAACTTTGTTTAAATATTTCGTTTGCTTGTTCTGTATTTGTAATTTGTTTCGAATCTGATGCCCGAGCAAGCCTCCGGTAGGTGATTCTACCGGTGCTTCATTGGGGCATCAATGGCGTAGCACTTTCTGTGACGGTGTGACTGGTTCACGGCGTCTCTATTTAGTACTCTGATAGTACAATTGTGCACCTACTGAATTTTGAAGAGGCGTATGGACTGGTCCTAGGATAATTGTTTTGTTTTGGTGAGTGTTGGTGTTTGCCCACATACAGCTCACAATTTGGTACATTAGGCCGACGGGTCTGTGTACACCATTTGTTTTGTTTTGTTTGTGCTCAAATGGGTATCTCTTTACCATACGACTTATTTGATATGTATCCGATCTGATTAATTAATATTGTTAATCGTATGGTTAGTTCGTTCTGACATTCGTTATCATATGTTATCTTCTATTCAGTATAGTTGTAATGCTTCCGCTGAATTTGCAACCAATATATTTTGCCACTTTTATAATCGTTTCTCTTTTTAGATTTCACTACCATTACTGTTGTTCTTCCGTTACTGAGCAATTTTTGGCTCAGCCGTATTTCTTTTTGTTGTTTTCTTCATTTTTATAACAGGTACACATGGGATTCAGGGGATGTGTGAAGAGAAGATAAAGTGATTAGAGAGTTTAAATTAATTTTGTTAATAAGTGATGTAATTAGGTATTGGTATTCTTTTAGTAAAACTATGTATTTATTTAGGGTTAAAGTCATTAATTAAGGAATATGAATTGTTCTGATTTCTGTAATAGTGACACGTCAGCCCTAGCCGGGTTGGGGTGTTACACTTAGTCCATCAAGCTCAAATTCAAGAACCTAAATTCAAAGTGAAATCAAGGGAACTAAAGCTAAAGACCATGTTCAAAGAAACCAAATTCAGTGTGTGATCTGAAAACAAAGGATCCTAATTGAGTATCAACTATCATTGTGAATCATGGGTATTCTAAAGATCAAATCAAGAGACTCAAGGAATCATAAATCATAAATGTGTGTGAATCATTGAAATAATGAAATCATTAAGATCTAATGAAATCATTAATACTTGAGCTAAGGTGGATGTCAGTTGTATGGAAATCAAGACCACGTGTAACACACATAAAGTCCCGGCATAAATAGTAAACTCTTGTAGTCAAGCTATATGGGCAAGAACGTGAAATATCAAATGAAATCAAAATCAAGAGAATCAAAGAGATCAAGAATCAAAGGATATCCGTAAAGTCCTGGCATGTACAGTAGACCATTGGGTCAAGCTGATACGAGCATCATTAAAATCCCGGCACGCTCAGGTAGGCTCCTTGTGAGTCCTGTCTGATATGGGTCACGTGTGAGAGGGTACAACTTGGACAACCACCAACAACTAAGTCTAATTGATTGAGTCAAATAAGGCCCAATCATCATGTCTTAGTTGTATTTAATGTTTATTTACTTATTTAATTAAACATTTAACCTTATATTTTTATAATTGTTTTTTGGAAATCATGTAACTATGATGAACTCAAGAAAATCAAAGGTAAATCAAATTTTGGAAAGCAGAATCGAAATCAGAGGTGAATGGTAGGTAAAAATACCTAACTATCATTAACATCAGTGTCATATACGCATTAGTATGTGGTGGGACGGCGTCTGGGCGGGTTTGTAGGCTCGACTCAGGGGTATGCCCTATATATAAGCATACCGATGTGGACATTACATGTGATGTTAATGAGGTTAGGGTCTTTACCGAGAGAGGTTTACAAATCATTTTCAATTACTAAACTATATGAACTCACCAACCATGTGTTGACTTTATTTTTGCATGACTTCTCATGTGACGAACAGGTCAACTGAAGAGTTATTTCTTTGGACTAGGTTATCTGATAGAGGACCTAGCTTTTTGGACCTGCATATTTTGAAGCATCATTATACAGTTTATTTTGTATATCTTGTGCAGATACAAGATAGAAGATTTATGATGTGATAGTAGATTTACATTGTTAAATTATAAACTTAATTGATGTAATTTAACTTTGTAATTCTATTTTATTTTAGTAAGTTTCTCATTTATGTATCATGTGCAGTGTAACAATCTGATCATTCCGATTATCACTCACGATATCGCGCCCCGGGAACTTTCCGCCCGACGGGGACTTCGATCCAACCCCGCCGGCTCGGGGTGTGACAGATTGGTATCTGAGCCATGGTTATAGAGAAATATAGGTCACTTATTTAAATGGTTTGGCCTAGACTATAACCTAGGGACCCTGCATGTAGAGAACATAGGACTTAAGGCTTACTTGCATAATTGTCTTCTATATTCGATCATTGCACTAACCGATAGCTTTATTGGTTATGATCAGAATGCTGCCTAGAAGACAGCCTCCCTTGTTACCTCAACCATCACAAGACTTGGCTCCACATTCATCTACCCCATCACCGTCTGACTCTCCACCTACACTACCTCCATTGCCTCCACCTCCTCCTCCTCCATTTGTTCCTCCTCCTACACTCAACATACCACCAGGTCCGAGCACAACACCGATGATGAATCCTGCCACTATTGCCATGATGACTTTTCTGAGTAATCAGATGACCAGTCAAATGAAGGAGGCGATACCGGAGATGTTCCTCCGTCTCCGCAACGAAATCAACAACACTGGCAACTCATCAGGGGAAGCCAGTGGGAATACTGGTAGCTCATCACATTACTCCTACAAATAATTTTCAATTACTAAACTATATGAACTCACCAACCATGTGTTGACTTTATTTTTGCATGACTTCTCAGGTGACGAACATGTCAACTGAAGAGTTATTTCTTTGGACTAGGTTATCCGATAGAGGACCTAGCTTTTTGGACCTGCATATTTTGAAGCATCATTATACAGTTTATTTTGTATATCTTGTGCAGATACAAGATAGAAGATTTATGATGTGATAGTAGATTTACATTGTTAAATTATAAACTTAATTGATGTAATTTAACTTTGTAATTCTATTTTATTTTAGTAAGTTTCTCATTTATGTATTATGTGCAATGTAACAATCTGATCATTCCGATTATCACTCACGATATCGCGCCTCAGGAACTTTCCGCCCGACGGGGACTTCGATCCAACCCCGCCGGCTCAGGGTGTGACAGTGTAATATAGCATCATTGTGTCTTACGTTCAGGTCATTGTGTAATAGTCATTATTTTGTTTTTCGTTAAGGTCATTGTGTAATCTACGCGTCATTGTGTTTTACGTTCAGGTCATTGTGTAATATACACATTGTGTGTTATGTTCAGGTAATCAGGTTATTGTGTAATATATTCATCATTGTTTTTTATTTTCAGATGATTGTGTAATATAACATCATTATTTTGTTTTATGTTAAGGTCATTGTGTAATCTACGCGTCATTTTGTTTTACGTTCAGGTCATTGTGTATATACACATTGTTGTATTAAATTAATTTGTTTTGTTTTATCATTATGATTTACATATAAAAATACGTGATTTTGTTGTTTCACCAATATTATTTTTAAAGCTCATGAATTTATAAAAAAAATAGTTGGGCACTACGACGACAAAAATAAACACTCACAAACAAAAAGGCACAATAATAAACAATTAAACACAATGACGCATTACAAATATAAAAGGTAGAGGAAAACATTTTGTTTAATTTTTTTATATAACAATACTATACTCGTTTTAAAGATAAAAAAATGCTCTTTTTTTTAGTGTAATTTTTTTTAAAAAATAATATTGTATGTAAAAGTTACGACCGTTTAAAAAAATGGGGGAAATGATAAAAAGTCAACAAAAGTGTCTATTACTAAAATATCTTTCACTAACTTTTTTAATACAACTTTGATCTCAATGATTAAAATATATATCTAATGGCCCATAATCCTTCTCACACTTCTCACCAATTTAAGCATTTTTAGTATAACCACACCCTATATAATATATACATATGCATTAACATGCATAATTATAACGATCAAATAATCTAATCATAATTATCAAATTAAAATGTTAATATGTTAATCAATTGGAATATAAAATTTCACAAAGTTATAAAATTTGTTTTTATAATAAAAGTTTTATGTACTTATAATATAATTTTAATATTTAATCAAAATTATATAAACTTTATTTATAAACTTTTTATAAAAATTATAAACTGAATGCACAGACTTTTTATAATAAGTTTTACATAAAATAATAATAATAATAATAATAATAATAATAATAATAATAATAATAATAATAATAATAAATAATTAAAGTTTAAAGTAAAAAAAAAAAGACTTTAATGGAAATAAATCAATTGACTGGAAGTTTAAGATCAATATGAACAAATATTAAACCTCAGGGACTGAAAGAGGCAACTGAAGGACGTTCCTTTCTTCCACAACAGATCTCACCATCGAGTCTCAGCAACTGAGTTTAAAAGCCATTTTGGAGCGTTTTGATTCAAAAATTCAAACGTATACAGCATCATCACATACATAACCAACAAATTTATTCCAAGAATTAAACTCATTTAAAGCCATGAACTATAACCGAATCTGAATCGTAACTCAAATACAATTAAAACCTAACGCAAACTCAAGTTAGATCATACAATTAGCTACGCGACCCTTTGCTGAAATAAGTTAAACCAAAAACCACTCTGAGATTCTCTAAAACATTCGATCGAACTAGCGAAGTCTTTAGAATCCTTTTGTGATCAAGCTCAATCAATTCGAATACATTACAGGTAAAAATATATTAATACAAATTATAACTGTATTTTCACTTTATATATTTATTTTATAAAATAATATATATATAGGGTAAGGAGCAAATAAGAACCCACCTTAATTGAGGTAACCCATTAACCCTGGCAAAAATCGCTCAAATCGCAAATTTTTTTTTCATCGTCTTTTTTATACAAAAATAGGGGGCTTCTTTTTTAAGCGTTCGCTAATTCACAAGGGTTTAAAAGTTAAACGAAGTGTAAGTTTGCGTTACTCTGCGAAGATATATATAAGTGTCGCAGTGTAACGCAAACTTATATTTCGTTTAACTTTTAAACGCTTGTGAATTAGCGAACGCTTAAAAAAGGAGCCCCCTATTTTTGTATAAAAAAGATCATGAAATTTTTTTTTTTGCGATTTGAGCGTTTATTGCCAGGGTTAATGGGTTACCTCAACTAAGGAGGGTTATTATATGATCTCTTCCCTATGTATATATATATATATATATATATATAAATTTTAGTGATCACTTTATAAACACTCATAATTATTTAATTTAATTTCTTAAAAGTTAAATTATAAAATAATTTTAGATACGTTAAACATTTTGACACTTCTATAAATATATTTATTCTTTTGTGTTACTACTAAATATAAATTTTACTAACACTTAATATATTACAAATTTTAAGTTACAAAACTTATAATAAATATATTTTGATAATATTTTAATTCGTTACAATATAAAAGCAAATTTTATTACAAATTTTTGTTTATTATTTTTAATTTTTTTAAATAAATTAAAATAAAATTTTAGTAATTGTTATAAACTTAATTATAAAACTAATTAAGTTATTCTTTTTATAACTAAGTTTAAAACAACACATCTATGAAAAAACATTTAAAGTATTATTCCATTCTACGCCTTATAAAATAGTTTCTAAATAAATATTATTTATAAACTATTTACAAGTGCAAACTATGGATGAATATTCAAACACTAGTCAAACTTTAGTTAAGTACAAGACTTAGACTAAGACATTATTCCTTTAAACATTAGGGTGAAGCATATATTACTTTACTCTACAGGTCATTATCATACTCGTTTAGAAAGTAAACAAAAGTGAGTTCTCATATCCCTTTTTGCATTTTATAATGTTTTGGCATGTTACACATGCCTTAGACACAAACATTATTATTAACGATACAAAACCATCTGTAGATGCAAAAGCCTTAGTTCTATATTGAATATGTTTGATTGTTATATGTGTTTTGCTTGTTGCAAACATGGTTTAGGATAGAAGATGTTTCATACATAATCATAAACATACACTAGTAGCTTGGAATGATTATATTACCTAGACTTAGTTCTTTGTGTAAACAAGTGAAAGTGTGCATATATCAAACTTGTGAATTACATGTTTAAATCTATGACATAGCTAGTCTAGACTTGAACATTCTGATGGCACTTGTTTGGAGACATTGGTTGAAGACATAAACATTATGTTGACTTGTAAATATATATACTTTGAATATATTTCATTTTAGAACATTTGGTTTAACATCTTTCATATCTATATATAAATCTATGGATTCTCACCAACTATGCAAATAGTTGATCTAACTTTATTTTATATGTGTAACAGGTTAAAGCTATGGATGAAGATCATTTAGGAATTTCAAGACCTAGTTTAATGTTAATCAAAATATTGTATTTGAATTCATGATGTAATGATTGGATGTTTAAATGTTTACATATTTTGAATGTAATGATTGCTTTGGTTTTATTAGGGACTGTTTAATTATGAAACTTAAAAACAACACCATGAGCTTTTGGACAATTACAAACCACACTTCGACACATTACGCCGTAGGTTGGGGTGTGACAACCTGAAGTATCTCGGAACAAGGATTCCGGCATCTGTTGCGGAAGGAAAACTGACAAACATGTAGAGTTTGCTGATTTTGGGGTTTTTTTCAAATTTATCAAGTGGGGGTTGCTTTAATGGGTGGGGGTTGCATGTGGAGAAGATTAGGGGATGATAAAAGACTATTTTGTCCTCAAATGGGGTCCATATGAGGGGATATAACGTTAAAAATTAACAGGGCTTGGAAGCAAAGGACATGATCTGTAAAGTTTTAAAACATAAAGTATTTTTCGGATATATTTAAAGCCAAATGACATCCACTAAAAATGGTATAAACATAAAGAACGAAAAGTGTAATTTACTCTAATAAAAATGTAAATTTTATAAATTTATACACACACACACACACACACATATATATATATATCTCTGTGTGTGTGTGTGTGTTTGTGTATTCTTTTAAGTTTCTTTATCAATCCGCTGTCAAAAGATTATATGAACTTGATGTTGTATATATCATATGTTAGATCAAATATAGGTGAGCATCTCATGAGTATACCCGTGAAACTCGTAGGAGCTGGCATATGAAACCTTTATACCTTTCTCGTGATACATATAAGGTTCGGTGAAATCAAGATTTGGTAATGCTACATGTTTAATGAGTTTTAACATTCATTCTTGTGAGATATGGCTTGAACATTAATGATACAACATGGTTGAGGTTCTACGTGTTGTTTTCTTTAGTTATATTATCATTGACATTATATGATAGCAATGATATTGGAAATTGATCATGTGTTAACTGGGACATTAACATTGAAGGACTTAAACATCATGAATCGATGATTTGCTTCATTAGGTAACCTCTCCTTGAATTTCGGTCATTCTTGTCGCTTATGCCGTTTGTTATGATAGCATTAGCAACGTGCTTATCACATGAAGTTTCAAAGATGAAATATGCATTTGTATAGACTTTATGAATCTTAGAGCATTCGTTTTCTTTAATAAGTTGGTAGTGACAATGTTAACAACATCCCTTTTTTGCTACCTTAAAATACTTTTCATTAATTCACACATATTGTTATCAATTCACTTATTAATTATTTTTCTTTTTGAGTGTTATAGTTGATATTTAAAGCATTAAAATGTGTTGACAAATAAGAGAACCAACGTGGATATCCATGTCTAAGCTCTTAAGTTTATGGATCATGTCACCCATCATTATTATGTACTCACTCACACTATTAACCTTGCCATAATATATTGTGAGCACCTTCGATCAGTACTAGTGTACTCATATATGTTTTAGAAGTTCCCTTAAATTGTTCATCCACAAAATTCAAATAAGTTTGGTAGCAACCGAGATGAATTTCTTAATTAATAAAATACATTTATTTAGTGTTTCATATATGTTGTGCTTTCAGCAGTAAGGGATTAAAGTATCATGCCTTGATGCATAATCAGGATGCATCATGCTAAAATTAAGTTTAATTACTTCCCTTTATGAGGCGGAGTTTAAACGGATGCTTGATTAACATGAGTAACAAGTAAACTTTTAAAAGAAGTAAAGTGATCAATGCAATAGGTTAATCGAATAGGTAGACATAATTAAGAACCATTGAAGTGTAGTGTATTAAAACACCAAATAATAGACAAAAGTAACTTTCAAATTGATAACTGACTTCATGTTGTCAATGACCAACATTCAAATGTTAGATATATATTAAAGTTAAAATATGCTCGTTGGCTTCGCATTGACTATGGCTAATGAACAAATTAAAGTAATGTCTAATCAAATGTTGACTACACATTAGATATGACCAGTGTTTAAGTATTATGAATAAATCAAAATAAAGTTATAATTAAACATTGACTATGACTAGCCATGGGACTATGGGAGACCCTAGGGATCGAGGGGCAAACCCGACCATTATTTATAGCCTACTTTTTAAGGGAACAAAACTTTTTAAAATCCTTTTAATATTATATTTATTAGTACGTTTATATTTCACAATATAATACACACACAAAAAATTACCATTCGTTAGAAGCCTTTTTTCTCGACTCGTTCAAGGTACTTGAATTCTCAGGAACGTCCTTGTGACAAGCATTCAAGTATTATGAACATATTAAAGCAATGTTCTATTTGAATTTTGGCTTAGTGTTACCTATAACAAATATTCAAGTGTCGTGAGCATACTAGTAGATAATATGGTAATGAATAGACTTTGCTATCGAATAAATGATTTTTATTTGGATCTGCTATCTAACTTTTCATTAAAATTTACCAACTTATATTCGTATAATTAAGCAGTGTCATTCTATTGTAGCATGATCGTTTGTGATAATTGCTAAGACTAAATGACCAATTACAAATAAAGCAAAAGTTTGTAAAGTATGAATGAATCTATCATGTTATATATCAAATAAGATGTGAATGAATAAATGAATCATGTCCTTAAGTTCAAACAAAATATATCAGCTTTGGCCGACAGTGGCGGAGCTTGACCGAAACTTCAGGTGGGGCGAAATAAAATTTTTTTTTTCAGGGGGGCGAAATAAAGATTTTTAAAAAATTTTACAATACGTATCGGAAAATATATACTACTGCACGAAGCCCATGTTGACCGATGTACATAATGTTCAAATAAATAAAAATTTAGTTATATTAATACCGATAAATCTAGGTTTGAACGTAGGTTATAATGGATTGAAGGTGGCTCGATTGAATGATTGCTTGACTTAAAGACTTTTGAAGGAAAAGAGAAAAATCAATTCCATGTCCAATTGAAACCATTTAATGAATTTATGAAAGAAAAGTTCCAATTAAATGCTTGCAATGCTTCAAATTATTTGAATTCAAATTGGGTTCCCAATTCAATTTTAATTTTTATTTTGAACAGCAAACTCCGTCCGAATAATAGAGCGTGGTGACCTGACCCACTTGCCCAGGGGGAAACCTACAACTAGGAATAGCCACTGGCTCACCCCAAAGAAATATTTTATCTAGATGATACTCCAAGCCAAGATCTCAAATAAGAGAAGTTAAGGGGCTACCATTAGACTATGAGCCCTTTGTTAATTCATTTTTTAAATAATGGATCTTTATTCAATTCAATTGAACTAAAACATTGGCTAAAGATTACCTCCATGAATTACATAAATTATATGAATATAAGTAAATTCATTTATACAACATTATCCAATTAATCTATCTAATTCTCATGTAGTTGTTAGAAAATTAATGCAAACATATAATCAATTCACTTTGTAGTAATGACAACCATTAGTTTTGCCGAAAATATTCGTTAATTTAAGAAAAGCAGATTCAATGAAAATCGAAGTCGCAAATCAATTAATAATTTCAATGGCCAATGAGCTTGTAGTTCAACTGGCACTCCATGATTATCATAAAGCTTAGGTTTTGTGAGGTCATTAGTTCAAATCCTGGCCAAAGCGGTCAGTAAGGGGTTTTACCACATAGTGGGTTTCCTCTGAAGGAGCAGGTGGATTTGCTCGATTCAGCGCTCGCCAACACCTGGCTTTAGATTCCGGGGAGTTGGTAGCGGACTGTGGTCGCAGCGTGTGTGTTGTTGGGTTCGAGGATCCATTTGGCTATGAAGAGGCATGACGCTGAGCACTCGTTAGCTGTTCAAAAAAGAATTAATAATTTCAATGGTCGCATAATTGTTCATCCATTAATTTTGTTAAAGACAAACATGAATGAGATAGTTGTAGATCCCAAAAATTAAACAAAGGCATCTTCAAGATTGAATTGAAATAAACAATTTTGCTCAGATACCAGATGTTAAATATATCATGTGTTATATTAAAATCATGAGCGAAACACTAGGTCAATGCAATCACATAATGTTAAAAATTCACAAAAACATATTGACATGGAAGAAAATTTTTGATGATAATGATTAAACCATTATCTCGATGTCTTTTTCCTCTTAGATGTTTTTATATTTGATAGACGATTATTGTGATAGATGAAAAATATTTATATATAATATTCATTTTTTCGTTCAACTTACGTGTAAGACATTGGGTCTGTTTGGTATGAAGGAATGGAATGAACATGGGAATGGAATGAACGAGGGAATGGAATAGACAAAGGAATGAAATGGATCATTACCATTCCATTGTCATGTTTGGTTACCTATGGTAATGAAATGATTCATTACTTCATGTTGTTTGTTAGATATGAGAAGATGAAGAAATGGAATACAATTTATGGGTTGATTCGTGATTCTAATCATTGTTCGAATCATGGGTCGGGTCGTGGGTCGGTTCATGTGTCATGGGTCGAGACATGGTTCGGACCGTCAGTCGGTTCATTGGTCGGTTTTTGTTTTGCCCATGGTTCGATCATGGGTCGTGCCACGGGGCAATTCATGGATCGGGTCATGGTTTGGGTCATGCGACGGATCATAGTTCAGATCATGGTTTGGGTCATGGGTCGGGTCATTGTTTGAGTCATGGGTCGGGTCATTGTTTGAGTCATGGTTTGGGTCATGGGTTTTGTTATGGGTCGGGTCATAGTTCGAATCATAGTTTGCATTATGGTTCAGGTCATGGGTCGAGTTATGGTTCGAATCATGGTTCACGTCATGGTTCAAGTCATAGTTCGGGTCATGGTTCAGGTCATGGTTCGGGTCATGGTTTGGGTCATGGGTCGGGTCAAGGGTCGGGTTGTGTTCTAGTCATAGGTCGGGTCGTAGTTTTGGACATGGGTCAGGTAATGTTTTGGACATGGATCGGGTCATTGGTCGAATCATTCCTTCAAGAGAAGGAATGAAAAAAAAACACCCCTACTCCAAGGAATGAAAATCATCAAAAGTGAAGGAATCACATTCCTTATGGAATAGTACATTCCATTCCTATGTGGTAACCAAACACGCTTCTTTTCATTCCAACGTAATGACTCATTCCATTCCACCATTCATTCATGCATACCAAACGCTACCTAAAGGACAAAATCCTTTACATTACGTCATTATGTTTATTATATAATGAAAATATAATGGCATTTTATTAATTTTAATAAATGATGATGTATTTATTGTTGATCCATTCCTATAATTAGAATATAAACGTATGAAAACAATGAAAAATATAACATTAAATAAAACTTGTGAATCAGTGAGCATTGTGTTGATTCCTGACATGATTCATTTTAGCTGATTTGATCCTATCGAGTTCTCGTTTAATGTGTATGTTTAGGATGGATTATGAATAGGCCAATGAAGGCTACGAATTCTATGTGCTTAGGAATTCGTGAATGATGTTAAGCAACCACAAATAAGAGACTTAATCTCCCCTATATATACACATAAGAGGAAACCTAATTATGATAGTCAACGTAATTACGTCCATCACATAATTACCTATGTAAAGGAGTATTTAAGTAATTAATTAATTAGATAACACTACAAGAATATGCATCTAAAAGGGCGAGATTTATAGGGACGACAAAAGTCGTTTCTGTAGCCTAGCCTGTAACATCAGTGCCGAAACCGTCACCGGAACAGTGATCTCTGCAGTACATGAACAGTAAAACAGGTACGAATCTTATACATTTCAGTAAGCTTCACATTCATATCAATTATCATTATCATTTTGTGTTATCATAGAACAAACTCAGAAGCAATTAACAGAAACACAGTTCATAACAATGGTTCTTGAGTCAGATAATAATCTGGCAACACAGAACCATCATTGGTTTATTTGTTAGGATTTTATTATGTATAAACGTATGTGAGGCTTTACAGAACAAAACACACGAATATCGTTATGTGAATGCTAAATTGACGGGTTATTCGTATAGGTGACGATCTGTACGAATATATCTGAAAGTTTAATGTTCTGAATGATATTCTGTAATTAGAAAACAAGATTGGAAGGTATGGTTATCGCCGTGTTCGTACGGATGACGATCCGAACGAGTACGCGCGACAACCGTAAACTTCGATTTAAACAGTTAATTAATATTTTAAAATAATAAATAGAAGATATTAGTTAATTTATTAGGAATCACAACTTTGAATAATTAAATGATTTCTAATTTTATAATCGTGCTGTTTCGTCGCGAAAACTACGCGAACCCGCACCTTACGTGAAACCGAACGAGACCGATTAACCGGGTGTGATGGAATCACTTATTATGGCATTAAATTGCCATAACTATCATCACCAACCCTCTCTCTCTCTCTCTTAAATTCGTTCTACTCTCTCTCTATAGTTCCCACACAAGAAATCATCATCTCTCTAGAAGATCTCATCAATTTCAAGCCGGATTTGAGCATAGTTGGTGTCATTACGATCCTCTCACCTTGTAGATCATAGAAGTACAAGAAAAACAAGAGTTCAACCGTGGGATTTGAGGTAAACATCCACTCTAAATTCGGTTTTCATAGGGTTTTCACGAGTTCATGTGGGTTTGCTATTATGATTGATATTCTCACTAGTAAAACACATAGATACACGCAAAGTCATATCAGGGATACATAGGAAACTCATTTGCAACAGGTTAAGCTTGATGCAGGTTCGTGAAACCTAATCGGCCGAACCCTGTAAATCCTTAGCCGAACCTTTACTCTGAAGCTCAAGTACCACGAACCTGTGAGCATCGCCTGCACCGAACCTGTTCTCTGCTGCAACGAACCTGGGTCAGACCTGCAACGAACCCTGGCCGAAGCTCTAGAGATCACGAACCTTTCGCCTAGTGCCGAACCTTGCATGTTCAGGACCTGGCCGAACCTGTAGTTTGAGGAGCGAACCATACAAACTCACGAACCCTCAAACCAAATTAGTAGCCGAACCTAGGCTTAATCTCGTGACTAACGAACCTTAGGCCAACTGCATGCATGTGGCCGAACCCTTGGCTAGATTAGATAGGTTCGCTGCCCTAATCAAAGTGTTGGACCTAAATGTTGTTAAGTTGGTTAAAATGGGAATGAAAGAATGCATACATGCATGTAATATGTATTGTGTGTGTGCATGGGACTAGACATGCATGGGGAGATCTTGTAGATGCATGCATGAATTAGGGGTGTTATGATTTTGTTTAACTTGTAATAAGAGATATGGGTTTTCATGAAACACAATAACACATCAATATTAGTATTAACATCTTTTGAATTAGTCTAACACATGTGAAGGATTTTCCAAGAACTCATATGGATTACAATCAAAGTTGGATGATCAATTTGGAAATCAAAGACTTTCATTTGGGCTCAAATGGGTCCAATGGGACTTGATTGAGTCCATCATATGTTACACACTTAATTAAATTTTAATAATGATGTTTTTAATATAGACATTGGAAATGTGTGAATGTTTCCAATTAAAATCTCGTTTAATTTGAAATATAAATTATAATTGCCATTGGTTTCTTTTAAATTTATTTAGTTATAAAAGTTAATTGTAGTATCATTGATTGGGATTTTGTTGTAAAATAGACAATATAATTGTCTGGATTTAAACGGAAAACAAAGGAAACGCTGCCGAAATTTTCTAAAATATAAAAAGTAAGTTATTAAAATTAATCATGGGAATTGAGATCATAAGAAGGGTAGTTAAGATAGATTAGAATCTTAGATACACTTAGTACCAAGACACTTAGTTGCACACACAACAAGACCCAAACCTTAGGCACAACGACTACTACGCGTACTTATTGTATTCGAATTCTATTAAAATAACTCAGGAACTGAAGAAACCTAGCTACAAACAAGAGCGCGCATTGTGTGTAGATCATTTACATAGCAGCACAAGTGAGTTCATTGCCCCTTTTCTAACATTTTGTTTTTTTTTTTAAAACGCAGGGCTGAGAAGCATGCGTAAACTGTTTATTAAATTGTTTACTTAAATGCTTTTAATTTTATATGTTTACATATATATAAAAATGTTATCCTAGACCATGTCTAGGAAGATTTTATGCAGGTTTACCAACTGATTTACTTATAAATTAAGTGAATAATCAGATTTACATTAAAAGATTTCAACAGATCAAAACATTTCAAAAGGATCACATCAAACATTTTGACAAAACAAGTGTGGGAGTTCAAGGAATCAAACTAATCATTTTGACAAATCAAATGGGTGAATTCAATGAATCAAATGAAACATTTTGGTGAAACAAGTGTGGGACTTCAACAAATCAAACAAAACAATCTTTGCAAAGACAATATTCAATGTTCTCCAAATCAAGTGCTTGTTGAACTATGAATCAAGTGTACATTTGATCAATGAATCTAGTATTCTATGATCAACGAATCAAGTACATCTCGTAACAGAATCAGACGAATCAATAAATTATTTTCAAGGGAAAACCTGGGAAATATCAGAGATAACATATGCCAAAACAGACGAAACAAAAACCCTACATTTCAAGAAGTCCTAGCTAGACCGTTTGATTTGTAGGTCATATGTTTGAGGATATTTACAGATTTCCCTAAATACTAAGTACCTAGATTGACAGACTAGTCTACTCGAGTATGACCAAAGGCCCCAATCAATAGGACTTAGATTTTATTAAATGTTTATTTATTTATTTAATTAAGCATTTATAACTGTTTATACAATTACTGTAGTTGATCATAATGTGTGATGAACTGGTGAAATCAACATGGATTTCAAATGATTGTAATGACAGGGACAACAAACAGAGGAACTTATGGAATTGTGTTAAGGGTAAAAATGCTTAATTATCATTAACAACAGTGTCATATACGTATTAGTATGTGGTGGGACGGTGGCTGGGCGGGCGGTAAGTTCGACCCTACATATGCCCTATATATAAGCATACCGATTCGGATATTACATGTGGTGTTAATGAGGTTAGGGTCTTTACCAAAGGAGGTTTTCAAATCATTTTCAATTACTAAAAACTATATGAACTCACCAACCATGTGTTGACTTGATCTTTTTGCATGACTTCTCAGGTGACGAACATGTTAATTAAGAAGTCATTTCTTTTGGACTAGGACTTCAGATAGAAGACTTAGTATTTTGGACCTGCATACTTTTGAAGACATCATTATACAATTTATTTTGTATATCTTGTGTAAATACAAGATAGTCCTCTTATGATGTTTACAATAGATTTACATTGTTAAATTATAAACAATACTGATGTAATTTAACTTTGTAATTCTATTAACTTAGCATTTCTCATTAATATCATGTGCAGTGTAAACAATCTGATCACTTCTGATTATCACTCCCGATATCGCGCCCCGGGAACCTTCCGCCCGACGGGGACTCCGATCCTACCCCGCCGGCTCGGGGTGTGACATAGCCTATAGCGACGACATGTAGTCGCAGTAGGCCAAATTTTACTTCTTCTACCTTTTGAGCTATAGCGACGACATGTCGTCGCTATAGTCTCATCCGAAAAAGGCAGGCTTTGACCAAAAATGGCGCTTTTTGGTGAAAACCTATAGGGACGAGAAGTCGTCGTTATAGGTAATTTAATTTTTTTTTCCTTTTTTCGTATTCCTTTGTTCATTAAATGTTTATTTAAAAAAACAGAAAAAAAAATAATGTTAAGAATCAGCGACGACATGTCGTCGTTATAACCGAATATTAAAAAAATAAAAGTTTTTCCATCGTACAAAAGACAAACGGCGCCATTTCATTAAGACCTCGTCGCTATAGACTTTATATACCCAAAATCGCAGAAACTTTTCATTTTTGCTGGGAATTTCGAAAAACACATTTTCTCCCCTCCCATGGCCGATTTCGAAGGTTTTTGATGATCTTGGGACAATTATATGTTCAAAGGGTTGTTAAAGACGTATTATTTACATTGGTATGTGATTTTTTTTCCCATTTTTTCCATTTTTTGTGGTGTTTTTGTAGTTTGTATGAGGGTTCTCACGTTCTATATGTTCTTTGTGTTGTATATGTTGTTATACCACAGATTTCGTGATCAAAGACATTTCGGAACAATTTATTTGACAAAGGTATTTTTTTTTCATTTTTAGTTAATTTTTGTTGTGTTCATGGAATTTTTATGAGGGTTTCTCACATTCTATATGTTTATTGAATTTTACATGTTATTCTTTAATTGATTTCATGTTCAAAGATGATTTGGGACTAGGTTTTCAACAAATGTATGTTTTTTTGTTCAATTTTAATTTTGTGAAATGACAATTTGATGTTTATTATGTTTTAGAAATTTCATTTTATATGTGTATGTTAGTTTTATGTAATTTAAATGTTTGAATGATTCATTATGTTTTATAAATTTAATTTTACATGTATCTAGGTTAGTTTTGTGTGTGCGTGTATCTTTGTATGTTCAAGACAAATGATTCATTAAGTGTAGGTTAGTTTTTTGTCAATTATACATGTATGCTTAGGTAAGATGCATGTTAGATAGTTTCATTTATATGTTGTTTATGTTTATGTTTATGTGATGTTTCAATTACATTTAGATATGCATGTTGGATGGTTTCAATTATATATGTTGTTTATGTTTGTGTAAAGTTTAGGTTTATGGGATAGTTCATTTACATTTAGATATGCATGTTGGATGGTTTTAATTATATATTTTGTACATGTTTATGTGATGTTTATGTTTATGTGACTTTTCAATTTCATTTAGATATGCATGTTTAAGTTTATGTGGTAAATGAATTTCATTTGTATGCATATGTTTAGGTATGTTGTATGTGTTGTTTCATCTACATTTGTAATATTGACTTTTTATAAGTATGTTTATGTTTATGTGTTTATAAATTTCATTAGATATGCATGTTTAGGTTTATGTGATGAATGAATTTCATTTGTATGCATATGTTTAGGTATGTTTTATGTGTTGTTTATGTTTCATTTATAACATTGACTTTTGATAAGTACGTTTATATTTATGTGTTTATAAATTTCATTAGATATGCATGTTTATATTTATGTGATGAATGAATTTTATTTGTATGCATATGTTTAGGTATGTTGTATGTGTTCTTTATGTTTCATTTGTAACATTGACTTTTTATAAGTATGTTTATGTTTATGTGTTTATAAATTTCATTAGATATGCATGTTTAGGTTTATTTGATGAATGAATTCATTTGTATGCATATGTTTAGGTATGTTGTATGTGTTGTTTTTGTTTCATTTGTAACATTAACTTTTTATAAGTATGTTTATGTTTATGTGTTTATAAATTTCATTTAGATATGCATGTTTAGGTTTATGTGATGAATGAATTTCATTTGTATGCATATGTTTAGGTATGTTGTATGTGTTCTTTATGTTTTATTTGTAACATTGACTTTATATAAGTATGTTTATGTTTATGTGTTTGTAACATAGATGATTTTTGACTAAGAATCATAAATTAAGGGAAAATTTGTTATTTAATGGCCAAAAAGAGACTAGAGATCCTTCTAAACAGTTAAGTAATGCAAAAATATTAAAACAATTACAAAGGCTTCCTATTCGTGTTCCGGGTAAACATCCAAGTCATGGAGGTGTGAAAAGAAAGCAAGTTGTGCCAGAGTTGAATTGGAGCAAAAAAAGTATATTCTTTGAGTTAGATTATTGGTTTTCTTTTCTTTTAAAACACAATCTTGATGTTATGCACGTGGAGAAAAATGTGTGTGAGAGTTTGTTTGATACTTTACTAATGAATGAAAAATCAAAAGACACGCCTAAAGCAAGACAACACTTGGAGGAGATGGGTATTCGAAAAAAATTATGGCTAACTAAGAATAACAACAAGTTTTACCAACCACATGCCCCTTACTCTTTCACACCTACAAATCGAGAACGTTTTTGTAAGTTTATTAGAGGAGTGAGACTACCCGATTGTTTTGGTTCGAACTTTAAAAACAAGGTGCTTCCTAATAATTCAAATATAATCGGGTTAAAGTCTCATGATTATCACATCTTAATGCAACGATTGTTGCCAATAGGTGTGCAAGGATGTTTGCCCCCAAATTTTTCAACAACAATCATTGATCTTTGCACTGTGTTTCAAACAATTTGTGCACGATCACTTGATGTGAAAGACATGGAGAAAGCTCCTAAAGATGTGATCAAGATACTATGTAATTTGGAGTTGATATATCCTCCATCGTTTTTTGACATAATGGTTCATCTGGTTATTCATTTTCCTGAATAGGCTATTCTTGGTGGGCCTGTGTATATGAGATGGATGTGTACCTTTGAAAGATACATGAAGAAGCTAAAGGCATATGTCAAAAATAAAGCCAGACCTGAAGGATCAATAGCAGAGAGCTATGTTGCAGATGAAGCATTGACTTTCTGTTCTATGTATCTTGAAGGTATGCAAACCAAATTCAACCGTCCTGATAAAAACGCAGATGCTGACATTCCCAAGATACATCTTCATGTTTTTTCATCATAATGCCGCCCAATTTCAAAGAAGAAAATAATATCACTTTCTAAAGATGTTAGAACATCTTTGGAATGGTTTGTATTAAGCAACTGCGATGAAATTAAAGACTACAAATCATAAGCGTAATAATTTACTTGGTTAATTTTCATATTAGTTGTTTTAGTAAACTCATATATAATTTTGTTAATAGTATAGTGAATTTGAATCTGAATTTCCCAGACGTGATCTAAAACAGGATTCTCCTCATGGTTTCGATATAAATCAAATATGTCGTCGTCATCATCATCAATGTCCATGGACTTGTCCAATGAATTAAAGTCATTGGCACATGGCCCATTGAATGCATATGTGTACACAACTTGTATAATCAACGGTGTTTGATTTGTAGTACACAATCGTGATGTCCATCACACTACTAAGAATAGTGGTGTTGTTACAATAGGAGAAGATGGTAATCACTTTATGGTCAACTAGAGGAGATTATAGAGTTGAACTATGTAAATGGTTACTCAGTTGTAGTATTTCGTTGTAAATGGTTCAACACATCGGGTAAACGCTTTTTTAAAAATAATAATATTATTTCAATTGATGTTAGCCGTGAGTGGTTTGTTAACGAGCAATACATTTTAGCTACACAAGCTAAATAAGTGTTTTATCTCCAAGATCCTTCTCGAACAACCGGTAATTAGAGGGTTGTAGAAAATGTTCATCATCGAAAACTTTGGGATCATCCAAGTATGAGTGGGGTTAATGAAGTAGATATATTACACGGAAATCAAGCATTTAATCATAACTTGGTTGTTAATGATGAGTTGAATGTCTAGTAAGAAACTCAAGATTTTCATTGTGACTTAGTAGTTGACTTAGGCATGTTGCCTATGAGGGAACCTTTAGGTGAATGTGTGGACGATAAGATTTTCATTGATGATGATGAAGTAGAATACAATGATGAAGAGGAAGAAGAGGATGATGATGAAAATGAGGATGATGAAGATGTTGGTGATGATGAAATAGATACACATTATTGTAGCGACGATTCCGAATAAATGTATGATACTTATTTGCTTTTGTTATAATTGTTAACATTTTTTTGCTATTTCATTGTTGTATTTCTCATTAATTGTTAATATTGTTAATATTGCATTTGTTAAAATTGTTAACATTTATTTGCTTTAGTCCAAGGAATGGCGGATGAAGCAGGGTATCATGGTCGTGACGGGGGTGATGAACCACCACATAGGCATTCTTATAGGGTGTCAACCAGCTGCTAGTCTTGTAAGTTTCTAGTATAATATATATTTAATCTTTTTGAACATATTATTCAATTTGGTAACTTTTAATTTCATGTGTTAATGTAGCTAAACGAAGCAAAAGAAGAGCCCATGGAAAAAACCTGAACTTATACGACAAGTTTCAAAAGAATGGAAGTAGACCACTTCCAATTGAGTTCGATTACTCATCTAACCTGTATAGAGCTGTTGGAGAAAACTATCAGTTGTTTATAAGGTTGATATCTAATGAAGTTGATAGGCAAGCTCCTTTCAACTATCGTAGCTGGCAGGAGGTTCCTGGAAATGTCAAGATGTCTATTCTCACCACTCTCCATGTTAGTATACTTACTAATGTTCTTTGTATATTGGTTTCATATTCTTGGTTATTTTCTAATCATATCAACTTTTATAGCATTATTTCGATCTGCAACAATATCACAATACTGAATATTGGGATGGAATCAAGCTTGGTATTCAAGCTGATTGTGCAAACCGGTACAAAGATCGAAAAACAAAGCTGAAGAAACATTTTGATAAAGAAGGAGGATATGATAACACATAAAGAGCAAAGCAGAATCCTCCTAAGGGCATGGACCCGAAAGCATGGGTGCAGGTTATTGATGGCTTGTTTACAACTTCCTCATACAAGAGCAGATCTTTAAAGAATACAGCAAACAGATCTAAACAGCTGTGTGGAAGTTATCATGGGACCCAATCATATACTCAGAGATGCTATGATGAGGTTATAATTTAGTGTTATCAAAAAGTGTATTAATTCTTATTTGATATCTTAATAATAATATTTGTTATTGTTTAAAGGTCAAGGAAGGTGGTGTGCCCCAACATGTGAAAGGTTTGAGAGATATGCATTTTAAAGGAATCTTGGGTGGTACAATCAATTAGCCGAGCAACATTGGGTAAGTAATAGATGTTCACTAGTATTATGTTTTACTCATTTAAACTTGATTTGAAAGTTCCCCTTTGATATATAGGACCTTAGGTGAACATGAATGGTTAGATATTTGTTGATTAAATTGGGAATTCTTGATAGAATTGGGAATTGTTGATAGAATTGAGATTTGTTATTGAATTAGGATTTGTTGCCATTTATTATACATTTTGGGTAGTCATTTTACAGCAGTGATGCTGACGGATTTTTGTAAAACGTTTAACATATGGTTGTCTTGTGTTTTTAATGTAGGATAATATTACTGAGGAGTTGAACAAAGCAAAATCAACATCTGGTGATGATGACACACCGGTGGATGAAGTAGAATGATGACACACCGGTGGATGAAGTAGAAGTGCTAGAGCGCTCATTAGGTCAGCGACGTGGTGTAACAACTGTGCCGGAAACGTCGCTGGAACAGTGAACGGAACAGTAACGGCACAGAAACTCAGGTACAAACTATGCAAACTACTGTTGTACAGTCAACAGCGTAATGCTTAACAGTAAACTATTATGCTATTGTTTCTGAAATCTGATTAAACTTTACAGTTTAACAGTCAGAAACACATCAGACAACATTGAACGGTGATACTAATGCTTATTGATGTGCTATTATGTGTAAACGTATGCGAGGTTAAACAAAACGAAACGATAACGGTTGTTGTTACGGAATGCTAAACCGATGAGTTATTCGTACAGGTGACGATCTGTACGAATGATTCTGATGGTTTAACGTTCTGAAATAATAACTGAAAAGTAGAAAACAAAAGTCGGAAAGCAAAACCGTCGTCGTGTTCGTTCGAATGACGATTCGAACGAATACGCGCGATGGTGACGCGTTCTGACGAAACGAAAACGAAAACGATAAAAGATACGAACGATCATAAATTCAAGGAAATTAAAAAATTCCTATTTTACAATTTTGAAACTCATCATAAAGGAAAATAAGCAGAACAATTTTAATAAATCGCAAACAAATTCAATAAACGCGTAAAAATATTAAATCTGATAAATAAACTAACATAACTATATTTAAAATAATTTCTAAAAATATATTGGTATTTTAAATGGCAAAGAATAATCCTTTTATTTAGAACATACGAAAAAAAAAAAAAAAACGCGTAATTCGTTCCGGAAACGTAACGAAAACGAGAACCGAGCAAGAAAAACGAACCCAAACCCACACGGGGTATAAATACCCTTAATGAGTCCAAATAACTCATTTCTTTCTCCTTCTTCCCCACTTGAAAACCCTAATCCCGGTTTTTGTTCCTCTTCACCATTTTTGAACTTCAAACACCTATAACTTGTTCATTTCTCAACCAAATCGACCCATTTTCGAACCTACACGAAGCTCTCATCATCCTCTACACGAAAGTACAGCCGATCTAGAGAGAAAACCACTAAAAATCAAGGTAAATGGCTGTGAATGTTACGAAAACTAGGGTTTTAACCCACCTTGTTCGACTCAAGCCCTAACCGGCTAAAAACCATGACACCTTTACTCCTCATCTTCGAAAAACTGAACCTTTCATGTTTGTCCATGGGAAACACCATGAGGACGGCTCGAGTCTCGATCTACACATCTGTGGTCGACCCACGCGTTCAGCTGGCCGAATGGCCCTATTCGTCGAATGGCCTTGGGCTAATGTCTCCCATTCGCCGGCCATATCCTATTCGCTGGCCACCTCCCATTCGTTGACCATCAAACCCGAAGGAGTTTCACTCGGCAACATTCATTCGACCATGAACCCTATTCGCCACTCCTCATTCGCCCATGGCCTCATACGGCCACCCTCTCATTCGACCGGCCATGCCATGCGGCTTTCAATCGTGGGCTCTCACTTTTCTTTCGGCAGCTAGATGCTTCGGCCACCTCAACCCATTCGGTCGAGCACTACTTTCATTCGGTCGAACGGTTTTGGCTGAACCACCCTATACCTAGGCTACTATCATCATCCTCATGACCAACTTTGGCTACATTAGAATGGTTAATCGAATGTTGTATCCAGTAACATCATGCGGTCAAGAAAGATAAAGCAGAGAATTAATTGGGCCAACAATAACCAACATGGAGCCCAACAAATTGGATTCTTGGCCTAGTAGACTCATTCGGCCCAACAGTAGCCTATCCCATTTCTACAGCCTAAGGATCTAATTTGGCCATGAAATTGTTTTGGCCCAGTGGTTTGGCCCAAGGCCCATTGATTTCGGCCAAGGCCTATTATTGCGGCCCAATCTCAACAAATTGGCCCACATGTCCACAATCATACTTAGTTTTAGCCCATGGCCACTGTTTAGGCCCACTTGTATAATGAGGCCCACACTTCTTGATTTGGCCCAAAAGCTTAGATGTAGGCCCATGATTTCTTGTTTCGGCCCACCATCCAACTGTTGGCCTACGACCCAACTAATTGGTCCATGAGACTATTTCGGTCCTATGGTTGTTTTGTAAACGAACACCTAAAAGTTCAAGTATTATACTACATCTAGAATACTTTCAAAGTGTATTAAATGTAAAGTTGCAATTGATAAAATACATTAAAGATAATGGCTAACACTTATGAGTAATTTATAATTGTGATTTAAAGCAAATTAACTTCTAAGTAAAATACTTAGAAATTCTTGTGAGTTAAATTCTCATAACTTATTATGATAAGGAATAAAGCGAGACGCGCAACATAAAGATTTATGGTAATGATGAACTATAACAAAAGAACCGGGGCCGAATCATGACCGAGCCTTACGCGTGTTAGCCAAAGTCATGGATAACACTTACACACACACAGATCATTCATAAACTTATACTTACAAGTTGTAAACAACGTGAAATCAATACAGGATTGTGAAAACAACATCAATTCCAACAAAGAGCGCGTGCATTCTTGTTTGAGACTAAGTCAACTACCACAACCACAAGGTGAGTTCATTGTTCCTTTTCAAACTATTTTGGTTTTTAACTCGGGACTGAGAAGCATGTTATACATTTTAAAACAAATGTTTTAAATTTAACAAAATGCTTTATTACTATGATTATGCCAAGTGCTAAAGGCATAATACTCTATTTAAACTAAATGCTATTTGATTATGCCAAGTGCTAAAGGCATAATATTCTATTTAAACTAAATGCTATTTGATTATGCCAAGTGCTAAAGGCATAAGACTCTATTTAAACTAAATGCTATTTGATTATGCCAAGTGCTAAAGGCATAATACTCTATTTAAACTAAATGCTATTTGATTATGCCAAGTGCTAAAGGCATAATATTCTATTTAAACTAAATGCTATTTGATTATGCCAAGTGCTAAAGGCATAAGACTCTATTTAAACTAAATGCTATTTGATTATGCCAAGTGCTAAAGGCATAATACTCTATTTAAACTAAATGCTATTTGATTATGCCAAGTGCTAAAGGCATAATATTCTATTTAAACTAAATGCTATTTGATTATGCCAAGTGCTAAAGGCATAAGACTCTATTTAAACTAAAGGCTATTTGATTATGCCAAGTGCTAAAGGCATAAGACTCTATTTAAACTAAAGGCTATTTGATTATGCCAAGTGCTAAAGGCATAATACTCTATCTAAACTAAATGCTATTTGATTATGCCAAGTGCTAAAGGCATAAGACTCTATTTAAACTAAAGGCTATTTGATTATGCCAAGTGCTAAAGGCATAATACTCTATTTAAACTAAATGCTATTTGATTATGCCAAGTGCTAAAGGCATAAGACTCTATTTAAACTAAAGGCTATTTGATTATGCCAACTGCTAAAGGCATAAGACTCTATTTAAACTAATACTCTATCTAAACTAAATGCTAATACTATGAGGTTAGGTTACATGCTAATACTATGAGGTTAGGTTACATGCTAACACTATGAGGTTAGGTTACAAGCTAATATTAGTAGTTAAACTAAATATTAAGACTACGGGTTAAACTAAATACTAATACTTTGGGTTTATGCTATAAACTAATACTACGGGTTAGGTATAATACTAATGTTATGAGATTATACTAATGTAAACTCGAAATGCTAATGTTGCTATAAGGCTATGGGGATACTACATGCACACGTACATACATACAATTTGGATAATTGAATCTATGGATACTATAAACTCTTGAATGCTATATGATTGCCATGCTCAAACAACGGTTTGGCCTCTCAGTGCTTGCCTTACCGGTTGTAAAGCTAGTTCTTGTGCACAAGTTACGTAAATGCTGGACTCTTTGAATGCTAAAACTATAGGCTATGGAAGAACAATAGTTGGTCTCTCAGTGCTTGCCTTCAGGTGTTCTCCTAGCCGGGACTCGAAGAACAATAGTTGGTCTCTCAGTGCTTGCCTTCATGTGTTCTTCACAGTCTTATCGAGGAAATGGACTGATGGCCTCTCAGTGCTTGCCATGCAGTGTTTCCCACATCTATTTACCTGGGTTAGCAGCAACTAGGACGATATGGTTATCCTTAGTTGACTTTGTGTCGACCTGGAAACCCTCTATCTCCCCCTGAGTTGCTAATCACACCTGGGGCCGGTTTGGATTGACATTGGATTCCTTCGGGCATTTGGTTATCCATACCGGTATCTATCAGACTAAACTCGAGTATACTATTGGTGATTTGGGGTAAACTTACAAACACAGGTGTTTAAACTATGATGGGAAAACTATACGGATGGGTAGGTAAAAGGCTTAATTATTATTAATAACAGTGTCATATCCGGATTAGTATGTGGTGGGACGTCGTCTGGGCGGGTTGTAGGCTTGACCCAGGGGTATGCCCTATATATAAGCATACCGATTTGAATATTACATGTGGAGTTAATAAGATTAAGGTTTTACCGAAAGGAGTTAGGCTAAAGCTATTTAAACTTATAAACTACATGAACTCACCAACCATTGTGTTGACTTTGTTCTCTTACATGCTTTCTCAGGTGATGCACAGGTTTAAACATATGCTTTTGGATTGCATGCTAGGCGGCCTAAATAGATGACCTAGTGATTTTGGGAAGCACATATTTTGTTAATCATCCTTGAATGTCTTGTACAGATTACAAGATAGAATACTTTGATTCTTTTGTTAGGTTTACCAAGTTAAATTATCAAACATTGACATTGTAATTTAACTTTGTAATCCTATTCATATGCTTTATTGTGCTTTAGTGATTCTTAACATTGATGCTATGTAACAATCTGATCAACCCGATTATCACACCCGATATCGCGCCCCGGGAACCTTCCGCCCGACGGGGACTCCGATCCAACCCCGCCGGCCCGGGGTGTGACACGTGGGCAAGTAAGGGGTGTTGGTAGAACAGTTAAAAGTATAACCCCAGATTTACCTCCACACATGTATTCACCTGCAGCAAACGAGCTTCAACAACAACTAGCTGAAGCAAATGCTCGTTGGGCGAAGCAACAACGCATCAACGAGATGATGCAACAACAAATCAATAAGCTAATGTCAATGCAAGGAGGCCAAGGCTCTAGCTCTTTTTATTATCCCGGATTTAAACAAAATCAAGAAAAATATCAAGATTAAGATGAAGATGAAGATGAAAGTGATTAGATGAAGTTGTGGACTTTAAAACAATTATAACTTTGTTATGGTTGGTTGGTTGTTTTGTTGATTGGTAAATAATTCAATAACTTGAACTTTTTATGTTTCGTTACTTGAACTGGTTATGTTTGGTTGTTTGTTGAACAATTCGATAACTTTTAGATTTGGATGTAAATCTTTTGATGTTTGAATGTATTTGGATGTTAGAAAACAGGTAAATTGTTATTTTGAAGCAGGTATATCTGACTTTTTGACTTTACCTATAGCGACGACAAGTCGTCTCTATAAGCGAATATTTGACTTTTGACTTTTATCTATAGCGACTACATGTCGTCGCTATAGGTTATTTCCAAAAATACTTTTCTTTTTTTAATTAATAAAAAGAATAAAATTAAATCAAAAATAAATATTTAAAATTCATCTATATCGACGACATGTCGTCGCTGTAGACTAATCTGTTGGGACGACTTTTATAGCGACGATTTGTCTTAGCAATAGCAACTAAGCTATAGGGACGACATAGTGGTGACGACATGTCGTTGCTATGTGCGATTTTCGTTGTAGTAAGTAATCTTAAGGGTCATACTATAAATATTTAATCTTACATTTATAAGATTATTTCCAAACAGTTGGTAGAGTCATCGAAGAGAAAATAAGTGGGATGGTTAAAGTTTGAAGCATCTCTCTTCTTTCTCTCCTAATGATTTCTTTCGTTAATGATATCTCATATCTCTTTACTTTTCTTGACCTTTTTGCAAAAATTTTAGTCAAAAAGTTTGACTAATAAAATGAAAAAAAGGGAATGATGGAGTATGTTTCCTCTTCTTTCTTTTCTGGTGATGGATATATCATTAGACGTGCCCAATTAGGTTAACCGGTTTTGAAAATAGCAGACCGGTTAACGGATCAACTCTATCTAAATTGGTTTTACATTAGCCAGATAAAATAATTAGTTTGTTTAATAACTGATTTTTCGAACCTAAAACTCTAACTGATGAAATATTTGAACCCATTAACTAGTAAAAAAAATCCCTATATATAAGTGTTTTTTTACGATTGGACTAACCGGTAAATAGCTTGTTGAGCATTTGAAACCATTTGATGGTCCTTAACGACGAATTTGAACGATTCCTTAATCGGTAAACAAAAATGAGTTTGTAATTGTTTCGGGTAAAGAAACCAGGGTTTTTTTAGAAAGAATATATAAAAATAAACCGATTGAAGAAAGAGATTTGATAAAAAGCAGAAAAATGGTCGCAAGATTCATAGTTTTGTCTTCAAACCACAACACATGTGCGACATGACATCAGATCGGTCAGCAAAACCTTCGTTATCGACTTGTCGCGTGTCTCAATTTTATTAGCTACAAATCATGATATATATCTTACTACTATATATAATACATATTGGTGAGAGACTATGAAATCTCTTAAAATTAAGAGATGTACAAGCTATTAAGCTTGTGTTACAACCATTCTATGCAAAAACCATATTCATACGTATTTGTTGTCCTACTTTCCCTCATTCCCCTTTCTCCTTTCCCTGGACTTTGTTTACCATATATGCTTCTTTTCCCTTATGAAGAAATCTCCAGATGTGACGATTTTTTTCCCCTTTATTAGTTAATATCGACATCGCTTCTGAAGCAGGAAGATGAAATTAGTATTATTCATATCTTGGATTCTTCGCTTGAATCAGACATACACGAAAAGAGCAATCTTTCAAGAGAATTGGCTCCACATTCAAATATTTGAAATTTTGAATCTATCCCTTAAAGAGGGTTTCCTGTCTTCAATCAAATGTTGCCTCAGAATTTGGTCCTCTTGTGTTTGCCTCTCCAAAGCTTCCTTAGACATTGGCATGCCTCATAAATTTATTTAACCTTATTTTTATACGTCGTTTAACCTAATTTTTCTACCTTGTTGAAACACAACCTACTTCAGACAACCATCACTGCTACTCCATGTGGTTCTCTTGTGTTTGTCTCTTTGAAGTTGCCTCATAATTTGGTATGCCTCCTCAAATTTTTCGACTTAACCTGTTCATGTGCTCTGCCTTCTAAACCTAATTTTTTGGTTAATATGTAATCTTTGTATTGATTCATTTACTCATATATGATGAAACATAATTTTTTTTTGTTTCTCCATTAATTAGTCTGTTTAGGATCCTAATATTGAATCTATTGAATCTATATAAATTTTAATAACTAGCTACACATCATGAATTTTAGTTGGTTTGCTTTTGAAATCATATTCCAAGAGACATTTAAAGTCTTTCATACTATTAGGTAAAGACATCCACACTTCCTACAACATAATCATATAAGCTTTCTTGCATCATATTCTCTTATTTCTATTTACAGATATATTTAAGGTACAAGTTATGTTTTTTGTTACCAATTTTTTTGTTCTGATTAGTTGGTGCGTATAAAAATTTGGCATTTTTTTCTCAACATGATGCATTGTTAGTACATATCAAAATGTGTTTTGTTACACCTCCAAACATGCCAAGTTGGGTGTGTTGACGTAAAATACACATATGATAGGTTTATTGGTATATATTGAAAAATGTTTGGCATGGGTCAGTGCTTAAGTTAAAGAACAAAATTTATTAAGTAATAATCAAATCATATATACCATAGAAGTTAAATTAAAAAAATTTAAATACTTGAGAAAGGTAAGTAATATTTTATATAGTTAAGAAGAGAGTTTAATTTTTTTTTAAAGTTGATGAAGTGGAAGATTGATGCAAAAGCAAAAGGGTTTAATGGGTCAAATCTAAATTTTGAAAAGAAATAGTGATGGCGAATGAAAAAATTAAAAAGATGAAAGAATATGCAGATGATAATATCCCAGATGTGGTGATGCAAAGGATGATTGGTGGGATATTATTCAGCGTAAAGGTGCCTTTGGTAACTGGTTTTGGCATGCTGCTGTAGGTGTTCAGTGTAATAAAGGATCAAAATTGATGACAAATTCTATGTTGGGTACTATTTTTGAAAACTTTTATAGCATGTGGAGCTTCAACACTTGGAATTGCTTATGGCACTTTGTCTACAGTTGGGATGCTTACAGAATAAATGTTCAATTCTTGGCTTTGAAGAAGCCAAGAACAATTGGGTTCTAATGTGGGAAGAAGATGATTTTGGTAATGTTTGTGTTTAAAAACTATTTTGATATGGTGATATTACATCTTTTAGTAATTTGACTGCTTAATTTCAATGTAGATTAGTTTTGACCTTTGACTGCTTGTTTGTTTGAACTGTGATTTTTTTTTTTTACTTTTTCTAGGTGAGGTCTTCTGTCATGGTCCCTCCATATGTTTCGAAAAATGTTTGGTTCTTTTGTTTCTAGGTAAGTTTCTAGCATTGGTTCACCCATTTGAAGGATGCGTGTTTGTTTGAACCGTGATTTTTTTTTTACTTTTTCTAGGTGAGATCTTCTGTCATGGTCCCTCCATATGTTTTGAAAAATGTTTGGTTCTTTTGTTTCTAGGTAAGTTTCTAGCATTGGTTCACCCATTTGAAGGATGCAGCTAAAGTTATTTAAAGCTGTAGCTCTTACCCATTTGAAGTGGCCTACAATGGTGTTCTAATTGATTTCAGAGTTGTTACTGTTGAGCTTACAACATTAATTATTTGTTGTTAGTTATAATCACTTATGTATGTATTGGTTAAACTTGTAAGCTAATGATTAACATTTGGTTAAACAGAACTTTTTAATGTTGGAACGTAACTATTATTGCTCATTTGCATCATAGATTGTTTTATACAACAATGGTTAAGAATATGAATTATGACCAATGATCCTCAATTTATCCTCCCCTCAAGTGGTTGAGGAGATGTATGATGTTGCTTTAATATTAGAGAGGCCACGGGTTTAAGTCCTGACATGGACAAAATAGGGGTTTCATGCTGGACTATGGTGAGTTTCCTTTTATTGGGTGTGGATATGATCGGGTGGGTCTATGACCCATTTTTGATCCAAATTGCCGTTAAAAAAAAGGAATATGAATTATGAAAAGCAACATTTACTATGGATATTAGTCATCATGGTCATTGTTTGTGAATAAGATGTCTATATAAGTTATTGGTTATAATTCGTTAAAAGTTCATATTAAAAGTTTATAAAAGTACACTTATCACAAACTTAACTGATCCTCTACTACAAATCATATCTAATTATAACATTGTCCACATGCAAAGGGCTTCTCTTTAATTTCAAAGAAGTCAATTTCACATGTTTATTGTTTTTTAACTAATAGTATGACTTTAACGACTTATTGTTTATTGTTCGACTTTACGCACATCTTTAGTCACTTAAAACTTAATTATTGTTTATTGTACGAAAAAGATACTAACGGTAGCACTATCTATATCACAAGAACCTAATAAATTAACAACAAACGAACACCATGTGGTACATTGTCGTTTTAGCCGCTGCATCGCGCGGGTTCTCTACTAGTATATATATATATATTTGGTTTTGTGAATTTTGTGTCATCTAGTGATTGAGAATTAAAAATTTCAAATTTTAATTTGAGAAATTAGATGCAAGCCTTGGAACAATTGTTAATGGTGTTGTTTTGTGATATTAACTTGCTGTTTTCAAGGCATGTAAGACAAATATGTAAGATTAGACTATGTATATCAGTTTGCGAAGCTATTCAGCCTATATATACAGTAGATAAGTTAAGCATCGTGTACACTCTTACGTAATTTGTAAAATTGCTTTAAAAATTTATTATTTACATAAAAGATGTCAAATTACTTTTTTTAACAACTTGTTCTACCTACTTTTTGTTCATTATAAAACTTGAACCATCAACCTATTTTAGGGAGGAATTAACATACATTGGTTACCATTAGGACAAATGCCAATTGATATGCCTTTTTGATGGTTGTCAAGTTCAAGTTTTGCTTCTGGGAGGTTTTGAAAAATACATCTAAGGGCAATGAAGCTATCTGAGCCCGAATCGGTTTTACCCATGGACTAAGGTAGTGATCCGGAAACCCAGTAGTGGGTTGGTCCTGTGGGGTTTTATCTGGTCGAATGCCAAACCAAACTCTGATGCCTAGTGGGCCCCGGTTAAGACAACACATTGGCCAGAGTGGGGAGTGGGTCTCTCCGTTAAAAAGGGTGCGATATCTTCTAAAAATTTAGAAAGTCGCTGTTTTGAAAAAAAGCTAAAATGTATTCACTTGAGTTTTTCAAAACTAAAATCATGCGCTTGACTTTGATTTTAAAAACTGTGATATAAATAACTTTCTGCCTACCACGTGATTAGCAACCCGGGTCCATGATATACACTTGCAACCTACTACATTAATTAACTTTATACATCCAATCTGTTGCTACAAGGGGATCGACTTGATCGGATGAGAACGTCTGCCTATGATGCCGTGAACTTGCTAAAAAATAACTATCGTTAGTTGCAACATAGGAGATTCTTCAGCAATTAGTATCAAATGTAAGAATACACAGGTTTCAGCAATTAATTAGTATCTAATGTAAGAATGGACGACTCTACTGTTTTGGAGGCTTCAAGCGAACTTGAAACTTGGGGCGCTATTGATATTATAGACTTGGATCGAAAATACTGGCAAGTACTTTTATTGGATTTTTACTATTTGAAAGTTTATCAAGATTTGTATGTTCATCATAATTTATAGTTTTATCTGAATTTAAAAATTCATTAAAGTTAGTATAGAGTTATGACTTCGTCTAATGTTATAGGTTGATCAAGATTTGTAGCATTTATAATTATGACTAGGTTATTACCCGTATATTATACGAAATGAATATAAAATATTAAATAGTTAGAACTGATAACAATATTTTGATGTAAGATGATTAAGCTAGAATTAATAAATACTTCATGTAGTAAAAACAACAATTAAGAAGTTTAATAAGTACAACATTAATATTTGATAGTTATTATTTCCATAATTATTAAAGTTTTGTTGAACCACAAAAGAATACATAAAAAAGGTTTAACATGATTTGGATAAGTTGTAAACCAATAGTTTCATGAAAAATTGTATGTTGAATATCATATTAATTGTTAATAAAATAAGAAAATAATTAAGATTTAAAAATTGTAAATAATAAATAATAAATATTTAAAATTTATAAAATTATATTTTTAAATAAAAATCTACTTATGATACTTAAGTTATAAAGAATTATAAGAATTAAAAAAATATATATTTTTACATTTAAATATACAATTTAATTATTTAAAATTATTAACATTAAATTGGAGAAAGAGAATTAGTAAAATATAATTGGATGAGATATGGATATAAAAGTGATAAGTGTCAAAATTTAATAATAAATAAATATGAGAGTGACAATTAGCAAATTTGTTATTTTTTATATTCTCGAGACTGGGTATTAGATATTAAAATCAAATCGCTCATCACGAACTCTATACAATTTTTTCATAAAACATAAAATCATGTAAATATGTTATAAAAATAATAGAAAACAAATACTCACAAAACCCGTGTCACCGGCAACCAATACATTGATTTAAAAGAAAAACTCAAATCTCTAATCAAATCTTTCAAATTTATTATGCATACCTCAGTTTACTGCTTTCAAAGTTAAAAAAAACTTCTGATACGTTAAGTCTAAATTTTCTAAAAGTCACTACATGTATCAGACACCTAAATAATATATATATATATATATATATATATATATTTTTTTTTTGTGTGTGTGTGTAATATCATAAGAAAAAAGACCCACTAAATATAATAATAATATATCTACTATCCCTTTTTCATGGTTTTTAATTATATATTATATATAGTAATATAGATATATATATATTTATGGGGTTAAATTTACTAGGAAGCAAATTTTACCTATGAAAAATATGAATCAATATAAATTCATGTTAAAAACATAAAAACATAAATACAGTACAAAAAAAAATCTAGTTAAAAAACAAAAAATCTAGTACAAAAAACAAAAAAATCTAGTACAAAAAAAAATAAAAACAAAAAAATTACAGTATAAAAAATAAAAATCAAGTATAAAAAATAAGATATTATGCCTGAATTATCAATCATTCATTTTTAAGCATGTCATATGTAAAGCTTCTATATGTTCTCACTATTCTTAAACAAAAATTTCTTTTTATTTGATCATTCGTAGTGGCGGAGCTTGGGCAAAGTGAGAGGGGGGCGAAAATTTTTGAAACCCAGAATACATGTTAATTTTTTGAATCCAGGGGGGTCGAAAACGCGATTTTTAACTAAAAATAACATTTCGGCCGAAAAATTTACACTACGGACGAAAAAAGAGGGAGACGACCTAGCCCCTATTATCCTACGCCTCTGATCATTCGTTTATGATTTATATAAACTTTAATAGTGATTCCTTTAGAAATTTTTTATTTAAGTTTTTTTTGGCTCCTTTTGAGCACCCGATTCATACTATCGATTTTAGTTTGTCATTTAAATCTATTTTTTTTATAACAGTGAGAACATACTTGGGTGGTAAACCTCTGGGTCCTCCTAATACCCGACTAATCAAGATGAACAGATAAAGCACGATTGCAAGCAACCGGGTCATTGGCCTTCAAGAAAAATTGATCCAATTAAGGATTAAATATATTTTTTTAAGAAAAACTAAAGCATCAAAACTGAATGTAGATGAGGCAACATGACAACTAATACAAAATACAAACAAGAATGATTGTATGAGTCTGCAAAGGCACTCAATTAAAAAACAAATTGTAGAGATTTTTATAAAGCAAAACCGACTTCAGATTGAAGGATATATAATTAAACTAACCTTATCGACTCTCTAGTCTCTATATAGAAGAGACAACACTTAATTTTCTCAAAATAGAAAGAAATTGATCGGTCATATTTGCCCTCCATTATCGACTCGTTCTCTATCATTTTCATTTATTTTTTTTTAAAAAAAATTACTGTACTTTTATGAACATCGTTTATAGAAGATATTAGAAAAGAAAACTAGGCCTTACTGAATTAGACGAAAAAGATGAAGATTTCTTTTATTGTTTCACGTTAATAAAATTAATCCAATTATGCAGATATAATTTGTATTCGCCAAAACTTATCTTCTATGCATGATTCCATGTTGCTTTTAGACGCCTGGCAATCTATCTCGTTCATTGCGATTGTATGAAAGACATATTATATCTTGTTCATGATCATTGTGATAAATGACTCCGACCTACTTTGTTAAAACAGTTGTTTGATTATGAGTAGAGGTGGCAATCTTTACTCAAATCAAAGGAAATTGGTTCGTTTGGGTAAACAATTGTAGTATAATGGGTTAAAATGGGTAAAATCATAACATTAAATGGGTTGAGATGTGTAACACTTAAACACAACATGGGTTAATATGGGTAACCAAAAAACGATGTAAATGCAATGGAGTCAAACATTTAAGAATGATTAATAACATATTTGATGAGAAATTTAATAAAAATTATCCAAATGGACTATTTGTTTACTTATATCACATCTTAAGTTAAACTAAATTGAAGTATTTTTAAGAACAATCCATTTAAAACGGAACTGATTTTGCTCAAAATCTGTTCTGACTCGCACTCATTCTGACCCGAACCCGTTTTAACCCGTTACCCAACCCGTCCATTTTGCCAGGCATAATTATGAGTAAGAGAGTACTAATATAAAAATTTCTCATTTTAATACGCTAGGATTGTGGTTTCCGATATGTTGTCAAAACGAGGGCCGGCCCAATGGGCCAAGCAGTACAATTTAGGGTAGCATACAAACATGTAGGGTCTCCCTTTTTTTTTTTTTACGTTTTTTGGCTTATTCCACTTGCATTCAGATTTTAGATACCTTAGGACTGATTAATTTGGGCTTCTATACACTGAATTAAGTCCACGGTGCTTCATTCACGGCCTAGATAGTAAAAAAATCCCGAAGGTTTCTAATTCATGGTTTCATTTCATGCTTCTTTGATTGTTTTTGAAAAGGGGAAAAGAAACCTAAGGCAACGAGCAACCGCCTACCGTGATCGACGAGGTTGAGGAGTCGAGGAGACATAAGAGACCAAATGGTCGCAGTTCTTCAAGGAGGGAAACTAGGAGACACTTGCGCGATGCCACATGATTTTTGATTGACGATTCGTCTATATATCTCGGAGAGTTGGAGATGGAAACGAATCTATTGATTAAACAAACACTAATTCTTTGGCTCTCAAAATCTTCCTTATTCCTCACGGCTCTCAAATAAGACGATCTCACATTCTTTGGCTCTCAAATCTGTGCTCACAGTCGCACAAAGTCACATCTCATCCTCACGGACTTCCAGACCTCAGAACTCTTAACTTAGACGATATCAAGGCTCAGTCTCTCACGATTGTTGATAGGCATTACTGTATTACTTTAATACCTTGATTTTGTTGTGTTTGAATTTTGTTTTTAATTAGGGTTAATTTTGGTTGAATTGTGATAGTGGTTGCTGCCATACTCGTTGTTTTATATAACATTCCCATAAATTATGTAATTAGAATTATTGTGAAGAAATTCAAAATTCATTTTGTAAATATATATATTACAAGAAGCTATATAATAATAAAAACAAAAACAATACTAATAATAAATTCAAAGTTTTAAAAAGTTTATAAAATAAGTTTATAATAAACTTTATAAAATTTAGAAATGGTTTGTTAACAAATAATAATAAATAAAACATTCATTAAATTATAGATACTCTAAATATATTTTTTATACAAATTGTTAGATATTGTAATTTGTTTTCAGAAAGTGAGGGTTTAATTATGACAAAAAGGAAACTAGATTTTAAAACAAAAACGTGAGGTGTTATTTCTGCTATTACCCCAAACTTCACATTCTTCCCCAACGTATATGAGCTGCCATGGATACCTGTATACCCATCTTCGACACATTGTGATTTACAGCCACCATTACTGGATAATTCAATCAAGCTTTGAACTTTAAACAATTCCGAACATCATGGAACCGATATCAATCACAAATTCGTAGGTCAAAAACCAAAATTTTGCCAAAATCATCCCTAAACGTTAGTATTCAATTGGGTCATCGAAAACCTATACAAACAAGTATAAAAACTAAATTAAACCCACCCATATGTACATCTAAACTCAATGAACTGTTCTGTGCACCCAAATCGCATTAACAAACTCTCTCATTCGCGAAATCGATCCTACAAGTCTCGGCATACGTAGTTCTCGAACTTTAACTCAAAATCCATCACTTAGCAAACACAGGTCAATTTTTCTCATATCATTGTACTCGTTTCTAGACCCCAAACCAAAGCCCTAAGTTCCTATTGTTGATCGTGTTGGGATTGGTTAAAATTTTCGATCCAAAGAAATCTAGGGTTTCAGTTTTTATGATTTGGGGGCTGGGGGAGAGGATACGAATTTTGTTAAGGTTATTTCAAACAGTTCCTAATCGTGAGCAAGGCTCTAGATCAGCTGGTAAAACACGCGGATTAAGGCTTGGATCTCATTGGTCGCGGGTCCGAATCCGGTTAAAGGCAGTTTTGAGCAATTTTTTATATCTTTTGATTTTAAACATTTTTTTAATTTTAATTTCACAGAAAATTTCTATAAATAAAAATTATAGTTTTAGTAAATAAAACATAAATATTCGGAAGAAATATATATAATAATAATAATAATAATAATAATAATAATAATAATAATAATAATAATAATAATAATAATAATAATAATAATAATAATAATAATAATAATAATAATGTTTATATAAATATTGTATATTTAAGATTTACATTATTTTTTTTATTGTGGCACCCCAATTCTCATAACATAACATTTAACAAATTTGCGGAAATTACAAAACAGTCCCAAAAATTTTCAAATTTCGTGAGTTACATAACGCAACTAGATCTTAATTTAACATTCTAACTTCTAAAACATAGTTGTTTGTTAACACTAATCTCCCTTAAACCATTTACAATGATTTACAGAAGTTGATTTTAACAAAACATTAGCATGCTACTACAAGCTTGGCTCGATCCTTCGTATCCTGTGACAACTAGTACCCGACCGCCCGGCAAGTCCGTACGGTATGTGTACTTGCATACAGTAACTATGTGTACATACGTATTGTGAACAGTTTTTGTATTAACAGGATTCTAAATACAAGAACAGTTGTACGTATTTTCGTGTAAACTTAAATACATTAAGTACAACATACATCTGAAACATAAGTTGTGTTTATTAAGTGAAAACTTAATGACAAGTAACACAACAAATCATGAGAAACAACGGTGTTCAAACATATTCAGAAAACAAATCGGTTGCGATCTGATATCCATAGATGACAGGAATCAGATGGCCGACAATTCAAGTGAAAACTATGTGATAACAGGATGTTTAGTTGAGTCCGACAGTGAGGAAACACAATTTAAACATAAACTGCAGTGTCGTTTCAGAATAACGAACTGACAGTGTGTTTGCGTGGGTGACGATTCACACAAACATATCTGTGAGTTTAACGTTCTGAAATGATGACTGGAAAGTAGAAAACAAAAGTCGGAAAGCAAAACCATCGTCGTGTTCGTTCGAATGACGATTCGAACGAATACGCGCGATGGTGACGCGATTCGACGGAACGAAAACGAATTACGACGCGAAACGATTTTTAAATTTAATAAAATAATAATAAACATTTTTACAATTTTGAAACTCATTAATTAATTATTATAACATTTTTATCTATTTATTTTAAATTACGCGTAATTTTCCGGTTACGCGACGAAAACGCGAACCGAGCAACCGAAACGGACCCGGACACCACACGAGGTATAAAAACCCTAGAAAGAGGGTTTTCTTTCATTTTTCACAACCCACACTCTCTCTCTAACCAAATTTCCGGCCACCACCTTCCACCCCCATTAATCACCTTCAAGAGCTCATAACTCACTCGTTTCTAGCCCGATTTGGGTGATTCTTGAACCCACGCGTAGCCCTTGACGTTCTCTACATGAAAGTACAATGGATCTGAGCAAATAACCAGCAAAATCGGAGGTATGATGCATGAAACATGGCTGAAAATAGGGTTTTCTACACTTCATCTTGTTCGAACAGCCCACATGGTCGACTAACCATGTCCTAGCCGGAAACACGAGACCACCAGCCACCCTACTCTCCTAACACGGTCTGGAAGATTAACCCAGCAACAGGTAGGGTTGTGGTGGTGTGAACTCGCCGGTTTGGAGATGGGTAGCCATAGCCGAACCCTAATCCTCGACAAACCTCACAAAACCTGCTGCATCTTCATGGCTCACGAACCAGGTGCGAACCAGTGAGCATCCACGAACCCCACCCCATTTGAACGAACCCTCGGTTAACTAGCAACGAACCAGTGACCAGTTACGAACCTTGCTCCCCGGCAGACGAACTTTCTTCTGGCGAACCCCTCCGAGTCACGAACCTTCACACCAGCGGCGAACTATCGTGGTTAGTCGAACCCAGATGTTCCCATGGCCGAACCCTACACGATGCATGAACTGGACGAACCTTCTCAGCCACGAGCCTTTTTCCGGCGAACCTCTGAGGCTAAACTCCGGCGAACCCTCATGTGCCACGAACCTTGTTACTTGGCCGAACCCATGCACTGCGTTGTCTTCGGTTTAACCTAGTCCCTCCGACTTAACCTCCTTGTACAGCTCACCCTCCCTCACGTTCTGCCTACTTGAGCGGCCCAAGAACAATGGCCCAATGTAGCAGCCCAATCGCAACCATGTTTAGCCCAATATAATTTGAACAGGCCCAACAAATATATTGCTTTAGGACCAGTTGATTTATACAGCCCACTTATATTCTGTTTCGGCCCAGTCCACCCTTGTAATCGGCCCATTATATTTGAGCCACCCTTTTTCTTGTTCTCGGCCCAACTGAACAGGCCCAACAGTTCGGCCCTCCTACGGCCCATTTCTATTTCGTTAGCAATTGTTGAGTTTGGCCCATGTTGTTTAATTTAGGCCCACGTGAATTGGCCACATCAAGAACCCAAATCGGCCCAACGAAAACCCAAAAGGCCCAACATCTCTTGTTTTTGGCCCATGTGGCCACATCAATCCACGATCTCTTTTGAGCCCAAAACGGGAACCTCCATATTGTCCGAGGCCAAGGTTATTCGAACCGGTCCAATAACACATGTGAATGGACCACATCAAAATTTATTCGGCCCATAGTCAAACAATGGCCCATGGACGTTAAAAAGACTCACATGACTCAAATTGAAACAAACACTTGAAAACAAATTTCGCGAATAACATGTAAAGTGTTTTGAAATGTTACAAGTTAGTAATCAAATACTAACAGTTATACGTAGTCTCTAACAATCATTTTTGGGAATGTTTATGACAATTGAAAATCTGAGACAAGTACTAGGGAATAAAGATAAAACACACGACTTAAGGGCCGAATGAAGATTGAAACCGAGACTCACAAGTGTTAGCCAACAATTGAGCTAACACTTACACGTACACAAACCTATACGACATATACTTATAAGTTACACAAACGTGAAATCAATACAGGAACGTGAAAACACAACAAGGTCAACAAAGAGCGCGTGTCTTCATTCTATTAAGCTAAGTCAACCATTTCATACACCAGGTGAGTTCATATGCCCCTTTTTCTTTAATCTTTACTGATCTTAACTCTCGGGGCTGAGAAACATGTTTTACTTTTAATTATTTAAAAGTTTGGCTTAACATGTTACTTATACTTTGATTTAGATAATATTAAATCGTTTATTATCGTTTATCATTGTATGCATGCTTGTATGATTATGAGATAACAGGGAAACTCAGATGATTATGATAATGTAATTTCTTAATCATCAAGAATAACTTAGTTATAAGATAATAGCTTATAACACTTAGTTATTTTCACATGAGCAAATACCTAGACAGTTTACACATAAGCATAACGAGAACAATCCCTCATTGAGACTTTGGGATCACACGGATTACAGTAAATGATGATCATGATAACGTAACTTCATGGGATTCTTATCATTTACAGTAAATGACGATCATGATAACGTAACTTCATGGGATTCTTGTCATTTACACATAGTTAACATAATGTAATAAGACGAGTTCTTATTCGACTTTGTTAAACACACGAGAACATTCCCACACGGATACTTTGGGAACACATGGATTCAGTAAATGACGATTCTTATCATTTACAGTGAATGACGATCATGATAACGTAACTTCATGGGATTCTTGTCATTTACACCCGATTATCATAACGTAATAAGACAAGTTCTTATTCGACTTTGTTAATCATATGATACAATCCCACACGGAAACTTTGGGATCACACGGCGGGATAGGAGAGAATGGAATGCATTTTAATCTGATTACGTGAGGAATAAAAATGGATTCCATTCGGATTCTATACGCTGCATTTGGAGACACATGATGAACAGTTAACTAACACTTTTAATATTTAGAAGTGAAACAACAGTTAACCCCATAACTATAGAATAATCTAAGGAATGGATTTAATGAATCTAATATCCTTAACACATATATTGGTTATCAAAACTAGGGTTTGATAATTTCCACGTTATCATATTATTATTCTATACATGAGAACACAGGTGATTAAGGAAGAGATAACATGTGAATTGAGAATGGAAATCAATAGTTGTATTACAAGTGGTGTGGAGTTCTAGTGGTGTTGTGGTGGGATGTTGGCTAGGGCTTAGTTCCCTTACATATGCCCTATATATAAGCAACACTACTAGGATGATATAGTACTTGTGACTATAACTATTGAGGAGCCATTGGATGAACAAGTGAATCAGACAATCATACGAGTAACATATTATCATTGTGAATGTGCATGTGAATGAATCAAGGTTTTACATTAACTTACTTATGAACTCACCAACCTAGTGTTGACTTTGTTTTAAATACATGTTTCTCAGGTGACGAACAGGTGTAGACATATACATGCAAAGATTAAGCTAGTGGACTTTTAGAAGACCTAGCTTTATTTTGTGTTGCATGCTTTTGGGGAAACAAGGATTTGGATCATCTTTTGTATATCTTGTACATATACAAGATATAGTAACATTGATTCTTTTTGGTAGATTTACTTGATTAAATTATGAACGATACTGTGTAATTTAATCTTGTAATTCTACATCATTGATGTGTTAGCATTTCTCATTTTGATTATCATGTGCTATGTAACAATCTGATCATTTGATTGTCACTCAAAGATATCGCGCCCCGGGAACCTTCCGCCCGACGGGAAAACCCGATCCGTTCCCGCCGGCCTGGGGTGTGACATATCCCGATCTCCATTCATAGCCGATCCTACTTCTGATATGTAAACACCATCAAATAATCAAGTGTTAGTCCAAAAGGACTAAGTGAGATGACCCCGTACACCTTACGGATCAAAACCTGACAAGGAAATGAAATTTGGCATTTAAAAACACTAGCCGGCGTATTTTACTCCATCTGGCGTATTATACGCCCTTGCCCTGGCGTAAACAGAAGGGTTTGGCGTAAATTACTCCACCACCGGCGTAAAATATTCCAACTTGCGTAAAATACTCCCAGACCTGTCAATTTCACCATTTTTAAATGCCAAACTATCTCCGACCCCTCATTCCTTTACCCTAAAATCCACTCCATGACAACAACAATAATATATGATTAAGTCCCAAACCTATCTTGGTGACTTACAATATATATATATATATATATATATATATATATATATATATATATATATATATATAAACACACACACACACTAAATAATTTTTTAATGGGTCATTTCACCCCAACCAATTTTTTTCCATCATTCTCCTTCCGCACGAATACGGATCATCACCAATGCACTCATTCGTGGTCTTACATCAACTTCCACACGAATGTGGATCATCTCCCTTTTAGCCATATGAATATGGACTTGCATATCCTTCCACACGAATGTGGATCATCACATTAATGCCACCACATTGTGGACTTACATCATATTCCACACTAATGTGGATCACCACACAATTAATGTGTCAATTACCATCCTGTTGGAAATTGGATGTCCGATTAACGATAAGTTTAACATTACTATGATAGGTATGATCCAAAGAGTTACACTTTGGAAGGCAACGACTTAATGCTTAATTGTTAAACATAAAATACGATCACGAACTATCGGTTTTAAGGATTTGGTGATATTATTATTTGTGAAATAATAATCGGTGGGAATTAATTATAGAGATAATTAATTTGTTAAACCAACAAACTTTTGAACTTTGTTATAAGAGATTATTAATTAAATGTTAATTAATATAATAGAGGTTTAATTAAATAAATGATGTTTAATTAGTTAAACATTAGTTATTTAATTTTACTTAACTAGTTAATTAGTTAAGTAGTTAAAATTGTGTTAGCAAAGAATAATCAATCAATTGTTAATTGATTGAAAAAAGGAATTAAAGTAATTAAAAGTTAATTACTTAAGGGTTTGAAGTGTAAATTATTATTTTATAAATAACAGGTTTACACCCCACAATAGGTGGATCTAGAATTAACAAATTCTTTAAAAACCCTAATTCCCTTTGCTCCTCTCTCTAGCCAGCCGTCAAAACCACCACCACAAGGGTGGTTCTCGGCCGAAGATCACCATCACGCAGGGCCGCGCCAGGCTGACCCAGAGCCGCACCAGGGCTGTGCCAGGCTGCACCAGGGCTGGACCGGGCCGCACCAGAGCTGCACTGGGGGCTGTCCCGTCTGAGTCGAGCCGAGCCGAGCCGAGCCAAAATTTGTTTTGTTCCAATCCGGAGTTTCGTAGGACGAGATCCGGACTCGGGTGATCGTATTGAGTCAACTAGCGAGACCGTTGTCGATCCATCGTGTGGATTTGGAAACACTTCACAAAAGGTCGATTTCTAAAAACCTCTTATGGTTGTGTTATTTAATTTAATTGTTGTTTAAACGGTTTGTAATTGGATCCTGATTTGGGAATTGTTTCGATTACAAATAGAAAGGTTATAAAATTTAAAAGCTTCCACTGTGTCAGATCTGATCTGTCTGTTTAATCCGATTTTATGAAAACTGATTTTATCAATTAATACGATTAATTGAATATGATTAAATTAAAAGTAACCTAGAATTCCCAACAGTGATATCAGAGCGGCTTTTACTAACGTTTTAATGCAATTAATAATCGATCTTTGTTTGTTTTTGTTTTGTCAAAACTTTTGTTTGACAAAAGATTGAAACTGTGAATGTGATGATTGTGATTGTGATTGTGATTGTGATTGTGATTGTGATTGTGATTATGATTATGAATCGAGCCCTAGGATCCGACCCATGTGATTGTATCTTTTGTTTTGTTTGATTGGTTGGTTTATTTGAAATCTTGTATTTTTACGGGTATTTGGACCCGATGTAATAGAATAGGTTTTAATTTTGTAATGTAATTTGTATTTTACAAATGTAATCAAGAAATGGATACAAGACGGAAGATAGAGACAATCAGGGAGATCGAAGATGGTGATCTTGGATCAAGTGGGAGACAACATTCAAGGCGTTGAATTGTAAAACCCTAGTATCGTTTGGTTTGTGTTTGATGACTCGAACTAAACCGAACAAATGAGACTTTGGATCGTTTCATAATCACATTTGGTTGTTTGTGGTTGTTTAATATTTAGGAAATATAAAACTAGTAAAAACAAATTTTTCACAATCATTGCAGAACGATAACTAATACCAAAGGAGTTTTGTAGTTACTTTAAAAAGGTTTTTTAAAATAAAAGTGTTTTATTTTAATAAAACAGTTTATAAAATAAAATGTTTATTTTATAAAATTATAACTTGTTAGTTTAAAATGATTCGCGATATTTATCGACTTAGTTTAAATAAGGTATTTAAAACTAATCGAGTCGAGAGTTGAAAGGAGTTTCAAACTATCGCAAATCAAGAACAAAATATGATTTTGTTAAAATTTAATGGTACGATTTGTGTCATGCTTCAAATCGTTCAATAGTTTTAAACTAAAACAATAAAATCAATACGATTGATTAGACTAACAAATTCGCGATTATGATCAATTTAGTTTTAATAAGGTATTAAAACAAATTAGGTCAAAATTGAAATAGGATTTCAATTAGATAGAGAATAAATAAAATAGAGATTTTATAAAATGCACAACTATCCTCATTTAAAATTAGTTGTCCATAATGTTTTTGAAACATAAAAGCGATTAATTAATGTAATTATATGACTCATTGGTCAAGATGTTTATTTTCTAAATATGTAAACCTAGAGTTAGTGCTTACCCTGCTGTAGGTTTATATATTTGAAAAGGATAAGCATTTTGATTTAAATGCCACATTAGATTTGAGACACTTTATCAATTTGACCTAAAATCTAGTGCTAGTGCTTACCATGCACTAGGTCTATGGTTTTATTGAAAAGGAATGATCGCGATTCCTAATACACTAAGGCCGGTTATTCAATTAAAAATCGTAACGCGTATACATGAAGAGTCAAGTTGGCATAGTTGGGGTAAATGTACAAAGTTAGAAATGAATTCTCTAACAAACCCCAAAACTTGTGAATTATGATTGTCATAATTGGTTATCGTAACCCTCCTGTATTATTGTGAACAGTAAATAGAGAGCTTAGCCAATTCACCGTTCATTAAATAAATAGGATCTCACAATTCTAAATTGATTTTGTTAATGAGTCATAATTAATTTGAGATTATATAAAGCATGAAATACTAAAACTTTTCTTTTGAATTTTATAGATGTCTTTCATTGATGCTACTAAATCCAATAGGATAAGTCTTTTTCAAAATCAGTTCAATGGGAGTAATTTTTCTACTTGGATGCATCACCTTAGAGAAGTCCTAAGAATAGAAGGGAAGTTGTATGTTTTGGATAACCTTATTACTCCTGAGCCACCTATAGGCTGCACCACATCTGAAAGGATGAAGCACATTGGACACGAATGTGAGATAAAATATCTCATATTGACTTCGGTGTCTCCTAAATATGTGGATCAACTTATGTATCTCTCCAGTCATGAGATGATTGAGGAGATCAATAAGAGTTTCTTGCCAAACAGGTTTTGGCGATTTGAAATTCTTAAAGAGGTCCAAAAGGGTTTGAGACCAGGTGGAGACGTAGGAGCTCACGTTGATAGGTTGCAAGGCTATTTTGATAGGCTTGGCAAACTAGGCTATCCTATGAACCTTGAGATTGCTATAGACTTCATCTTTATTTCCTTACTAGAGGAATATGAATCTTTTGTAAAGAGTTATATAATAAATATCTTTGGAGGGACAATTGATGAACTCAAGGGATGCTGTTGGTTGAGGAAACCAAGATGAGGGTAGAGGTGATCAGTGGGAGGAAGAGACCACTAACCGACGTTGATTGTCACACCCCCACCTCTCATCACCTGAGATGATGTCATTCACCACTCTGAGAAGGTTGAGGAAGCATAGTGGTGACGTCTCAGAGATGAGGTGTGATTTACTTGATCCGGTATCATTACACACAGATTAACTGAAAGTAAATGCATTACAAGGTTTCGCCATTCACAATCACACTTAGAGTTTACAACTAAGTTTATACAAAATCCGACTTATTTAATTACAAATGTTTGAAAGTGCAGCCTCACCGTTGGTCACTGTCTCCCTACAAAAATGTTTGAGTTTGAAAGATTAGCACAAAGCTGGTGAGTTCATAACGTTCGAGTTAAACCATATGATATGACATGATATACAAGTTCTCAAGATATTCAGTTCAAGATAACCATGGGACCCGTATCTAGTTCCTTTCGGACAATTCTACGTTTTACGAAGATACTACCCGTCGGTAAATGTCTTAATGCCTCATTATCTTAATGTCTATCACTAACATTAAGAAGTTGTTTCGGAAACGGGTAACAAACATTCACACCAGGGGAGATGCAAACATCCCAGCGAATGGGTTGTCAGCCGATAGTACTATCATTGATGCCTGTTCCTCACATGGGTTCACTAGATACAGTTTCGAGGGATGAGGACTTTTTATACTGTGATAGAGATACTAATGGCAAAATCCCATGAAATCTCACAAGAGTCACATGAAATCACACAGATAACAGTGATACATATCATATGTTCAGAAATAGATTTGCAGAAGCACCCCAATGTTTATAAAACATTAAAGATAAAAGGGGTTGTACGAAACTCACCTGAAGTCTTAAGGTAGTGAAATCACACGTAAGATGATACTGGCAGCTAAATTCTGCATTAGTTTATGTTTAATGAGTTATTTATGTTTTAACTTACTGATTAGATCTTTCTAAACGTACAATGTCAAGGACATTGCCTTGAGTGTCATCAAACCGATATTAGGTTTTTAATTAATTAGTTTAATGTCAAATCATACAATGTATGACAATGTAGGAACCTATACTGGTTCAGGTTTCTAATACAAAGTTGATGACATGTTTGATTAATCGAAATAAATCTCAGATTAACCAAATAGTTAATGTTGTTGATTATGGCACTGAAACAGTTTATAGATGAATTTATGGCTTAAAAATGATCAACCCTTGTTATTGATTACCCAATTATCATGAAACATCATAATGTGACATTAGAATAGGTTTAATAACCGTGTTTAACATTATAATCTGACTGTTATCATAAAAATCAGATAATCGTTCCAATGAGTATGTTAATGATTGTGATTAGTTTGAAACACTTGGATTTAACCTTGCATTTCAAATATTAATCAAACTAATCACATACATTGTCACAATCAAATGGTTTAAACCATTATAACTAGTGTTATGGTTTCATGAAAACCGGGGATTACTACGAATCAAAACAAGGATTTACCCGTGTAACATTTGTGCATATAGTCATGTAGTGGTAAACAGTGTTAGAACAGTGTCTATTCATGGTTCAGTTCATCAATGTGATTCGTATGTTCATAATGTGTGCTTGTGTGTTACAGGATCTTAGTAATCAGAGAACAAGTATGTATTATCTATTTACAGTCGATTTCACTAAGCAAGAACAGTAACTTGTTATATCGAAACAGTGGTGGGCAGCGAGAGTGAGCCCTATACATATACTGCGTTCGGTGTAACAGGTTAGTGTTAGTGCGTAGTGTTGAGACGAATATTATGACAATTAATTAATTCAACCAAGATCGTAATCTGTAAGCGAGACTAAGTATAGTTATGGGTGACGATCCATAATAGTACGAATGTTGAACTTATAATTACGATTAAACATCTCTAAATTTTTAATACGATCGAAAAACGTACGCGATTGCGGGTATACACGTAAATCGTGAATGTTTTAACGATCCGACAACACACGAAGAGTAAAAATATTATATTAATTATTTTATATTTTTACAATTTTGAAACTCATCATTTTATTGAGTTTAATATCTATTTTACATTAAAACCGCGTAAATTACGCGTTACGTTCCGGAAACGCGAACCGAGCGACCGAAACGGACCCGAACACTACCCGGACTATAAAAGCCCTAAAGAAGGCCACTTCCTTCATTTATTCAGCCAACAACCCTTTCTCTCACTAAAACTCGCGAACCTACCCTCTCTCTAAAAATCCCAACTTTAAACGTTCGTATCTTCTTCGTTTCCCAACGGATTTTGGTGTTTTTGGTGTCCACGCGAAGCCCTCGACATCCTCTACACGAAAGTACAAGAAATCAGTGGATTTGTCCAGCCAAAAACGAGGTATTGATACTTGAATAATCACGAGATTAGGGTTTTCTATGTGTGTTATTTAAAAACTAAGTCCTAGCCGGTTCTAAGAGTAACCGATTGTATCTACAACATCTCGAAATTAGATCTGCAAGTGCTTATGGTCTACAAGTGGTTAGATCGAAGTAAACGCGCTTGAAAGGATGGAGATAGTTACAGGTTCGTTGGATTCTGGGCGGACGAACCCTCCCTAGCTGAAGCTCCATGTGGCCGAACCCTAGAGCATGTTGACGAACCCTCATCTGCATTATCAGGCGAACCCTGCTGCACATGAACCTCCTCCGACGAATCTATTAGCTGTCAAGGACATGGGCGAACCCTTGTATAGAACCGAACCATTTTAGTTTTCCTCGGCCGATCACTCAACCTAAACGAACCCTACATGGTTCGCTGCTTCCTTGCCGAACCATGTCCCGGCCGAACTATCCTACATGAACCAACTCAGGCGAACTCTAAGGAACCACGAGCCTTCATGAACCATTTGAATGACCAACGAACCCTCCATGCATTTTACAAATTCTGTTTGTTACAACGAACCTCCATGCAATAGTTAACATAGACGAACTATATGGTTCGTTGCTAAATGGCCGAACCCATGCAGACCCACCATCATATCAGACGAACCTTGGGCTAAAACCTCAAAGGGTTCGCTGCCCAAATGGCAGCCCACTTTCTTTTCGGCCCAACCTAAACCATACCCGGCCCAATTCCATTTACAATTTGGCCCGTAGACTTAAACCATGTACACTTGAGATAGCTCGATCCATTAGAGGTTTTATGTTGGCCCAATATGATCTTGGGTATTCTACATGGTCCATAAACAAGTTGGTTGGCCCAATAGCACATTCAATTGGGCCATGGCCTTGTTAAGCCCCATGGTTTATGGGATTAAGGCCCAATTGTGTTGGCCTTGCTTATGATATTGTGAATTGATCACGAAGAGGTTAAGTGACAACTTAACATAATCAAGAGATCAATTCATAATCACAATGACTTGAAATCAATTGAACATCTTTTCGCAACAAATGGTAATCAATGGCTATCAAAATTCTTAAACAAATATCATTTATGCATAAGAATTATGCATCAAAGAACATTTCATAGGTTTCTTGGACCCATGATCAATCTAAGGACTCAAAGCATAACATTCAAGTTTTCACAACAATCAAATCATGAGAACGCAAGTCAATCAATGAATCAAGTTATACAATTATAAATCCTATATCTTATGTATGATTACAATGTTATAGGAACAAGTTAGAAGTCCTGTTTGCTACTTGCTAACTGTTTTAGTTCAGAGTCTACTGCAGACAGGTGAGAACTTTAGCCCCTCTTTTACCGTTTTACAACTGTTTTGGGGTGGAACACGTGATCAAAAACCGCTATTTCAATCTTGTTTCATTGCACAGTTTATGTGCATTCATAAATATTACAGGTTTATCTTATGAATCCAAGTGATTCTTCAACTGTTTAAGGAAATTGTCAACTGTTTCAAAGGAATTATTTACTATTAAACCCTTATTACTAAAAGGATTTTTTGATGTTTTCTTGAAATGTCTTATAACAGTTTTACTCAAATGTTCTTTTAAAGGATTTTACAAACTCTTTTGTTATAAACCTTGTTATTACACAAGGTCATCACATCATGGTATTCAAAACAAGTGGTTCACAACATGGTATCCAAATCAAGTGGTTCAAAACATGGTATTCAAACTCATTGGTTCAATACATGGTATTCAAACTCATTGGTTCAAAACATGGTATTCAAGTCAAGTTGTTCACATCATGGTATTCAAATCAAGAGATTCATTTCATGTTACATAAACAAAGGATTCAACTCGTGGAGTTAAATCCAGATTTTCAATAAGACATTAACACATCCGGTTAAAGTAAGATTCAGAAAACATGGTGTCATTTGTTGTAAACAAACTTATAAACCCATCAAGTATCATATTCATTAGCGTTAGTACTGGGTGATCACAACAAGGGAAAGCGGACACATACATTGGGGCAGGCCGATTGCTGCAGTTAGTTTTTAAATCTGTTTTATAAACTAACTGCAGATTTCGGTTACATATGGTTATTTCAAAACTGTTGACATATTATCTAACTCCAAGCGTGGTTTGGGACTTGATGTTATATGTTGACTCATGTGCAAACAGTGATTGGACTGTTTACACTCATTTTCTTACTTGATGTTAGTTTGGGTTGCAGCTCATCCGTGTGAATCTTATGATGCTTTAACTTACCTATGTCTTATATCATATACTCATGTTTACAAATGCTTAAACCTATTGTTCTCACCAACTACGTCTGTAGTTGACAGTTACTTTTCACGTGTTTCAGGTAATCAGGTTTAAGACATTCTCAGGGACAACTAAGGAGACCATTCTAAGATAGTACAAGATGAAGAAACATGCTAGGATGGAATAGAAACTCACTAAATCCTAAATGTTTAATTGTCTTGTTTGGAGTCTTATTTTGTAAACTATATTTTGGGTCTGTAGTTGTCTTACTTTTGGTAGATAGATTGTCTGTAACAAATCAACTGTCTAAACATTATGAAATGTAGTAATCCATTGTGGTTGTTCTTATTCAATACTTGTGCATGATTCAACTGTTCATACGTCACCGCGCCGTGGATTCCGCACGCGGCGCAGGGGTGTGACAGGTTGGTATCAGAGCCAAGGTTGTAGAGAACTAGGAAAAACCCAATGTTTAATGACCTAGACTATAACCTAAGCTACCCAATAGGACTAAGTGCTATAGGCTTGAGGATACTTAGGATCTAAGTAACTTAAGTGAGCATTAAGTCTACAATAAGCTTGAAAGATCTTAGGGACATTTTTCTAAGATTAGACATCGAGTCAAAGAATTTGAACCGGGATTCTATAATTTTAGAAACCGGATTAAATTCTCACACATATGCATTTAAGGATTTCAGAGGCAAGGATCTGTATTCTTAGTATCCTTGATCTGAAATTCTCACACAGAGATCATTATAGAAATTCAGAGGCAAAGATCTGTAGTTTCAGTATCTTTGATATGAATTTCTTGTCATATTCATTATGGGATTTAGTGGCAAAGATGGTTATCTTTGATCTAAAGTCCTTGTCATATTCACTATAGGATTCAAAGGTCAAGATCTATTAATTTAGAACTTGGATTTGAGATCCTTGTCATATCACTATAGGAATTCAAAGGTTGAGGTCTATTAATTTAGAACTTAGATTTGAAATCCTTGTCATTGTTATCATTATCATGGATTCATTATCATAGGAACTTTATGACTTAGAATCTGTGTAACAGTATTCTTTAGTTGAAGTTCTCACAGGAAATCATTATGCTCAGTACTGTAAGTATTGGGAAACTAGGTTGATTAACCTAGGACACATATACATAAACCTAAGGTCTTAGTTTCTAGTAAATTAAGGACCATGGTTTACACAATCATAAACAGAATCAAGGAACAAGAGAAATCATGAGACAATCATAATCAATCAGCAGTTGGAATCTTAGCCCCAAATATAGACGACGGATTAACGCTGACGTGTTGAGGTAAGTGGTGGGTCGGTGAGAGCTTACCCTATATATAAGCTTATTTCAGTATGTTAGGGGGAATCCGGCGTTTGTATTTGGAGTGAGGATTCAGGATCAACTGGACACATGGAACCTTAGTCAAAACACATGGGATACAATCATTTGGGAAACAATCATTGGTGAATCAAATCATAATGAGATTCAAACTTGGATGAACCAGACATTATGGTGAATCAACCAAGTTGTGAACATATCATAAATGTAAACCTTAAGTGAAATTCTTAAGTAATTACATCATTAGTACTTACTGACATAAGTTAACAGGAAAGTGTAGAGCACACGTATGACTTAGTTCTACATGTTGACAACTGTTAGTAGGTGCACGCATAACATAATCATAGTTCAATCATGGGATCAATCATAGTTCAAGTTGCTCAAAGATCATGGGATTCTTAATCAATGGAAAACACATGGAAATCAGTACAAACGTGTTGCCAAATGCTAGCAAGGGCATGATCGTGGTATACCGAAACGGTGGTGGGCAGCGAGAGTGAGCCCTATATATAAGCTATTTTCGGTATATCGGGAAAGTGTCAGTGTGTAGGTTTGGTGGAGAGATCATGAGACATCGTACATATTCACATGATAAGTATACAAATAAGTTGATAACTTATACGTGTACTGGATCATATTACAATTGAATGATAATACTAGTAGTATGGATATATTACTGACCTTATCATGAAAATTCAATTGTATCCATTCTCATTACTGACCCGCTTGTGGCTTCTATTCGTAGAATGCCTCCTCGACGAGACCCAAATGCTGGGGGTTCGACAAGCGGTAATGATGATGAAATCAACAAGATTGCTCGAGCTATCGCTGTTCACATGAGGGATGTGATCCCGGGCATGGTCACTGATATTACCCAGAACCTTCGGGGAAGTACCGGTGATTCTGCACACAACTCAAATGCCACAAACGCTGGAACTGCTAACTTTACTTTCAAGCAGTTCAACGATGCTAAGCCTCCTAAGTACTCTGGTACCGAAGGAGCTACCGGCCTACTGCAGTGGCTGGAAAGCATCGAAGACATTCTCGACTTCACCGGATGTCCTGAAAATCTGAAGGTCAAGATGGCCTCAAGTGCTTTTCATAAGGGAGCACTCACCTGGTGGAATTCTGAGAAGAACACCAGAGGACGTGAAGTTGCTCTAGCTTTACCATGGGACGGATTCAAGAACTTACTCGTGGAAAAGTTTTGTCCACGTCATGAACTGAAGAAACTGGAGGTGGAGATGTGGAATCTGGTGCAAGACAGTGGAGAGAACGCAAAGTATACAACTCGATTCCAAGAGTTGTGCATTTTGGTACCACATCTGGTTACTCCTCTATCCCGCAGGATAGAGAAATACATCGAAGGCTTGCCTCTAGTGGTTAGAGGAACTGTTATGGGGAACAACCCCACTACTTTGGAAGCTGCAATACAACTGGGTGCTACTCTTACTGAAGAGTATGTGAAATCTGGAGTGCTCACCCGAAAGGGGTTCAAAAGGGCACAGATTGAGGAAGGCAAGAAGCCTGAACAGCACCATCATAAGAAGAAGAAACAGAAAACAATCAAGAACTTTGCAGCGTTGACTGCGGCTGCACCTACTCATGCTACTCCCCTCACAGCTATGCCACAACCCGCTAATGTCAGAAAGCAGTACACTGGCTCGTTTCCACTCTGCACCAAATGCCAGTACCATCATCTGCCCAATACTCCATGCAAGAAGTGTCTCAAGTGTGGGCGTATGGGACACTTTGCAGCGACTTGTCGATCTGCTCATCTTATTGCTGCAACAACTGCTGCCACAACTTCTACTGCTGCAGGTGGAAGAGCCTGCTATAATTGTGGGGCAGAAGGGCACTTCAGAAACCAGTGTCCAAAACTCAACAACACCACTGCTGCTGCTCGTGCTTTTGTTATTGGAACTGCTGAAGCACGTGAGGAGCCAGCAGTCATCACGGGTACATTTCTTATCAATGATCACTATGTTCCTATCATATTTGATACTGGTGCTGATAAAAGTTTTATCTCTGCTCATACTGCTTCTTTGCTTAATATGCAACTATCCACACTTACTGCTCCCTATACTGTAGAAGTAGCGAATGGTAAGACCATAGTTGTAGATTCCATAATTAATGCTTGTGAGCTAAGATTAAATGACCATCTTTTCCCCATCGATCTCATTCCTATGACTCTCGGAAGCTTCGAAGTTGTAGTAGGAATGGATTGGTTATCTAAGTACAATGCTGAAATCGTATGCTCGGAGAAACTTATTCGAATTCCCCTACCGTCCGGCGAAACGATGATAGTCTACGGTGAGAAACCCTGCCGCAGATTGAAGATTGTATCGTGCATCAAGGCGAGGAAGTATCTGAAGAAGAAATATTATGCATTCTTAGCTCACGTGGTGGAAAAGAAACCTGACAAGAAAGCAGTTGGAGACGTACCGGTTATCAAAGACTACCCAGACGTATTTCCAGAAGACTTTCCTGGACTACCACCAGTCCGACAAGTGGAGTTTAGAATTGATCTCGTCCCTGGAGCAAACCCAGTGGCGAAGTCACCATATCGATTAGCACCGTCTGAGATGCAAGAACTGTCTAGTCAGCTTCAAGAACTTTTAGACAAAGGTTTCATAAGACCGAGTTTCTCTCCATGGGGAGCTCCGGTTCTCTTTGTCAAAAAGAAAGACGGTTCATTTCGTATGTGCATAGACTATCGTGAGCTGAACAAGTTGACAATCAAGAATAGATATCCTCTGCCCAGGATCGATGATCTGTTTGATCAATTACAGGGAGCAACTTGCTTCTCTAAGATTGACTTACGATCTGGGTATCATCAGTTAAGAGTAAATGATGAGGATATACCAAAGACGGCATTTAGGACTCGATATGGACACTATGAGTTTGTGGTTATGCCATTTGGGCTGACCAATGCACCCGCAGTGTTCATGGACTTGATGAATCGAGTCTGTAGGCCTTACTTGGATCAGTTTGTTATTGTCTTTATTGATGATATACTGATTTATTCCAAGTCAGAACGAGAACATGAGGATCATTTGAAGAAAGTCTTGGAACTACTAAGAAAGGAACAACTTTATGCTAAATTCTCAAAGTGTGAATTTTGGCTAAAGGAGGTTCACTTCTTAGGACATGTCATAAACAAAGATGGAATTCATGTAGATCCAGCCAAGATTGAGGCGATTAAGAACTGGACTACTCCATCTACTCCAACAGAGATTCGTTCATTTCTGGGTCTGGCAGGTTATTATAGAAGATTCATTGCAAACTTCTCTAAGATAGCCTTGCCACTCACTACATTGACTCAGAAAAGTCAAGCTTTTATATGGGGACAGAAACAAGAAGATGCATTTCAACTTCTTAAACAGAAGTTATGCAATTCCCCTATCCTTAGTCTTCCAGAAGGCAGTGATGATTTCATTGTCTACTGTGATGCTTCAAACCTTGGTCTCGGTTGTGTACTTATGCAACGGGACAAGGTCATTGCTTATGCTTCAAGACAACTTAAGGTTCACGAGAAGAATTACACTACTCATGACCTTGAATTAGGGGCTGTGGTCTTTGCACTGAAGATTTGGAGACACTACCTGTACGGTACTAAATGTGTCATCTATACAGACCACAAGAGCCTTCAACACATTCTCAATCAGAAAGAACTCAACATGAGACAACGACGTTGGGTTGAGCTTCTAACTGATTACGACTGCGAGATTCGTTACCATCCGGGTAAAGCCAATGTGGTGGCGGATGCTCTTAGTCGCAAGGAACCAGTCAAACCGATTCGTGTAAGAGCCATGGAGATCAACACACAGCTAAACTTGAAAGACTTGATTCGTATTACACAACAACAAGTAGTAACAGATAATCAACTCAAAACAGACTTGGATTGTGGCATTGAGAAGAAACTAGAACCTCGAGCTGATGGGTTGTTATATCTCAACGGCCGCATTTGGATTCCAAAGTCTGAAGAATTGCGCACACTCATCTGTGATGAGGCTCATAAGTCGCGATACTCAGTTCATCCTGGAGCCGACAAGATGTATCAGGACTTGAGGACATCTTACTGGTGGCCGGGAATGAAGAAAGACATAGCACTGTACGTGGGAAAATGTCTTACTTGTTCAAAGGTCAAAGCAGAACATCAAAAGCCTTCGGGACTTCTGCAGCAACCTGAAATTCCTCAATGGAAATGGGAGCAAATTTCCATGGATTTCATAACAAAGTTGCCGAGAACTCCGAGAGGTTTCGATTCGATTTGGGTGATCGTTGATCGACTCACCAAATCTGCTCATTTTCTCCCGATCCGAGAGGATTACAAGATGGAGAAGCTATCCACATTGTACATCAACGAAATCATTGCACGTCATGGTACTCCAACATCAATCATATCTGATCGTGATAGTCGTTTCACTTCTCGCTTTTGGCAATCATTGCAAAAGGCTTTGGGAACGCGTGTTAATCTTAGCACGGCGTATCATCCCCAAACCGACGGCCAAAGCGAGAGGACTATCCAAACACTTGAAGACATGCTTCGTTCTTGTGTCATTGACTTCGGTGGAAGTTGGGACACTCATCTCCCACTCATTGAGTTTTCATATAACAATAGCTATCATACGAGCATTCAATGTGCACCATTCGAAGCTCTATATGGTAGAAAGTGCCGATCACCGGTCTGTTGGACCGAGATTGGTGACTCACAGGTCGTAGGACCAGAACTCATTCAGGAAACATCAGACAAAATCACAATCATTCAGTCACGGCTTAAGGCCGCACGAGATCGGCAGAAGAGTTATGCTGATCGACGTCGGAAACCGCTTGAGTTTCAAGTCGGTGACCGAGTCTTACTCAAAGTTTCTCCCTGGAAAGGCGTTGTCCGATTCGGGAAGAAAGGGAAACTTGCACCAAGGTACGTTGGACCTTTTGAGATCCTGGAACGGATTGGTCCCGTAGCTTACAAGAGTCACATGAAATCACACAGATAACAGTGATACATATCATATGTTCAGAAATAGATTTGCAGAAGCACCCCAATGTTTATAAAACATTAAAGATAAAAGGGGTTGTACGAAACTCACCTGAAGTCTTAAGGTAGTGAAATCACACGTAAGATGATACTGGCAGCTAAATTCTGCATTAGTTTATGTTTAATGAGTTATTTATGTTTTAACTTACTGATTAGATCTTTCTAAACGTACAATGTCAAGGACATTGCCTTGAGTGTCATCAAACCGATATTAGGTTTTTAATTAATTAGTTTAATGTCAAATCATACAATGTATGACAATGTAGGAACCTATACTGGTTCAGGTTTCTAATACAAAGTTGATGACATGTTTGATTAATCGAAATAAATCTCAGATTAACCAAATAGTTAATGTTGTTGATTATGGCACTGAAACAGTTTATAGATGAATTTATGGCTTAAAAATGATCAACCCTTGTTATTGATTACCCAATTATCATGAAACATCATAATGTGACATTAGAATAGGTTTAATAACCGTGTTTAACATTATAATCTGACTGTTATCATAAAAATCAGATAATCGTTCCAATGAGTATGTTAATGATTGTGATTAGTTTGAAACACTTGGATTTAACCTTGCATTTCAAATATTAATCAAACTAATCACATACATTGTCACAATCAAATGGTTTAAACCATTATAACTAGTGTTATGGTTTCATGAAAACCGGGGATTACTACGAATCAAAACAAGGATTTACCCGTGTAACATTTGTGCATATAGTCATGTAGTGGTAAACAGTGTTAGAACAGTGTCTATTCATGGTTCAGTTCATCAATGTGATTCGTATGTTCATAATGTGTGCTTGTGTGTTACAGGATCTTAGTAATCAGAGAACAAGTATGTATTATCTATTTACAGTCGATTTCACTAAGCAAGAACAGTAACTTGTTATATCGAAACAGTGGTGGGCAGCGAGAGTGAGCCCTATACATATACTGCGTTCGGTGTAACAGGTTAGTGTTAGTGCGTAGTGTTGAGACGAATATTATGACAATTAATTAATTCAACCAAGATCGTAATCTGTAAGCGAGACTAAGTATAGTTATGGGTGACGATCCATAATAGTACGAATGTTGAACTTATAATTACGATTAAACATCTCTAAATTTTTAATACGATCGAAAAACGTACGCGATTGCGGGTATACACGTAAATCGTGAATGTTTTAACGATCCGACAACACACGAAGAGTAAAAATATTATATTAATTATTTTATATTTTTACAATTTTGAAACTCATCATTTTATTGAGTTTAATATCTATTTTACATTAAAACCGCGTAAATTACGCGTTACGTTCCGGAAACGCGAACCGAGCGACCGAAACGGACCCGAACACTACCCGGACTATAAAAGCCCTAAAGAAGGCCACTTCCTTCATTTATTCAGCCAACAACCCTTTCTCTCACTAAAACTCGCGAACCTACCCTCTCTCTAAAAATCCCAACTTTAAACGTTCGTATCTTCTTCGTTTCCCAACGGATTTTGGTGTTTTTGGTGTCCACGCGAAGCCCTCGACATCCTCTACACGAAAGTACAAGAAATCAGTGGATTTGTCCAGCCAAAAACGAGGTATTGATACTTGAATAATCACGAGATTAGGGTTTTCTATGTGTGTTATTTAAAAACTAAGTCCTAGCCGGTTCTAAGAGTAACCGATTGTATCTACAACATCTCGAAATTAGATCTGCAAGTGCTTATGGTCTACAAGTGGTTAGATCGAAGTAAACGCGCTTGAAAGGATGGAGATAGTTACAGGTTCGTTGGATTCTGGGCGGACGAACCCTCCCTAGCTGAAGCTCCATGTGGCCGAACCCTAGAGCATGTTGACGAACCCTCATCTGCATTATCAGGCGAACCCTGCTGCACATGAACCTCCTCCGACGAATCTATTAGCTGTCAAGGACATGGGCGAACCCTTGTATAGAACCGAACCATTTTAGTTTTCCTCGGCCGATCACTCAACCTAAACGAACCCTACATGGTTCGCTGCTTCCTTGCCGAACCATGTCCCGGCCGAACTATCCTACATGAACCAACTCAGGCGAACTCTAAGGAACCACGAGCCTTCATGAACCATTTGAATGACCAACGAACCCTCCATGCATTTTACAAATTCTGTTTGTTACAACGAACCTCCATGCAATAGTTAACATAGACGAACTATATGGTTCGTTGCTAAATGGCCGAACCCATGCAGACCCACCATCATATCAGACGAACCTTGGGCTAAAACCTCAAAGGGTTCGCTGCCCAAATGGCAGCCCACTTTCTTTTCGGCCCAACCTAAACCATACCCGGCCCAATTCCATTTACAATTTGGCCCGTAGACTTAAACCATGTACACTTGAGATAGCTCGATCCATTAGAGGTTTTATGTTGGCCCAATATGATCTTGGGTATTCTACATGGTCCATAAACAAGTTGGTTGGCCCAATAGCACATTCAATTGGGCCATGGCCTTGTTAAGCCCCATGGTTTATGGGATTAAGGCCCAATTGTGTTGGCCTTGCTTATGATATTGTGAATTGATCACGAAGAGGTTAAGTGACAACTTAACATAATCAAGAGATCAATTCATAATCACAATGACTTGAAATCAATTGAACATCTTTTCGCAACAAATGGTAATCAATGGCTATCAAAATTCTTAAACAAATATCATTTATGCATAAGAATTATGCATCAAAGAACATTTCATAGGTTTCTTGGACCCATGATCAATCTAAGGACTCAAAGCATAACATTCAAGTTTTCACAACAATCAAATCATGAGAACGCAAGTCAATCAATGAATCAAGTTATACAATTATAAATCCTATATCTTATGTATGATTACAATGTTATAGGAACAAGTTAGAAGTCCTGTTTGCTACTTGCTAACTGTTTTAGTTCAGAGTCTACTGCAGACAGGTGAGAACTTTAGCCCCTCTTTTACCGTTTTACAACTGTTTTGGGGTGGAACACGTGATCAAAAACCGCTATTTCAATCTTGTTTCATTGCACAGTTTATGTGCATTCATAAATATTACAGGTTTATCTTATGAATCCAAGTGATTCTTCAACTGTTTAAGGAAATTGTCAACTGTTTCAAAGGAATTATTTACTATTAAACCCTTATTACTAAAAGGATTTTTTGATGTTTTCTTGAAATGTCTTATAACAGTTTTACTCAAATGTTCTTTTAAAGGATTTTACAAACTCTTTTGTTATAAACCTTGTTATTACACAAGGTCATCACATCATGGTATTCAAAACAAGTGGTTCACAACATGGTATCCAAATCAAGTGGTTCAAAACATGGTATTCAAACTCATTGGTTCAATACATGGTATTCAAACTCATTGGTTCAAAACATGGTATTCAAGTCAAGTTGTTCACATCATGGTATTCAAATCAAGAGATTCATTTCATGTTACATAAACAAAGGATTCAACTCGTGGAGTTAAATCCAGATTTTCAATAAGACATTAACACATCCGGTTAAAGTAAGATTCAGAAAACATGGTGTCATTTGTTGTAAACAAACTTATAAACCCATCAAGTATCATATTCATTAGCGTTAGTACTGGGTGATCACAACAAGGGAAAGCGGACACATACATTGGGGCAGGCCGATTGCTGCAGTTAGTTTTTAAATCTGTTTTATAAACTAACTGCAGATTTCGGTTACATATGGTTATTTCAAAACTGTTGACATATTATCTAACTCCAAGCGTGGTTTGGGACTTGATGTTATATGTTGACTCATGTGCAAACAGTGATTGGACTGTTTACACTCATTTTCTTACTTGATGTTAGTTTGGGTTGCAGCTCATCCGTGTGAATCTTATGATGCTTTAACTTACCTATGTCTTATATCATATACTCATGTTTACAAATGCTTAAACCTATTGTTCTCACCAACTACGTCTGTAGTTGACAGTTACTTTTCACGTGTTTCAGGTAATCAGGTTTAAGACATTCTCAGGGACAACTAAGGAGACCATTCTAAGATAGTACAAGATGAAGAAACATGCTAGGATGGAATAGAAACTCACTAAATCCTAAATGTTTAATTGTCTTGTTTGGAGTCTTATTTTGTAAACTATATTTTGGGTCTGTAGTTGTCTTACTTTTGGTAGATAGATTGTCTGTAACAAATCAACTGTCTAAACATTATGAAATGTAGTAATCCATTGTGGTTGTTCTTATTCAATACTTGTGCATGATTCAACTGTTCATACGTCACCGCGCCGTGGATTCCGCACGCGGCGCAGGGGTGTGACAACCCGTTAACACATCCAGTTCTTCGTTTATAATCATTCCTAGGCATCATCTAGGCAATAATCAACAACCCTAACTAAACCTTTACGTTCAAAAACAAGATCTAATCAACCATTATCAAACTAGAACGTTAAAACGAACCATTACCTAATCAGACGGATTTTCAGCTGCAGAACAACGATCAGAACTTGTAAACTTATTCCCTAGCAAGATCCAGGTGTTTAGTGGCCTTCAAAATGAAGATTTGATGATGAAAAGATTAAAATTTCGTCTGTAAAGTGAAGAGAATTCGAGAGGATTGAAAGAAAACTTGAGTTGCATGAATTCTAATGTTTTTGTTGGAAAATAAGGACTGACGAAGCAAAACCACCTTTCAAATAATCTTTGTAATAAATGTTGCAGGACACTAGCTTCCGAAGACAAGTCTTCAGAAGAACCTTCGGAAGAGACAAATAAAAGCCAATTGCTTCCGAAGACAAATAAAAGACACTAGCTTCCGAAGACAAGTCTTCAGAAGAACCTTCGGAAGACATAAATAAAAGAAAAATGCTTCCGAAGACAATACTTCAGAAGTTGCTTCGGAAGACCCTATCTGAAGACAAACCTCAGAAGACACTATCGGAAGAAAACACTTGCTTTCGAAGAATAAAAGTCATTTACTTCGGAAGACTTCCAAAGACATCTGCCTCGGAAGAAAAACAATATTTCAGAAGACATATGTTTCTTCTGTTGAAAGAATAAATGTAACATGCTTTTGGATAACTGTCTACATTAGATAGTTTTCTATAAAGAGCTTCCGAGAGAATAATGTATTAGCATCAGTACAAAAGTCTGAACTAAGATCTTTAAAGATCCTATGTTGACTTTACGCTTGTACTATTCTGATGCTACAGTGTCTGTAATAGTGTCATCAGTCTTATCTGTTTGTCTTCTTCTTGTATTTGTCCTGAAACATTAAATGTCGGGGCTATTTATACCCCAACATCTACTGAATAAACATAACACTTTTCTGAATCTTCTTTGTGTTACTCTACTGTTTTTCTTTTCTTCTAATTTATGAAAACTAAACACTAAAATAACTAAAGAGCAAAAGCTTTGTCTAAGCTCTTGATCCTGGCTAAGTTAGTCTCTCCTCAGCTCACCGGTTTTCTACAATTGGTATCAGAGCGTTGTTCATTAGTCTTGATTTAACCATCAAGGCTAAAATTCAAAGCTCGCTTTAATATCTGTGTTTAGTTTTCTGTTATCATCTTCTTTTCAAAATCTGCTAAAGATTGATTTTTGAAACTTTAAAGTGTTCAAAAATCCTTCAACCAAACTATCTTGAGTACTCACTATTGATTTACTCAAAACGGTTTAAACAAATGGCAGAAAAATTCACCTTAGACCCGCATAACACTGGTTCTGCCACGAAGCCACCAATTCTGGTTAGGCACCAATATAATATTTGGCAGAGACGGATGTTACATTTCCTGTCAAATAATCATACAGGATGTTGGAAGTCTGTCATGTTCGGACCTCATAAACCAATGGTCTTGGACACAGAGACTGGAGATGATGTTCCTAAGGATCCCCGAAACTATACTGAAGAAGACTTTCATAAATTGGAGCTTGATGCCAAGGCACATGCTCAGCTGGCCATGGCCCTTCCGAATGAAATCTATTCGGGTCTTCTTCACCATGAGTCTGCTAAGGACTTATGGGATGCTCTAAAAGAGCAATTCGGCGGTACTGATGATGTTGTAGCCGATACTAGAGAGATATTGGCTCAACAATATGAGACATTCTCCCAACTAAATAATGAGTCACTGACTCAGCAATTTGAAAGGTTCACTTCTCTCTTAAGTGAACTAAAATTAGCTGGTCAAGTGTATCCTCCTGTCTCAGTTCTAAATCGATTTTTAAGATCTCTCCCTGAAAAATGGGAAACTTACTCTATAGTCATGAGATCTTCACCAGATTTTGGTAAACTCTCACTTACCCAACTTCATGGTAAGTTACTCACTTTTGAGCAAGAGATTGACCAAAAAAGAAAACTAATAAAATCTGGAAAATCAACTGAAGAGTATGTTCAAGGGAACACTGCTCTCCTTAGTCATAACTCTGTGATAAATGATCAGGGTTATGATGAACATATTGACATAACTACTGGTATCACCTCTTCATTCTCTTCATGTGATGACCACTCTCTCCCCTCTGACCATCCTTGTTTTATCATGGACGATCTTCATCAAGTTCCAAGTGATGACTTGGAAGAGATGGATATTCTCCATCAACTGGCTCTCTTGAGCATAAGAACTAACAAGTTCTACAAGAGGACAGGAAGAAAATTTCCCGGTATCCATGGAAAAACCAGGATTGGTCTAAATAAGGCTACTGTCCAATGTTATAGATGTCATGGCACTGGACATTTTGCCAAAGAATGCACTAATGCTTCAAACTCTAACCCTTCTTCTTATGTGACCTATCCAAACATACCTTCACACACCTCTTCAACACCACATTCATCCACCTTTTCTTCTTTCAAAAGGTCCAATAATCCTCAAGAATCAGCACACATTGCACAAAACTCTTCTAACAATGTGCAATATGTACAAACTGCAAATGGAAACATGTACCAACTTACTCCTGCCTCACTTCAAGTTGTTACAGCTCCTTCTTCACAAATAAATGCTCCCGGACATGCTGTCAAATCTTCATCATCTGGTCAACAGGCTCTTTTCTCTCAAGAGTACATAGACTGGAGCAGCTTGCCTGAAGATGTTGGCCATGCCCTTATCACTTTTGAACCAACAAATTTTGCTCTTATGGCTGTTGGTGAAGATTCTTGCTCTTCTGATCAACCTGAAGCAGATATTTCTGATGCTCAGGTATCCTCTTCCACCTTAGAAAAATTATGTTCCAATGCTTGCATAGAGGCTTTTGCAAAAATAAAGAAAGCAAATATGTTGCTTCAAAAGAAAAATCAGGATTTGGAACAACTTCTGGACAATAAAAATTCTGAAATGGAAAAATTAATAAAAATAAAAGATAATGAACTATGTGCCTTGAAAACTGAGAAAATCAATTTACAAGCATCTTTTGATCTACAAAGAGAAAAATATTATGCTTGTAAAGATGAACTATCTCAAACTCAGGTAAGCTGTGAAAAGTGGGTTGAATCTTGCAAAGGATTCAAGATGCTTTTACAAAAGCAAGTTCACAGCAAGGCAAGATTTGGAATTGGGTATAATCATACTGCTCAACCAGATGATTATACACCCATTGATAATAATAAGGAACAAACTACTCCTGAACCTGTTTCACCAACCTTTCTTCCTGATGAAATTCCTTCAATAACAGATACACCTTCGTTGGTGTATCAGCCAAACTATTTCTCTAAGTTTGTATATCCCACTAATACAAATCTGGCAAGAATAGAAAAATCTCAGTTGAACTCAGTTCAACACAATAACTCTTCAGAACAAAGTGAGATTGCTCCTGATATGAGCCCTACTCCTTGTTCAGAAGAAACAATAAAGTCTGGATTCACTTCTAATATCAAGTCAAATCTTGATAAAGGAAAAGAACCTATGATAAATATCCAGTTTCCTCCTTCTCATCCTCATCCTTCTTATCCCACAATGAAAGCAAACAGACCTTTCATCCCAAATTATTCCTCTCTTTCCCCAGCCTGCTTAAAATGTTTTAAGTACAATCATGCTACTGAAAACTGCAGAACAAAAACACCTTTGGAGAAAGCTAGGATAAAGGCAAATAAGTTGAAAGCTGATCATACTTCTTCATCTAAAGGGAACCTCCCTAATAAGATGAAGAAAGTAAGAACAACAAGTAACAAATCTGTTGGGACACATCCTCATTCTTCCTCTATCTTACCCTCTTCCAGACCTTCCATTTTGGGAACACCACCTCCTTACTCTATGGTGAACCCAGTTTCTTGCTCTAATAATGGTGCTAACTCTTCTCCCGTGGATTCTCAAATCAATCTTCTCCAACAAAATCAGCAACAACTGCTGTTAATGATGCAGAAATTGATGAAAGATACACAACAAAATAAACCAAACAAATAAATAAAATAAAATACCCCATGTCTAATCTTTTGTACATAATTCTCATGTGCAGAAATCCTCTTCAAACCAAAATCATCTCTGGTATGTGGATAGTGGAGGATCTAGGCACATGACTGGATGCAGATCCATTCTAAATGACTTAATTCCAAATAATGGTGGATCTGTTTCTTTCGGAAATAATGCAAAAGGTTGGATAGTGGGATCCGGTTCTGTCTCATGAGGAAATTTGAAATTTAAAAATGTTAGCTTAGTTGAAAACCTCAAGTTTAATCTCTTGAGTGTTTCTCAACTGGCTGACAAAAATTTTAATTCATTTTTCACTAAAGACAGTTGCAAAATTCTTTCTCCAGAAATAAACTCAAAAATAAAGGTCTTGATTGATCAACACACTTTGCTAACGGCTAAAAGAAGTGGAAACGTCTATATTGTAGACATGACTACTGATTCTCAAACATCTTCTCCTACATGTTTGATAGCCAAGGCATCATCTTCTGAAACCACTCTCTGGCACAGAAGACTTAGTCACCTTAATCACCAAACTCTTCATAAGCTTTCCACCCTTTCCTTAGTAAGAGGATTGCCTTCTAAAGAATTTCATTTTGAAGGTCAATGTGAATCTTGCTTAAAGGGAAAGCAACATAAAACTTCACATAAGTCTATTGAGGAATCCAAAACAACTAACTGTCTTAATCTGCTTCATATGGATCTGTTTGGTCCAGTGAAGGTAGCCAGCTTGGCAAGAAAAAGATATTGTCTAGTTGTTGTAGATGATTACTCAAGATTTTGCTGGACCTTCTTCCTTTTCAGCAAAGATGAGACTTCTGATAAAATAATTGCTCTTGTCACTCATCTTGAAAGACAATTCAGTCTTCCTGTTAAAATGATAAGGAGTGACAATGGCACATAATTCAAAAATCAAGTCCTTGATAAATTTTGTATTTCTAAAGGAATCCTTAGACAATATAGTGCTCCTAGAACTCCTGCTCAAAATGGAGTTGTAGAAAGAAAGAACAGGACACTGATTGAAGCTGCAAGAACCATGCTTGCAGACTCAGGATTACCTTTATCATTCTGGGCTGAGGCAGTAAACACTGCTTGTTATGTATTGAACAGAGTTCACATTGTAAAAAGACATAACAAGACTGCCTATGAAATTCTGTATAAAATAAAGCCTCTCATTTCCTTCTTCAAAGTCTTTGGATGTCCGTGTTTTATCCTAAATACAAAAGACTCTTTGTCCAAATTTGCTGCTAAAGTTGATTCTGGATACTTTGTTGGATATTCTCAGACTTCTAAAGCATATCGAGCTTTCAATCTCAGAACAAAAATAATTGAGGAATCTATTGATGTAAAATTCAATGAATTAGCATCAACCTCATCCTTTCCTTCTGCACCTGATGATCTTTTTGATCTTGAAAGCTTCTCCTTCATCCCTTCCATCCCCTCTTCTTCTCTTTCATCAGAGTCATGTCAAACTTCTGAAGATCTATCTTCTATTGAGGACAATTCTGTTTCAAAGTTCTTCACTTCTTTTCCATCTCATCAAATAAATTCTCAAGAAGCAAATTCTCAAAACCAAGACGATATACCATCTACTCCTCCATCACCTGTCTTGGATAATGCATCCATAGATGTTCCTGATCACATTTCAAACTCTCTGACCCCCATCGAAAACTTATCTTATTCCGATGCTGCCTCCTCAAATAACTGTTTGGACATCATTCCTTTCAACAAAAATCATCCTCTAGAACAAATCTTAGGTGATCTAAGTAAAGGAGTTCAAACAAGAAGCCAGATTTCAAACTTTTGTCTTCATGCAGCCTTTCTATCCCAAATTGAGCCGACTAAATATCAGGAGGCTCTTAAAGACAATAATTGGGTAGAGGCAATGCAAGATGAACTGTTGCAGTTCAAAAGGCAAAATGTTTGGACTCTATGTCCCTTGCCCGATGGAAAATATCCCATCGGAACCAGATGGGTATTCAGAAATAAAACAGATGACAGAGGCATTATAATAAAAAACAAGGCCAGGTTAGTTGTGCAAGGTTACTGTCAAGAGGAAGGTATTGACTATGATGAGACTTTTGCTCCTGTGGCAAGATTGGAAGCCATTAGACTCTTCCTAGCATTTGCCATCTCACATAACATAAAGGTATACCAGATGGACATAAAGAGTGCTTTCCTGTATGGGACAATAAAAGAGGAAGTCTATGTTTGTCAACCCCCAGGATTTGATGATGTTCATCATCCTGATTGGGTGTACAAATTAGACAAAGCACTTTATGGCCTAAAACAAGCTCCAAGAGCATGGTATGACACTCTCTCTCAATTCCTTCTTTCTAATAATTTCTCACGGGGAACCATTGATAAGACTTTGTTCATAAAAAGGGTAGATAAGGAACTCTTGTTAGTCCAAATTTATGTTGATGACATCATTTTTGGATCAACAAAACAGTCCATGTGTGAACAATTCTCTAAATTAATGTCTTCTAAGTTTGAAATGAGTGCTTTAAGTGAACTAAAAACATTTTTAGGACTTCAAGTCAAACAAACCTCACACGGGACTTTCATTCATCAATCTAAATATGTAAAAGATCTTCTTAATAAATTTGATATGAATGATTGCAAAATAATTTCTACTCCCATGGCAACAAGTCCTGGCATATGTTCAGATGACAATGGTGAACCTGTAGATCAAACTCTCTACCGGTGCATGATTGGTTCTCTGATGTATCTTACTGCATCAAGGCCAGACATCATGTATGCAACATGTGTCTGTGCAAGATATCAATCTGCTCCCAAACAATCTCATCTTTCATTTATGAAGAGGATACTCAGATATCTTAAAGGTACTCCTGTACTAGGTATTTGGTATCCTGCTAATCAAATTTGCAAGCTTGTTGGTTTTACAGATAGTGATTATGCTGGCTGCTCGCTCACCAGAAAGTCTACTTCAGGAGGTTGTCAGTTCTTTGCAGGTTGCTTAGTGTCATGGCAAAGCAAGAAGCAAACATCAGTGTCAAATTCAACTGCTGAAGCTGAATACATTGCAGCAGCCCATTGCACTGCCCAAATTCTTTGGTTACAATATCAACTGCTAGATTTTGGAATAACTGAACTAAAAACACCTCTTCTGATAGACAGCGAAGCTGCCAAAAACATAATAAAAAATCCTGTCTATCATTCTAAAACCAAACACATTGAAATAAGGCATCACTTCATTAGAGACTGTTTTGAAAAAGGACTAATAGTTCCAGAACATGTCTCTACAAGTGATCAACTAGCTGACATATTTACCAAGCCCTTAGACCCCTCAACTTTCTCTAAGTTTGTAGCAAAATTGGGCATGATAAATATGAGTTAATAAACATTAAAGGATAATTTTTTTTTAATTATCCAAACAATGGATATTGGATAAACAACTGATAAAGAACTCTTGATTTCTTTCAGTAATTATCTATATACACAGATAGGATCAGTGGCTATATAATCACTGCTTCATATCTATCTGATGTTTAAACTTTCCATTGTTACATTCCTCTCCTTTCGATGTCTTTTCTTCCGAAGATATCCTCTTCTTCTTTCTTCTTCCGATAACTTTCATAAGTTTATTTAACTTGTGTCTAAAATAAGATTCTTCCGATTCTGCAATAACAATCTTGAGCTTTGCATTTGATGTGACAGTTGTCAATCTTTCTGATAGACCCGAGTCTCAATACTGACTCTCACGGCTCAAGAAGATTATTACCGCCATTTTCTTTTAACCAATAATCTTCTCGGATTACTTCCCTTATTTATCATCTTCTTCTCCATAATTCTACTTAAACCCTATTCCTTCTCTGGTTTTTCAAGAAACTCTTCTTCCTCTTGAAGACTCTAAGTAATGCTCATGGTTACGGGTGATAAATTGTCAGGCATGTCGTCTGGCACGAAGCACTTATGCTTACCTTGTCGCAAGCTTCATGCTTATGATAATGGCTTAACGGCTTCGGACCAGGCTTCATTCCTCACAAATTTTCGTCTGTACTTTTCGGATGTGCATGAACATGTCTTCTTGATCAAATGTGTAAGTCTCAACCTCTTTCTCTCTTATTCTAACTCAGTTTTGTAATTTCATACTTAATCATGAACTTTTTAGGTTAACCTGAAAAACTTGATTATGTAGAAGTCAGTCCTTTTGATATTTACAGGCACCTATTTCAAATAACATCTGTTTGATAACCTGGTATATCATCCAAAATGTTCATAAGTTCCAGCTATGCCTTCAGTTTGTCTCTTTGATTTTCATAATATTATGACGGACTTGACTAACTGATGTTCAAAATGATGGATGATACTAAAGAAACACCCATCTTTAGTAAACCCACATCCACCCTTCTTCCACACCTAAATTAGGTACTGGCCATAAAATACTTCTCCAAAACCCTCCAAGCCTAATAAACCCAAAAGAATCTGTTCAGGAAGATGAGATCCCTGAACATGATTGTGTTCCCACTGAACACATGGATACATCTGTTTCATCCTCACAGATATATCAAGCATCTATTCCCATCCTGCTCCTCATTCATCCTCTTCACAGGATGATGTTGTATTCCTAAGGGAACCCTAACTAACCATTGAAATGTCAGTTGACTTTCAGTTGGTCGTCCTCTCTCCCAGGGACAACTCTGTTTCTAAAAGCCCCCCCACTATCCATCAACACTTCTCTACCCTATAAAAGAGGATGAGATCCGGTCGTCAAGTCCATCTTGACCTCCTGATCATATATCAGGAGCATCCATTTCATATGCAAATCCTATGGCTTTTCATTTGAATGGATTAGGCAATAAGACTCCTGGTATGGCAACAGCCAATGAAGTTTTTCTTTAAACTAAGGCTAGGAAATCCCCAGAACCAAGAAAAAGGGGTTTATGACATCTCTGAGATGGACTCAGGTCATAATAAAACTGACTCTCTAGTCAGGGATTCGGATGACATCTACAAAATGATAGACGGATCAGTTCTTCACATTATGGAATTAACGGATATCTTTAGTCCTGTAATCCAAATCCAACCCCATGCAGGCACCTTCATTTGAAGGTTTTCTAATCTTCTCAACCACCTTCACTACTACTACCCTTCCTCCACTGCCTTTCAAGGAGCATTTCTCCCACCTCTCTCTGCCTTTCTTTCTTCCCTGCCTTGTCTCCGGCTGATTAAGCCAAAAAGAGGGAGATAATCCATAAACCATTCTCAAAAGGTGGTTAACGCTTAAATAAACAAAAGAAGCCTAGCTCTGATAAACAAAGAAGCCTTTGCTTTACTGAGACCCATTTGAACCATTCTCATGATTCTTTCCTCACTGAGTCTGATGTTCTAGAAATTGATTGGGATCTAACATTAAGTGGTTTTGGCTTCATCAGTCCAGAGGGAGATTGTTGGAAAATAAGGACTGACGAAGCAAAACCACCTTTCAAATAATCTTTGTAATAAATGTTGCAGGACACTAGCTTCCGAAGACAAGTCTTCAGAAGAACCTTCGGAAGAGACAAATAAAAGCCAATTGCTTCCGAAGACAAATAAAAGACACTAGCTTCGAAGACAAGTCTTCAGAAGAACCTTTGGAAGACATAAATAGAAGAAAAATGCTTCCGAAGACAATACTTCAGAAGTTGCTTCGGAAGACCCTATCTGAAGACAAACCTCAGAAGACACTATCGGAAGAAAACACTTGCTTCCGAAGAATAAAAGTCATTTACTTCGGAAGACTTCCAAAGACATCTGCCTCGGAAGAAAAACAATATTTCAGAAGACATATGTTTCTTCTGTTGAAAGAATAAATGTAACCTGCTTTTGGATAACTGTCTACATTAGATAGTTTTCTATAAAGAGCTTCCGAGAGAATAATGTATTAGCATCAGTACAAAAGTCTGAACTAAGATCTTTAAAGATCCTATGTTGACTTTACGCTTGTACTATTCTGATGCTACAGTGTCTGTAATAGTGTCATCAGTCTTATCTGTTTGTCTTCTTCTTGTATTTGTCCTGAAACATTAAATGTCGGGGCTATTTATACCCCAACATCTACTGAATAAACATAACACTTTTCTGAATCTTCTTTGTGTTACTCTACTGTTTTTCTTTTCTTCTAATTTATGAAAACTAAACACTAAAATAACTAAAGAGCAAAACTCAAGAGGGAGCAAAACATCAAAAGCTTTGTCTAAGCTCTTGATCCTGGCTAAGTTAGTCTCTCCTCAGCTCACCGGTTTTCTACAGTTTTGATCTAATCCACCAAACCGACCCACGCCAGGCGCATCGCCCCGCGTGGCTGCTTGGCCCGGGGCATAGCACGCGAGAAGCCCCAAATTCTCAGATATTTCTGACCCGCGCGTACCGCCTAGCGAGAGAGGCTGGGGCTAGGCGTACCGCCTGACCCATTTGACTTTGACATTTCTGTGATTTTCTTCGTTTTGCGATTTCGGACAATCCGGAACTCCGTTTCGCGCACGGTTTTCGCCTATGTTCACCATTTCTCGCATACTATCAACGTGTAATAATTACAATGGCTAAGTCAACGTGGATTTCAAGTATGATCAAATGTGCTCACGTCATTGATGACAATCGTTCATGAGAACAAGTGTGGATATTTTGCTTTCATTTGGTCTTCACGTTCCCAAGTATACTCAGGTCCACGTTGTGAATTCCATCGAACTTTAACAATTGGTACGTGACTGCGTTTTAATACTTTAACCTCTCGATCCATCACTTCTACGGGTTCTTCGCTGAACTAAAGCTTCTCATCAATTTGAACTTCTTCGAGAGGTACAATCAGTGACTCGTCAATTAGGCACTTCTTCAAATTTTATACTTGAAAAAGGTCATGAATATTACTGAGTTCAAGAGGTAACTCAAGTCTGTAGGCTACTGATCCAATTCGTTCTAGAACGTTGAATGGTCCTACAAATCTTGGTGAGAGTTTACCTCGTTTCTCAAATCTAAAAATGCCCTTCCATGGTGATACTTTCAACATTACTCGGTCACCTATATGGAATTCTAGGGGTCTACGACGATTATCAGCATAACTCTTTTGACGATCGTGAGCAGCTTTAATTCATTCTTGAATGAGTGCGATCTTATCAGTAGTTTCTTGAATGTATTCTGGGCCTATGATCTGACTTTCACCTACCTCTGACCAACAGATAGGTGATCTACACTTGCATCCATAAAGTGCCTCGAATGGAGCGCATTTAATACCGGTATGGTAGCTATTATTGTATGAAAATTCAACAAGTGTAAGGTGAATATCCCAGCTACCTCCAAAATCAATCACATAGCTTCTGAGCATGTCTTCAAGAGTTTGATTTGTTCGTTTGATTTGCCCGTCCGTTTGTGGATGATAAGCTGTGCTCATATTGATTTGTGTGCCCAGAGCATTCTGAAGTGTTTGCCAAAATCGTGACATAAATCAACTATCTCTATCAGAAATGATAGAGATTGGTACTCCATGTTGAGACACAATCTCATTAACATAGAGTTTAGCGAGTCTATCCATGGAGTAATCTTCTCGGATGGGTAAGAAATGTGCAGATTTAGTAAGGCAATCAACGATAACCCATATAGAGTCATGATTACGTGATGTTCTGGGTAGTTTAGTAATGAAATCCATAGAAATCTGATCTCATTTCCACATAGGAATCTCAGGTTGTTGCAGTAACCCAGAAGGTCGTTGATGTTCAGCCTTAACTTTGAGACATGTTAAACTCCGATCCACGTATTCAGCTAGGTGTTTCTTCATTCCAGGCCACCAGTAAAAATATCTAAGATCTTTATTCTGTTTATATGCACCTAGATGAATAGAATACCTGGATTTGTGCGCCTCATCCAAGATGAATGTTCTAGAGTTACCGAATAAAGGAACCCAAATTCGGCTTTTGAAATATAACACTCCATCAGCTTTGATTTCGAGTTGCTTATCTAATCCTCTTAGTTCCTCAGCAGGGTAGTCCATTGTTTGTAAGGCTTGTTGCTGAGCTTCTTTAATCTGAGGAATTAAACTGGTTTGAATAGTCATTCCTAACGCTTTCACACGTAAAGGTTTGACTCGTTCTTAGCGACACAAGGCATCGGCTACGACATTCGTTGCCTGGGTGATAACGAATTTCACAGTCATAGTCGTTTAGAAGTTCTACCCACTGCCTTTGTCGAATGTTCAACATTTTCTGATCTAGAATGTGTTGAAGACTTTTGTGATCAATGTATACGATACACTTGGTTTCGTATAGATAGTGTCTCCAAATCTTGAGTGCAAACACCACTGCACCAAGTTCTAGATCATGAGTGGTATAATTCTTCTCGTGTACTTTCAGCTGCTGAGAAGCATAAGCAATCACTTTATCGTTCTGCATTAAAACACACCCTAAAACTTGACGAGAAGCATCATAGTATACTGTGAAATTATTAGTACCTTCTGGTAATGTGAAGATAGGTGTGTTGCAGAGTTTTTGTTTCAACAGTTGGAATGCCTCCTCCTGTTGGGAACCCCATATAAACGGTTTATTTTTCTATGTCAATGTGGTTAGTGGCAGGGCTCTTTTCGAAAAGTTCTTGATAAATCGGCGATAATAACCTGCCAGTCCTAAAAATTGACGTAGTCCAGCTGGGTTTCGTGGTGTTTCCCTATTGTTTCACAACCTCGATCTTTCTAGGATCTGCTTGAATACCGTTCTCATTTACTACATTCCCAAGAAATTGAACTTCTCGTAACCAAAACTCACACTTTGAGAATTTGGAATATAGTTTCTCTCGTGGCAAAAGTTCTAAGATCAGTTTCAAGTGTTGGGCATGTTCTTGTTGGTTTCGAGAATAAATAAGAATGTCATCAATAAACACAATCACAAACTTATCCAAATAAGGCCTACATATTTGATTCATTAGATCTATGAAAACTGCAGGTGCATTGGTTAATCCAAACGGCATTACTAGAAACTCGTAATGTCCGTATCGAGTTTTGAAAGCAGTTTTAGAAACATCATCATCATGAATTCGTAATTGATGATATCCGGATCTTAAATCAATTTTTGAAAAGTAAGTAGCACCTTGTAGTTGTTCGAACAGATCATCGATACGTGGCAATGTATAACGGTTTTTGATTGTCAATTTATTGAGTTCCCTTTAGTCAATACACATCCTGAATGAACCATCCTTCTTTTTCACAAAAAGGATTGGTGCTCCCCAGGGTGAGAAACTAGGTCTAATAAAACCTTTGTCTAACAGTTCCTGCAGTTGACCTGAAAGCTTTTGCATCTCTGATGGTGCTAAACGATAAGGAGCTTTAGCTACAGGTGTTGCACCTGGAATCAGGTCAATTCGAAATTCATCTTGTCTCACTGGGGGTAATCCTGATATATCCTCAGGAAAAACTTCAGGAAAGTCTTTGATTACTGGAATATCTTCGATACGTTTTTGTGAAGAACAATTCTCAATTGCATGTGCTAGAAAGGCCGGACAACCTTTCCGTAAGCATTTCTGAGTTTGCATACAAGATATGATACCAAGTTTTTTATCGGCTCGTTCTCCTTGAACTATCTGTGTATTACCATCAGGTAATGGGATACGGATCACCTTGTTTTGACACACAACTTCCGCTTGGTTATCAGAAACCCAGTCCATACCGACAAAGACATCAAAGATCCCAAGCTCAATAGGAAGTAAATTGATATTAAAAAGGTGATCATTCAGATTCTAGGAACACCCTTGAATAACACTGTTAGTTTTGATTAACTTGCCATTAGCAAGTTCAATGACATAAGGAGTTTCTAGATCTACCGTAGGCAATGAGAGTAATGATGCAAATTCAGGAGAGATAAAACTCTTATCTGCCCCTGTATCAAACAAAACTGATGCATATAGATTATTAAGAAGAAACATACCAGTGACAATGTTCGTATCATGCCTTGCCTCGGTTGCACCAATCTGAAAAGCTCTCCCCTAGCTTCATTTCCCGGATTGGTGTTGTTGTTGTTCAGACAATTTCTCATGAAATGGTCAGGGCTTCCACAGTTGAAGCATGATCGGTTTGTTTGAGTGGTTAGTCATGGTGCTTGATTTGGTTGACGAGCAGGCAAGTTACAATATCTGGTGTAGTGTCCAACTCTATTACAGTTCGCACAAACAGGACACGGTCCTGTATGATGATATGGACACTTGTTGCATTTGGGCGCCTGCCCACTATAAGTCGAGAACAACCGCACCATAGTTTTTCACCGTTGGTTTGTTCTGATTGGTCTCAACCGGAACTTTCGTTTTGGTCTTTCCACACCACTTTCGTTTGGTACCCTTTGAAACATTCGAGGTACCGACATCACTACGGCCCACCGCCTTCTGAGTTTTTGTGAACAAAGTACCACTCCTTACCGCCTCATCGGAAAGCTTAGTGGTCATCAAGATTGTACGTTTAAGAGTGGTAGGTTCAGCTGCAGTCACCATTCTCAGAATCTAGGGAACCAAACCTTTGATATACTTCTCAATTAAGGCTGCTTTCATAGGAAACATATTGGGAAATAGACAAGTAAGTTCACGAAAACGATTGGTATAAGCTAAACAATCAGCACCCACCATAGAATGATTCCAGAATTCCTCCTAGAGTTTTTGGATTTTAGTTATTAGATAGTACTTTGACATAATCAGAGTTTTGAAATCGTTCCAACCCGTCGAGTCGACTATAACTAAGCCCAAAGTTTTTGCCTGGGTATTCCACCAGGTTAGAGTTGAGTCTTTTAGAGAACAAGCAACATAAGACACCTTATGCTCTGCCAAACACTAGTTGATCTTGAGTTTAGTTTCCATTTCCTCAATCCACTTTAGGAGTCCAGCCGCTCCTTCTTTACCCTTGAAAGTAGGAGGGTTGCAAGAAGCAAAGTACTTGTAAGTACATCCTTGCTGTGGTGGATCAGGAACAGTTGTTTTTGTTGTTGCTGTACCGGTGGTATGATGAGTTTCTGTATGACCTCTGGTAGCATTGTGTTCAGTGTGGTCATGGTCCCCACCAGAACCCGTAATGATATGTGGTTGGTGTTTTGTCAAAACACCACAAGTAGATAGTTGTTCTCTCACAATTCTGGATATCATTGCTTCATTCAATTCAGATCCACTTGCACCCACAGGTGGAACCGTGTTCACTTCAGGGTTTACGGGTGGAACTGGATTCCTTTCACGATTCACAGGTGGAACCATATTGATTTCCGGATTAATATGCGGATCTGGATTTGATTCTACGTTTACAGGTGGAATTTGATTCGATTCAGGGTTAGTGACATTCACGACAGCTTTCTTGGCTGGTTGACCTCGTTTCGTAGCCATTGTTCTGCTCACATGCAGATAGACTCACGTTAGTTCAAGAATATTAAAGATATAACCCTTGTTTAATCACATTAGTCCAACCATATTCAGTCATACTGAAAAACCCATGTCAAAATGTGATTATTAGAGATATAGTACAACTACATTAAAAAAATTCAGACATGTTCTCAGTTCACAGTTATAGCATCACACAGCACAGGGCATTGTGATACTGATATAGATATGTTACTATGCACAGTAGATACAACATTACTTGTGTTTCGATATGTCATCACATAAGTTTTTGAGATATAATCATACAGGACTTTAAGATTTGTCACACATACAGGAGAGGAGATACCACACAAAGTATTTTACGATAGTAAACCACACAAGGTACTTTACATTGTCACACAGACAATAGAGGAGATACCACACAAGGTATTTTACGTTAGGATACCACATAAGGTATTTTACGATAGTATACCACACAAGGTATTTTAAGTTGTCACACAGACAATAGAGGAGATACCACACAAGGTATTTTACGTTAGGATACCACACAAGGTATTTTACGATAGTATACCATACAAGGTATTTTACGTTGTCACACAGACAATAGAGGAGATACCACACAAGGTATTTTATGTTAGGATACCACACAAGGTATTTTACGTTGAGATACCACACAAGGTATTTTACGATAGGATACCACACAAGGTATTTTACGTTGTCACACAGACAATAGAGGAGATACCACACAAGGTATTTTATGTTACGTTGTCACACAAACAAGAATTAGGATACCACACAAGGTACTTTACGTTGTCACGCAGACAATAGATGGGATACCACACAAGGTATTTTACGTTGTCACACAGACAATAGATAGGATACCACACAAGGTATTTTACGTTGTCACATAGACAATAGATAGGATACCACACAAGGTATTTTACGTTGTCACACAGACGATAGATAGGATACCAAACAAGGTATTTAGAGATGACACCACATAAACTTATCATTGATAACAACTCTCACCTCATGAATAGTGTTAGGCACATCCCTCGGTGCCAGCTGTCGTCGTGGGGGTAGCCCTGTAGTCTTACGGGCTTAACCTCGCATGTGTCTCAGTCCGTCCCACACGGGAACCCTCTGAGGCGATGAAATCTGTCTCCTCTCTGCTGAGACATCCTCACCATGTAGCTGATGATGTCTGGATGAAGTAGATGATACTTGTGGTGGTAGCGTAGTTGGTACCTGTGGTACATCATGTGAAGCAGCCGATGATGATTCCGACAGATCGGAATATGAGCTCGAGCTGAGTTGGGCGTATCATCAAGTATTACATAAAGAAATCTCTGATAAATGTAGAGCTCAGTTGGGTTTGCCATCGATGTACAAACAAAATTTCTAGATCAGTATCACGAGATAAATATTGAAAAATAATATTCAACGTAAACATGATATGATATCTCTACCTATCTCAAAGCAAGTATTCGTCCTTATAGTTATTACTGTTATGCTTGTATTAAATTTTACTAGAACGCACACGTGTTGCGAATTTCAGTTATGCTGGCCACTCATAACTGGAATTCGTACCACCTGATTATTCTGGGTCAATTCAAAACAAGTTTTGTTCGTTAATTATGTTCAGTTCTCTCTGTGTTACTATACGAGCCTATGGTTATAGTCTAGGTCTCTAAGTCCACCTAAATTCTATAACCTGTGTCTCTAATACCACCCTGTCACACCCCCACCTCCCGTCACCTGAGATGATTTCATTCGTCACTCTGAAAGGTTGCGGAAGCATAATGGTGATGTCTCAGAGATGAGGTGTGACTTACTTGATCCGGTATCACAGCACACAGATTAACTTAAAGTAAATACATTACAAGGTTTCGTCATTCACAATCAAACTTACAGTTTACAACTAAGTTTATTACACAATCTGACTTATTTAATTACAATTGCTTGAAAGTGCAGCCTCTCTGTTGGTCACTGTCTCCCTGCAAAAATGTTTGAGTTTGAAAGATCTGCACAAAGCTGGCAAGTTTGTAAAGTTCGAGTTAAACCATATGATATGACATGATTTACAAGTTCTCAAGATATTCAGTTCAAGATAACCATAGGACCCGTATCTATTTCCTGTCGGACAATTCTGCGTTTTACGAAGATACTACTCATCGGTAAATGTCTTAATGCCTCATTATCTTAATGTTTATCACTAACATTAAGAAGGTTCTTCAGAAACAGGTAACAAACATTCACACCACGGGAGATGCAAACCTCCCAGTGAATGGGTTGTCAGCCGATAGTACTATCATTGATGCGTGTTCGGCCCCACATGGGTTCACTAGATACAGTTTCGAGGGATGAGGACTTTTGATATTGTGATAGAGATACTAACGGCAAAATCCCGTGAAATCTCACAAGAGTCACATGAAATCACACAGATAACAGTGATACATATCATATGTTCAGAAATAGATTTACAGAAGTACCCCGATATTTATGAAACACTAAAGATAAAAAGGGGTTGTACGAAACTCACATGACGTCTTAAGGTAGTGAAATCACACGTAAGATGATACTGGTAGCTAAATTCTGCATTAGTTTTATGTTCAATTAGTTATTTATGTTTTAACTTAGTGATTAGATCTTTCTAAACGTACAATGTCAAGGATATTGCCTTGAAAGTCATCAAACCGATATTAGGTTTTTAATTAATTAATTTAATGTCATATCATACAATGTATGACAATGTAGGAACCTACACTGGTTCAGGTTCCTAATACAAAGTTGATGACATGTTTGATTAATCAGAATAAATCTCAGATTAACCAAATAGTTTATGTTGTTGATTATGACGCTGAAACAGTTTCTAGATGAATGTATGGCTTAAAAACGATCAATCCTTGTTGTTGATTACCCAATTGTCATGAAATATCATAATGTGACATTAGAATAGGTTTAATAACCATGTTTAACATACTAATCTGACTGTTATCATAAACATCAGATAATCGTTCAAATGAGTATGTTAATGATTGTGATTAGTTTGAAACACTTGGATTTAACCTTGCATTTCAAAGATTAATCAAACTAATCACATGCATTGTCACAATCAAATGGTTTAAACCATTATAACTATTGTTACGGTTTCATGAAAACCGGGCATTACAACGGATCAAATCAAGGATTTACCCGTTAACACATCCAGTTCTTCGTTTATAATCATTCCTAGCCATCATCTAGGCAATAATCAACAACCCTAACTATACCATTACGTTCAAAAACAAGATCTAATCAACCATTATCAAACTAGAAAGTTAAAACGAACTGTTACCTAAGCAGACGGATTTTCAGCTGCAGAACAATGATCAGAATTTGTAAACTTGTTCCCTAGCAAGATCCAGATGTTTAGTGGCCTTCAAAATGAAGATTTGATGATGAAAATATCAAAATTTCGTCTGTAAAGTGAAGAGAATTCAAGAGGATTGAAAGAAAACTTGAGTTGCATGAATTCTGATGTTTTGATCTAATCCACCAAACCTACACATGCCAGGCACATCGCCCCTCGTGGCCGCTTGGCCAGAAGCGTAGCGCGCGGGAAGCCCCAAATTCTCAGATATTTTCTGACCGCACTTGACATTTTTGTGATTTTCTTCGTTTTGCTATTCCAGACAATCTGGAACTCCGTTTTGCGCATGGTTTTAGCCTATGTTCGCCAGTTCTCGCATACTATAACCTGTAATAATTACAATTGCTAAATCAACATGGATTTCAAGCACGATCAAATGTACTCATGTCATTGATGACGTAATTCTCAAATGCAATTGTCACATTGATGAGGTCCAGTGCATTGTTGCTAGGCGTCTGAAGAGTTCAGATTTGCCGGGATCTTCTGGTATGCCTTGTTCATTCAACATAGTTCTTGAATTGGCAAATCTTTGATAATAATGTGAGTGTCACAATTATTTCAATTATTTACATCTATTTAAGGTGGTTGATTAGCTGGGTGCTTGAGTCTTGAATTCCATAGGATGGAAGACAAGACAAAATAGAAGAAATGTTGGTTTATTCTTTCATTTTTCACTAATTGTTTAAAACGATTATGAATATTTTGACATTCTTAGTTTGACTGAGAATATTGCTTCTGGTATAGTTTATGCATTGATTGATTGATTATATTTATGCTTTATAAATTGTTTTGATAGCATAATTATTGATAATGCAAAGTGAATTCTATATGATAGAATTACTAATAAAGGCAATACACATGATTCATATTAATAGAATAATTTAAAGTGTTTAAATAATTATAATTAGGCAAGATTAACCTTTAAAGCAAGGCATAATACATGAATCTCTAAACAATTGAAAATGGAATTCATTGTTACAAGAGTTTGATGATTACACAACATGCTTAAGGAAGATTAAAAAGATTATGATATTTAAATGCAATTCTGTTGCATAAATTATCTAATGATTAAATATGAATATTTCATAAGGTTTTGAACCTAATGAAATCTTTGAAAGAGTTCAAAGATGATTTCAATAAAGTGAAGATCTAAAAACAACAATAGTTATATATGAGATATAACCGAAAGGTTATAAAATTTAAAAGCTTCCGCTGTGTCAGTTCTGATCTATCTGTTTAATCTAGTTTTATGAAAACTGATTTTATCAATTAATACAATTAATTGAATCTGATTAAATTAAAAGTAACTTAGAATTCCCAACACATCTAACATACATTGACACTAATATAAATTATGAATTCACCACATAATCAACAACAATACTACAAGACCAATATATCAAGTAGTTCAAGACAAAAAAAATCAACACATCACAAACATAAATATGACTTATGGTTGCATATTTATGGATAGGTCTACTCACCTTAATCCTTCGTTCCACTTGGTTCAACCTTCTACTTACCGGGTCGTTGGTTTGTATTTCCACTTCCAAGATCATATAATCATACATACACATTCAATCAATGAATAACACACAAGAAAACCAACTCACAACCCTTAGACCCATTATAACCATAATTGACTTTATGGTAGTCAACTCTCCTAAATCACCAATTCACATCAATTCCCTTCATTCTAGCTAATCGCATCTAATTGGTACTTATAAATCATAAAATTAATTTAATTAGCCATTACGCACATTTCACCCAAACCTCAAATCATTTGAGAACTTAAGGTTGTTTGAGGCATTTCCTCAAACACCTTATGTGCAGATTTTTCATCCATGTTTTAAAATCATTCTTTCAATTCCATTCATATCCAATTTAAACATACAAAGTTTCAAACTCTTCATTTTATGAATCTTTTATCAAAATTTTGCACATATATAATCCAAACAACGCCCATTCACCAATTCAACTCTTTAGTTCATTCAATTCATCAATCTCACCTAAAACCCAAAATTCCAACTCTAGGTTTTCTAGCTAAATACATACAAGGTGACTATTTTAGTTGTTTATAATATCACTAAACATAATCTCTATTTTAGACTACACCAAAGTCCCATACTTTGAGTTTTATCACCATCTAACCACTACCACTTGAAAACCCACCAAAATTTAACAACACATATGAATTTACATACCTAGAGTTGTGAATTTGCAAGGAGAATAAGAATCCTAGCTTGCATTAACGATTTGAGCAAGATTTGATGATGAAATTGGCCAAAATCACGAAAACCTTGTTTTTTACCCCTTGTGGTCGTCGCCCCTCTCTTTGCTTGGCTTTAAGATTGGTTTTGACCTATTTTGGCAAGAATTTCCCGTTTTAAAACACCCTTTAAGTTATCTTTCAATAAATGACAGTTTTAGCCCCACATTTTTCTAATTACCCTTTTAACATTTACAATGAATAAATATTTAATCTACTAATCAACATATTACAACGCAATTTAACTTAAAGTTAAATCACATATAGATTATTTTGATAATAAGTTAAATCAGGTTGTTACATGTCACACCCCCTGCGCCGCGTGCGGAATCCACGGCGCGGTGATGTATGAATAGTTGAATCATGCACAAGCATTTAATAAGAACAACCACAATGGATTACTAAGTTTCATAATGTTTAGACAATTGTTTAGTTACAGACAATCTATCTATCAAAAGAATGACAACTACCGACCCAAAATATAGTTTACAAAATAAGACTTCAAACAAGACAATTAAACATTCAGGATTTTAGTGTGTTTCTAAATCCATCCTAGCATGTTTCTTCATCTTGTTCTATCTTAAACGGTCTCCTTAGTTGTCCCTTAGAATGTCTTAAACCTGATTACCTGAAACACATGAAAAGTAACTGTCAACTACAAAAGTAGTTGGTAAGAACAATAGGTTTAACATTTGTAAACATGAATTTGCAGTGTAAGGCATATGTTTAAAGCAATAAATGAATTACATGGATGAGCTGCAACCCAAACTAACATCAAGTCTGTCAAACGAGTGTAAACAGTCCAAAGACTGTTTGCACAAAAGCCAACATATAATCAAGTCCCAAACTACGTTTGGAGTCAGAAAATTAGTCAGCAACATTGATAAAACCATACGTAACCAAAACCTGCAGTTAGCTTTTAAAACAAATTTAAAAGCTAACTCCAGAAATTGGTCTGCCCAAATGTGTCCGCTTTCCCGTGTTGTGATCACCCAGTACTAACGCTAATGAATATGTAACTTGATGTGTTTATAAGTTTGTTCACAACAGTGGACACCATGCTTTTGAACTTTGCTTTAAAAAAACAAATGATTTAATGCCTTATTTGATAACATGATTTGAAACCTTGTTGAATACCATGATTTAAGTCCTTGGTTTGAAATCACCATGAAAACCATTGTTGAATATCTTGTTTTGAAACCCTTGATTGAGTGCATAAGATAGTGTCCTTGCATAATAACAAGGTTTATAAAAGATCGTTTACGAACACATGAGCTTATAATAAAAGAGTTTATAAATCACATTATTTAAAAGTGTTGGTCATTTATAAAACTATTCAAGTAAAACTAATATAAAATAATTCAAGAAAACTTTATAAAACCTCTTTAATAAAAAGTGTTTAAAATTTTATAAAATCCTTTGAAACAGTTGAATAGTCTGATGAATTTATGCCGTGAACCTGTAATGTTTGTAGAATAACATACATTTTGTATAATGAATTACCAAAGTAAGGAATATATTTGATCACGTGTTCCACCCCAAAACAGTTGGAAAACAGTAAAAGAGGGGCTAATGTTCTCACCTGTCTGCAGTAGACTCTAAACTATAACAAATAGCAAGTAGCAAACAGGACTTCTAACTGGTTCCTATATCATTGTAATCATACATAAGATATAAGATTTATGATTGTATAGACCTTAATTCATTGATTGACTGGTATTAACTTAAACTTGATTAACTCTTGTTCTCATGATTATGATTGTTGTGCAAACTTGAAAGTCATGATTATGATACTTGAGTGAGAGTTGTTTCATGTAAAAGAGGGGTCATGTTCTTTCATGCACAACTTTTATGCATAAAATGACAAGTGTTGATGATGTTTGATAACTATTGCCCAATATGAAAAATGTATAGATATGTTCAAATGTTTTAGACTCCTGTGATTATGAATCGATCTCGTTAGTAGTTGAAGTTAAACTTAGTCCAACCAAGATCAATTCATAGTTACTTTGCATCGTGGGCCAAACAATAGACCTTAAGCCCATAAAATCTTGATGGGCTTAAACAAAAGTCCGTGGGCCTCTTCGGTTAACAACGGGCCAATTGGATGTGATGTTGGGCCAACCAATATATTTATGGGCCATGTAAGATACCAAGGATAATGTTGGGCCTAATCAAGATCATAATGGACCGAATAGGACTTAATTGGGCCTATAGGAATTGGTTTGGGTCATATGGGATTGAGTTGGGCCAATTGCTAAGTATTGGGCTTATTCTAATATGGGCTGAGATTAATCAATCGATTGGGCCAAGAATTTTAACGAAAATTGCATGTTGGGTCTCGGCCAATCAACTTGGCAGCGAACCTCTTTGGGTTCTGGCCTAAGGTTCGGCCCTATAGCAGAAGGGTTCGTTCATGGTGAGATGTCGAAGGTTCGGCAACTAATCAACGAACCATGCAGGGTTTGTCTTCCCATGGTTCGGAATATGAGGGTTCGGCTGCATGGCTAAATGGTTCGGCAATGCACAAATGGTTCGGTGGTCCTCATGGGTTCGTCATGATCGCAGAAGGTTCGGCCATGCAAGCTTGAAGGTTCGTTGCCTGCAATAAATGGTTCGTTGGACACTCAACGGTTCGGTGAAGGCTCGTGGGAGCCCCTAGGGTTCGGCTGGTACTTCCACGAACCATGCAGGGTTCGTGGGCTCCATAAGGTTCGCCTAGGATGTTCATCCCCATGAAGGTTCGACCAAAAAACCCTAATAGGTTCGGCTCATGCTGTTGGCGTCAAGCACCTCTCGAACCTGTCCTCATCCCCATCATTCGACTTCGGTTCTTTGATCCAACCATCCCCATGCTCGTAACACTCATAGCCTAACCCTCGTAATGCTATGTGTTCGAAAGTATAGATCCACGACCGGTTTCTAAGGGTGATAATCAAACACATACAACAAAAGTGTCAAAAACCCTATTTTTCCAGATTTTCATTCAAGCATACCTCTTTTTTGGCCGGATTACACCTCAGATCCTTTGTACTTCTGTGTAGAGGATGTCAAGAGCTTCGCGTGGGCGCCAAGAACACCGAAATCCGTTGAGAAATGAGCGAGTTACGAACGTTTAAAGCTTGTATTTTTAGAGAGAGAAGGGATAGACGAAAATTCCAGAGAGAGAAGGGTTGTTGGTGAAATAAAGGAGGAAAATGACCATCTTCATGGCTTTTATAGTCCGCGTGGTATTCGGGTTTGTTCCGGTTGCTCGGTTCGCGTTTCCGGAACGTAACGCGTATTTTACGCGATTTTAAATAAGGATTATTATTCTCATCATTTTGATGAGTTTCAAAATTGTAAAAATGTAAAATAATTTATTTTAATTATTTTTACTCTTCGTGTGTTGACAGATCGTTAAACAGATACAATTACGTGTATACCCGCAATCGCGTACGTTTTCCGATCGTATAAAATGTTCAAAGCAGCTTAATCATAATTATAAGTTCAACATTCGTATCATTATTGTCGCACCCCGAGAAACCCCGTCCCTCTCCGGGGCGCGAGCGTCGGCAGATTGTCAGGATCGCAGTCTCCGGTCACACAACATGCGAGACCTATATGTCTGGTTATGTACGTACATCCAAGAATTTGGATAAAACAGTTTAGTAATATCAGAGTTGCGGAAGTAAAGTATCAGTTATCCAAAACAGACTTAAAATTCATGTTCAGCGGAAGCATTCATAAAACGGTTTTCAAAACAAAACATAAGATTTCAGTTTGCGTAAACGTTAAACGGTGTTTAATATTACATAACATGTCAAATAGATATATGTTCTCAACATATACTAAGGCACTTAAGCAGATGCATGCGACTCCAGCCTAGCATCCTAATCCTTGTGAGCGTGTCTTAGTTACCTGAGAAAACATGCGAGTAAAAGGGTCAACACAAAGGTTGGTGAGAGCACAGGTTTATCATAAGCAGTAAACATCCAATGTTTACAGTAAAAGTTGTTATTTATGTATCATTACAATGCAGTATCGATTGATAGCTAGTCAATACAGTTATATTATATGCGGGGTCGTACCGAAGCTGACAGTTGTGCCTCCCGCCATGTCCATCACAAGACAATGGCAAAGTGTTGGTCAATATTGCACCCATTCCGACCTCAAGTCGGGTTGGCCTCCCAGGCGCGATGGGTGGGGCTTGTCAGGCCCAAATAGTACTATTCAAGATTACCACGCTAGGCGCTACGCGCTACTAACGGTACGTGGAGTATCGCGAGGACTTTTAGTTGTGATGGGGTCCACACATATACATATAGTGATAAAGCATGTCCATACATAAATGAAATGAGTTGTTTTCCAAAAACAGTTTATCATGCAATGTTTTCTCCCCCAAAGGTAGAAAAAGTAAAAAGGGGCCGTGAACTCACCTGATTAGCAGTTCCGGTGTGTTTGTGTGTTCGCGTCTGCGAATGCTAGCAATCCTGCTAGTAGGCACCTATAACCATATAGATGTGAGTATGTGTTTGTGTGTTCGCGTCTGCGAATGCTAGCAATCCTGCTAGTAGGCACCTATAACCATATAGATGTGAGTATGTGTTTGTGTGTTCGCGTCTGCGAATGCTAGCAATCCTGCTAGTAGGCACCTATAACCATATAGGGCACATATGTGTTTTGTGGTGTGTTGTATCCCATCCAACTCCAAGTGTCGGTGTGCCCAACCGAGTGTTTGCATTGTCATAATCAAATGGTTTAAACCATTATAACCATTATTATGATCCCATGCAAACCGGGCATTACAACGGCTCAAAACAAGGATTTACCCGTTAACAGTTTGAGTTTGTCATTCAAAATCAATCCTACCCATCATCTAGGCTATAATCAACAATCCTAACTATATCATTACGTTCAAAACTAAGATTTAATCATTCATAATCAAACCAGAAGGTTTAAAATGAACCATTACCTAATCTGAAGAAGTTCTGCGGATAGAAAGATGATCAGAACTTGTTTTAACGCTTCTGGATGCGATCTAAACGTCGTGAGGCCTTCAAACTTGAGTTTTTGGTGATTTGAATGAGTATTTTCGTGGTTTGGTGGCTGGTTTGTCGAGAAGAAGCAAATAATTGAGCTAAGAATATTTTAGCAAGTTGGCCGACAAAATCACCCCAGGCGTATCGCCTGGCGACCTGCAGCCACCCTAGGCGTACCGCGCGGACCCTTCCCGGCCTTCCAGAAGCTTTTGAACCCGCGCGCATCGCCTGGCACCATCACACGACCTGAGGCGTACCGCCTCAGGGTAATTTGACCCGTTTTACGACGGAAACTTCGTTTCGCGATTCCGGGCAATCCGTAACTCCGTTTCGCGCACCGTTTTCGCCTACGTTCATCATTTTCCGCGTACTATCATCCCATATTAATTTCGGTTGTCAACTCCACGTGGATTCTAAGCACGATCAACTGTGCTCAATTCATTGCTGACGTAACTCCTCGTACGCAGTTATCACAGTATCCTAATCAACGTATAATGCACAATTCAGTAATTCCCCGAATTATTGTTTTGTGTTAGTGTTGTGTTTGCCACACTTGGTTTCCAAAACCAATGTGCATTGTGTTTGCCACACTTGGTTTCCAAAACCAATGTGCAATGTACGATTCGATAATTCCACGAACTATCGTTTCGCAGTAGTTTGTGTTCAACTCATCTAATTAAACATAATTAAATGAAATACAACAAGTATGAATGTGAAATGTAAAGAATGTAAGAGTTGCAATTTACCTAAAATTGCCGGGTGTCACAATTATGGATCGTCACCCATAACTATACTCAGTCTCGCTTACGTATTACGAGTTTTGTTTCATTAATTGTTATAATATTCGTCTCAACACTACGCACTAACACTATCCCATTACACCGAACGCAGTATATGTATAGGGCATACCCCAGATTCCAGCTACCTGCCGTACCTGACGCCGTCCCATCACTGTTTCGATATAATACGATACTGTTCTTGCCTAGCGAACTCGACTGTAAATAAATAATACATACTTGTTCCTAAATAATAAAGATCCTAACACACAAGCACATTATGAACTCATGAATCACATTGACTGATTTGATATGAAAACACATTTGTTCTAACACTGTTTACAACTACCCTGACTAAATGTACAAATGTTACATTACATTTATATAGTGTTAAACTTAATTTATAAATAGTTTATTCTATAAATTTATTTAAGTTTCATAAAATACATACCAAGGATATCTAAATCATATACCATTAATTAAAGTTTTATGTAAAACAATGCAATCTTATTATTAAATTTGTATATTTAAATTATAAATATTTAATTATAAAGTTATTTTAAAATAATAGCTATAAATTTTAAATATTATATTTAATTTTTGTAAACCTTTTTAAAATTTTAACAATTATTCAAGGTAATATTTTTATCAAATCTATTTTAATAAAATAAGTGCATGTCTTTATATAAGCTTCTATAAAGAAACTAGTAAAAATATTATTTGGCTCTAAATTGTTTAAATATTCAAAGAATTTTGTTAGCATAAAAACTATAAATAATCTTAACAACTTATGAAGTAAGATTGTTATTATGATTATGTTAACTTATTGATTATTAGTCAAAGAAAATTATTTTATACATATGAATTAAACTTTACATGATTAACCAATTTGAAACATAAACTTTAAAAGATTAAAGAAGGTTATGCCTATAAATCTTTTTGAAACAAAAAAACATATGATATACAATTACGCTTATATAAGTCATAGTTACATTACTTTATGTGTGATTAAACATCATATGTTCATTGGGTTGTGTTGGATATTGCTTGAACTACACACTTGACATTATTTATTTACAAACTAGCTCATCAATCAATGTGAGTCTTCATAGCCCCTCTTTTACTTGTTTTAATGTTTTAGGGGTGAAACATGTAAATTTGAACTTAGCGTAAACTTAAATCCATGTGAACTTAGCTTTATGACTTAAACTGTATTGAACTTAACTTGAGCTTGCATTGATCACAACTTAAGTAAACTATGATAGATCTATTGGATTGACCATCCACCGAGGCTGGGTTTACTTACATGTTTTAGGAATGCTACTTCGGCATTGTTAGGAATGCTAACTTGGTCATAATTTTACTTTTGATCTGTGTATGGTTTATTTACATGTTTTAGTTCATATTGGTTTATTATGACATGTGACAACTTATCTTTTATCAACTATTTTTGGTGTGTATGATTGAAACCGGTGAAGCTCACCAACTTTATAGTCGGCCTTTGTTTTAAACATGTTTCAAATGGAAACGCTACTTAAGCTTGCTAAAATTTTTATTTAGATTTTAGTGTTTTCATATGTTTAGATTTGAAATTTAAGACTATTTTTTGAATTATTAATGTATTGGATCATGAATGTTTGAGGTTTATTTTAATGTTATGTTTGAATTTCTCCTTATCAGATGTTTGAATTATTTACATTAGACACCCTGTGCTTTTGAACAATCTACACTTCGTGAATACCCTAATGATTCCGTCATTGGTAGGTGTGTTATATTTTAGGGTTATGATTGGTTTTGAATTTGATTTAGGACTCTGATTTAGGGTTTTGAACTTGATTCATTTTGCTTGTTTTTTGTTAAATTATGGTGATATATGGATGTGATTGAATTTTTGAATTTGATTTAGGGTTGTGAACTTGTCATTGAATTTTGAATTTGATTCAGTTTGCTTTTTTTTTTTTGTTAAATTAAGGTTGATTTAGGGATGTGATTGAATTTTGTATTTGATTTAGAGCAGTGAACTTGTGATTGGATTTTGAATTTGATTCATTTTGCTTGTTTTTTTGTTAAATTAAGGTTGATGTAAGGATGTGATTAAATTTTGAATTTGATTTAGGATTGTGAACTTGTGATTGAATTTTGAATTTGTAGATGCACTAAATGTCCCTAGTTCGATTTTGTATTATCCACTATGTAAAGTTCATGATATATTAATGGAAGTTGTCTTTCTATTTTGTTCTTAATGTTTATTATCGATTATATGATTGTTTAATTTAGTTTATTAGTGTTTGAGTATGAAATCTGACCATTCGGGCGAATGACTCTACGAATGAAGTCATTCGCCGAATGAACACCCTAGCGAATGACATAGGCGAGCGAATGAGTCATTCGCCGAATGACTCATTCGACTCACATGTCCATTCAACATAGTCATTCCCGAATGAGCTGCTTCGGCCACTCATTCGGCCGAATGACTACAGTCTATATATACAAGTCCAAATCATTTAAAACCTAACTTCTGAGAGCCCTCCTTCTTCCGAGAGCACCTAGTGTCAAACCCTAGAAGATCTGATCGGCCATTAATCTTCCAAGTTCGATTCTCAACCCGTGGTGTTCGATTCTCATTCAAACGTCCATTTTACACCTTCGGATCACCACAGTTGCTGTTGGTTTCGATTTAGAGAACCCTGGAATAGGATTCCGCACTATTCCAGAGGCTGTCGAGTAGATATCCGTTGGAATTGGATTGTTTCCGAGCTCCATCTTGGTCCTACAAAGTGGTATCAGAGCTTTGGCTCTTGATTCTACTCGTTGTGAACCCCGTCTAAATCATCAAATCTCAGATTAGTTGTTCGAAATCTCCAAAAACCCTGATTTTCTTGGCACCTATGTTACTGTTTTATTCAAAATCAGTTGGTTTTTGTGGTGTGTTTGTCAAAATCTTTATCCCAATTGGTTGGTAATATTGTCATGGTGTTCTGTACCAATTTTGGTGCATAGATCTGGTTAAAATCAAAAGATATTGCGATTTTTGTTGCTGAAACCCTCAGATCGGCCGAATGAGCATGGCGGCCGAATAAGTTTGGCCGAATCACACTCATTCGCCGAATAGCACCATTCGACAGTCTCATTCGCCGAATAGCTCCATTCGTCCTAGTCATTCGGCGAATAGCTTCATTCTCAATTCTCATTCGGCGAATAGCCTCATTCGATCCTTCATTCGCCGAATAAGTTCTTTCGCCCAATAGTCATACTCATCTTCTCATTTGCCAGAACAAGTTCATTCGGGCCCCGACATTCGCCCCAAGCATCTTCATTCGGCCTTCAGCTTGGAAATTTTTCTAAGTTTTGAATCTTGTTTTTCTTGATTAAATGGAGGATTTAGCATTGATGGCTAATCAGAATCATCGCATTCAGACTTTACTGTTGACTGAGACTGAGACGGGAAACTCCAACAAAGCTCCCAAGTTGCTGTCATTAGATGATTATCCACACTGGAAGTACAGATTTGAGATTCACATCAATGGAGTGGATACCAATTTATGGATGATGATTGAAGGAGGGTATCTGAGGCCTCTTAATGAAGATGGAACTCCTATGTTAGTCAAACGGATGACTGAGCCTCACAGAAAGCTTTATGATTATGAGAAGAAAGCTTATGCTATTTTATCTCAATCCATTGCTACTGATATTTTCCATCAACTCAGACAATTTACATCTTCTAAGTACTTGTGGGATGCTTTGCAGCAGCGGTATGAGGGCAATGATGCTTTGAAAAATATCAAGTCAAAGGCTTTGAGGAAGGAATTCAATAGCTTCATGTATGTTGGAAATGAATCATTGGATGATCTGATTGCCAGATTCTATCATCTTCTCAGTGAACTGTTCAATCATCAGGTCAAGACAACAACTCAAGAGAAGATCCAATGCTTAGCCGATGCTTTACCACCCAAGTGGGAGTCATTCTTGATGGTGCTTAAGCAGAATGAGATGATGGCCAACATGGATATCAATGATTTCATTCAGAAGCTGAAAGAGCAAGAAATAGAGAACAAGTAGAAGGCAAAGAGAGTAGCTCAAGTCAAGGATCCTTCACTGTATTATTCTACTCCGACTATAGAGAAAGCATCTTCTCATGCTCCAATGAAGACTGCCTTTGTTTCTCAGACTACTGAAGCTCCATCTTCTAATCAGATTTATTTCAGTCAGTCTTCCTCCTCATCCAACTCTCAGAAAGAACATCATCAACCTATCGCTAGTTTGAAGACAGAGAATTTTGACAAAGTGACTGTAGAGATTGCGAAGGAGCACATGGGTCTTCTGTCTACTCTAGTTAGTTCTTATGATGGTTTAGTAGCTGGACAGATTGGTAATCCTTATCTGACAAATGATGACTATTCTCAGATAGATCCAGATGACATGGAAATAATTGACATCATGTGGGCTCTAGCCAGTGCTGTGAGAAGAGCCAAGGAGTTTGTGAGAAAAACTGGAAAAGATATCAATCTAAACAAGGATTCTAAGTTTGGATTTGACATGGCATTTGTCGCTTGTTACAATTGTGGGGAGAAGGGTCACTTTGCAAGACAACGCAAGCATCCAAGGAAAGCTGGAAACAAGAATCATTTTCAGCATTCGAAATCTTCTACAGCTAATCCAGAAAGAAGACTTGTTCCTATTGATTCTCCTGCTCAAACAAGTTCCTCAAATGCGGGCAAAGCTTTGATGGTACAGCAGGATGAAGGTGAAAATTGGGATTTCAGATTCAATTCTGAACAGGGGGACAAGATAAAGCATGTGTTGCTGAGATTCAGAAGATGAATGATTCCAATGAAGAGAGCACTTCTGAAAAAGCACAGATCAAGATAGAAGAAACATCTGGTTCAGAGTCTGAAAGCTTGTCTGATTCAGATACTCAATCTGATTTTGATGCTGATATTGAAGAATCTCTCACTCAGTTTGCTTTGATGGTAAACTCATTTGCTTCTCCAGCTGCAACTTCACAATCTGATCAGGTATCTGATGAATGTTCATCTTCTTGTTCTACATGTTTTAATTGTGTTGACCTTAAAAGCAAGGTCCTTTCTTATCAGAATCACAATGTTGCTTTGATCAGCGATCTCAACCAGTGTATTGAAGCAAACAAAGTTTTAAAATCTAATGAAAAAGATTTTCAAACTAAAATTGAACTTTTAAACAGACAACTTCATGAGGCTGAGATTGCTGTTCTGAACAAGTAAGATGCTATAACTTCTTATCTCAATACCATCAATGAGATAAAGAAGAAGTTAGCCATACTGAGTGTGACTATGAGACCCTAGGACAAAAGCTCAAGAGCTATGAAAGCTCATCTTATATCATCAAGCACATGATCAGCAAAGGTGCTGATCATAAGGGTAAGGGAACAGTGTGTTATCAAAGGTGTCCTCCACCAATCTTAAACAGCTTTGTCAATTCACCAAATGGCAAAGATGTTAAAGATTTCCAAGTTATAACTCCATTAGTAACTGATCCAATTGGGATGATTACTAATGAGGGTTCCTCCTTGTCAGAGGAATCTTTGGTGGATGGAATTGTAGAGGATTGGGTCTCAGATTCTGAGGATAAATCTGGTAATTCATCAGATTGTACTGTTGTTCAGAATCAACCACCAGTTGTCATGAAAGGTGACCCAATCTCATCTTCAAAAATTTATCAAGCTTTAAGCTTTGTGAAAGCTTCAAAAGAAAATGCAGCTTGTGTGTTTAACAAGATTGACAATCTTGTTCCTAATGGGAGAAAGGGTTTGGGTTTTAATCAGAACACGCCTAAAACAAGTGTTTTCAAACCAAAAGGCAGTCTTTTTCTAAAGTAAAACATTTTCATAAAAAGGGTGACAAAGTTTGCTTTGAGTGTGGTGCACCTGGGCACATTGTTAGATCTTGCCCACAGTTGCTTAGACCGAAAGTTGCACCATCCAGCAAACCAAATCAAATTTTTTTCAAAGCTGTCAAATCTGAACCTAAGTCAATTCAGACAAAACCCAAACAACCAACACAGGTTAAATCTTTGGACAAGGGTAAAGGGAAACTGGTGAACTTGGATGTTTCACAAGTGAGTAATGTTAATCAAACAAAGTCGTCATCCATTTACCTGAAAAACTCTTTCAGTAAAAATGCCGTTTGGAAAGTCAAATCATCTGAGACTTCAGTTCCACCTATTTCAGACAAGGCTGTCCCTGATGGTAAATGAATCGATGTTTGGATCCGAGACTCTTTGGGTCAACCCAAGACTGTAAAGGCTTGGGTTCCCAAAATGAACTAATTGTTTCTATTTTGTGCAGGTAGCCCCAACAGCTGCTCTTAACAGCTCTTGGATTGTCGATAGTGGGGCTTCAAGGCACATGACTGGAAATATTTCTCTGCTATCAAATGTTCATTCAGTTCATGGTGGATATGTAGCATTTGCCAGTGACAAAGGCGGGTTCATCACGGGAGAGGGTATTCTATCAAATGGGCAGTTTCTTTTGACAAAGTCAGATATGTCAAGCAGTTGGAGAATAATCTTCTTTCCGTATCACAGATTTGTGATAAACAGTACAAAGTTCTCTTTGATGACTCCAAATGCTACATTCTAAAGCAAGGTATTACCATCCCTGAAGATTGGATCTTGATGTCTGCCCCCAGGAAGCAAGACTTGTATGTACTCAATATGGCCACAGCTTCAACTACATCCTCCATAGCTTCAAGTTTTATGTCAAAGGAAATTGAGAAAGATTAAATTCTTTGGCATAAGAGGATGGGTCATTTTAGTCTGTGTAAGATGAATCACCTAGTACACAACAATTTGGTTGAAGGGGTTAGTCTGAAGAACTTCAAGCTGTCTGATGTCTGTGTATCCTGCGAGAAGGGAAAGCAAGTCAAGCAGTCTCACAAACCAAAGAAGTATCACTCAATCACTGTTCCACTTGAGCTTCTCCATATGGATCGTTTTGGTCCTGTTAACCGCAAGAGTATAGCTGGGGATCAATACTGTCTTGTCATCACTGATGAATATTCCAGATACTCTTGGGTTTTCTTTCTAAAGGAGAAATCTGAAACGTTTGACTGCATTCAAGTGTTGGTTACCAAACTTGAATCTCTTTATAAGCTCAAGATTCGTATATTCAGAACCGACAATGGGACAGAGTTCAAAAACCACAACATGGAAAATTTTTGTAATGAACGGGGCATTGTTCAACAATTTAGTGCTCCATATGTCCCTCAAATGAACTGTGTTGCTGAGCGAAAGAACAGGACTTTGATTGAGGCTGCTAGGACTATGCTTGCTGATTCATCTCTTCCAGTTCAATTCTGGAATGAAGCTGTAGCAAACGCTTGTTACACACTGAATCGGGTGTTGATAATGAAGAGACATGGGAAGACTTGCTTCGAATTGCTACATAAGAGAAAGCCAAACCTTAAGTATCTTGAACCATTTGGTGCTCTCTGCACGATGCTTAAGAAACATGAGCAAGGCAAGTTTACTGAAAAGGTGGAAGAAGGCTACTTTCTTGGGTACAGTACTCCAAACAAGCGGTTCTACAATAGATCGACTCAAAATGTAGAGGAATGGTATCATGTAGATGTTCAGAAGTATTCTATGCCGCCACCTGGGAAGAGTCCTGATTAGATGTTCAACTATTCTGATTTATTTGACTCTTTCAATATGTCTCCCATGTATACTGATGAAGATGTTGCTGTTCAGATGATGTATGATGCACAAAATGCACCTGATGAACCAGTGCAACCTTCATCCACTTCACCTCCCACAGTACAGATACATGATGACACCTCAGACACAGACGGCAACCTAGTTTCTCCAGCTGCCCCTGAACCAAATGTTGATAATCTTGTGCCAGGACTTGAGGACCTGAATCTGAACAATCTTGATCCACAGGTTGAAGTTCCAGCTCATCCTGTTGGAAGAATTAACCGAATTCATCCTCAAGAAAACATTATTGGAAGTCCATTAGATGGGGTTAAGACAAGAAACCAAATTTCTTCAGGGGGACTTGTAGACACTCTTGATTTTGCAGATGTAAGCTTTTGTGCCCCTTCATGTTTCATCTCCTAAGTTAAACCACACACTGTCACCGAAGCCTTAAAGGAAGAATCATGGGTTGAAGCCATGTAAGAAGAACTCCTGCAATTCAAGAAATTAGGAGTCTGGCAACTTGTTGACAGACCAAAAGGTGCAAAAGTCATAGGCACCAGATGGGTTCTTCGTTGCAAGAAAGATGATCACGGGATCATCATGCGAAACAAGGCACGTCTGGTTGTTCAAGGATTCAGACAGATTGAAGGTTTGGACTATAATGAAGTGTTTGCACCTGTTGCTCGACTTGAAGCAATTAATATTTTCTTGGCTTATGCATCCTTCAAGAAGTTTAAAGTCTATCAAATGGATGTCAAGAGTGCATTTCTTCATGGTGTGATAAGTGAAACAGTGTATGTTAGTCAACCTCCCGGGTTTGAGGATCCATTGCATCGTGACCAAGTCTACAAGTTAGACAAGGCTTTATATGGATTGCATCAAGCGCCGCGAGCATGGTATGAGACACTATCTAATCACCTTCTGAACAACGGGTTCAGAAGCGGTGTCATTGACTGTACACTGTTTATTCGAGAAAAGGATGGTGATCTACTCTTGGTACAAGTTTATGTGGACGATATTATTTTCGGTTCTACCAATGATCGTCTGTGCAAAGAGTTTGAGATGGTTATGAAGAAGAAGTTTGAGATGAGCTCAATGGGAGAGATGAAATTTTTTCTGGGACTACAGGTTGATCAGTTTAAGGCAGGGATCTTCATTCATCAGACCAAATATGTTGGTGATATACTGAGCCGGTTCAGTATGTCAGATGCTAAACCTGCTGGTACCCCACTGGCTGTTAATCACGGGATTACACCAGATGAAAAGGGGGAGTTAATTGATGCCACTCTGTACCGAGGAATGATTGGATCTCTGATGTATCTCACTGCTTCTCTGTAACATCAGTGCCGGAAACATCACCGGAACAGTGATCGTAAACAGTACGTGAACAGTAATCAGGTACAAATCTTATGTAATTTAGTGTATTTCATATTCATATCGAGTTTCAGTATCATTTCATGCTACCAAAACAGAAAGCTCATAATCATTTGAGAGAAATCAGTTCAGAACAATGATTCTTGAGTCAGATAATTATCTGACAACACAGAATCATCATGTGATTTATTTGTTAGGATTTTATTATGTATAAACGTATGTGAGGCTTTACAGAACAAAACAGCACGAATGTCGTTACGTGAATGCTAAACCGACAGATTATTTGTATAGGTGACGATCTGTACGAATAATTCTGAAAGTTTAACGTTCTGAATGATATTCAATAATTAGAAAACAATATTGAAAAGTGTAGTTATCGTCGTGTTTGATCGGGTGACGATTTGAACAAATACGCGCGATGACCGCGCGATTCGATTTAAACATGAATTAAATATTTTTGTAAATTAAATAATTAAAAGATATTTAGTTAATTTATTAGGAATCACAACCTAAAATAATTTTATAAATTCTATTTTATAATCGAGTCGTTTCGTTACGAAAACGACGGGAAACCGATGTTTTTACGCGAAACCACGCGAAACCGAACGAACCCGAACATACCCGAGTATATTCAAGCCATTAAATGTGGCATTTAATGCCACAACAACCCACCTACCAGCCACCATCTTCCCCATTTCCGTCACTCTCTCTCTCTAAAATCTCTCCACCTTCTCTCTACAAGAACTCTTCCATTTCTAAACCAAATCAAGTCATTTTGGTGTCTAAACGACCACCACATCACGTAGATCACGAAAGTACAAGAAATCCAAGCTTTACACCATCTGATTCGAGGTAAAAATTGAGCTTTTGTTGCGATTTTAGGGTTTGAAAACCCTATTTTCGAACCCTCTAAGAAACCGGTTCTAATCACTTCAAGTCTTAGGGAAAAACACTTGCTTACACCTTAGAACCATGTAGGAACAAAACCCTTAAAGCTCTTGGTCGATTTCTGGAAAACCATGCTCGCCCTTGTGTTGAACTGTATAAGTCGAATGAGCCACAACCAGATAGGCCGAATGAGCCATCCATTCCTCATTCGCCGAATGGGCTAAGGCCTGAGCAGCCTTCATTCGACCGGCCTCTATTCGGCCAAGGCACCTATTCGCCAACTCCCATTCGCCGAACCCGACTACTTCGCCTGAACCAGCAGATCGAATGGCTTGGGCCGAATATCTCTTCATTCGTCGAATGATCGAGCCCATTCGCCATGCTAGTCATTCGCCTTATACCCCCTTCGGAACTGCACTCATTCGATAGGGTTGAGCTATTCGACCATTTCTCATTCGGGGTTTACAACGAATCACTTGAAGGGTTAGCCTAAGTAGCCAAATCACAGATGTGGGCCATTTTAATCATCATGAGTCCCAACAACCATTCAGTTTATTCCTTTGCCAACTCTATTCGACTCATAATTATTTGGACAAGTTGAGTCGGATTGGGTGAGTATGCATGGAATGAGGATGTGTTGCATGCATGTAGTGTGTGTGCATGCGTGTGACCGAATAGGGTTGTGGGTGTGTGCATGAGATTAAGTGGGATTTGCAATCATGCAATTGACTAGATATGAATTGTTAAAATTTATGTAATTAACTCTAATACATCGGAAATTCTTTGTAAACTTATACGGATCATAAAGAAAATGAGATTTCAATTGTTGACTTAAGTATTAACATTTAAACTCTATGGGATTTCGTAAGAATTTGTAATCAAATTAAGATGATCTGCTTAAATCATTTATGGTGATCATACAATTTAAAGAATAGTGATGGGCTCAAGGGAGGCCCAACGGGCTTAGTATAAGCCATCAGATGTTAAACATTATTCTAATTAAATTAATTATGTTTTAATAAAAGTAGTGACTTATAAACCTTATTCAAGTAAGTTAAATGGTTTTATGAAATGTAATATTCAATATGTTAACATGTTAATGTAATAATGAGTCAAGGGATTTGGGTTACTAATGGGTAATAAGGTTAGTCTAGTTAGAGGAAATCTTAGAATCACATTGGTAAGCTAGGACACTTAGTTGCACACCGAGACCAAACCCTAGATTTGACTACTATTATATATACTTATCGTCTACGGATTCTCTTAAAACAACCCAGGTACTGAAGAAATCTAAGCTACAAACAAGAGCGTGCATTTTGTGATAGATCATTTACAAAGCAACACAGGTGAGTTCATTGCCCCTTTTCTAAACATTTTTGTTTTTAAACGCGGGGTTGAGTAGCATGCGTAAACTGTTTTTATTTAAACTGTTTATCTAAATGCTTTTATTTATTATATGTTGTTACATATATATGTTTATTGATACTCCTAGATTCTTGTCTAGGAAATTATTAAACAGATCAAGTTATCAAATAAATTTAAGTACTCTTATGAGTAATACCTTAAATTTAGACTCTAAATCAACCCTTAGTCCATCAAGATCAAATTCAAGAATCTAAATTCAAAGTGAAAACAAATGAACAAAATCAAAAGATCGTATTCAAAGGAATCTTAACTCAGTGTGGGATCTGAGAACAAAGAATCATAATCAAGAATCAAACATCATTGTGAATCATGGAAATTCTAAAGATCAAGATCAAAAGACTCAAGGAATCATAAATCATAAATGTGTGTGAATCATTGTAATAATGAAATCATTATAATCTAATGAAATCATTAATACTCAAGTCAAGGTGGATGTCAGTTGTATATGGAATCAAGACCACGTGTAACACACATATAAAGTCCCTTCAGGTATAGAAGACTCTTGTAGTCAGGCTATACGGGCAACAACGTGAACAATCATTGAAATCAATATCAAAGTCTAAGAGAATTAAGAGATCAAGAATCAAAGGATATCCTTAAAGTCCCCGCATGTACAGAAGACCTTTGGGTCAAGCTGTAAGGGCAAAACATTAAAGTCCCCGCATGTACAGAAGACCTTTGGGTCAGGCTGTATGGGCATCATTAAAATCCCGTCACGCCCAGGTATACTCCTTGTGAGTTATGCCTGGTATGGGTCACGTGTGAGAGGTTACAACTTGGACAACCACCAACAACTAAGTCTAATTGATTGAGTTAAATAAGGCCCAATCATCATGTCTTAGTTGCATTTAAATGTTTTATTTAATTATTTAATTATTTAATTAAATATTTGACATTTTACTATTATCACTGACTTTTGGGAAATCCTATATCTACGATCAAAAATCAAGAGGATCAAAGGCAAATCAGGTTTCAAAATCATAATCAAATACAGAAGTATTAGGTAAAAATGCTTAATTATCATTAACAACAGTGTCATATGCATATTAGTATGTGGTGGGATAGCGTCTGGGCTTGACCCTTTCGTGATTCCCTATATATAAGCATACCGATGTGGATATTACATGTGGAGTTAATGAGGTTAGGGTCTTTACTAAGAGAGGTTTTCAAATCATTTTCAAATCATAAAACTATATGAACTCACCAACCATGTGTTGACTTGATTTTTGCACGACTTCTCAGGTGACGAACAGGTCAACTAAGGAGTTATTCCTTTTGGACTAGGACTTCAGATAGAAGACTTAGTATTTTGGACCTGCATACTTTTGAAGACATCATTATACGAATTATTTTGTATATCTTGTATAAATGCAAGATAGAAAGTTATGATGTTGATGGTAGATTTACATTGTTAAATTATAAGCAATATCGATGTAATTTAACTTTGTAGTTCTATTATAGTTATCATTTCTCATTTGTATCATGTGCAATGTAAACAATCTGATCATCACGATTATCACTCACGATATCGCGCCCTGGGAACCTTCCGCCCGACGGGACAACCGATCCTATCCCGCCGGCTCGGGGTGTGACATTCTCGGCCAGACATCATGTTCGCCACATGCTTGTGTGCACGTTATCAATCAAAACCAAGAGTGTCTCATCTGATTGCTGTGAAAAGGATTATGAGTTATCTGAAGGGTACTCCTGATCTTGGTTTATGGTACCCTAATGATGATAATTTTGAGCTTACGGCATACAGTGACTCAGATTATGGTGGCTGCAAGAGAGACTTCAAATCAACATCTGCTGGATGTCAGTTCTTTGGAACCCGTTTAGTTACCTGGTAGTGCAAGAAGCAGACGTCGGTGTCTTCTTTGAACTCACACACTTGTTTTGTCAAAATGTTTAGTTTGATTCGTTTGAAATGTTTTGATCTGTTGAAATGTTTAGTTTAACCTGATTATTCACTTAATTTATAAATAAATCAATTAGTAAACCTGCATAAAACCTTCCTAGACATGGTCTAGGATAACATTTATATATGTAAACATATAAAATTTAAAAGCATTTAAGTAAACAATTTAATAAACAGTTTACGCATGCTTCTCAGCCCCGCGTTTTAAAACAAAAATGTTAGAATAGGGGCAATGAACTCACCTGTGTTGATGTCTAATGTACTATTACAGAATGCGCACTCTTGTTTGTAAGCTAAGTATCTTCGGTTCCTGAGTTGTTTTATAAGAATTCGAATATAATAAGTGCGCGTAATAGTCGTTGTGCCTACGGTTTGGTCTTGTCGTGTGTGCAACTAAGTGTCTTAGTACTAAGTGTATCTAAGATCTAACCAATCTTAGTTACCCTTTTATGATCCCAAACCCATGTTTAGTTACAACATTTATAATTAATTTTACAAAATTTGGGCAGAGTCTCCTTTGTTTTCTGTTAAAATGTAGGCAATTATATTGTCTCTTTATAATCAAATCCCAACAATTTAAATCATAATAAGTCTTTAAACCAAACATTACAATTAACTTAATAAAAAAAAACCAATAACATTTATAAATAAAGTCCATTTCATATAATTTTAACAAGATTTTAGAAAATTATTCATTTAATTTCAATAAATTCACAAAGTCTTTAATTTTATTAAAACATCATTACTTGAGTTTATGTAATCATTTAATGTATGATGGGCTTAATTAAGCCCCATTGGGCCCACTTAGGCCCATTGACAACCTTTTGATTCTTAATTCGTCATAATAAAAAATGTTTGAACCATATGATATAGATGTTCAAGTTATTCATGTCAACAACTCACTTTAAGTTGTTAATGTGTGTAAATAACCCTAGTTATAGAAATCCTACCCACACTTGGCTTCATTATTTATCACTACTACTTGTATTAGTCCCTTGTACTCACATATTCCATGCACACGCATCATTAAATAGACACATGCATGTTTATTATGGGCTTAGCTTCTCATGCACACTCACATTCCTACATGCATGATTACATATTGTTGCATTTTCCACTTTAAAACCCTAGTTTATTCCCGTTTTGTTTTCATGTATCCATGTAACCAATAACAATGTTCACAGGTTCGTTGTATTCCCAAGTTTTCATGAGAGTTAGGGTTCGGTTTGTATCTGCCTAAGGTGATGGCAGCGAACCTATCTAATCTAGACAAGGGTTCGGCTATCTCTACTGCAAAGGTTCGGCTCTCCTTCAATTCCAATGAACCCCAAGGGTTCGGCCACATGCATGCAGTTGGCCTAAGGTTCGTTAGTCACGAGATTAAGCCTAGGTTTGGCGACAGGAAGGTTTGGCGTTCAAGGGTTCGTGGCTCAGATAGCTACAGGTTCGTCATCAGTGCTGGAAGGTTCGGTGCAGGAGGATGGTTCGTTGATAACAGCCTTGCAGGGTTCGGCTGCCAGGAACGAACCTGCAACCACCCATCTTCACAAACCTGTACTCCCAGCCCATTATTTCGATCCAAATCTGTTACAACACAAGTCCCTAGCTTCTTCTAGCTGATTACGTGATTTATCTAAGTGTTTTAAGTGTTTATCATCAATTATAATAACAAAACCCCATGAACTCGTGAAAAACCCTATAAACCGAGTTTAAACTTGAACATTACCTCAAATTTCGTGGATGAAAGCTTGAATAAACTGTACTTCGGTGATCTACGTAGTGAGTTGAACGTTTTGACACCAAATTTGGTCGAATCCAACTTGAAACGAGCTTCAAATCTTAGAGAGAAGGTTAACTTTTTAGTGAGAGGGGCTAGAGAGAGAAAGTGACGAGATGGGTTCAAGAAAGTGAGTTGGTGTTGGTTGGTGATGCATTAAATGTTCTCATTTAATGTATCACCGATACCCAATGTTCGGTCTCGATCGGTTTCGCGAAAAAGGCCGGATCGCGAGGTTTTCGCGATGAAATGACACGGTTATAAAAATAGAATTTTATTAAATTATTCCAGGTTGTGATTCCTAATAAATTAACTAATATCTTCTGCTTATTTTAATTTAAAATAATAATTTACTGTTTAAATCGAAATGTACAGTCGTCGCGCGTATTCGTTCGAATCGTCACCCGTACGAACACAGTGATAACTATACCTTTCAATCTTGTTTTCTAATTATAGAATATCATTCAGAACGTTAAACTTTCAGATATATTCATACAGATCGTCACCTATACGAATAACCCGTCAGTTTAGCATTCACGTAACGATATTCGTGTGTTTTGTTCTTTTAAGTCTCACATACGTTTATACATAAAAATTTCTAAACAAGTAATCACATGATGGTCCTGTATTGTCAAAGAATTATCTGACTCAAGAACCATTGTTCTGAACGTTTTTTTCTGAATTGAATCTGAACCGTGATTTGATAACATGAAATGAAAATGATATACAATTGTTAACTGAAATACGTACCTGATTTACTGTTCATGTACTGTAGAGATCACTGTTCCGGTGACGGTTCCGGCACTGATGTTACAGTCTCCCCTTGTTAGAGAAATTTCGTCCCGAAATTTAAGAGTTGTTATCGGGTACAGCTTCCTCTTCAAACAGTGGAGGGTACTTTAACTTCATGTGATCCTCGCGTTCCCAAGTAAATTCGGGTCCACGTCTTGAATTCCATCGAACCTTTATAATCGAAATACGGCTTCGCCTCAGTTGTTTAACCTTGCGATCCATAATCTCCAAAGGTTCCTCGATAAAATGTAACTGTTCATTGACTTGAATTTCTTCAATTGGAATGACGAGAGACTCGTCAGCAAGGCAATTCTTTAGGTTTGAGACGTGAAACACGTCATGCACACCACTGAGTTCATCAGGTAATCTCAGTCTATACGCTACAGGACCAATACGCTCGATGATCTCGAACGGTCCCACGTATCGTGGTGCTAGTTTGCCTTTCGTTCCAAAGCGTACAACGCCTTTCCATAGGGATACCTTCAACATGACTCGGTCTCCCACTTGGAATTCCAACGGCTTGCGCCGTTTGTCGGCGTAGCTCTTTTGTCTACTCCTTGTTGCTTGCAGTCTTCTTTGAATCTAAGCTATCTTGTCAGTGGTTTCTTGAATAAGTTCTGGCCCAGTTATTCGATTGTCTCCAACTTCAGTCCAGCAGATCGGTGATCGACATTTCCGGCCATAAAGAGCCTCGAATGGTGCACATCCGATACTGCTGTGATAACTATTATTGTAGGAGAACTCGATCAGTGGCAAATGGGAGTCCCAATTCCCACCGAAATCCAACACACAGGTTCTTAACATGTCCTCTAGGGTTTGGATAGTACGTTCGCTTTGGCCATCCGTTTGTGGGTGGTAAGTTGTACTCAGATTTAACTGTGTCCCTAGAGATTTCTGCAGTGATTGCCAGAACCTTGATGTGAATCTGCTGTCTCGATCGGAAATAATAGACAATGGCACACCGTGGCTTACCACTATCTCGTTGATGTACAATCTTGCCAGTTTATCCATCGTGAAAGTCTCACGCATAGGCAAGAAGTGAGCAGATTTTGTTAAACGATCAATGATCACCCAAATTGTATCATGACCACTGGAAGTGCGGGGTAGCGTGGTAATGAAATCCATAGCTATCTGTTCCCACTTCCAGAGCGGAATCTCAGGCTGTTCCAGTAGACCAGACGGTCTCTGGTGTTCCGCCTTTACCTTTGCACACGTCAGACACTGACCGACATACTCGGCTATGTCTTTCTTCATCCCGGGTCACCAATAAAATCCACGCAAGTCTTGGTACATTTTATCAGCGCCTGGGTGAACGGAGTATTTAGTCTTGTGTGCTTCATCGAAGATCAGTCTTCTTAATTCGTCTACCGCCGGGATCCATATACGTTCCCGGTAATAGATCATTCCATCAGCCTTCGTGTCGAACTGTTTCTCTGCTCCACAATCAAGTTCCTTCTTCAGATTACCTCGGTCAAGTGCTTCTTGTTGTGCTTGAATAATCTTGTCACTTAAACTGGTCTGCACGGTTATCCCCATCGCTCTAACACGTAGGGGTTTGACCCGTTCCTTCCGGCTCAAGGCATCAGCTACAACGTTCGCCTTTCCCGGATGGTACTTAATTACACAATCATAGTTGTTCAGAAGTTCAACCCAACGGCGTTGTCGCATGTTGAGTTCCTTCTGATCGAAGATGTGTTGCAGACTTTTGTGATTAGTGAATATGGTACACTTGGTGCCGTATAAATAATGTCTCCAAATCTTCAGTGCGAAGATTACAGCTCCCAGTTCAAGATCATGAGTAGTGTAGTTCTTCTCATGAATCTTTAACTGTCTTGATGCATAGGCTATGACTTTGTCCCGTTGCATTAACACACAACCAAGTCCCTGATGAGAAGCGTCACAGTATACAACAAAATCATCACAACCCTCTGGGAGAGATAGGATTGGAGCATCACATAGTTTCTGCTTTAGAGTCTGGAAAGCATCTTCTTGTTTATGCTCCCAGACAAACGGTTCACTTTTCTGGGTTAATTTAGTGAGTGGCAAAGCTATCTTAGAAAAGTTTGAAATAAACCTTCGGTAATAACCTGCCAATCCCAGAAAAGACCGTATCTCCGTCGGTGTCTTCGGAGTGTCCCAATTCTTTATCGCCTCGATCTTAGCAGGATCTACATGTATTCCCTCGCTGTTAACTACATGACCCAGAAATTGAACTTCTCTTAGCCAGAATTCACATTTAGAGAATTTAGCATAGAGTTGTTCTTTCTTCAGCAGCTCCAAGATCTGTTTAAGGTGTTGTTCATGTTCTGTTTTGGTCTTGGAATAAATCAGTATGTCATCAATAAAGACAATGACAAACTGATCCAAGTACGGCTTGCACACTCGGTTCATGAGGTCCATGAAAACCGCTGGTGCATTTGTCAATCCGAAAGGCATCACCATGAATTCATAATGCCCGTATCTTGTTCGGAAGGCCGTTTTCGGTATGTCTTCATCTTGAACTCTCAGCTGATGATATCCAGACCGCAAGTCAATCTTTGAGAAGTATTGAGCTCCTTGCAGTTGGTCAGACAAATCATCAATCCTCGGCAATGGATACCGATTCTTGATGGTTAGTTTGTTCAACTCTCTGTAATCTATGCACATTCTGAACGATCCATCTTTCTTCTTTACGAACAAAACCGGAGCTCCCCAAGGTGAGTAGCTTGGTCTGATAAAAACCTTGTCAAGTAGCTCTTGTAACTGATTAGACAATTCCTGCATCTCTGAAGGTGCTAACCTGTAAGGAGATTTAACAACTGGGGTTGCTCCAGGAATTAAGTCAATACGAAATTCTACCGGTCGCACAGGTGGCAAACCTGGTAGGTCTTCAGGAAACACTTCCGGATATTCTTTCACCACAGGTACATCTTGAATCCTTTTCTTGTCCTTCCCCTTTTCTACCACATGAGCCAAGAATGCAACGCACCGCTTCTGCAAACACTTACGCGCTTTTATACATGAAATGATTTTGACATTTCGTTCCGCTTGATCCCCTTTAACTTCCAATATGCGATCATTCGGCAAGGGAATTCGAAGTAGCTTTTCAGAACAAATGACTTCCACTCGATTAGAGGAAAGCCAATCCATTCCAACAATGATATCAAAACTGCCCAACTCCATCGGTATCAAATCGAGGGTGAATGTATGACCATTAAGTGTCAATGGGCAGTTCCTATAAACTGTACTAACTGTGATCTGTTTCCCGTTAGCTATTTCTATAATATACGAGGAATCTAACTGTTCTTCTATAGAATCTAATTGGCACGCAAAATCGGCAGAGATAAAACTATGATCCGCACCAGTGTCAAATAGAACAGATGCATAACAGTCATGTAAGAGAAACGTACTAGTGACCACATTTGGGTCCTGGCATGCAGCTGGTGCTCCAATGGCAAAGGCTCGTCCACGGGGTGCTTGAACTGCTGGTTGTGCCTTCTTCGGGCAGTTCTTCACAAAGTGGCCTTGTTCGCCACAGTTATAGCATCCACCATGGTTCTGATTAGCTGGTGGAGGGAGAGCCAAAGCAGCATTGTTGACTGCTTGGTTAGGTGTCATCCGGCAGTACTGGACCCAATGGCCCTTTCTTCCACATCCCGTGCATTGCTTGCAGGGAGTGTCAGCAGGGTGATGATACTAACACTTGGCACACAGAGGAAACGTGCCAGTGTAAGGTTTGCGGTTTGGGTTCTGTGGTGCTGCTGCTACTTGTTGAAGAGGTGTGGCCACCATGTAGTTCTTGATGGTCTTCTGTTTCTTCTTCTAATGATGGGAGGGTTTCTTTGAAGACTCAGCTTTGTTCTTGCCAGTTTCAGCCTCCTTCTTTAGAACTCCAGAGGCTACCATGAGGTCAATGAGTTTTCAAGACAGTCTCACTGCAGATTCAACAGTAGTAGGGTTGGCTGAAACAACCATGCCCTGAATGCAGGCGGGAAGTCCACATACATAACGGTCTATCCTTTTATCCAGAGTTGGTACCATATCAGGTACCAAAGCAACTAACTCGTGGTAACGAGTAGTGTACCCCATGTGATCAGCCCCCTTCATCACATGGTTGGATAATTCAACTTCCAACTTCTGTAGCTCGTTCTTGGGGCAGAATTCTGTTCGCAGCAGTGTCTTGAAGTCTTCCCATGGCATTGCCATAGCTTCCTCTCTTCCTCGGGCATTGATCTGTCCATTCCACCAGGTCAGAGCCCTTTTGTTGAATGTTCCAGCTGAGTAACGGACCTTGTGGTGTTCGGGGCAGCTACAAAGATCCAAGGTTGCTTCAATCTTCTCAATCCATTGGATTAATCCAACAGCACCTTCAGACCCACTAAAACTGGGTGGTTTACATCCTACAAAGGACTTGTAGGAGTAATGAGATGAATCTCCAGTATTTCCACTGGCTTCTCCTGATGTGTTGCCAGTGTTGAGGATTTCATTACGAAGACGAAGGAACATCTCCGGTATTGCTTCTTTCATCTGGTTTGTCATCTGGCCACTCAGTAATGTCACCAGGGCGACAGTAGCAGGGTCCAAGGTCGGTGTTGTGCCCGAGCCAGATGCTTCAGTAATCAATGGAGGAGGGGGAGGAGGAGGTGGAGGTGGTGGTGAATCATTCGGCGACGGTGTGGAGGAGTGTGGAGCTAAGTCTTGTGGTGGTAGAGGTAACAAGGGAGGTTGTCTTCGCGGCGGCATTCTGATCAAAACCAATAAAGTTATCGGTTAGTGCAATGACCAATTGCAGAAGACAACATGCAAATAATTCTTAAGTCCTATGTTCTCTATATGCAGGGTCCCAAGGTTATAGTCTAGGCCAAACCGTTTAAATAAGTGACCTATATTTCTCTATAACCATGGCTCTGATACCAATCTGTCACACCCCGAGCCGGCGGGGTTGGATCGGAGTCCCCGTCGGGCGGAAGGTTCCCGGGGCGCGATATCGTGAGTGATAATCGAAAGTGATCAGATTGTTTACATTGCACATGATATAAATGAGAAATGCTAAATATAATAGAATTACAAAGTTAAATTACATCAGTATCGTTTATAATTTAACAATGTAAATCTATTGTAAACATCATAAAATGACTATCTTGTATTTACACAAGATATACAAAATAAATTGTATAATGATGTCTTCAAAAGTATGCATGTCCAAAATACTAGGTCTTCTATGGGAAGTCCTAGTCCAAAAGAAATGACTTCTTAATTAACCTGTTCGTCACCTGAGAAGTCATGCAAAAATAAAAGTCAACACATGGTTGGTGAGTTCATATCGTTTTAGTAATTGAAAATGATTTGAAAACCTCCTTTGGTAAAGACCCTAACCTCATTAACACCACATGTAATATCTGAATCGGTATGCTTATATATAGGGCATATGTAGGGTCGAACTTACTGCCCGCCCAGCCACCGTCCCACCACATACTAATCCGTATATGACACTATTATTAATGATAATTAAGCATTTTTACCCTTAACACCACCCATAAGTTCTTCTGTTTGTTGTCCCTGTAATTACAATCATTTGAAATCCATATTGATTTCATAAGTTCATCACATAATATGATCAACCACAGTAATTGTATAAACAGTTATAAATGTTTAAGTAAATGAATAAATAAACATTTAATAAAATCTAAGTCCAAATGGTTGGGGCCTTGGTCAAACTCGAGTAGACTAGTCTGTCAATCTAGGTACTTAGTAGTTAGGGAATCTGTAAATATCCTCAAACATATGACCTACAAATCAAACGGTCTAGCTAGGACTTCTTGAAATGTAGGGTTTTTGTTTCTTCTGTTTTGGCATATGTTATCTCTGATATTTCCCAGGTTTTCCCTTGAAAATGATTTATTGATTCGTCTGATTCTGTTACAAGATGTACTTGATTCGTTGATCGTAGAATACTAGATTCATTGATCAAAATGTACACTTGATTCATTGTTCAACAAACACTTGATTTGTAGAACATTAAATATTGTCTTTGCAAAGATTGTTTCGTTTGATTTGTTGAAATCCCACACTTGTTTCGTCAAAATGTTTTGTATGATTCGTTGAACTCACCCACTTGATTTGTCAAAATGTTTCGTTTGATTCATTGAAACCACCCATTTGATTCGTCAAAATGTTTCGTTTGATTCCTTGAACTCACACACTTGTTTTGATCTGTTGAAATGTTTAGTTTAACCTGATTATTCACTTAATTTATAAGTAAATCAATTAGTAAACCTGCATAAAACCTTCCTAGACATGGTCTAGGATAACATTTATATATGTAAACATATAAAATTTAAAAGCATTTAAGTAAACAATTTAATAAACAGTTTACGCATGCTTCTCAGCCCCGCGTTTTAAAACAAAAATGTTAGAAAAGGGGCAATGAACTCACCTGTGTTGATGTCTAATGTACTATCACAGAATGCGCACTCTTGTTTGTAAGCTAAGTATCTTCGGTTCCTGAGTTGTTTTATAAGAATTCGAATATAATAAGTACGCGTAATAGTCGTTGTGCCTACGGTTTGGTCTTGTCGTGTGTGCAACTAAGTGTCTTAGTACTAAGTGTATCTAAGATCTAACCAATCTTAGTTACCCTTTTATGATCCCAAACCCATGTTTAGTTACAACATTTATAATTAATTTTACAAAATTTGGGCAGAGTCTCCTTTGTTTTCTGTTAAAATCCAGGCAATTATATTGTCTCTTTATAATCAAATCCCAACAATTTAAATCATAATAAGTCTTTAAACCAAACATTACAATTAACTTAATAAAAAAAAACCAATAACATTTATAAATAAAGTCCATTTCATATAATTTTAACAAGATTTTAGAAAATTATTCATTTAATTTCAATAAATTCACAAAGTCTTTAATTTTATTAAAACATCATTACTTGAGTTTATGTAATCATTTAATGTATGATGGGCTTAATTAAGCCCCATTGGGCCCACTTAGGCCAATTGACAACCTTTTGATTCTTAATTCGTCATAATCAAAAATGTTTGAACCATATGATATAGATGTTCAAGTTATTCATGTCAACAACTCACTTTAAGTTGTTAATGTTTGTAAATAACCCTAGTTATAGAAATCCTACCCACACTTAGCTTCATTATTTATCACTACTACTTGTATTAGTCCCATGTACTCACATATTCCATGCACACGCATCATTAAATAGACACATGCATGTTTATTATGGGCTTAGCTTCTCATGCACACTCACATACCTACATGCATGATTACATATTGTTGCATTTTCCACTTTAAAACCCTAGTTTATTCCCGTTTTGTTTTCATGTATCCATGTAACCAATAACAATGTTCACAGGTTCGTTGTATTCCCAAGTTTTCACGAGAGTTAGGGTTCGGTTTGTATCTGCCTAAGGTGATGGCAGCGAACCTATCTAATCTAGCCAAGGGTTCGGCTATCTCTAATGCAAAGGTTCGGCTCTCCTTCAATTCCAACGAACCCCAAGGGTTCGGCCACATGCATGCAGTTGGCCTAAGGTTCGTTAGTCATGAGATTAAGCCTAGGTTCGGCGACATGAAGGTTTGGCGTCCAAGGGTTCGTGGCTCAGACAGCTACAGGTTTGTCGTCAGTGGTGGAAGGTTCGGTGCAGGAGGATGGTTCGTTGATAACAGCCTTGCAAGGTTCGGCTGCCAGGAACGAACCTGCAACCACCCATCTTCACGAACCTGTACTCCCAGCCCATTATTTCGATCCAAATCTGTTACAACACAAGTCCCTAACTTCTTCTAGCTGATTACGTGATTCATCTAAGTGTTTTAAGTGTTTATCATCAATTATAATAAAAAACCCCATGAACTCGTGAAAAACCCTATAAACCGAGTTTAAACTTGAACATTACCTCAAATTTTGTGGATGAAAGCTTGAATAAACCGTACTTCGGTGATCTACGTAGTGAGATGAACGTTTTGACACCAAATTTGGTCGAATCCAACTTGAAACGAGCTTCAAATCTTAGAGAGAAGGTTAACTTTTTAGTGAGAGGGGCTAGAGAGAGAAAGTGACGAGATGGGTTCAAGAAAGTGAGTTTGTGTTGGTTGGTGATGCATTAAATGTTCTCATTTAATGTATCACCGATACCCAATGTTCGGTCTCGATCGGTTTTGCGAAAAAGGCCGGATAGCGAGGTTTTCGCGATGAAATGACACGGTTATAAAAATAGAATTTTATTAAATTATTCCAGGTTGTGATTCCTAATAAATTAACTAATATCTTCTGCTTATTTTAATTTAAAATAATAATTTACTGTTTAAATCGAAATGCACAGTCGTCGCGCGTATTCGTTCGAATCGTCACCCGTACGAACACAGTGATAACTATACCTTTCAATCTTGTTTTCTAATTATAGAATATCATTCAGAACGTTAAACTTTCAGATATATTCGTACAGATCGTCACCTATACGAATAACCCGTCAGTTTAGCATTCACGTAACGATATTCGTGTGTTTTGTTCTTTTAAGTCTCACATACGTTTATACATCAAAATTTCTAAACAAGTAATCACATGATGGTCCTGTATTGTCAAAGAATTATCTGACTCAAGAACCATTGTTCTGAACGTTGTTTTCTGAATTGAATCTAAACCGTGATTTGATAACATGAAATGAAAATGATATACAATTGTTAACTGAAATACGTACCTGATTTATTGTTCATGTACTGTAGAGATCACTGTTCCGGTGACGGTTCCGGCACTGATGTTACAACTACAGACCCAAAATATAGTTCACAAAATAAGACATCAAACAAGACAATTAAACAATTTGGATTTTAATGTGTTTCTAAATCCATCCTAGCATGTTTCTTCATCTTCTTCTATCTTAAACTGTCTCCTTAGTTGTCCTTAGAATGTTTTACACCTGATTACCTGAAATACGTGAAAAGTAACTGTCAACTACAAAAGTAGTTGGTGAGAACAATAGGTTTAACATTTGTAAACATGAATTTGCATTGTAAGGCATATGTATATAAAGCAATAAATGAATTACATGGATAGTTGCAACCCAAACTAACATCAAGTCTGTAAAACGTGTCCAAATAGTCAGCAGACTGTTTGCTAGAAAATCCAACATATAATCAAGTCCCAAACTACGTTTGGAGTCAGAAAATATATCAGCAACTTTGATAAAACCATACGTAACCAAATCCTGCAGTTAGCTTTTAAAACAAATTTAAAAGCTAACTCCAGAACTTGGTCTGCCCAATTGTGTCTGCTTTTCCTTGTTGTGATCACCAAGTACTAACGCTAATGAATAGGTAACTTGATGTGTATATAAGTTTGTTTACAACAATGGACACCATGCTTTTGAACTTTGCTTTAAAACCATTGATTGAATGCCTTATTTGATAACATGATTTGAAAACCTTGTTTGAATACTATGAATTGAATCCTTGATTGATTACCATGAAAACCATTGATTGAAAGCCTAGTATTGAAACCCTTGATTGATTACCATGAAGACCATTGATTGAAAACCTTGTATTGAAACCCTTGATTGAATACCGAGAATAGTGTCCTTGTGTAATAACAAGGTTTATAAAATATTATCTTGTAAAAGCATAATTCCTAGTAAAAGAGTTTATAAAACTTATTCTTTAAAAGAGTTTAACATTTCTCAAACCATTTGTGAAAAAAAAAACAGGTATAAAACGGTTTAGAGAAAACCTTTTTATAAAACCTTTTAGTAATATATGTTCAACAGTTTATAAAATCCTTTGAGACAGCTGATAAATCCTTTAAAACAGTTGATGAATCCATTAAAACAGTTGATGAATCCTTTAAAACAGTTGATGAATCCGTTAAAACAGTTGATGAATCCGTTGAATTTGTACAATGAACCTGTAATGTTTGTAAAGTAGCATACATCTTGTATAATGAAATATGATTGTAATAAAAGCGTTTGATCACATGTTCGACCCCAAAACAGTTGTAAAACAGTAAAAGAGGGCTAATGTTCTCACCTGTCTGCAATAGACTCTGAACTATAACAAATAGCAAGTAGCACACAGGACTTCTAACTGGTTCCTATATCATTGTAATCATACATAAGATATAAGATTTATGATTGTACAGACTTTGATTCATTGATTGACTTGTGTTAACTTGAACTTGATTAGCCTTTTGAATAACTTGTTCTCATGTTTAAGAGTGTTGTAAATTTTGAATTTCATGATTGAGTTACATGATTGATATTTGATTCCCGAAAAGAATTGTAATGTTCTTTCATGCACAACTTGTATGCATAAAATAACATATGTTGTTGAACTTGATAACCATTGTTTAACATGTATTTTGAAGAAATGTTCAAATTATTTTAAGTCGTTGGGAATTATGAATTGATCTCATAATTATGTTAGGTTATAAACTTAACCCGAATGAGATCAATTCACAATTACTTTAAGTTGTGGGCCAAACATTGGGCCTTGAGCCCATGTAACCATAGTGGGCTTAATCAAAAGCCATGGGCCTCTTAAGTTAGACATGGGCCAATTGAATGCCTTATTGGGCCAAGTCATAGTTCATTGGGCCGATATAGCTCAATTGGGCTTGGTTTAATCTATTGGGCCGGTTGCTACTGAAATTGGGCCGAATATAATTGAGTTGGGCCGAAAGGGGTGTGGGCTGCCAAATTTCTAGCGAACCTATATGAAGGTTCGGCCAATACTTCCCCTAAGGTTCGGCTAGGCTGCTACATCACAGGTTCGGTTAACATGGCTGCATGCAAGGTTCGTGGGGTTGGTGATGATCATGGGTTCGGCTTGCATCCTGATGGTTCGCGGCAATGGAAAGGTTCGGCATGGGTTCGGTGACATCAGGGTTCGGCTGAGGAGAAACTAAGGTTCGTGAAAGTCAACCATGGAGTGTAGGGTTCAGCTCAAGGTGGGGGTTCGTCGCACCCCAGAACTCGCAGAAGGTTCGGCCGAGAAACCTATATAGGTTCGGCACGTCGGGGTTCGTGGCATGCATGGAAGGTTCGTGCAGGTTCGTGAAACCCATTAGGGTTCGGCTGGCTGTGATTAACGAACCATTGGTTCGTTACTGATGTAGGGTTCGCCAAAAAGAAGGTTCGGCCGAGGATGCTTGCTTCGCACAGGTTCGCCCGAACCTGTACCTTCGCCATCATCATCATCGATTCCTTTAAGGCTGTTAACTCTTGCTTTGATGATCATCAGTAATTATGAGGTGTTCTCGAGTGTATGAAGGTTGTGAAGGTGGTCTAGGATCGGTTAAGGTTCAAGTTCAAACAACATCACACGAAAACCCTAATTTCCGGATTATTCAAGCATCATTACCTCGAGTTTGGCCGGATAAAACCTCAGATCTCTTGTACTTTCGCGTAGAGGATGTCAAGAGCTTTGCGTAGGCACCAAGAACGCCCAAATCCGTGGAGAAACGAGGGAGATATGCGCGTTTGAAGTTCGGTTTTCTAGAGAGAGAGAGAATGGACAGGAATTCTAGAGAGAGGAAGGGTTTGGCTGCCAAAAATGATAGGAAAAGCCTTCTTCAAGACTTTTATAGTACGAGTGGTATTCGGGTTCGTTTCGGTGTCTCGGTTTGCGTTTCGGAAGGTAACGCGCATTTTACGCGTTTTAAAAAATAAAATAAAGTAATTGTTATTCTCATCATTTTGATGAGTTTCAAAATTGTAAAAATGTAAAATAATATATTTTACTTATTTTTTTATTCTTCGTTCGTTGTCAGATCGTTAAACAGATACAATTACGTGTATACCCGCAATCGCGTACGTTTTTCGATCGTATTAATTATTTATTGTAGTTTAATCGTAATTATAAGTTCAACATTCGTATCATTATGGATCGTCACCCATAACTATACTCAGTCTCGCTTACGCATTACGATTTTGTTTGATTAATTTGCTTGTCATACTATTCGTCTAAACACTACGCACTAAGACTATCCCATTACACCGAACGCAGTTTATATATAGGGCATACCCCAGAGTTCAGCTACCTGCCTTATCTGACGCCGTCCCACCACTGTTTCGATATAATACGATACTGTTCTTGCCTAGCGAATTCGACTGTAAATAAATAATACATACTTGTTCCTAAATAACCAAGATCCTAACACACAAGCACATTATGAATACATGAATCACATTGACTGATTGAACATAAATACACAATATTCTAACACTGTTTACGACTACCATGACTAAATGTACAAATGTTACACATATCATCTGGATACAGCAGCAACTAAGGGACTATGGGTTACATCTTTCTAACACCCCTATTTATGTTGATAATACTGCTGCCATAGCTGTCATGAAAAATCCGGTCCAGCACTCGAAAACAAAACACATCGATATTAAATATCACTTCATACGTGATTGTTTTAAAAAGAAATTAATCGATGTTGTTAAAATTCACACCGATAACCAGAAAGCCGATCTTTTCACAAAACCTTTTGATAAATCCAGATTTTTATATCTTTTATCGGCTAATGGTGTATTCCAAAAAGATGAAGTCCTACCTTCATCTGAATCTAACAAATGATCATCGCCTTTCTTAGATAGTTTTATTTTGCTTTATGTCTTTCTTTCATTTAGTCATCTTGTTTATTTCATTAAATTAATCAATAACTCAAAAAGATTTTCTGTTTTAGGTTTTTAGGGGGAGAAAGTATGTTAATAGAAAAACCAAAAACATCTAAAAATTTGAAAAATAACAAAAACATTTGAAAAATTAGAAGAAATGAGAAAGTCTTCTTTGAGAAAGTAATACATTAATCTATCATGTCATAGAAGCTGAGGTGAATGTGTAAGCTGAAAACACAAGAAGATTATGATTTGATGTATAGATAGGCCGACTTTACAAAATGAATAGACAATTTGTGATAACTTAGAAAGTCTGATTTGTGGGATCTGTTTTTTAAAACCAGCTAAGTGAGAAACAGTTTGTGACTCAAATCAGGCATACACCGGTCATCATAGGATCTAATGAGGTTCCAAATGATTCATGAATTCAAGTCTGTACACGTGCCATATTGCTGGGACGAACCTAGCTGAAGCCGTCCATTCAGATGAGAATGATGGAATCATAAGCAAAATAATTACAAGCTGGTATTAAGCTTGAAGAAAAACAAAAACAAGCTGGTATTAAGCTTGAAGAAAAAAACAAGAACAAGCTGGTATTAAGCTTGAGAGATACATAAACAAAATAATTTCGATTCCATACACGTGCCATATTACTGGGACGAACCTAGCTGAAGCCGTCCATTTGGATAGAACAAGAAAAATACAAAAAAAATAATAAAATTGGAATCTTATAGAATTTATGATGACTGGTATTAAGATATGCAGAAAAGAGTTATAAACTAATTTTGATCTTTAGTGGTAAAATGAAATAGGTAACTCAATCAGAAAATATGAGTGATCATAAAGCCTGTTTAGAAGTTATGTATTGTCAGGTTTAAGTTTGGACAAATATATCAGCAATCGTATCATAAGACAAAGGTGTCTGAAGTGAAACATTCAGGGATGCTGATATGATGTGATTAGGTGTATGTGTTAATTTCTCAATAGACTTCTCACAAAAATATGTGTTTACTTGTTTTTAGTTGCTAGTTGTACAGTCGTATTTTGTTTCAGAAAAACACAAAAAGAGTTTCTATTTTCAATGTTTGTTTTAGATGATCATTTGTGGGTTCAGATGTTTGTCTTATCTGAATCCTGAACCAACCAGAATTATATTCATAAATGGCATCTGTTTTTCTAAGCATAATGTCATATCCTGAAATTATTCTGTGTTTTGTGGTGAGAATGGCCCATTCTACCGAATGACTTTATTCGGCGAATGAGTCTATCGGCGAATGACTCTTGAACGAAAGAAGAGATTAGCCAGATCATTCGGCGAATGGGTCTCTAGTTTGAATCTTATTCGCCGAATGACTTTAGGGGAAAGAGCTCATTCACTGGTCTCTTTCGATGAATGTCTTAGGGAAGAAAGAGTTCATTCGCCACTTTCATTCGGCGAATGAATCAACCTATATAAACATTCAATCGGGTGAATCACCTCATTCGCCAAAATCTCTTTCTCCCGATACTGTGTGAACCCCATTCGCCCGAATATCATCTCTCTTCGGTCCATCATTTTGTCTTGATTTCTTTCGTCCCAGCTACTGATAATCTTGTTTCTTATCATCTCAGGTAATTGGGATCAAATATCATCAAACTTTACCATGAAATCATTGGAAACAGAACTGATTTAAGGGTTTTAGGGTTTTTAATATCGCCTTTGCAATAAATGGTCTAAATGGACTTAACACCACAAAAGACCTGTTTAAAACTCTTAGTCGGTCATGTCTGAGCTTGAATGTATGAATTTTGCGAGCTGATTTGAACTTTTTGTCAAAGGGGTTTAGAACTTGAACAGACACCCGAATGTCGTCATTCGGCGAATGACTCATTCGGCGAATGGCTCATTCGGAGAATGAAGCACATTCGGCGAATGGCTCATTCGGCGAATGGCTCATTCGGCGAATGGCTCATTCGGCGAATGGCTCATTCGGCGAATGGCTCATTCGACGAATGGCTAAGTCAGCACATAACTCATTCGGCGAATGAGGCTTATTCGACAAATGAAGCTCATTCGGCGAATGAACCATTCGACCAAAGAGTCTATTCGTCCAAATCAACCTCATTCGGCCAAACTGTTTCAAATGATTCTTTAGTCTGACTTTTGTATTTTGTGCAACTGAATTGTTCTAACAAGTCTTTATCTGATGTTCAGAATGGCTGGATACAAATCGGTGATGAAGAACAACATATGTGCTCACTTGGACCTCAACACACCTAATGCCTGACATTTCATCGAGATCATCACAGTTTTGAGGCGTTCGAGGATATTCACTGTCATCTCAACTTTACATGTGCCATATATTTCACATCAGCAAGACTTCTGGGCATCTACTGATATCGTCTGTGAAGCTGAGCCTACAGTCATTCAAGGCAAAGTTCGTGGACAGGACGTGGTCATTTCTGCTGAACACATCAGAAGAGTTTGTGGTTTCCAAGATGCACCTGACCAGCCGCCTCTTCTAGATCGTTATTTAGTTCGAGGCTGCTTCATGAGGTGCAAGTATGAGGGTGACCTTGGAGCTGGGATCCTGAACAAGGCATTCATGTCTCCACAGTTCAAGTACTTAGCACATGTACTTATTCATTGCCTTGGGTCGAGGAGAGGAGGATTTGATGATACGAGAGAGACCATACAGTGTGCCTTTGTTGCACTTGTGCTGAACCTGCCATTCAACTTCTCAGAAATGGTCTTCTCACATTTGAAGGAGAATGTGACTTTGAAAGGGGACAAGAAGTTCTTGATGTAGCCTAGATTCTTGCAGCAGTTGATTGACGCACAGTTGCCTAATCTGCTGAAGATCAATGCAGATATCTTACCCTTGGAGCACATGAATGACACTACTCTAAACAGAGTACTGTCATACAGAGGAAAAGATAGGAAGCCTGCCTTATGATCATTGTTTGGGCATCTCTCTAGGCCTGATTACATAGCTCCAATTGGTAGAAGATGGAGACATGAGGATTCTGATTCTGAAGTAGAGGACATTATCATTCTTGTTGATGACATTGATCATGATAGTGGTGCAGGTGGTGGTGGTGCAAGTGCCAGTGTTGGTGTGAGTTCAGCTGTTGTTAGCTCTAGTACTGTTGCTAGTGATATCATCTCTGTTGCTGATGTTAGCATGATTGATGTTAGTGGGGTAGATGCTGGAGGTGTGAGTGCAGGTGGTGGAGTTAGTATGTCTAGAGCAGAAGAGGAGAATATAGATATTGATTCTTTATTAGAGTTGGATTTCATGGCTACTTCTACAGCCACTACCTCTGCTCCAGTTAATATGACAGGCACCTTATCAGCTGAAGACAGAACTGAGTCAGGTGACTCAAGTGATGAAGGTGGTGAAGCAGGTGCTGATGAAGCTGAAAGTTCTGATTCAGAAGATACACCAGATGATGAGTTTGAGAGTGTATGGGTAGGTGGCAGATTGGTGAAGAGGAAGAGAAAGCGGAGTGAAAATGAGATGGAAGAGATCACTGATCCTTCTTTTATTCCTGAATTTGACATTCCTTCTCCTCCGCGCACTTCCTCTGTTTCAGTCACTGCAGCTGTTTCTGTTGTTGCCATTCAGTCCACTTTATCTCCTGCAGGGAGGAGGAAGAGATCAAGGTTCCTATTTCAGAGGAGGTCAGAACTGGCGACAGCTGCTACAACTACTGTTATATCAGTAGCAGCTGTCTCAGTTTCTTCACTAACCAGGTCAAGGACTATTCCGATTCGTACTACTGTGGCTCCTCAGACTACCTCTATGATTCAGGCCCCCATTTTTACTGCTGCTTCTACTGGTCCCTCCACTTCACGAGCCGACTTGTTTGTGCCTATTGTTTCAGTGGTTGATCAGCTGAGCACACTAAACAGTATGGTACTTTGATTGATGGAGAGGAATCTGGAACAAGAAAAGAAGAACAGAGAGCAGGATTTGGTTATCGCTCAACTCACTCAAAGGATAACTGATCAAGATGCATTACTCCTTCAGGCAGCCGATCAAAGAGCCGAATTGAGAGCTCGATCTGCTCAGCAAGAGGAGCAGCTCTTGAAGTATATTGATGAGCATCATCAGTTGGCATTGAATGTCACTAATTTCAGTGACCGGATCCTGTCTCTAGAGACGGAGAATGCTAGGCTGGTTGAACAACTTGATAGCCTTAAGGATAGCACTCCTAGGATCGAAGGCACTGCAGCTCATTCCGATGAATCAGACAAAGAAGTTGAAGCTGTAGATGAAGAAGAAGATGAAGAGTCTGAGGAGGAAAAGGTAGATTATGAAGATTTGGAGAAAGATGACGAATCTGATGATGATGATCAGTCTGGATTAGGGAGTGAGTCTTCTAGGCCCTCAAGTTCAGATGATGATGATGATCAAGCACCCCCTCCTCCTGAGATCCGAACAAAGACTAAGCATGACAAGGCTCCTTCTCAACCTCCTCTTACACAGACAGAAGAACCAACTACTACTGAGGAAGTAGAAGCTGTGCCTGTGAGACGTCAACTGGATGAGACAGTCACTATGATTCTTGACGCTCAAGGCATTATACAGGACTCAGTTAGCTATGATAAAGAGGAGGCGGAGATTATTCACTGCTTATCAAAAGAGCAGATAGCTGAGTAGTTCAGGTTAAATCCTGATGAGGTTATTGCTAATGATACATCAGTTCCTATTGTTGATGAGCCAACTCCAGAAAATTTTGATGACATTGATGAGGTCATTCTGGAGGACATTACAGATGAGGAGTATCCAAAGTATACATCAGCTGAAGACAAACTGCCTACATTCACTGATCAGTTTGATCAAGCTACTGAAGATCTACTAATCAGGTACCTGGAAGAACAAGTCGAAAGGAGTAAGTCTGAAGCTGATGATCTTAAACAAAGGAAAGAAGAATGGAAGGCTTATTGGGAGATCCTAAAGAAAGAAAGCACTGCAAAGATGCCAGCAACTCACAAAAAGGTCCACAGAACCAAAGGCTACAAAGCTGGAGGTCAGATTCTGAGCTGGGCATACTTTCACGATTTGGAGTGTTATGTAGTGAAGAGGGAAAGAGGGATAGATTATTTTAAGCATCCTCATGACTTCAAGACGTTGCCAGGATTTGAAGTAAATCAGTTTGCACGTCTGAGGATGCTTTATAGTGAAGACTATGGGATGTCAGTATGGTCCTCCCGACAGCTGCAGTATGAGTACAGAAAGAGGTGGGTGAACGTTAGGCCTCAACAACCTGAAAGATATTACTTGCCGGAGATAGATGGAGATACCTGGAAACATAAAGTTATCCTGAAGTGGCTTCCTCATAAAGTTTTGAAGAAGATTCCGTTAAGGAAGATGCGACATGACTTTATAGAGGGCTTCCGATGGTGGAACTATGACGGGCGGAGTGGAAAGGCTGTGATTGTTATGTGCAAGGAGAAGAAATGGGAGACTGAACGTATATTTGACCCGATGTGGTTGACTAACCTATCACACAACGATGTCCAAGCTCTCTATCAACATCAGATTTTCTTTGATGTACAAGACATGGAACAGGCACTTCAGATTCATGAGAGTGATCCGGATCTGCATATGCTTAAAGGTTCATGCTGGAGCAGACTGGAAATCCATTTCAGAAAAGTATTTCAGGAAAGACACTTCCAAGGATTGAACTAGGTCCAAGGGGGAGTTTGTAGATGCACTAAATGTCCCTTGTTCGATTTTGTATTATCCATTATGTAAAGTTCATGATATATTAATGGAAGTTGTCTTTCTATTTTGTTCTTAATGTTTATTATCGATTATATGATTGTTTAATTTAGTTTATTAGTGTTTGAGTATGAAATCTGACCATTCGGGCGAATGACTCTACGAATGAAGTCATTCGCCGAATGAACGCCCTAGCGAATGACATAGGCGAGCGAATGAGTCATTCGCCGAATGACTCATTCGACTCACATGTCCATTCGACATAGTCATTCGCCGAATGAGCTGCTTCGGCAACTTATTCGGCCGAATGACTACAGTCTATATATACAAGTCCAAATCATTTAAAACCTAACTTCTGAGAGCCCTCCTTCTTCCGAGAGCACCTAGTGTCAAACCCTAGAAGATCTGAGCGGCCATTAATCTTCCAAGTTCGATTCTCAACCCGTGGTGTTCGATTCTAATTCAAACGTCCATTCTACACCTTCGGATCACCACGGTTGCTGTTGGTTTCGATTGGAGAACCCTGGATTAGGATTCCGCACTATTCTAGAGGCTGTCGAGTAGATATCCGTTGGAATTGGATTGTTTCCGAGCTCCATCTTGGTCCTACAGAATTTGATTCATTTTGCTTGTTTTTTTTGTTAAATTAAGATTGATTTAAATCTGTGATTGAAAAAGATTTGTTTAATTAAAAAGATTCAACTCTGCCAATTAGAAACATTGCTTTATAATTGCCGGTCCCAAACCGTACAGGAGTGCAGCCTGTAGGTAAGATTTTTTTTTTTTGCGCAAAAGGTCTTCAATTTTATTTTTTGTTTTAGGCCTCTACAAAGTTATAGCGGGCCCTGGTCAAAACGTAGACACAATCTTGAATATAACAACCAGTACAAAACGTTACATCATGCTCTCTCAATATATTTAAATCGAAACTATATAAAATACCCAAAGAAAAAAAGAGAATTAGCCATCACAGGATTCGAACATACATGAAAGCTGTGCAAGACAAGAAACAATTCAAACAAACGTAGCAACTTTAATAAATAAACGTACCGGCAATGCATTTATGTACAAAGAAAACAAGTTGTTTTTCTAAAAAAAGAAAACAAAGAAAGCCACTCACCTCAAGACACACTCAAGCATGCTTTTATTGTTGATGCATAAAACACCACCACCACGACATCGTGTTTCTTGTTTCAGTGATCCATCAGTGATCCAAATCAGTTAAAAAAAGAGAACATATGTCATTATCTGATGTCTTCTTGTTTTTCTCACTTATCTCCATTATTAAATAATAGTAATAATATTAAAATAATATATTTTATATATTTAAATTATAAAAACATATAGTTTTTAACTAAATGATTAAAAATGATTATTTATTCGATCGGTGTATTCTATAAAGTATAATTATAAGTGAATAACCATAGAGGAAGTAAAATTTCTTACTTGTGGCTCATTTACGTTATGTTCTCGACTTCCATTTAATAACTTATCAAGGAATTAAAAGAAATTAAATAGAAGCATGAAAAACTAGTTCTTGAGAGATATTTTAGAGATGCAGGAAGGGGAAAAAAGAAAGATTGTTGTTTATTTTCTTGTGTTGATTCCTTTAAATTAAAGATATTTAAAAAAAATAAGTACCCATACATATGTACTCTAATTCTCTCGAATTTTAAACAAAAAACCACCCACAAAAACTGGCAATACGTCTTAAAACAACAAATTGAACCGTCATAAAAGACGTCGCTCCCAAGGAATATAAACACAAAGATAAGCGCACAATGTTGGGTAAATTACCGAGTGGGTTAGGCCCATATTCTATGGAGTTAACTGGTTTTAGATAACTCATGAGATTAATTGGGGATTTAGTTATATGTTGACAAGGCTTGCATGTTCTATAAGTAGGTAATCATGTTTATAAATGTATGAACTATTATGTTGAGGTTTTTGAGTAGTTTTCCTTAATAATATAATAAAAGAAGAATTTTGATATCAATATTTGTTTTGGTGATCCAAATCATTCGTGAATTGGTATTAGAGCGAAACTTGGAAGCGTTCTGATCAAACAAAATCGACGGATTTCGATTTAAAACAGAGGGAAAAACATCAAGTTTGAAGCGACCTGGTATCGTTGATTATATTGCTGTTAAAGGGCTTCAAGGAATCGAATATAGAGCTGGAAGCAACGAAAGTTACTGATTGTCCTTCTGTTCAATACAAGGAAGTCTATCATCCTCTCTGAAGAAGACTCAGCCAGAGATAGCGGCTGAAGGACTATTTTGATCCAAGGAACTGGATCAAGAACAATCGACTCCAGTAACTTACAAACATGGTCATCGTAATTTCATTATGGGTGATGAAAGTGATGTGCCACCTGTAAAGGAAGGACACACGCCCTCCTTTACATATCCAATGCTAAGCCTCATGAACTACACAACCTGGGCGATCCGCATGAAGGTTATAATGAATGTTCATAAGGAAGGTATGGGAAGCGGTAGAGATGCGAAGCAATGATGCTACAAAGAACAATGTTGCAATGGCACTCATCTTCCAGTCTATACTTGATAGTCAGATACTCCAGATCGGTGGGCTGAATTTGGCCAAAGAGATGTGGAAGGCATTAAGAATACGATACCTAGGAGCCGATAGCGTAAGGAAGGCTAGGCTGCAAATACTCATGACTGAGTTTGAAATGTTGAAGATGAAGGATTCTGAGAAGATTTATGACTTTGCAAACAAACTGACGGAGATTTCCACAAAATCAAACACAATAGGAAAAATCATCGAGGAAACTAGACTTGTTAAGAAGCTTCTAACATGTCTACCTCAAATATTCATTAAAATAGTGGCCTCTCTAGAACAAGTGTTGGATTCAAAAACTGTTGGGTTTGAAGATGTGGTTGGTCGTCTTAAGGCTTATGAAGAAAGAACCAAGGATGAGGAAACCCAATCAGGAGATCAAGGAAAACTCTTGTATCACAATTCATAATCCACATCCTTCAAGAAGCGGGAATCATCTGGTGGTAGAGAAAGAGGTAGTTATGGCTCTTAGGGTCAAGGAAGAGGTCTAGAATCTGGGCAAAGAAGAGGAAACTGAGAAACCAAAACTGGAGACAAATCAAAAGGGAATGATAGAAGTAAAGTGCAATTCTACAGATGTGATGAATACAGAAACTTTGATAATATGTGCCTTGAAAAAAAGAGAAATAAGTCCAAACCCCAAGAAGAAAAGGAAGAAACACTGATGATGATGCAATCGGTAACCGAGACAATCTTTCTAAATGAAGAAAAGGTAATGCCTGGTAGATACACATCAGAGAAGCAAAACGAGGATGACTGGTATCTTGATAATGGAGCGAGTAACCACATGATGGGGAACATATCGTACCTCACAACACTAGATGAAGGGATAAATGGAAGTGTGTGATTTGGTGACAATTCTCATGTAGGAATCAAAGGTAGAGGAACAATAATGATACACTGCAGAAACAAAGAAATAATGAAAATCACTAATGTTCTTTTCATTCCTAACCTACATTGCAATATACTAAGCCTTGGACAAGCTACAGATAATGGTTATGAAGTAAGACTAAAAAACAATCATATGTGGATGTACAAAGCCAATGGTTGGATTATACTAACGGTTCCAAAGTCAAATCGGCTATATAAGATAAATTTACACGTGGTAAAAATGTGTGCATGAAAACTGAAGAGATAGTAAATACTTGCATCTGGCATGAACGAATGGGGCACATAAACAACAAATCACTTGGAAAAATAGCTGCCAAGGACACGGTAATTAGAATGCCAAAATCACACAACAATGCTGACAAAATATGCGAAGCTTGTTTGAAAGGCAAGCAAATTCGAAACAAGTTCCCCGATTAAACAACATTTCGAGCCTCCAAAATTCTTGAACTCATCTATGGGGACTTGTGTGGACCAATAACACTCCTACCCCAGCTGGAAATCTGTAGGACCTCAGAAACACAACGGTTCCATGTGGATTTTGCTTGACAACCCTTCGAATAGTGCAGAATCCTATTCGAGGGTTTTCCAATCGAAATACCAAGCCCCACGTGGTGAACCGATGATAAAGAATCAACGTTTAGTGCGAAATCAATTACCACGGGTCAAGAATCGATGTTGGATGCAGGGAGGCGCACTGAAACCTATGAGATGTGACAGGGAATGAGCTAAGGTCTGAAAAGTTATGAAACATTCTGATTGCAGGGGTATTTATAGTCTGTCCTCATTCAGCTGAATGAGTTGTGCGAAACACTCATACGGGCGAAAGGATGAGATGAATGAGCTAGATACCCAAATGAGTCATGCGAATGAGTAATTCGTTCGTCCCAGTCATTCGCTAGCTTTCATTACGTTCGAATGGACTCATTCGTAGGTCTCATTCAGACGAATGGACCTGTTTGATATATAAAGTCAAACTCAAACACGTTAAACTTAAATAAACACAAACAAACAATACAGAATACTTGATTTCATTACTAATATAAACTTTTTACAATCATAATCGACCATTACATTGAACTAGGGACATTTCATGCATCAACAAACCCCCCTGGACCTAGTTCTATACTTTATCAGCATTGGCCTTCAAAAACTTCTCCGAAAGAGCTTTCCAGTCAGAGCCGGCATGAAAATCAAACGCAAAGCATAGCCGGATGACTCTCCTAAACTGCAGCGCCTGTTCCATATCTTCGATATCAAAGAAGATCTGACATCTGTACAAGATCTTCTCATCTTCGCTTGATAGGTTGGTCAGCCACATGGGATCTAAAATACGCACAGTATCCCATTTATCTTCTCTACAAAGAACTATCACAACCTTAGCGGTTCTACCATCATAATACCACCATCTGAAGATGTTTGAAAAGTCTTGAGGCATCTTCCTTAATGGAATCTTCTTCATTACTTTAGGAGGCAGCCACTTCAGGATAACCTTATGTTTTCTGGATTGAGCATCAATTTCTAGTAGATAGTAACGTTCTGATTGCTGTGGCTAGAAGTTCACCCACTTCTTCCTATACTCGAACTAAATTTGCCTAGCAAACCAGGATGACAACCCCGAATCTTCACTGTATAACATCTTTAGACTAGCCAGCTGATTAACCTCGAACCAAGTCATGTGGAAACCAGAAATACTAGATTCCTCTTTCTCTTTTGACTGCATAACAGTGTAAGTCGACAAAGTACGCCCAACTCAAAATCTGGCCACTAGACTTGCATCCTTTGGTCTTGTAAACTTTGGTGTGAGGAGCTGGCGTAGGGGGAACACTACTTTTCTTCAACACTTCCCAATAAGCATCCCATTCTTCTTTTCTCTTCTGAATGTGTTCTGCAGAAGATTCACTGCCACTTACCTTCTCGTCTATCTTCCTGTTCAGTTCCTCCTCAGAATGTAAACCGAAAAGATCAGCAAAAGTTGGCAGTTCCTCTTCAGCAGAAGTATACTTAACATTTTCTTCCTCATCAAGATCCTCCAAAATAACATCATCTATGTCATCAAAGGCTTCTGGGGTGGGAAGGTCGGAAGCAAGAACAGTAGGGTCATCCAACACAACATCATTAGGATTTAACCTGAACATCTCAGCTATCTGTTCCTTGGTGAGGCAATGAATAATCTCACCTTCCTTTTTGTCATAGCTCACTGAGTACTGTATAATTCCTTGAGCGTCACGAATCATGGTCAATTTTGCATCAAGATGACGTCTTAGAGGCACAACGTATACTTCCTTAGTGGCTTTACCTTCTTCACTTTGCTTTTGAGATGACTCGGGAGGTTTGTCGTGTTTCTTTTTTGTTCTGACGTCCTCAGGAGGAGTCTGTCCAGATGTACTGGAAGAACTGGTAGTGGCACCCCCCGCTCCATCATTGTCATCTAAATCATCATCATCATCATCAGTACTATCATAATCCACCTTCTCCTCATCAGATTCGTCATCATCTTCTTTGTCTTCTTTATTTGAATCATCGAAATCAGGCTTGAATGCCTTAATCATGGGAGTGGACTCCTTTAAGCTTTCAACCTGCTCAGTAAGACGCAAGTTGTCAGCCTCTAGGGCGAGGATCCTCTCATTGAATCCATATGCAGTCAACGCAAGCTGATTATGCTCATCAACTGGCTTGAGCAAATGATCCTCAAGATCATCATTTCGGGCTCTCAAGTATGCCCTTTGATCAGCAGCCTGCAAAAGTAGAGCATCATGGTCATTAACTCGTTGTGTTAGCTGATATATGGCTTGATCTTGCTCATGTTTCCTCTCCATCAATCAAAGAACCAGACTGTTTAGTGTTATAAGCAATTCAGCAACTAAGACAATCGGTGTATAAGGATCTGAATGTGTAGTGGAGGGACCAGAGGAATCAATTGTGAACACAGTTGTAGCAGCAGCAATGGAAGTCTGACGGAAAGTAGTATGACGTGCAGGAATAGCCCTAGACCTGGATAGTGAAGAAGTCATAACTGTTGCAGCAGTGGAGGCTGCAACAGAAAATGACTCTGTCCGTCTCTGCAGGACAAATCTAGTCCCTCTCTTCTTAGCTGGCTGGGAGGTAGTCTGTGGAGAAGTGGTAGAAGAAGTACGAGGAATAGGATCGATGTCAAACTTTGGAATAAAATTAGGATCCTCAATTTCCTCTCTCCTTGAGGCTTGATCTCTCGGCCTTTTCTCAACATAAATCAACTAAGATCTAAAAGTGGTAGAATCCCTTACAGGTTCAGGTTCAGTCTATTATGAGTTTGTATCATTAGAACTTTTATCAGTTCCCCCTCAGTATTTTCCATATGAGATTCTTGAGTGTCCTCCCTCCTCATCTGCGTCCTCCCTCCTCATCTGGAGATGTGGTAGCACCGATCTCCAAAGAAGTAGAAACGGTGGCGACAGAAGCAACAGTAGCATCTAAGTCACGATGAGCAACACCTGCCTCATCAACATGTCCACTAACATCCTCACCACCAACTCCACCATCACCAGCACCACCGTCACCAGCATCATCACCATCATTTCTATCATCTCCATCATCTCCATCATCTTCAGGGACAATCATGTCTTCGAGATCTAAATCTGAGTCCTCGTGACTCCACCTCCTCCCTACAGGTGCAACATAGTCAGGATTGAAGAGGTGTCCAAAGAGATGACGAGTTGGAGGCTTATTTTACTTTCCCCGGTATGAAAGAACTCGGTTGAGCGTAATGTCTGACATGTGCTCCAACCGGATAATATCTGAGTTGACTTTGGGAAGATTTGGCACTTGAGCATCAAAAATCATCTGCAAGAACCTCGGATACATCAGAATCTTCTTGTCACCCTTCAGATAGACGTTCTCCTTCATATGAGTAAACACCAACTCAAAGAATTTGAAGGGAATGTTCAGCACAAGAGCAACGAAGACACACTGATGTGTTTCTCGTAAATCATCAAATCCTCCACTCCTTGATCCTCAACTGTGTATAAGGACATGACTAAGCTACTTGAATTGTGGGCATAGATAAGCTTTGTTCAGCACTCCGACTTCCAGATCTCCATCATACTTACTCCTCATAAAGCATCCACGAATAGGGTATTTGTCCAATGTGACTGGGTGATCTGGTAAGTCCTGGAATCCGCACACATGCCTGATGTGTTCAGCAGAAACAACAACATCTTGCCCTCTGATCTTTCCACGAATAACTGGAGGTTCGTGCTCACAATCAATATCTACATAATTCCAAAAATATCTCTGATGAGACAAATAAGGAACATGAACTGTAGATATGGCTGTGAAGATCCTGAAGCGTCTAAGAAACGCAATAATCTCTGTAAACTATGCAGCATTCCTTGTGGTGGCATCCAGGTGAGCGCATATGTTGTTCTTTGGAAATGCTTTGAGATTTACCATTCTGAAATCCCAAGAAAATCAACATGTTAGATCAGATCAGTATGAAATGAGAAAAAATGGAAATTTAAACACATGTGTTCAACTTGTGCGAATGACTCAATTCATACGAATGGGTCCTCAAGCGAATGAGATTTTGTGTCGAATGAACCTGTCATTCGAATGACTCACGAATGAAATCATTCAGTTGATTGAATTCATTCGGAGATAAAGAGACCCGAATGACATCATTCGGTGGACCTCTCTTCCGAAAGACCCTCATTCGGTCAATATGTAGAGCGAATGACATACATTCGGTCAACCGAAGGGTCCTTAAACCTTTTTCTTCCATAGTAAAAAATTAGACCGTAAAAATGGAAAAATTATGATCAGAGAGGACCGATTAATGTTTTAGAACATGTTTTAATTTCATTAAGGTCCATTTTGGCAGTTGATTTGTTCGAAACAGGTGCGAGCCCAAAAACCCTAGAACTTCGATCTGTTTTGAATTAAAATCAAGTCAAAATGATGAAAGTTGATCCCAAATGTACCTGAAACACACAAACAATGTTATATGATCAGAAAGGATCAAATACTCGGTGAAAAATGAAGAAGAAGATCATGAATGTGTTTCGGGCGACTGAGGTTTCACACAGTAGAGGCGAAAGGAAAACTGAGGTGAATGAGATGAAAGCCAAATGGATCAACTTTAAATCCTAGGTCTCATTCGGGAGAGTGTTCACCTGAATGACCTATTCACATGGGTGTGCATCCTTAGAACCTATCCACATGGGTGTGTTCCATTCGCTCGGTTGAATCTCACGAATGACTCATTCGGGAGAATTAGATTCAACATTTGTCAACTTTCAAAGAACTTGTTTATAACATCACCCAAGACACAACACACTTTTAGATTTAACATTTTCAATATTTAGTGAATACCATTATGAAGTTCTGTCTGGTTTGGTGATAAGCTAAGACAAGATTGAATACCCGAACAAACAAATGATCATTTAAAACGAAAATTGAAAATCTTTTTGTGTTTTTCTAAAAAGAAGATAACTGCACAACTAAACTATGACAAGAAAAACACATATTTTTGTGAGTAGTCTTTCAGGAAAGTAACATATATACCAGAACACATCAAATCAGCATCCTTTAATGTTATACTTATGACACATTGGGTTTATGATGCAACTACTGATATACTTGTCCATTTTAAACATGACCATACATCATATCTAAACAAATTAGTGATCACCCATATCTTCTGACTGAGTTACCCATTTTAGTTAACCAATAAAGGTCAAAACTAGTTTATAACACATCTCTGCATAACTTATTACCTAAGATCATAAATTCTATAAGGTTTCAATTTATTAAATTTTTGCATTTTTCTGATAATCAGTTTCTCAAGTTCAACACATTCTCATGGACGGCTTCAGATAGGTCTTTACAAAGCAATCTGGCACGTGTCAGAACTGTTTTGATCAAGAAGTTGGTTCTGTCCAAATGGATGGCTTCAACTAGTCTGCAACCCAGTTTATGCCACATGTATGGAATCAAACTTATTTTATTTTTGTATTTTTCTAGCTTATCCTATCTAAATGGACGGCTTTAGCTAGGCTGTGACCAAGCAATGTGGCACTTATACAGAGTCAAAGTTATTTTTGTTTTCTTCATTCTTATCTGAATGGCCGAATTCAGCTAGGCTGTAACCCAGCAATGTGGCACGTGTACAAACTTGAACTTATGAATCAATGGAAACCTCATAAGATCCTATGATACCAGGTGTATGCTTGATTTGAATTATAACATGTTTATTCCTTAAATCAGTTTTCTAGACTGGATCCCACAATTTGGACATTCTAAGCAATCACCGATAGTCTATAAACCTGTAAAGTCGGCCTATCAGTACATCAAACCATAATACCCATGTGCTTTTAGTTTATGCATTCAAATTTTCTTTTAAAATATGACTGGTTAACACATCATTTTCCCAAACAAGACTTTCTCATTTTTACAAATTTTTTAATGTTTTTGGTTTTTCAATGTAGTACATTTTATCCCCCTAAAAACCTAAAACTGAAAATCTTCTTGGGATTTTGTATAAGCAAAAGACATAAAAATAAAAATAAACTACAAGGACATGATCATTTGTTTGACTCAGATGAAGAATGACTTCATCTTTCTGAAAAACACCATTAGCCGATGACATATATAGAAATCTGGGTTTATCAAAAGCTTTTGTACAATGATCGGCTTTCTGGTGATAGGTGTGAATCTTAACAACATCGATTAATTTCTTTTCAAAACAATCACCTATGAAGTGATATTTAATGCCGTTGTGTTTTGTTTTTGAGTGCTATACATGATTTTTAGTGACATCAATTGCAGCAGTATTATCAACAAATATAGGAGTGTTATAAAAATTTAACCTATAGTCCCTGAGTTGTTCCTGAATCCAGATGATTTGAGAGCAACAACTTATAGCTGCAATGTATTCAGCTTCACACGTGGAAGTAGACACCGACGTATGCTTCTTGCACTGCCAGGTAACCAGGCGTTTCCCAAAGAACTGACACCCCGATGATGTTGACTTGAAATCCCTCTTGCATCCACCATAGTTTGAGTCACTGTAAGCAGTTAGGTCAAAATTATCATCATTAGAATACCATAAGCCTAGATCCGGGGTACCCTTCAGATAATGCAAAATCCTTTTCAAAGCAATGAGATGAGAGAATCTTGGCTTTGATTGATAGCGTGCACACAAACAAGTAGCGAACATGATGTCTGGCCAAGAGGCGGTGAGATACATAAGTGATCTGATCATTCCTCGATATAGAGTGACATCGATTAACTCCCCCTTTTCATCTGGATTGATCCTGTGATTTACAGGCAGTGGGGGTACCAACTGGTTTTGCATCTAACATACTGAATCGGCTCAGAATGTCACTAACATATATGCTCAGATGATTAAAGATCCCTACCTCAGACTGATCCACCTGCAATCCAAGAAAAAATTTCATTTCTCCCATGGAGCTCATCTCAAACTTGTCCTTAATAACCTTCTCAAAATCTTTGCACAGAATATCATTTGTGGGTCCAAAGATGATATCGTCCACATATACTTGCACCAAGAGCATATCACCATCCTTCTCTCTAATGAACAAAGTGCAGTTAATGACATGTCTTCTAAACCTGTTGTTTAGAAGGTGTGTAGAAAATGTCTCATACCACGCTCGCGGAGTTTGGTGCAATCCATATAAGGCCTTGTCTAACTTATAGTCTTGGTCACGATGGAATGGATCTTCAAACCCGGGAGGTTGATTGACATACACAGCCTCATTTGTCACACCATGAAGTAATGCACTCTTAACATACATCTGATAAACTTTGAACTTCTTGTAGGATGCATAAGCCAGAAAAATTCAGATTGCTTCAAGATGAGCAATAGGTGCAAATACTTCATTGTAGTCAATCCCTTCAATCTATCTAAAACCTTTCACCACCAGGCGTGCTTTGTTTCTGACCACAATGGCATGATCATCAAGTTTGCAGCGTAGAACCCATCTCGTGCCAATAACTTTAGCACCCTTAGGTCTTTCAACAAGCTGCCAAACTTCAAGCTTCTTAAACTGCAACAAATCTTCCTGCATAGCATCTACCATGATTCTTTTTTCAAGGATTCAGTAATGGTTCTGGGTTCAACTTGGGAGATAAAACATGAATGGGCACAAAAGTTTACATCTGCAAAGTCAAGTATGTCAGCAAGTCCACCTGAAGATAACTGATTTCTAGTCTTCACTCCATCATTCAGATTTCCAATAATATTCATCTCAGGATGCATGTTGTTAATTCTTCCCACTAGATAAGCAGGAACAACAACTTCTGGATTAAGATTATTATGATTAAGATCCTCAAGAGCAGGTTCCCTATTTTCAACATCTGGTTCTGGAACATCTGGATGAGAGTGATGTTCATCTGAGTCTGAACTGTCATCATGTGTTTGCATAGGATCCGGAACTGATGAAGGTTGCACTGGTTCATCAGGTTCATTTTGTATATCATACATCATTTGAACAACAACATCTTCATTGGAGTACATGGGAGGCATATTGAATGAGTCTTAGAAGTTAGAATAATTGAACATCTAGTCTGGACCCTTTCCTGGTGTGGGCAGTATCTCTGAACATCCACATGGTACCACACCTCCACATTTCGAGTTGATCTGTTGTATACTCTTTTGTTAGGAGTACTATACCCCAAAAATAGCTTTCTTCCACCATCTCATTGAACTTGCCTTGCTCATGTTTCTTAAGCATTGTGTATGGAGCACCGAAAGGTTCAAGGTACTTAAGATTAGGCTTTCTGTTGTGGAACAATTCAACACAAGTCTTCCAATGTCTCTTCACAATCAACTGTAGGTTCAGAGTATAACAAGCATTAGCAATAACTTCATTCCAGAATTGAACCGGTAGGGAGGATGTTGGACTAAAAGAACCAATGAGCTTGATCAGAAAAATCTCTAAGTCTCACAGCATTACAACAACTGAAGAAGAACACAAAGGCTGATATTCAAATGTGCTGAAGTCACAAGATCTGAAGAGATGTACAACAGCTGAAGTGTAAGTCGTCAGGTGTTGTAGTGTATAGTTAGTCTTCAGTAGTTTTCTTATTGTTTGTAAAAGTCTGGTGAGTAGTTTACTCATCAGAGGTTTTAGTATTTTGTATTTCAGTAGTTTCAGTATTTGTACTTCAGTAGTTTTGTTAATCAGTAGTTGTAGAGTTTGTCTTCAGATGTTGAAGACATTCTCAGTCGTTTAGTTTATTTCAGTTGTTTTGTTTTGTCTGTTAGATGTCAACATCATGTGACATCATCAGACGTCACTGCCTTCTATATATAGGCAGTTGACATGATTGTAATGTAACGAAGTTAATGATCTGAATGAGATATTCCTTTTTACAGAAAACTTTCTCTCTCTATAACAAACTTGCGTTACTGTTTGATTGAAATGGATCTTACTTTGATTATGCTAATTCCGTGTTAAATTCCGCTGCTATACTCTACTGATTTATAAATTGAGAACATCTGATCCTACAATTGGTATCAGAGCAGGTTAATCATTGATCGATTACACAATTGATCTCTGAAACTGCTCAAATTTGTTCTCAAATTGAGTGAATTAGCTGATTAAGTAAGAATTTGTTATAGATTGAAGTTTTCTGTGAACTTCTGTTGATTTGCATTTCAATATCAATCTGTTTTGCATCAATTGATTGAGATTTGAATTAGTTTGTGTTAGATTGATTGAATATGTGATCATGTCAACTCCGAACAATGATCCGCACAATACAGGCTCCGCAACCAAGCCTCCGATGCTTGTGCGGAGTGAGTACAACATATGGCAACGTAGAATGCTACATCACCTGTCGATTAACAGCGCAGGATGTTGGAAATCTGTTGTGCATGGACCATATAAACCCACGATCACTGATCCTGAAACTAAGATCATGATTCCGAAACCTGCTGATATGTATTCGGATGAGGACATTAAATTGTTTGAAATTGATGCTAAAGCTCATGGTATTCTGGCCATGGCTCTGCCTAATGAGATCTATTCTGGCTTGATGCATCATGATACTGCTCATGATCTCTGGGTTGCACTGAAAGAACAATTTGGTGGAACCGATGAGGTTTTAGCAAATACTAGAGAAATTCTGGCTCAGCAGTATGAGACATTTTCTCACCGAAAGGGTGAATCCTTGACTCAACAATTTGAGCGATTCTCATGTTTAATTTCTGAGTTAAAAATGGTTAAGCAAGAATACACTAATAGTCAGATGAATAACAGATTTCTCAGATCATTGCCTGAGAGATGGGACACTTATACAATTGTCCTACGCTCTAATGCTAATTTAGAAAGTCTATCTCTCACCCAATTACATGGGAAACTCTTAACTTTTGAGAGAGAGGTAGAACAGAAGAGAAAACTGTCTTCATCTGGAAAACTTGCTGATGATTTTGTTCCTGGTAACACTGCTTTGATAGGTCAGGAGTCAGAGTTTAATGGGTCTGAATGTTCTTATGATGAACATATTGATTTTTCTACTAACAATTCTGAACATGCTTTTGTGGGAGTTGATGGTAATGCAGGGAATTATGGTGATAACTTGTGTTTTGTGATGGATGATTTGAAAGGAATCCCGGATGATGATCTAGAGGAGATGGACATTTTGAGTCAAATGGCACTGATCAATATCAGATCACAAAAGTTTTATAAAAGAACAGGAAGAAAGTTCCCTGGATTATCTGGCAAAACCAAGGTTGGATTTGACAAAGGGAAGCTGAGGTGCCATAAGTGTCATAGGCTTGGTCACTTTGCTAGGGAGTGCAAATCTACTGGTTCTAACCCTGCTGCACCCTTTGTGACTTTTCCAAACAACAACCCGTCAAGCAAAGGACCACAATCCTCTGGTAATAGTCAACAACAATTCTATCCAGCTCACTTTGTTCAACAAAATCCTATGCCATATCCATATCCTTGTTTCTACATGCCTCAACCTACACACCCTCCAGCATTAATTCCTTCACAATCACCTGCTCTTCCTGATCCCAGCAAATCACAAACCAATCAACAGCCTCAACAACAACAGCATCAAAGTTTCTTTACTCCTGGAGTAGTTGATTGGAGTAGCCTACCTGATGATTTATCTGACTTCAACATGCAGCCTTACTCTGAAAATGGTCTACATGGTGGAGACAATCCTTTTGGAAATCTTGCATTGATGGCTATTGACTCAACTGACAACTCTTGTCAATCTTCTTCAACATCACAGGTATCCTCTGAATCCAAAGCTAAGTTGTGTTCAGAGTCTTGTGTTTCAGCATTTGCTTCCATTAGAGAAATTAATGTTGAGTTAATTAATGAAAAGTTGTCTTTAGAAAGGGTCATGACAAAGAATAAAATTGAATTTGAGAAAGCTTTGAATGAAAAAGAATCTGAAATTTACAAACTCAAGTGTCAATTGTCTGATGAAAAGGCTAGGGTGGAAGTCATGCTTGTAAAACACAATGATTTGAAACAAACACTTGCAGCAACCCAAGTCGAATGTGCAAGATGAGTTGAATCCTGCAAGGGGTTTGAGTTGCTATTAAACAAGCAAACAGCATCAAATGTGAAGTTTGGTATTGGATACAATCACACTGCTCCTCCAACTGATTATACACCAAAAAATCTTAACTGTGAGTCTGAAGGAGACAGTGTATACCAATCCACCAAATCTTCAGAAAAGTCTGATGCTGAAGAATCATTTGAAAGTGATTCAAGTGCCTGCAAATCTGAGTCTGAAACTATTGACATTGAAACTTATTCTTATTCTCTTGGATGTACAAATGTTATCCAGGATGAAACATGTCAGGATAGTGTTTTAATTGAGATTAACCCTGATGAAAAGGTTTCAAATGAACTAAATTTAAAACTGGTTAAGGTAGATGGGCATGGCACTAGAGAGAAAGATGCACGGCTTCTGATAAGTCAGAATCACTCATCAGTAGTTGTAGAAAAAGCTGATGCCACAACTACTGATAAGTGGAAAAGGATTGACCGACAAGTGCTGAAGAATACCTCTTCAGAGGTTCTCAGCACATCAGCTGTTATCAATTTGTCTACAAATACTGATGTTCCAAAAGTGCTGATGAACAAGAACTCAGTATCTAAGTCATCAGTACTTGTAGATAATCACAAGGGAAAGCAAAAGAGGGTGCCTTGTGATATTTGTAGGCTGTTTAATCAATCAACTGATGAATGCTGGTACAGAAAAGGTTCTAAATTCAACAAAATCAAGAATAAAAACAAGAACATACTCAAAATGAAAAATGAATTTAGTTCAAAATTTGTACCTGAATCATCAGTTGTTTCAAAATCTGGAAAATCCTTACAAGGAAATACCTCCAGTAAATCCAAGAAAGGAAAAGGGATTGTTCCAGATTCAGGGAAACAACACTTGACAGCATCTCATTTGATTAAAGACACTAAAATGATCAAACACAAAAATAAAAAATCAAGTTCTGATGTCTCTGATGAAATCAAAATTTTAACTCAAAATCATAATCAACTGATGCTAATGATGCAACAACTGATAGGAAAAGTCAATCTGGCAGAGGCATCTGTTGATTCATTTCATAAAAAGAAATCAAAGTCAAAAGTCAAATCAAAAATTTCTGATAAGAATGCTTCAAGTGTTGCTTCAACTGATAATGCTAGTTCTGTTTTTTCAAATGTTAACAGACCCAAAACCAAAATGGTTTGGGTCCAAAAGTCTAACTGAGTGTGATGTTGTATGCAGGGTCCTTCAGCATGCCAAAGTAGCATCTGGTATGTTGATAGTGGAGGATCCATGCATATGACTGGGAGCAGATCTCTTCTTCATAACTATTTCACTGGAAGGAGAGGATTTGTGTCCTTTGGTAATGATGCTAAGGGGTATATCATAGGTAAAGGAGTAGTCACTAATGGTGAGATTAGGTTTGATGATGTTAATCATGTTGAGAATCTTAAGTACAATCTGCTGAGTGTTAGTCAAATGTGTGATAAGGGTCATGTGTCTCTCTTCACTAAGCAAGATTGTAGGATTTTATCTTCTGATGTGATGCCTTTGATTAGCAAAGTGTTAGATGAGTATACACTTCTTAAGGCTAACAGAGTGGGAAAGGTATATGCCTTTGATCTTTCTAAGAAAATCTCTGTCAAAGGTCATCCTTGTTTATTTTCTAAGGCCTCTTTCAAGGAATCAAATCTGTGGCATAGAAGATTAGGTCATGTGAACATTAAGAACATGAATCAATTGGTGAAACATGGTTTGGTTAGAGGTCTTCCTTTAAAGGATTTTAGTTGTGATGAAAACTGTTCTGCATGCTTGAAAGGAAAGCAACACAAAGTCTCTTTTCCTTCAATTGGAGATTCCAAATCCACTGGTTGTTTACAACTGTTACACATGGATCTGTTTGGTCCAGTGCAGATAATGTCTATGGCAAAGAAGAAGTATTGTCTAGTTATTGTTGATGACTATTCAAAGTTTGTCTGGACTTTCTTCTTACACTCAAAAGGTGAGGTTGCCAAGGCTATTATCAATTTTGTGTTGTATGCTGAAAAGCAGTATTCTCTTTCTATCAAGTGTGTTAGGAGTGACAATGGCACTGAATTCAGAAATCATCTTCTTGATGAATTTTATCAGTCAAAGGGAATTCAGAGACAGTATAGCATTCCCAGATCTCCTGAACAGAATGGAGTGGTAGAAAGGAAGAATAGGACCCTGATTGAAGCTGCCAGAACAATGCTTGCTGATTCTGGTTTACCTCTCACATTCTGGGCAGAAGCTGTTAACACAGCTTGCTATGTGCAAAACAGAGTTTTGGTGAATCAAAGATGGTTGAAGACTCCATATGAAATCCTTCATTCTTTAACTCCTTTGATTTCCTTCTTCAGAGCTTTTGGGTGTCCTTGTTTCATTCTCAACACCAAAGATCAGCTTACCAAGTTTGATTCCAAAGTTGATGCAGGATACTTTGTTGGATATTCTTCAACATGCAAGGCATATAGAGTGTTCAATTGTAGAACAAAGACTGTAGAAGAAACTCTTCATGTCAAATTCAATGAATGTCCTAAAGATTCCATTCCTCAGAATCCTGCTGAGATGTTTGATCTGAATATCTTGCAACATGATTTTCATGTTGAGAATAGTGGTGTAGAAGATGAAGTTCTTCCAGCTGATCCACCACCAGCTTCTAATGCAACATCACAAGGAATTTCAGATGATGAAGATGCAAGTACTCATTTGTTCAGATTCAGTGACAATATGTCCACATCTACCAAATCTGATGCTCCTCCTGCTTCAGCAATCCCACTCAATACAAATGCTGATGAAATTCTGGAATCCTCTCAATCATTTGAAATCCCAGCTGCTTTGTTTCCTGAATCTTCTTCAACTGCTGCATCAGTTCCTCCAGCAAACACTTGCACTGATCTCATTCCATATCAAGAACTGAAGGATCATCCATTATCTCAAGTTCTTGGTGATATTTCTGCAGGTGTTTCAACAAGAAGTCAATTATCTAACTTTTTTCTTTATGCTTTGTTTGTCAGTCAACAAGAGCCAAAGAATTACCACATAGCACTTAGAGATATTGGCTGGGTGGAGGCAATGCAATTGGAATTGTTGCAATTCAAGAAGCAACAGGTTTGGGAGCTGGTTTCTTTACCTCCAGGTAAGTGTGCAATAGGCACAAAATGGGTGTTTAGGAATAAAACAGATGAAAAAGGTCAAATCATTAAAAACAAAGCTAGACTGGTTGTACAGGGGTTCTGTCAGGAAGAAGGTATTGATTATGATGAAACTTTTGCCCCTGTAGCCAGATTAGAAGCAATTAGGCTGTTTTTAGCATATGCTGCCTTACATAAACTTAAAGTTTTTCAAATGGATGTCAAAAGTGCTTTCTTATATGGTAAAATAAAAGAGGAAGTGTATGTGTGTCAACCTCCAGGCTTTGAGGACAATAAACATCCTGATTGGGTGTACAAGCTTGATAAAGCTCTTTATGGGCTGAAACAAGCACCTAGAGCCTGGTATGACACATTATCCACTTTTCTTCTAAAAAATAATTTCACTAGAGGCTCCATTGATCAAACTTTATTCATAAAGAATGTAGGTCAGCATAAGCTACTTGTTCAAATTTATGTTGATGACATTATATTTGCTTCATCTGACCCAAAGTTGTGTGATGATTTTACTAAACTTATGACTACAAATTTTGAAATGAGTGCTATGGGGGAGTTACAGTTTTTCTTGGGTCTTCAAATCAAACAAAAACCTGATGGAATTTTCATTCACCAATCAAAATACACAAAAGAGCTTTTAAAGAAATTTGATTTGCAAAACTGTAAGCCATGTCCCAACCCCATGAGCACCACCACACAACTTGATGCAGATCTGAAAGGTACTTCAGTGGATGAAACTCTTTATAGATGTATGATTGGATCTTTAATGTATCTAACTGCATCCAGGCCAGACATTATGTTTGCCACATGTGTTTGTGCTAGATTTCAGGCTGCACCCAAAGAGTCTCATTTGATAGCTGTGAAAAGAATTTTCAGATACTTGCAAGGTACTCAATTCCTGGGAATATGGTACTCCACTGGACAATCCTGCAAGCTGGTTGCTTTTTCAGATAGTGACTATGCAGGATGCAAACTCTCAAGAAAATCTACTTCTGGTGGGTGTCAGTTTCTAGGAAATTGCTTGGTTTCTTGGCAAAGTAAGAAGCAAACTTCTGTAGCCACCTCCACTGCTGAAGCTGAGTACATTTCTGCTGCAAGTTGCACTTCCCAAATTCTCTGGCTTCAGTCTCAACTCCTGGACTATGGCATCAAAGAACTGAAGACACCATTGTTAATGGATAGTGCTTCAGCTCTTTGTATTGTCAAGAATCCAGTTCAGCACTCTAGGACTAAACACATTGAGATCAGACATCACTTTATAAGAGATTGTTTTGAAAAAGGTCTGATTGATCCCAAATTTGTTCCTAGTGCTGATGAGCTTGCTGACATTTTTACTAAGCCTTTAGACACATCCACTTTTCAAAATTTAGTTCTAAGGCTTGGTATGTTGCAACTTGAATAGGTTAGTGTTTAAATGAATAAAATGTTAAATATCCTTTTAAAATTCCAAAAATATTTTTTTTCTTTATCTTGACACATTTTGATATTTTCAGTAAATACTGATACATATCAACAGTACTGATTCAAGAACAGTTATGACCTTTTCTAATACTCTAAGTTACAAGTACTGATGAGTATTGATTCACTAAGTACTGAAGGTCAAACATTACTCACAAAGTTCTGATGAACAAATTGTTTACAAGTTCTGATGAACACATTGTTCACAAGTTCTGATGAACAAAATTTCCAAAAAGTCTGATGAACAACTAATGAAAACAACTGATGAACAAAACTGTCGACAACACCTGATGAGTAATTTTACTCTTCAGTTGTTTTAACTTCTGTTGTTTTCTCTATTTAACTCAACCTTCTTCAGTTGTTTCATTATCACCTTCTCAGAACTTTTCATCTTTTTCAAAACCTATTTTCCCTCTTTCATCTCTGCTTTCATGGCTGCTCTTACTTTGAAACCGCGTCACAATTCGATTGCCTACTTGACCAAATCTTCATTCTGGTCCAAGTTTGATGATGCAGTGGATTTGATGAACTCCTCTCAATTCAAAACTGCTTTTCTCATCAATCCAACTTTGTATGTTGAATCCATTCATCAATTTTGGATGAATGTTGTACTGGTAAATGTTGGAACTGGAGTCATCTCTCTTCGATCAACAGTCAATGGTCACAACGTGCATATCAGTCCCGCTGAGCTCAGGGATGTTCTTCAACTTGACGATGCCAACCTAGTCACTCAGTTCCCTAAAAGCGCCACTGACCTCTGTTTTACAAGTCATGAATACCAGGGCGACTTGAGTGACTCAACACTTTTCAAGAAGCACTTTAATGATCCAGAGCGTCTGATATTCCATATGATCAACATATGCCTGGCTCCGAAGTTGTCTTCATGGGATCAAATGTCATCTCGTTGGCAACAGGTATTGTACTCTATTCTCGAATCTCAAAAGCTAAATTTTTCTCAAATACTTTTTTCTGAATTAACTGAACATGCTGGTAAGCCTGTTTCATCTAGATGGTTACTCTATCCTCGTTTTATTATGGCCATCATAGAGAAACAGCTGCCACAAACAGGCCTTGTTGGTCAGGGGATCCCTGCTCCAGCAGTTTTGCTGGAAGTATATTCCAGACACAACTCCAACCTCACTTTAAAAGAGGCTGCCCGGAAGCTCAAACCCAAGCAACGGGAACCCACAGCCTCATCCTCAAAATCCAAATCCAAAATCCCCACTAAACCAAAATCCACTAAGCCCAAAAAGGCTGCTCAGGGAAATGAGTCCCCTGAGTCTGCCCATGCCTCACCAAGGCATGAACTGACCACTGGTAGTAGTCAACCAGTGGTTCATCAGACTCAACCGGCTCAAACCGCCCAGGTTTCCTCTCTACAGGATCCTGGTGCAACCTTTGTAGGGGACACCACATCACTAGAACCTATTTCAGTTGAAATGGTTTCTATTGAAACGCACCAATCTCCCCGGGTGCATTCTCCTTCAAACCCACTTTCTATAGAAACCACCACCAATAGCCCAACATTTGTTATTGATCAAATCCTGAATCAGCTGAACACTCCTATCCCCTCCCAGACTCCTATCACTACTGGGATAAGCTCCAACATTGAGGGGGAGGACCAAAGTGTCTCTGATAACCCACAGGATCATGACTACAACATCAGATCTCCTAGTGTGGAAAGAGAGATTCTGATATCTGACAAGGCTGCTACTTCATCACCTCCATCATTTGGAGTGATTGCTAGTGGTACCATTGCTAAGACCTTGTCAGAGGCAACAACTGATGAAGGGGTTAACCCTGAGGTTGGAAGTCCCCAGTACCAAGACAAAGGGGCACCTGAATCTGTTGAGCCACACTCAACTCAGGTAAATCCTGAGCTTCTCAGGAGGTCAGATGATGTAGCTAATGCTACTGATGACCAAAGATCAGTTGCTGAGCTTGTTAAGCAAAACCAACTCCTTGAGGCTGAGGTATGTAGACTCAATGAGCTACTCACCAAAATGTCCAAGGACAAAAGTCCATCTTCCCCACTTAACCCACAGATGGCACCTTCTCATTCTGAAGGTCACCCAAACACTTCAACCACTCATATCCAATTTGAAAAGCCACCAGCCACTGTTTTTGGCACTAATCCTTTGGGTTCTAGCCCCCCAGAGGCATTAGCTGCTGCCTTTCTACAAATCCTCCCTCTCATCACTCTATTACTGAAATCAATTATTGTTCAAGCCCTTGATGAGAGGTTACCTTCCCAAACTCAAATTCAACAAATGGTTGATGAGGCTGTGACTGCTAAACTTTCAACTCTACATACTCCTTCTTCCCCTGCAGCCAAAAAGGGGGAGTTAGGAACTGAATCAGTCACAACTTCAGCTTCCAAAAGGCCAAGGTCTGAAGAGGTTGCATTTGAAAGGTCTCCTGTCATTCAAGTAACTTATAAGAGACAGAAGAAGAACAAACCTGTTGAAATTATCAACAGAGATGATGTGGAAGTTGAGCAGGAAATGGTTGATAAAGAAATTGAAGTTAATGCTGAACAATTGGAAGCCACAACATCTGATGTACAAAAACAAGTCAAAACCTCTGATGTACAAGAATTGGCTACAACTTCTGAAGTTCAAACACAGGCTACAATCTCTGAAGTTCAAGTACAAGCCACAACTTCTGATGCACAAGACACTGAACTAGAGGGGGTTCAAATTCCAGAGGTTCAGACTTAGGTTGAGACTCAGGTTGTTGAGGTAAGGGCTCCTCCAAAGAAGAGAAGGCAACTCAGAATTCAAGAAGAAGAAAGTTCTGATGAAGAAGACAGGTTGCCTATCTCCACAGTCATCAAGCCAAAAGCTCAAAAGCCTGCACCTTCAACAACTGGGGTAGATCTGACAGTTCCAAAGAAGAAAATTACTCTTCCTGCCAAGTACATTCCTGAAAAGCCATTAGTTTTCGGTCAACAGCCAATTATTACACCAGAGGCTACGATGTTGGCAGTCAAAGTAAAACTGGAAGAAGAAGAGAGCCAAAGGAAACATGATGAGCAATTCCTCAAGTTGGTGGATAAAGATTATCCTCAGACTTCAACTATCACTGCAATGAAAAAGGAAGCTCAAAGATTGTATGCTCTGAAATGGACATTCAAATATACAAAAGAATTGATTAAGATGTGGCCTGACCCAAGGGTTCTTCATAGGATTCACAAGAGACAGCCCCCAGCAACTTATGCAAATAGGATCAAAAGGGTGTTGAGTGCTGAAATCATGCTTGGGTCAGTGCTTGATCCTTGGGAAATTATTAATGACTTCAAGAGTGCCTACAACTCGGGTGCAAAAGCTCCTAACTTCTTAGAGAACAAAATGATAAAGAAGGGACTGGTGTATAGGAGGCTGGAACATGTTCAGCAAGAAGAACTCTTTTTGTTTTTAGAGGGTAAGCACCCTGATGAGTTTGTGTACAGGGAAATTACAAGAGTAGAACTGAAGGATGGGACTACGGCCAGATACTTGTCTGAATTTTATGGGCCTGAGTCCTTCTTCGAAGGTGAACCTGAAAGAATGACTCCAGAAGAGAAGATGTTACTACTTGAAGCTTATGTCCGGGAGTCTTTCAGGTTAGTATACAATCAATAGCTTCAATGAGAGGGGTTAATGCTCATAGTCCATTTCCCCAATGGAGTTCCCTCTCATATTTTGACAGTTAGAGTTTTTGAAAGCTGTTGGTTATCAGGCTTATACTTTAATTGGTCATTTTGATACTGATCTCAAAAGAAAAAGACATATCTTTCTGCCTGGGAATAAATAAGTGAGACCTTAAATAAGTTAGAGGTTTTTGGCTGCATTGGTTCAGGGGGAGTTTGTTGGACTAAAAGAACCAATGAGCTTGATCAGAAAAATCTCTAAGTCTCACAGCATTACAACAACTGAAGAAGAACACAAAGGCTGATATTCAAATGTGCTGAAGTCACAAGATCTGAAGAGATGTACAACAGCTGAAGTGTAAGTCGTCAGGTGTTGTAGTGTATAGTTAGTCTTCAGTAGTTTTCTTATTGTTTGTAAAAGTCTGGTGAGTAGTTTACTCATCAGAGGTTTTAGTATTTTGTATTTCAGTAGTTTCAGTATTTGTACTTCAGTAGTTTTGTTAATCAGTAGTTGTAGAGTTTGTCTTCAGATGTTGAAGACATTCTCAGTCGTTTAGTTTATTTCAGTTGCTTTGTTTTGTCTGTTAGATGTCAACATCATGTGACATCATCAGACGTCACTGCCTTCTATATATAGGCAGTTGACATGATTGTAATGTAACGAAGTTAATGATCTGAATGAGATATTCCTTTTTACAGAAAACTTTCTCTCTCTATAACAAACTTGCGTTACTGTTTGATTGAAATGGATCTTACTTTGATTATGCTAATTCCGTGTTAAATTCCGCTGCTATACTCTACTGATTTATCAATTGAGAACATCTGATCCTACAGAGGAATCAGGAAGCATAGTCCGAACAGCCTCAATCAATGTTCTGTTCTTTCGCTCAGAAACACCATTCATCTTTGGGACATATGGAGCACTAAATTGTTGGACAATACCACGTTCATTGCAGATAGTCACCATGTTATGATTCTTGAATTCCGTCTCGTTATCTGTTCAAAACAAAGTGTCCTAAATTGTTGGAAAATACCACGTTCAAGCTTGGTAACCAGAACCTGAATACACTCGAACGTTTCTGAGTTTTCCTTCATGAAGAATACCCAAGAATATCTGGAGTATTCATCAGTAATGATTAAATAATATTGATCTCCAGCGATGCTCTTGTGATTGATAGGACCGAACATATCCATATGAAGAAGCTCAAGTGGAACAGTAATTGAGTGATACTTTTTGATCTTATGAGACTGCTTGGTTTGCTTTCCCTTTTTGCATGATACACAAACACCAGATAGTTTGAAGTTCTTTAAACTCACTCCTTCAACCAAATTGTTTTGAACCAAATGATTCATCTTGCGCAGATTCAAATGACCCGTCTTCTTATGCCAAAGAATTGAATCTTTTTCTGTTGCTTTAGACATAAATCATGAAGCTATAGAAGGTGTAGTGGAAGCTGTGGCCATGTTGAGAACATACAAATCCTACTTCTAGGATGTGACATCAAACTCCAGTCTTTAGGAATGGTGACACCTTGAGAATGTAGCAGCCCGAATCATCAAAGAAAACTTTGTACTTCTTGTCACTGGTCTGTGACACTAACATAAGATTGTTTTCCAGCTGCTTCACATACCTTACTTTGTCAAACGAAACTTGACCGTTTGAAAGAGTCCCTTCTCCAGTAATAAAACCGCCTTTGTCTCCAGCAAAAGCTACATATCCTCCTCTAAGTGAATTGATATTGGTAAGAAGAGATCTCTATTCATGTGTCTTGAAGCCCCACTATCAACGATCCAAGTGCTGTTAAGAGCAGCATTTGGGGCAACCTGCACATAACAAATCATTAGTTGAAATTGGGAACAAAAGCCTTTACAGCCTTGGTTTTATCAAATGAGTCTAGGATTTTCATTTCAATCCATTGGCCATCTGAAGTTACTTTATCTGGAAGGTTTAAAGTAGAAGTCTTAGAGGACTTAGCCTTCCAAATAGTGTTTTTGTTGAATGATCTTTTTAAGTAGACGGAAGATGGTTTGGATTGCTTGTCAAAAAAATTTTGGGTATATCTTGATCAACCATTACACTAAAATGCATAATGATTAGTTTTCCTATATGTTGCTGTGTGTTGGACTAAAAGAACCAATGAGCCTGATCAGAAAAATCTTTAAGTCTCATAACACTTACAACAACTGAAGAAGAACACAACGGCTGACATTCAATGTGCAGAAGATACAAGATCTGAAGTTATATACAACAGCTGAAGTGTAAGTCTTCAGATGTTGTGGTGTTTAGTTTAGTCTTCAGTAGTTTTCTTTTCTGTTCTTGTAAAAGTCTGATGAGTAGTTTACTCATCAGATGTTGTAGTTTTATTACTTCAGTAGTTTTATGTCTTCAGTAGTTGTAAGAGAATGTCTTCAGATGTTGTAGACATTCTCAGTAGTTTAGTTATTTCAGGTGTTTTCTTTTGTCTGTTAGGTGTCAACATCATGTGACATCATCAGACGTCACTGTCTCTATATATAAGGGCAGTTGACATTTATGTAAGATAATGAAGTTAGTAAATTGAATGAGATATTCCTTTTGCAGAAACTCTCTCTCTATAACAAACTTGTGCGTTTACTGTTTGATTGAATGAACTTTGTTCTTGCTATCATTGTGCTAATTCAATTTTGAATTCCGCTGCTATACTTTAATATTGAATCAATTGAGAACATCTGATCCTACAATTGGTATCAGAGCGGGTTAATCATTGATCGATTAAACAATTGATCTCTGAAACTCTTGTCCACATGGTGGAGACAATCCTTTTGGTAATCTTGCATTGATGGCTATTGATTCAACTGACAACTCTTGTCCATCTTCTTCAACATCACAGGTATCTTCTGAATCAAAAGCTAAGTTATGCTCAGAGTCATGCATTTCAGCATTTGCTTCCATTAGGGAAATAAATGTAGAATTGATAAATGAGAAATTTGAATTAGAAAAGGCTGTGACTAAAAACAAAACTGAGTTTGAAAAAGCTTTAAATGAAAAAGAGTCTGAAATTTATAAACTCAAATGTTTGTTATCTGATGAAAAAGCTAGAGTGGAAGTCATGCTTGTGAAGCATAATGATTTGAAACAAACACTCGCAGCAACCCAAGTCAACTGTGAAAAATGGGTTGAGTCCTGTAAGGGGTTTGAAATGTTGTTAAGTAAACAGTCAGCTTCAAATGTTAAGTTTGGGATTGGTTACAATCACACTGCCCCCCCTGTTGATTATAAACCAAAATGTTTTGACTGTGAGTCTGATGGGGAAAGTGTGTATCAATCTACCAAATCTTCAGAAATGTCTGATTCTGTAGACATATCTGAGGAAGAGTCAAATGTTTGCAAAGCTGAAGCTGAAAAGGTTGAGATTGAAACTTATTCTTATTCAATTGGGTGTACAAATGTCATTGAGGATGACACATGTCAGGATAATGTCTTAGTTGAGATTGATCATGTGTTAACAGACCCAAAACCAAAATGGTTTGGGTCCAAAAGTCTAACTGAGTGTGTTATTGTATGCAGGGTCCTTCAGCATGCCAAAATAGCATCTGGTATGTTGATAGTGGAGGATCCATGCATATGACTGGGAGCAGATCTCTCCTTCATAACTATTTCACTGGAAGGAAAGGATTTGTGTCCTTTGGAAATGATGCTAAGGGTTACATTATAGGTAAAGGTGTGGTAACAAATGGTGAGATTAGGTTTGATGATGTGAATCATGTTGAGAATCTTAAGTATAATCTTCTGAGAGTTAGTCAAATGTGTGATAAGGGTCATGTTTCTCTGTTCACTAAGCAAGATTGTAGGATTCTATCTTCTGATGTGCTGCCTTTGATTGGCAAAGTTTTAGATGAGTATACACTTCTTAAGGCTAACAGAGTGGGAAAGGTATATGCCTTTGATTTATCTAAGAAAATCTCTGTCAAGGGTCATCCTTGTTTATTTTCTAAGGCCTCTTCCAAGGAATCTAATCTGTGGCATAGAAGATTAGGTCATGTGAACATCAAAAACATGAATCAATTGGTGAAACATGGATTGGTTAGAGGTCTTCCTTTAAAGGATTTTAGTTGTGATGAGAATTGTATTGCCTGCTTGAAAGGAAAGCAACACAAAGTCTCTTTTCCTCCAATTGGAGATTCCAAATCCACTGGTTGCTTGCAACTGTTACACATGGATTTGTTTGGGCCAGTGCAAATAATGTCTATGGCAAAGAAGAAGTACTGTCTAGTTATTGTTGATGACTATTCACGGTTTGTCTGGACTTTCTTCTTACACTCAAAAGGTGAAGTTGCCAAGGCTATTATGAACTTTGTGTTGTATGCTGAAAAGCAACATTCTACTCTTGTCAAGTGTGTTAGGAGTGATAATGGCACTGAATTCCGAAATCACATTCTGGATGAATTTTATATGTCAAAGGGAATTCAGAGACAGTACAGCATTCCCAGAACTCCTGAACAAAATGGAGTTGTAGAAAGGAAAAATAGGACTTTGATTGAAGCTGCCAGAACAATGTTGGCTGATTCTGGTTTGCCACTAACCTTCTGGGCAGAAGCTGTTAACACAGCTTGCTATGTGCAAAACCGAGTTCTAGTAAATCAAAGATGGTTGAAAACTCCATATGAAATACTTCACACTCTAACTCCTTTGATTTCCTTCTTCAGAGCTTTTGGGTGTCCATGTTATATCCTTAACACCAAAGATCAACTCACAAAGTTTGATTCCAAAGTTGATGCAGGATATTTTGTTGGCTACTCTTCAACTTGCAAGGCTTATAGAGTGTTCAATTGTCGAACAAAGATTGTTGAAGAAACTCTTCATGTTAAATTCAATGAGTGTCCCAAAGACTCCATTCCTCAAAATCCTGCTGAGATGTTTGATCTTAACATCTTGCAACATGAATTTCCAGTTGAGCCTATTGGTGAAGCACATGAGGTACTTAAAGCAGATCCACCAAAAGCTTCTACAGAAACCACACACGGAAGTCCTGATGATGAAGATGAAAGTACTCATCTGTTCAGATTTAGTGATAATCTGCCATTATCTGCTAAATCTGATGCTCCTCCTGCTCCAGTTGCTCCTCCAAATACAAATGCTGATGAAATTCTGGATTCTTCCACATCATTTGAAATTCCAGCTGCATTGTTCCCTGGTTCTTCATCAACATCTGCAGCAGCTGAACCCCCAGCAAACACTTGCACTGATCTTATTCCATATCAAGAACTGAAGGATCATCCATTATCTCAAATTCTTGGTGATATTTCTGCAGGTGTTTCAACAAGAAGTCAATTATCAAACTTTTGTCTCTATGCCTTATTTGTCAGTCAACAAGAGCCAAAGAACTATCACACTGTACTCAAAGACAATGGCTGGGTGGAAGCTATGCAGTTGGAGTTGTTGCAGTTCAAGAAACAACAAGTCTGGGAGCTGGTTCCTTTACCCCAAGGTAAGTGTGCAATAGGCACTAAATGGGTGTTTAGGAATAAAACATATGAAAATGGTCAAATAGTTAAGAACAAGGCCAGACTGGTTGTACAGGGGTTCTCTCAGGAAGAAGGTATTGATTATGACGAGACCTTTGCCCCTGTAGCTAGACTGGAAGCAATTAGTTTGTTTTTAGCATATGCTGCCTTACACAAATTAAAAGTTTTTCAAATGTATGTCAAAAGTGCTTTCTTATATGGTAAAATAAAAGAGGAAGTGTATGTGTGTCAACCACCAGGTTTTGAGGACAATAAACATCCTGATTGGGTGTACAAGCTTGATAAAGCTCTTTATGGGCTGAAACAAGCACCTAGAGCCTGGTATGACACTCTCTCCACTTTTCTTCTTAAAAATAATTTCACTAGAGGCTCCATTGATAAAACTTTGTTCATACAGAAAGTAGGTCAGCATAAGCTACTTGTTCAAATTTATGTTGATGACATTATATTTGCTTCATCTGATCCAAAGCTGTGTGATGCTTTCACTGAGCTTATGACCAAAAATTTTGAAATGAGTGCCATGGGGGAACTACAGTTTTTCTTGGGTCTTCAAATTAAACAAAAACCTGATGGAATTTTCATTCACCAATCAAAATACACAAAAGAGCTGTTACAGAAATTTGATTTGCAAAACTGTAAACCATGTTCTAATCCCACGAGCAACACCACACAACTTGATGCTGATCTGAAAGGTACTTCAGTGGATGAAACTCTTTATAGATGTATGATTGGCTCTTTGATGTATCTAACTGCATCAAGGCCAGACATTATGTTTGCCACATGTGTTTGTGCTAGATTTCAGGCTGCACCTAAAGAATCTCATCTGATTGCTGTGAAAAGAATTTTCAGATACTTACAAGGTATTCAATCCCTGGGAATATGGTACTCCACTGGACATTCCTGCAAGCTGGTTGCTTTTTCTGATAGTGACTATGCAGGATGCAAACTCTCAAGAAAATCTACTTCTGGTGGGTGTCAATTTCTAGGAAATTGCCTGGTTTCTTGGCAAAGTAAGAAACAAACATCTGTTGCCACTTCCACTGCTGAAGCTGAGTACATTGCTGCTGCAAGTTGTACTTCACAAATTCTCTGGCTTCAGACTCAACTCTTGGATTATGGCCTCAAAGAGTCTAAGACACCATTGTTAATGGATAGTGCCTCAGCTCTTTGTATTGTCAAGAATCCAGTTCAGCACTCTAGGACCAAACATATTGAGATCAGACATCATTTTATAAGAGATTGTTTTGAAAAGGGTCTGATTGATCCAAAGTTTGTTCCTAGTGCTGATGAACTTGCAGACATTTTTACTAAGCCTTTAGACACCCCCACTTTTCAGAATTTAGTTCTCAGGCTTGGTATGCTGCAACTTGAATAAGTTGGTTTTTCAACAAATAAACTTTTAAAATTCTTTTCAAAAATCCACAAATATTTTCAATTTTTATTTTAAAATAAAAATTTTTTTGTTACCTTGAAAATTTTTGATATTTTCAGTAACTACTGATTCATATCAAAAGTACTGATTCAAGGAAAGATATGACCTTTTCTAATACTCTAAGTTACAAGTACTGATGAGTATTGATTCACTAAGTACTGAAGGTCAAACATTGTTCACAAGTTCTGATGAACAAACTTTCCACAAAGTCTGATGAACAACTGCTGAAAACAACTGATGAACAAAATCTGTCGACAAACATTTGATGAGTAACTTTCCTCTTCAGATGTTTCAACCTCTGTTGTTTTCTCTATTTAACTCAAACCTTCTTCAGTTGTTTCTTTACCACTTCATCAGCACTTTCTATCTTTTTCAAAAAAAAAAAAAAAAACCTATCTTCCCTCTCAAGTCTCTGCATTCATGGCGACCATAAACCTGAAACCTCGTCATAACTCTGTCGCCTACCTTACCAAATCTTCTTTCTGGTCCAAGTTTGATGAAGCAGTTGACTTAATGAATGCATCACAATTCCAAACCGCTTTTCTCATAAATCCCACACTTCATGTCGAATCCATTCATCAATTCTGGATGAATGTCGAGCTCATAAATATCGGAACTGGTGTTCTTTCTCTTCGCTCAACTGTCAATGGTCATAACGTGAACATTAGCCCAGTTGAACTAAGGGAAGTCCTTCAGCTTGATGATGCTAACCTGGTCACCCAATTCCCTAAGAGCGTAACTGACCTCTGTTTTACAAGTCATGAATATCAGGGTGACTTAAGTGATTCAACACTCTTCAAGAAGCACTTCAATGATCCAGAGCGCCTGATATTTCACATGATCAACATATGCTTGGCTCCAAAGTCTTCTTCATGGGACCAGATGTCCTCCAGGTGGCAACAGGTATTGTGTTCAATCCTTGAATCTCAAAAATTAAATTTTTCACAAATTCTGTTTTCTGAATTAACTGAACATGCTGCTAAGCCTGTTTATTCTAGATGGCTACTCTATCCACGCTTTATCATGGCCATCATAGAAAAACAGTTACAGCAAAATGGCCTTGTTGGTCAGGGGATCTCTGCTCCAACAGTTTTGTTGGAAGTATATTCCCGACACAACTCTAACCTTACTCTCAAAGAGGCTGCCCGAAAGCTAAAACCCAAGCACAGGGAACCCACAGTCTCCACTTCAAAATCCAAATCTAAGGTCCCCACCAAACCCAAATCCACAAAGCCCAAAAAGGCTGCTCAGGGAAATGAGTCCCCTGAGTCTGCCCATGCCTCACCAAGGCATGACTTGGCCACTGGAAGTAGTCAACCAGTGGTCCATCAGACTCCACCAGCTCAAACCGCCCAGTTTTCCTCTCAACAGGATCCTGGTGTAACCATTGTAGGGGTAGACACATATCTAGAACCTCTTTCACTTGAAAAGGTTTCTATTGAACAGCACCAATCTCCCCAGGTGCACTCTGTTTCACAGCCAATTCATATGGAAACCACTCAACAAAGCCCAACTTTTGTCATTGAACAAATCCTGGATCAGTTGAACACTCCTATCCCCACCCAGACACCTATCACTACTGGGATTAGCTCCAACATTGAGGGGGAGGATCAAAGTGTCTCTGATAACCCACAGGATTATGACTACCAAATCAGATCTCCTAGTGTGGAAAGAGAGATTCTGATATCTGACAGGGCTGCTATTTCATCACCTCCATCATTTGGAGTGATTGATAGTAGTAACATTGCTAAGACCTTGTCAGAGGCAACAACTGATGAAGGGATTAACCCTGAGGTTGGAAGTCCCCAGTACCAAGAAAAAGGGGCACCTGCTCATGTTGAGCCACACTCAACTCAGGTAGATCCTAATATTCTCAGGAGGTCAGATGATTTAGCCAAGGCTGATGATGACCAAAGCACACTTGCTGAGGTTCTGAAACAGAATCAAATCCTTGAGGCTGAGGTCTGTAGACTCAATGAGCTACTCACCAAAATGTCCAAGGACAAAAGTCCATCTTCCCCAATTACCCCACAGATGGCACCTTCTCATCCTGAAGGTCACACAAACACTTTCACCACTACTTCACAATTTGACAAGCCTCCAGCCACTGCTTCAGGCACTAATCCTTTGGGTTCTAGCCCCCCAGAGGCATTAGCTGCTGCCCTTCTAACTGTCATCCCTCTCATCACTCCTTTACTAAAAACCATCATTTCCCAAGCCCTTGATGAGAGGCTACCCTCCAAATCTCAAATCCAGCAGATGGTAGATGATGCTGTGACCGCCAAGCTTACATCTCTTCATACTCCTTCTTCCCCTGCAGCCAAAAAGGGGGAGTTAAGAACAGAATCAGTCACATCTTCAGCTTCCAAAAGGCAAAGGTCTGAAGATGAAAATATTGCTTCTGAAAGATCTCCAGCTATTCAAATTACATACAAGAGACAGAAGAAGAATAAAACTGCTGAGATTGCCAACAGGGCTGAGTAGGAGGTTGAACATGTAAATGTTGAAGGTGTGGAAAAGGCAGATAAAGAATCTTGTGATAAAGAAGTTGAGGTAAGCATTGAGAAGGTAAGTGCAGAACAAGTTACAACCTCTGATTTACAAGAAAATGAACAAGAGGAGATGCAAGAACAAGAAGATCAAACTCAGAGGGGTGAGGTTGAGAAATCTATTGAAAGTGTTGAGGTAGGAGCTCCTCTCAAGAAAAGAAGGCTACTGAGAATTCAAGAAGAGGAAGATTCTGATGAGGAAGACAGGCTTCCTATCTCTACTGTAATTAAAACAAATGTTCAAAAGCCTGAATCATCAACAACTGGGTCAGATCTGGCCATTCAAAAGAAGAAAGTAACTTTACCTGCCAAATATGTGCCTGAGAAGCCACTGGTGTTTGGACAAAATCCAAAGATCACACCAGAATCTCAAATGTTGGCAGTAAAAGTTAAGCTTGAAGAGGAAGAGAACCAGAAACAGCATGATGAGCAAATCTTAAAGATGGTTGACAAGGAATATCCTCAGACATCAACCATTATTGCAATGAAGAAAGAAGCTCAAAGGTTGTATGCTCTGAGGTTCACATACCAGTATAGGAAGGAACAGATTAGGATGTGGCCTGATCCAAGAATCATTCATAGGATCCACAAGAGAGAGGCTCCAGCAGCTTATGCCAGAAGAATCAGAAGGGTATTAAGTGCTGATATTATGCTAGGGTCTGTACTTGATCCTTGGGAGATAATCAGTGACTTCAAGAGTATGTACAACTCTGGTTCAAAAGCTCCAAAGTTCATAGAAAACAAAATGATCAAGAAAGGATTGGTGTACAGGAAACTTGAAAATGTTAAGCAAAATGAGCTTTCTCTGTTTCTGGAAGGGAAGCATCCAGATGAATTTGTTTACAGAGAGATAACTAGAGTAGAGCTACATGATGGGACAACGGCCAGGTACTTGTCTGAGTATTATGGACCTGAGTCTTTCTTTGAAGGTGAACCTGAAAGGCTGACTCCAGAAGAGAAGGTAATATTAATTGAGGCTTATGTCAGGGAGTCATTCAGGTTAGTATATGATCAATAGCTTAAATGAGAGGGGTTAATGCTCATAGTCCATTTCCCCAATGGAGTTCCCTCTCATATTTTTCTTGTTAGATTTTTAGAAGCTGTTGATTATCAGGCATACACTTAAACTGGTCATTTTGATACTGATCTCAAAGAGAAAGACATATCTTTCAGCCTGGGAGAAAAATAAGTGAGACAATAAATAAATTAGAGGTTTTTGGCTGCATTGGTTCAGGGGGAGTTTGTTGGACTAAAAGAACCAATGAGCCTGATCAAAAAAATCTCTAAGTCTCACAACACTTACAACAACTGAAGAAGAACACAACGGCTGACATTCAATGTGCAGAAGATACAAGATCTGAAGTTATATACAACAGCTGAAGTGTAAGTCTTCAGATGTTGTGGTGTTTAGTTTAGTCTTCAGTAGTTTTCTTTTCAGTTCTTGTAAAAGTCTGATGAGTAGTTTACTCATCAGATGTTGTAGTTTTATTACTTCAGTAGTTTTATGTCTTCAGTAGTTGTAAGAGAATGTCTTCAGATGTTGTAGACATTCTCAGTAGTTTAGTTATTTCAGTTGTTTTCTTTTGTCTGTTAGGTGTCAACATCATGTGACATCATCAGACGTCACTGTCTCTATATATAAGGGCAGTTGACATTTATGTAAGATAATGAAGTTAGTAAATTGAATGAGATATTCCTTTTGCAGAAACTCTCTCTCTATAACAAACTTGTGTGTTTACTGTTTGATTGAATGAACTTTGTTCTTGCTATCATTGTGCTAATTCAATTTTGAATTCCGCTGCTATACTTTAATATTGAATCAATTGAGAACATCTGATCCTACACTGTGATACCCGACAATTTCAGGTAAATTGCAACTCTTACATTCTTTATATTTCACATTCATACTTGTTACATTTCATTTAATTATGTTTAATTAGATGAGTGAGCACAAACAACTACGAAACAATAGTTCAAGGAACTATCGAATCATACATTGCACATTGGTTTTGGAAACCAAGTGTGGCAAACACAACACTAACACAAAACAATAATTCGGGGAATTATTGAATTGTGCATCACACGTTGATTAGGATTAATCAAGCGTGCAAACACTTCGTAAGAAACGAACAGAAACTGCCAAAGATAATTCGAAGAATTTACGAAACACACACAAGTCCCGCGAACGTTGGTGATCAAACTTATATGTTATTACATGATTATGTGCTAAACATGCATTAGATGCTTTGAATAAACGTTAGGAATCGAGTACGAGCGAAATCGTATCATCGTAATCGAAAAACAAGAAATTGGACCCGTCACGGTACGCGACGACCCTATGAAGAAAGGCTTCGCGGTGCGCGGCACAAACCGGGAGTCGAGACTCCCGAATCCTATCGCAGTACACGATAAATAATTTTGATCAGCCTTCACGGTACGCGAAGGCCATGCAGATCAAATTTCTTTTAAATACCAACCCCCCTTCATTCTCAATTGTTTTCTCTCCGAATTCTTCGAACTCTCTCACCCATTCTCGACTAAAAGCTTCTGAAATCACCACCCAAATCCTCTGGATCAACATAGGAGCTATCTATATGCATTCCTTGGTGATTTGAAGTCATTGGAGCCTTAGAAGCTTGGAGGAGAAGACAAAGAGCTTGGAACGACCAACAAACCAGTAGTGTGTCATCATCAGAAGTTGTTCTACCTCGGATCTTGTCATCTAAGGTAGTTTTAAACTTTTTCCTAGTGTTAGATCGTACATGCAAGGGCTAAAAACCCACATGCAACTCCATACGGTTATTGTGCACAAATTTGTTGGTGATTTGTTGTGTAGATGTTATAGATTTACTGATTTCAAAGTATTAGAATGTTAGATTGAGTTTTGTTGAGTTATTGGTTGATTTGATGATGTATTGGTACACTTGCCATAAAAGGAAACTTTTATGTTGCAAGTCTTGGATTTGTGATGATCTAGACATGTTAGACATGTCTAGATGTTGTTAAATGTATATTGGAGTGATTAGAAACACATTGGGGCATTTGATTTTGTCAAAAGCATGGTTTTGTATAAACTTACTATAAAAGGAAACTTTTAAAAATCAAAAGAGGGCTTTTGATGTTTTAAGGCATTTTGATGAACTTTAAGTATTAGGATATGCTTAAAAATGATTTCTAAGCATATTGGAAACTTCGATTTGTGAAAACGAGCTTTTAAACAAATACTTACTATTTTAGGAAACTTTATTTGGGTAAAACGGCATAAATGGTGATTTATGCGCAAGCGACATGTTTTAAGAGTTTAAACGTGTTTTACAATCATATTAGGAGTTATTAACTTGATGAAATGGGATTTCATGACCACACCTTCCTAAATTGGAAACTTTCTAAAAATGGTAACTTATGTGATTAGAGTCATAGGATGCATTTTGGTGTCTTATGTGCATTAAGGCACATAAACACAACAATCGTGTCACCAACGATTCGTCGAGTCTCACTAGTTAACACACGCACACTCGGTTGAGCACACTAACACTTGGAGTTGTATGGGATACAACACAACATAGAACACGTACTCACACCTATATGGTTATAGGTGCCTACTAGCAGGATTGCTAGCATTCACAGACGCGAATACATTCACCGGGACTGCTGTAACAGGTGAGTTCACGGCCCCTTTTTCTATTTTCTACCTTTGGGGGAGAAAACATTGCATACAAACTACTTTTGAACAACAACATACTTTTTGGTTACTTTTGTACATGCTAATATCGTATATGCATATGTGTGGCATTCATCCACAAAACTGATAAGTCCTCATTAAACACACCTCGAACCGTTAATAGCGCGTTGCGCTCAGCGTGGTAATTCTGAATAGTACTATTTGGGCCTGACAAGCCCCACTGTTGTGAGCCGTATGGCCACCCCGACTGGAGGTCGGAATAGTGCATAATTGACCAAACAACATTTGCCATATCTTGGATGGATATGGCGGGAGGCAGCATGTTAGCTTCGGTTGCGAACCCGCATATGATATAACACATATTGACTAGCTATCAATTGATATTGCATCGTATTGAAAAGTAGACCTATAACATTTACTTTAAACATTTTGATGTTTATTGCTGATATAAAACCTGTGCTCTCACCAACCTTTGTGTTGACTCTTTACTCGCATGTTTTCTCAGGTAACTAAGACGCGCACAAGGAATAGGATGCTAGGCTGGAGTTGCATGCATCTGTTTAAGTGTCTTAGTCTATTAAACATTGTTATCATTTGATCGTGTTACTTATGTATTGTCAAACTACTTTAATCGCTTCCGCAACTATTGATACTCATGATTTTGAAAAACTGTTTTGAGTTAATGCTTCCGCTATTTATGAATGTTAAATCTGTTTTGATAACCTACACTTACTTCAGCAACTCTAATTTTACAAACTGTTTTATCCAAGGAATTGGATGCACGTATATAATCAGACATGTAGGTCTCGCAAGTTGTGTGACCGGAGACTGCGATCCTGACAATCTGATGTTGCTCGAGCCCCAGAAGGGACGGTGTTTCTCGGGGTGCGATAGTTGCAAACTGTGGTCTAACCAACTTAGGACAAGATCTAGCAAAGTGTCCTAATGCACCACATTGAAAACAAGCTCGTTTGTCTTTTGAAAAGAACTGTTTAGTTGTGTTCTGAGTTTGTTTGTTTGGAACTTTAGAAACATGGTTTTTATGAAAGTCAGTTTATTTTGTCTTTTCATGTTTGAAACCCAAACCCTTTGTCCCATTAAAAACAAGATTGTGAGTCTTGTTAGATCCACTTGCTTCACCCTCTTGTGAAGCCTTCACAAAGCCAATTGATTTTAAAAATTTTGAAGACAAATTTGTCTTGGGTTAACCTTTTTGACACAAGACGTCTGATTCTTAACAATGGAAACATGAGGTGAAAAATCAGAATCATCCTCAGAATCAGAGGCACAATCTTCAACCACTCCCTCCACAAATGATTCTTCATACAATGAAGAAATCTTATCATAAATGACTCCAATAGGATCAATTACTAATGGAGTTGTTGCTTGAAAATCTTTAATTTCTTTGTCATTTGGTGAATTTACAAAACAATTTAGAACTGGTGGTGGACAGTGGCTGTACTTTGTTTCTTTTCCTTTTCCATTTAGATCAGTCCCCTCATTGATCATGTGCTCAATGATATATGAAGCACTTTCATAACTATTTAGCTTTTGGCTCAAAGTTTCATAGTCACATTCGACTATGGCTAGCTTCTTCTTTGCCTCATTAATGGTGTTGAGATAAGAAGTGATAGCATCTTGCTTATTAAGCACATTGATCTCAGCCTCATGTAATTGCATATTTAATAAATCAATTTGAGCTTGAAAGTCTTTTTCATTTGACTTTAAAACATGATTTGCCTCAATACATTGGTTGAGATCACTAATAAGGTCTGCATTATGCTCTTGATAAGCCAAGACCTTACTTTCAAGGTCAACAAAACGAAAACATCTACTGTTAAGTGATGAACATTCATTATATACCTGATTAGTCTGAGATGAAGCAGAAGTATCCACCATCAAAGCAAATTGTGTAGCATGTTTAGTTTCAAAATCAGCATCAATACCTCCTTGAGTTTATGAGTCTGAGGTGCTTTCATACTCTGATCCTGATAATTCATCCATTCTAGTCTTCATTTCCTCTGGATCACTTTCAGCTTTGCGATCAGCAAATTCCTTGATTTCTGCAACACAAGCTTTCTCATCTGCTCCCTTATTAGTGTTGAATCTAAAATCCCAGTTCTCACCTTCATCATTCTGAACCATCAGTGCCTTGTTTGCATTTGAAGAACTAGTGTGAGAAGGAGTATCAATTGGTACTAAATGTCTCTCAGGATTTGCAGAAGATGATCTTTGATTTTGAAATGGATTCTTGTTTCCCATCTTCTTTGGCTTGTTGCATTGCCTTGCAAAATGTCTTTTATCACCACAGTTGTAGCAGGTAACTGAGGACATGTCAAAACCAAACTTTGAATCCTTGTTCAAGTTGATATCCTTCCTAGTTCTTCTGACAAAATCTTTCGCCCTTCTGACAGCACTTGCAAGAGCCCACATGATATCAATCCTTTCCATGTCATCTGGATCAATCTGTGAGTAATCCTCATTGGTTAAGTGTGGATTTCCAATCTGTCCAGCTAACAATCCATCATAAGAGCTCACAAGTGTTGATAGGAGGCCCATATGCTCTTTAGCAACCTCCAATGTCACTTTGTCAAAATTGTCTGTCTTCAAGTTGATGACAGAATAACTATCCTCTGAATGAGAGGTAGAAGTGGCAGCAGACTGACTGAAGTGTGTATGATTTGAAGCTGGAGTCTATTTGGTCTGTGAAGTAAAGGTTGTTTTCAGAGGAGCATGTGAAGGAGTTCTGTCTACAGTAGGAGTAGAGTAATAGATTGATGGATCTTGAACTTGTGCCACTTTCTTGGCTTTCCATTTGTTTTCTCTCCTGTTCTTTCAGTTTTTGAATGAAGTCATTGATATCCATAGAAGCAAGCATCTCACTTTGTTTTAGTACCATAAGGAAAGATTCCCACTTGGGAGGTAAAGCATCTGCAAGACATTGAATCTTTTCTTGAGTCATCATCTTGACTTGGTGGTTGAACAACTCAATTAGAAGATGATAGAATCTGACAATCAGTTCATCCAAAGACTCGTTTCCTACATACATAAAGCTGTTGAACTCTTTCCTCAAAGCTTTAGTCTTAATGCTCTTGAGTGCGTCATTTCCTTCATATCCTTGTTGCAAAGCATCCCATAGTGATTTGGAAGAAGTAAACTGTCTAAACTGATGGAATATATCAGTGGCAATTGATTGAGACAGTATAGCATAGGCTTTCTTCTCAAAATAATATAGCTTTCTTTAAGGTTCAGTCATCTGAGTAACCAACATTGGTGTTCCATCCTCATTTATTGGTCTCAAGTATCAGTTTCAATCATTATCCAAAGATTGGTATCCACCCCATTAATGTGAATCTCGAATATATACTTCCAATGTGGATAATCATCCAATGAAAGTAACTTTGGAGCTTTGTTGGAGTTTCCCATCTCCTTCTTTGTAAGCAATAAATTCTGAATTCTGTGGTTCTGATTTGCCATCAATGCAAGTTCCTCCATCTTAGCAAGAATAAGTTGATCCAACACTTAGACAAATTTTCAACACTGAGACCGAATGAAGTTATACTGGGCGAATGACGGGTGACGAATGAGGACCGAATGAATGAATAGACACGAATGAGATGCTGGGACGAATGACAATGCAAGCGAATGACTTCGACCAAATCAGCTGCCTGATGCGAATGAATTATCAATCAACCAAATGAGGAGCTATTCGGATTAAACTCTTCACGAATAAGTGAGTTATTCGTTCGAATGAAGCTATTCGCACGATGCGAATGAGGACTTATTCGCCTGAAAGTTCCATTCCCCCGATATGGGTTTTAGCAGCAATAAAAATCCTTCTAACTTTGGATCTAGAATGATTTTGGCCACCAAATTTGGTACACACACTCAGGACAACATTTCTAAGCTTTAGGAATGAGCGGTTTTTCAAAACAACAAAAAACCCACTTTTTAGCAATGAAACAATAACTTTAAGCACAAGAAAAACAGGGTTTTCAGAAAACAAGACAAAACAAGCTGTAATATAAAGATCTAGATTGAAAAACGAGCAAAATCAAGAGCCAAAGCTCTAATACCACTTTGTAGGACCCTGGAAACACAACGGTTCCGTGCGGATTCTGCTCGATAGCCCTTCGAATAGTGCAGAATCCTATTCGAGGGTTTTCCAATCGAAATACCAAGCCCCACGTGGTGAACCGATGATGAAGAATCAACGTTTAGTGCGAAATCGATTACCACGGGTCAAAAATCGAAGTTGGATATAGGGAGACGCACTGAAACCTATGAGATGTGACAGGGAATGAGCTGAGGTCTGAAAAGTTATGAAGCATTTTGATTGCAGGGGTATTTGTAGTCTGTCCTCATTCGGCTGAATGAGTTGTCTGAAACACTCATACGGGCAAAAGGATCAGACGAATAAGCTAGATACCCGAATGAGTCATGCGAGTGACTCATTCATCCGTCACAGTCATTAGCTAGCTTTCATTACGTCCAAATGGACTCCGTAGGTCTCCTTCGGACAAATGGGCCTGTTTGATATATAAAGTCAAAGTCAAACACGTTAAACTTAAATAAACAAAAACGAACAATACTATATACTTGATTTCATTATTAATATAAACTTTTTATAGACATAATCGACCATTACATTGAACTAGGGACATTTCATGCATAAACAAAATTGGTATGTATTCGTATTGATCGATGACTATAACATGCATATGTGGTCCTTTATGATAAAATAAAAGAATCAAGCATTCAATGTCTTCAAGAACTTCAAAACTAAGGTAGATATTGAAACTGGTGTGATAATAATGACTTTCCAAATGGACCGAGGAGGAGAATTGAACTCTAATGTGTTTAAAACATTTTGTGAAGTACAAGGAATGGACAAAGAACTCACGACTCCCTATGCATCCCAACAAAATTGGGTGGTGGAACCCAGGAACTAGACTTTAATGGAAATGACCTGGACCATGCTAAAAGCAAGAAATGTACCTAGAGAATTGTGGGGAGAAGGAGTCAGACATGCTACGTGCATAATCAACTTATTAAATACAAGGGTAATGAAACAAAAGACTCCATATGAAGACTTTACAAGTCGGAAACTAAATGTGAGCAACACAAAGGTATTCAGCTGCATGGCATTCGCTAAAATCCATCTTAAATCTTAACAAAGGTTGATGACAGAAGCAGGAAACTCGTATACCTTGGCAATGAGAGCTGATCAAAAACATTTTATTTATTTGATCCAGGAACAATGAAAGTTACCATAAGACGAGACGTCAAGTTTAATGAAATTTGAGAATGGGATTGGGCCAGTACACTCAAGGGGAAAGTAGTTACTGAAACAGAAAATGAATTCATCATAGATTGGGGCGAGAATAGTACTCAATCTAGTGATGAAGATGACTCCGATGATAACGATTTTACTAATCGGAATCAGGTAGAAGATGTTGAGTAAGAAAACAATGGCTCACCAAAAGGATTTCAGGTAGCGCAAAATGGAAGCGGGTTAGATGGCTCACATTATGGGATAAGCTCGTCACAGGGATCAAGTAGCAACTACCTTGAAGTACAAAACCAAGCTGAAAACAATCCAATTCAACATGATGAACTCATACGTTCTTTGCGTGTTTCTGTTACTCTAAGAAGACTTCAAGATTACTTTCTTGGCAATGAACTTAAAGATGAATTGATGTTTATAATCAATACAGATGATGAGCCCAACTCGGTTTAAGAAGCAAAAAAACGACAAAAAATTGTTAAAAGTAATGCAAAGTGAGTTCTATAGAACAAAAAACAAAACATGGAGCGTAACAGACTTGCCACATGGAGTGAAACGATTCAGAGTCAAATGTGTGTTCAAGGTGAAGAAAAATCCAAATGGGTCAATCAACAAGTACAAGGCAAGATTGGTCGTGAAAGGGTACGTACAAAGACATGAAGTCGAATATGAAGAGTTTTTTACTCCGGTAGCATGATTCGAAATAGTGTGACTAATCCTTGCTATAGCAACAAACGAAGCTTGGGAAGTTCAACAACTGGACATAAAGTCTGCGTTCTTGCATGGAGAGTACATGAGGAAGTCTACGTGGAACAGCCATAAGGGTTCATAGAAAAACGGAAGGAACACATGGTTTACAAATTATCAAAAGCATTATACGGCCTGAAACAGGCTCCTAGAGCCTGGAATACAAAGCTCAATCAAATACTGCAGAAAATGAAATTTGCAAGGTGTGTTCAAGAACAGGCCGTATACGTGGAAAGGAGCACAAGGTGTGACAATTGAGTTATAAGTTTAATTCATTGTTGTTTTTTAAAATCCATATAAATAATTCGATCGTGCTGTAACATTCTAGGCAATCCCACATCGGCCGTGAACAGGAGAGATTCCTGGTGCTGACAAAATGTACAAAGACCTTCGGGTTCGGTATTGGTGGCCGGGAATGAAGAACGATGCCATACTCTTCGTTTCCAAATTCCTTGTTCAAAGGTGAAAGCTGAACATCAACGACCGTCAGGATTGCTTGAACAGCCTGAAATACCCATTTGGAAATGGGAGGGTATTGCTATGAACTTCATAACTAAACTCTCACAAACTGCTTAGGGTTATGTCAACATGTTGGTGATTGTTGACTGTTTGACAAAGTCTTCTAACTTTTTACCGATTCGAGAAACCAATCGAGTGGAAGAACTAGCTCGTATCGACAACAATGAAATTGTGTGGAGACATGGTGTTCCACTTTATATCATTTCTGACCGAGATGGTTGATTCATAGCTCACTTTTGGAAGTCATTACAATCAGCCCTTGGTACTCAATTGAATCTTAGCACCGCCTACCATCTTCAAACCGATGGATAATATGAAAGGAACATCAAAACACTTGAAGACATGCTGCGATATTGTGCGATTGATTTTGGTGGGAAGTGGGATACCTGCCTACCATTGATTGAGTTTTCTTACAATAACAACTATCATACCAGCATTGATATGGATCCTTTTAAAGGGCTTCATGGGATCAAATGTTGATCACCATTTTGTTGGAATGAGCTAGGTGAAACTCAAATCACTGGACCTGAATTGGTTCAAGAAACAACAAACAAAATCATGCGTATTTGTGAAAATCTTATGACTGCTCGTATTAGGAAAAAGAATTACACTGAAAAACGGCGAAAACCGTTGGAATTTCAAGTCAATGATATGGTCCTTTTGAATGTGTCTCCTTGGAAAGTATTGTTCGGTTTGACAAGAAAGGGAAGCTAGCTCCTCGATACGTGAGTCCTTTCAAAGTCTTGGAAATGATTTATAAAGTGGCATACCACCTCGAGTTGCCTCAAGAACTATCGAATGTGCATCCCATGTCTCCAATCTAGAATTGCCTAGCCGATGAAAATCTCCACATTCCTCATGATGATGTTCTTATCGACGAGTCAATGCGCTTTATTGAGGAAGCAGTGAAGATAGTTGTCACACCCCCACCTCTCGTCACCTGATGATGTCACTGATCGCTCTGAGAAGATTGTGGAAGCATAGTGGTGATGTCTTAGAGATGGGGTGCAACTTAGTTGATCCAGTATCACAACACACAGATTAACTTAAAATACTACATTACAAGGATAACGTTATTACAAGCCACGGGTTAAAGTTCTCAACCTACACATACTAAACAAACTAAATTACTAGATTTACACGTGCTTGATTGTGCAATTCTCACCCGTTACCTGCAAAAATGGTTAAGTTTGAAAAGTCAGCCCAAAGCTGGTGAGTTCAGAATGATTGATCCACACAATAGGATATGATATGATAAGATATGATATGATATGCAAGATATTGATACATAGTTACAAATATAACCATAGGACCCATATCTAGTTCTTTTCGGACTGAAATGTTCTGTTCTGTGAAGATACTACCCGTCGGTAAATATCTTTGTGCCTCATTCTTAATGTCTATCATAAACATTAAGCTGATATTGGAAACAGGAAACAAACATTTACACCAAGGGGAGTTGCAAGCTCCCTGCAAATGGGTTGTCAGCCAATAGTACTATCATTGTTTCTTGTTCGGCCTCACATGGGTTCACTAGATACAGTTCGAAAGATGAGGACTTTTTTGATATCGTGATTGAATGATACGTGCAAAATCCCATGAAATCCCACAAGTTCACATGAAATCACACAGATAACAGTGACATATATCATATGTTTGAGAACAATTTCACAGTAATACCTCCGATGTTTGTAAAAATTGAAAAAGAAAAGGGGTTGTACGTGTTAGTGCATGAAATGTCCCTAGTTCAGCTTGTTGTACGATCTTTGATGTATAAAGTAGATGTTATTAATGAAATCAGTCTTTCTATATTGTTCTTAATGTTTATTCAAGTTTATATGTGTGTGACTATGTTTAACTTTGATTATATGTGTCTTAAAGACCCATTCGTGCGAATGACCCTAAGAATGAAGTCATTCGGGCTAATGAACGCCTAGAGAATGACTAGGGCAAACAAATGAGTCATCCGTATGACTCATTCGGTTGACCAAACTCATTCGGCTGAGCCATTCACCGAATGAGTGATTCGTCCACTCATTCGCCCATATGAGTATAGTCTATATATACTTGTTCAAACAGATGCAAACTTAACTTTTCAGAGCCTCCTCTCTTCCCAGAGCACTCCAGTGTCATACCCTTAGGGTTTTGAGTGGTTCCTTGCTGTCCAGCTTCGATTCTAACCCCGTGGTGTTCGATCTTGATCCAAACTTTCATTTCTCACCTTCGGATCGTCACGGGGCCTGTTGGCTTCGATTGGAAAACCCTGGAATAGGATTCCGCACTATTCCAGAGGCTGTCGAGCATATCCACATAGGAACCAGATTGTTTCCGGGCTTCAAATTGGTCCTACAAAGTGGTATCAGAGCTTTGGCTCTTGATTCTGCTCGCTTTTCAATCAAAATCTTCAAATCTCAGATTGGGTGTTCGAGATCTTCAAAAACCGTAAGTTTCTTGCCCTTCAAGTTACTGTTTCATTACCAATCCGTGGGTTTTTGTGGATGTTTTGACAAATCGATCATTCCAATTGCTTGGTAATGATGTCTTGAAGTTTTGTACCAATTTTGGTGGTTAGATTAGCTCTAAATCAAAGTTCTTGCGATTTTTGTTGCTGAAAATCCTAGATGGTACGAATGAGCCGCTCATCCGAATAGCCCTCTTTCGGCCTAATAGATCAATTCACCGAATAGCTCTCTTTCGGCCTACACATTCGGTCTTCTGCTTAGTTGGTCACTAGCTCATTCGGTTGTTTGTTCTTTCGATCCAATCATCATTCGGTTGTTCATTCATTCGCTCAGTTCACTTCTATTCGGGCCCCAACGTTCGATCCAGTTAGAGTCGTTCGGCCATCAGTTTGAGAATTTTTCTAAGTGTTGAATTCACTTGTTCTTGATATAATGGAGGATTTAGCTTTGATGGCTAACCAGAATCATCGGATTCAGACATTACTACTCTTAGAGACTGAGACAGGGAACTCTAATAAAGCTCCTAAGTTGCTTTCATTAGATGATTACCCTAATTGGAAATACAGATTTGAGATCCACATCAATGGAGTTAAAACAAACCTGTGGATGATGATAGAGGGTGGTCACTTGAGACCTCTGAATGAAGATGGAACTCCCATGTTAGTCACCCGGATGACTGAACCCTAGAGGAAATTATATGACTTTGAGAACAAAGCATATGCTATTCTGTCTCAATCCATTGCTACTGATATCTTCCATCAGTTTAGACAGTTTACATCTTCTAAGTTACTGTGGGATGCGTTGCAGCAGAGATATGAGGGAAATGATGCCTTGAAGTACATAAAGCAAAAGCTTTGAGAAAGGAGTTTAATAGTTTCATGTATGTGGGAAATGAGTCCCTAGATGATCTGATTGCAAGATTTTATCATCTTCTGAGTGAGTTGTTCAACCATCAAGTCAAGACTACAACTCAAGAGAAGATTCAGTGTTTAGCAGATGCCTTACCTCCCAAATGAGAGTCATTCCTCATGGTTTTGAAGCAGAATGAGATGATGGCTAGTATGGACATCAATGAGTTTATCCAGAAGCTGAAAGAATAGGAGATTGAGAACTAGTGGAAGGCAAAGAGAGTTGCTCAAGTTCAGGACCCTACATTGTATTACTCTAATCCTACTATAGAGAGAGCTTCTTCTCATGCTCCACTGAAGACTGCCTTTGTCTCTCAGACTAAAGAAGCTCCGGTTCCCAACCAGATACATTTCAGTCAATCATCCTCAACATCAACCTCTCAGAAAGAAAGTAGTCATCCAGTCACCAATCCAAAGACAGATCCTTTTGATAAAGTGACTGTAGATGTTGCAAAGGAGTATATGGGTCTTCTGTCTATTGTTGTGGGCTCCTATGATGGATTACTAGCCGGGCAGATCGGTAATCCTCACTTGACAAATGAAGATTATTCTCAGATTGACCCGGATGATATGGAGAGGATAGACATCATGTGGGCTCATGCCAGTGCAGTCAGAAGAGCTAAGGCCTTTGTGAGAAGAAATGGAAAAGCTATTAATCTGAACAAGGATTCAAAATTTGGTTTTGGTATGGCATCTGTCACTTGCCAGTTGTGGAGATAAGGGACACTTTGCAAGACAGTACAAACAACCAAAGAATACAGGCAATAAGAATCCTTTTCAGAATCAAAGATCTTCTAAAGCAAATCCAGAAAGAAGACTTGTACCTACTGATACTCCCACTCATGCAAGATCTTCAAATGCTGGCAAAGCCTTGATGGTACAAAATGATGAAGGCGAAAATTGGGATTTCAGATTCAATCCTGATCAGGGAGGACAAGATAAAGCCTGTGTTGCAGAAATCCAGAAGGCTGATGAATCCAGTGAAGAAAGCACTTCTGAAGAAGCAAAGATCAGTCTGGAGGAATCATCAGGTTCAGAGTCAGAAAGCACTTTAGACTCAGACACTCAAGGAGATTATGATGCTGAGTTTGAAGAACCTGCTACCCAGTTTGCTATGATGGTGAACACTTCTGCTACCTCTTAGTCAGATCAGGTATTTGATGAATGTTCTTCTTCTCATTCCAGATGCTTTAACTGTATTGACCTTGGCAGTAAGGTCTTGGCTTATCAGAAGCATAATGCTGACTTGATCAACGATCGCAACCAAATGATTGAAGCAAACGGAATTTTAAAATCTAATGAAAAAGATTTTCAGGATAAAATTGATTTGTTAAACAGACAGTTACATGAGGCTGAGATCGCTGTGCTCAATAAGCAGGATGCAGTTACTTCTTATCTCAACACTATCGATGAGACTAAGAAGAAACTTGCCATAGTCGAGTGTGACTATGAGACTTTAAGCCAGAAGCTCAAGAGCTATGAGAGCTCTTCTTACATTATTGAGCACATGATCAGTAATGGGAGTGATCAAAATGGGAAGGGTAAAGAAACAAAATATAATCACTGTCCCCCACCAGTCTTGAACTGCTTTGTCAAATCTCCAAATGACAAAGAGATCAAAGATTTTCAGGTGAAAACTGCATTAGTTATTGATCCTATTGGGATAATATCTGATGAGGGTTCCTCAATGTCTGAGGAATATTTTGTGGAGAGAGTGGTTGAAGATTGGGTTTCTGATTCTAAGGATGAATCCGATGTTTCTCCCCCAGTGTCTTGTATTAAAAATAAGACATCTGTTGCCAAAAAGGCTGACCCAATCTTACCCAGGACAAACATGGCTTCAAAGTTATCCAAAGTCATTTGTTTTGTAAAGTCTTCACAGGATAGCGAAGCAATTGAGACCAAAGAAACTGAAAAACCTGTTTTTAATGGCACAAAAGGTTTCGGTTTTGTGCAAGATAAGGCTAAGAAAAATGTTTTTCAAACTAAATTCTCAGTCTAAAATTAAACAGTTTTCTCCCAAAGACAAAAGACTTTGCTTTGAGTGTGGTGCACCTGGACATGTTGTTAGAGTTTGTCCTCATCTGATCAGACCTAGGGTAGCACCACCTAGAAAACAAAATCAGAATTTTATCAAACAAGTCAAATCTGATTGTAAATCATCTCAAGCAAAGCCCAAACAACCCAATCTTGTCAAGCCTTTGGATAAGGGTAAAGAGAAAGTTGTGAACTTGGATGTTCCCAAGGTTGTTAATGTCAATCAATCAAGACCATCATCCATTTACTTAAAAAACTCTTTCAGTAAAAATTCAGTCTGGAAAGTTAAGTCTTCTGAGACTTCAGTTTTAAACACTCCAGACAAGGCAACCCAGATGGTAAATGGATTGATGTTTGGATCCGAGACTCATTGGGTCAACCCAAGACTGTAAAGGCTTGGGTTCCCAAATTGAACTAATTATTTGTGTTTGTGCAGGCTGCCCCAACTGCTTCTCTTAACAGCTCTTGGATCGTTGATATTGGGGCTTTAAGGCACATGACTGGAGATATTTTGCTACTCACCAATGTCAATGCAATTTGAGGTGGTTATGTATCGTTTGCCGGTGACAAAGGCGGGTTCATTACCGGAGAGGGTATTCTTTCAAATGGCCAAGTTTCATTTGACAAAGTCAGATATGTGAAGCAACTGTAGAATAATCTACTTTCAGTGCCACAGATTTGTGACAAGCAGTACAAAGTTCTCTTTGATGACTCCAGTTGCTACATTCTCAAGCAAGGCGTCACTATTCCTAAAGATTGGATCTTGATGTCTGCCCCTTGTAAGCAGGATTTGTATGTATTCAATATGGCTACATCTTCAACAACATCTTCCTCAGCTTCATGTTTTATGTCAAAAGATACAGAGAAAGACTCTCTTTTTTGGCATAAGAGGATGGGCCATTTGAGTCTATGTAAGATGAACCATTTGGTACACAACAATTTGGTTGAGGGTGTCAGTCTAAAGAATTTCAAGCTGTCTGATATCTGTGTCTCGTGCAACAAGGGAAAGCAGACCAATCAGTCTCACAAGCTGAAAAAGTATCATTCAATCACTGTTCCTCTTGAGCTTCTCCATATGGATTTATTTGGTCCAGTAAACCGCAAGAGTATAGCTGGAGATCAATACTGTTTAGTCATCATTGATGAGTATTCTAGATATTCTTGGGTTTTCTTTCTAAAGGAGAAATCAGAAACGTTTGAGTGTATTCAAGTTTTGGTAACTAAACTTGAATCCCTTTATAAGCTCAAGATCCGTATGCTCAGAACAGATAACAGGACAGAGTTCAAGAATCACAATATGGAGAATTTCTGCAATGAACGTGGCATTGTCCAACAATTCAGTGCTCCATATGTCCCACAAATGAATGGAGATGCTGAGCGCAAGAACAGAACTTTGATTGAGGCTGCTAGGACGATGCTTGCTGATTCATCCCTTCCAGTTCAGTTCTGGAATGAAGCTGTTGCAAATGCTTGCTACACACTGAACGGGGTTTTGATAGTCAAGAGACATGGGAAGACTTGCTTTGAGCTGCTCCACAATAGAAAACCTAATCTTATGTATCTTGAACCTTTAGGTGCTCCGTGCACGAAGCTTAAGAAACACGAGCAAGGCAAGTTCAATGAGAAGGTGGAAGAAGAGTATTTTCTTGGGTACAACACTCCTAATAAAAGGGGTCTACAATAGATCAACACAAAATGTGGTGGAGTGGTACCACGTGGACGTTAGAGACACTCTATGCCCTCACCTGGGAAAGGTCCAGACTGGATGTTTGATTATTCAGACCTTTTCAACTCTTTCAATATGCCTCCCATGTACTCAGATGAAGATGTTGCTGTTCAAATGATGTATGATGCACAAAATGCACCTGATGAACCTGTGCAACCTTCATCAGCTCCAACTCCCATACATATACATGTTGATAGCTCAGACACAGATGATAACCCAGTTCAACCAGCTGCCCCAGAACCAAATGGTGACAACATTGTACCTGCTCTTGAGGACTTGAATCTGAACAACCTTGATCCACAGGTTGAGGTTCCTGCTCATCCTGGTGGAAATATTAATCGCATTCATCCTCATGAAAACATTATTTGAAGTCCGCTTGATGGGGTTAAGACAAGAAATCAGCTATCTTCAAGTGGTCTTGCTGATATTCTTGACTTTGCTGATGTGAACTATTGTGCCCATTCTTGCTTCATCTCTCAAGTTGAACTGCGAATCGTCACTGAAGCATTGAGAGAAGAATCATGGGTTGATGCCATGCAAGAAGAACTCTTACAATTTAAGAAACTAGGTGTTTGACAACTTATTGACAAACCGAAAGGTGCAAAGGTTATAGGCACTAGATGGGTTCTTAATTGCAAAAGGGACGATCACGGGATCGTTGTGCGAAACAAAGCATGTTGGTGGTGCAGGGATTCAGACAGATTGAAGGACGTGACTACAATGAAGTGTTTGCACAGGTTGCTTGTCTCGAAGCAATTCGTATCTTCTTGGCATATGCATCCTTCAAGAAATTTAAAGTTTATCAAACGGATGTCAAGAGTGTATTCCTTCACGGTGTGATCAACGAAACTGTGTATTTCAATCAACCTCCCAGGTTTGAGGATCCATTGCATCGTGACCAAGTCTACAAGTTGGACAAGGCTTTATATGGATTGCATCAAGCTCCGCGAGCGTGGTACGAGACATTGTCTACTCACCTTCTGAACAACGGGTTCAGAAGAGGTGTCATTGACTGCACATTGTTCATTCGAGAAAAAGATGGTGACTTACTCTTGGTACAAGTGTATGTGGACGACATCATTTTTGGTTCTACAAATGATAGTTTGTGCAAGGAATTCGAGAAGGTTATGAAAGACAAGTTTGAAATGAGCTCAATAGGGGAGATGAAATTTTTTCTTGGGTTACAGGTGGATCAATCTGAGGCAGGGTTCCATTCATCAGACTAAATACGTTGGTGACATTCTGAGCCAGTTCAGTATGTCGGATGCAGAACTTGCAGGTACCCCACTGGCTGTCAATCACGGGATTACACCAGTCGAAAAGGGGGAGTTAATCGATGCAACTCTGTACCGAGGAATGATTGGATCCCTCATGTATCTTACTGCTTCTCTTCCAGACATAATGTTTGCCACATGCTTGTGTGCTCGCTATCAGTCCAAACCAAGAGTATCACATCTGATTGCTGTGAAGAGAATTTTGCGTTATCTGAAGGGTACACCGGATCTTGGCTTATGGTACCCTAATGATGATAACTTTGAGCCTACTGCATACAGTGATTCAGACTATGGCGGATGCAAAAGAGATTTCAAGTCAACATCTGCAGGATGTCAGTTCTTTGGAACCCGTTTAGTTACCTGGCAGTGCAAGAAGCAGACGTCGGTGTCTCCTTCAACATGTGAAGCTGAATATATTCCTGCTGCTAGTTGCTGCTCACAAATGATCTGGATACAGCAACAACTCAGGGACTATGGGTTACGTTTTTTTAACACTCCTATTTATGTTGATAATACTGCCACCATTTCTGTCACTAAAAACCCAGTCCAGCACTCGATAACGAAACACATCGACATAAAATATCACTTCATTCGTGATTGTTTTGAAAAGAAACTCATCGATGTTGTTAAAATTCACACCGATCACCAGAAAGCCGATCTTTATATAAAAGCTTTTGATAAACCCAGATTTTTATATCTGCTAGCGGCTAATGGTGTTTTTCAAAAGGATGAAGGCATTCCTTCATTTGAATCAAACAAATGATCATTGTTTTATTAGTTAGTTTATTTTAATTTATTAGTATTTCTGTTAATTTTCTTTCACTTAATCAAAAACTCAAAAAGATTTTTTGTTTTAGGTTTTTAGGGGGAGAAAAAGTAGATTAATTTGAAAAACCAAAAACATTTGAAAAATTGAAAAACCAAAAACATTTCAAAAATTGAAAATGAGAAAGTCTTGTTTGAGAACGTGATGTGTTAACCTATCATGTCTTAAAAGCGAAAGTGAATGCGTAAACCGAAAGCACATGAGTAATGTGATTTGATGTACTAATAGGCCAACTTTGCAAAATGTATAGACTATTGGTGATTAATTAGAAAGTCTGATTTGTGGGATCCATTTTAGAAAACCAGCTAAGTGATATCTAGTTTTTGACTCAAATTAGGCATACACCTGTTATCATAGGATATAATGTGGTTTCCAAAGATTCATGAATTCAAGTCTGTACGCGTGCCATACTGCTTTGTAAAGACCTAGCTGAAGCCGTCCATTTAGATGAGAATGATTGAATCACAAGAAAATAAAAATAAATCCGATTCTGTATACGTGCCATATTGCTGGGTTGCAGCCTAGCTGAAGCCGTCCATTCAGATAGGATAAGCTAAGAAAAATAAAAAATAAATAAAAAAAAATAAAAAAAATAAGTTCGATTCCATACACGTGCCATATTGCTTTGTAAAGACCTAGCTGAAGCCGTCAATTTGGATAGAACAAGTTGATCATGTCAACACAGTTCTGTATACGTGCCATATTGCTTTGTCTTTACCTAGCTGAAGCCGTCCATGAGAATGTGTTGAACATGAGAGTCAAATCAAAAAGAAAATTACAAAAAGAGAATAAATTGGAACCTTATAGAACTTATGACGTTAGGTATTAAGTTATGCAGAGATGAGTTACAAACTGGTTTTGATCTTTATTGGTTAAATAAAATGGGTAACTCAGTCAGAAAATATAAGTGATCATTAATTTGTTTAGAAATGATGTATTGTCAGGTTTAATGTGGACAAGTATATCAGTAATCAATTCATAAGACAAATGTGTCTGAAGTGCAACATTCATTAATGCTGATTTGATGTGATTAGGTGTATGTATCATTTTCTTGAAAGACTTCTCACAAAAATATGTGCTTCTTAACTGTTTTTAGTTTTAGTTGTTAGTTGTACAGTTGCATTTCTTTTCAGAAAAATACAAAAAGATTTTATATTACAAATTTGTTTTAGATGATCATTTTGTGTGTTCAGATGTTCAATCATATCTGAATCCATCACCAAACCAGACTAATCTTCATAATGGCACTCGTTCAAATGTTAAAAATGTCAAATTTGAAATTAATTTGTGTTTGTGAGTGCTAAGTTTCATTCAAGCGAATGAAACAGGCGAATGACTCAGGCGAAAGGCTCTTTCGACCGAATGACTTCACTCATGCGAATGAGTCATTCAGCCGAATCAATCTGGAGCGAAGCAACTCATTCGGTTGACCTCTCAGCCGAATGAGACTTCCTATATATAAGGCTCTTTGGGCCGAACCAAGTCATTCCCCCAAATTTATTCGTTCGGATTATTGTGTGTTTCCTTCAACCGAATAAACTTCTCTCATCTGTTTTTCAAATTTCCACTGATTAGCCCGTTCATTCTGTTGATATTTCTTCGTGTGATAGTTACAGGTACCATTGGGACCAATATTATCAAATTTTGTCCATGGATTCACTGTTAACAGATCATCATTTATGGTTTTAGGGCTCGTAACAGTCGCCTCAAAATAAATGGCCAAATAGAACACAAAATCACCTAAGACCTGTTCTAAAAAGCTTAATCGGTTGTGTCTGAACATGTTGGTGTGAATTTTGTGGTCTGATTTGTGATTTTGGTAACTTGGAATTTTCAAATCCTTCGGCCGACCGAATGAAGTCCTTTCGGACTTCAAGAGTCGACCGAATGAGATGCAGCGACAGAATGAAGCCATTCGACCGAATGAAGTTCTTTCAGCCACTAGCCTCATTCACTGATCATTCGGTTGACTTGACTCTTTCGGTCAATGATTCAACCGAATGAGTTCATTTGGTTGTCATTCGGTTGACTTGACCTATTCGGTCATTGTAGACTCATTCGCCAAGGTTCATTCGGTCATTGAAATGTCATTCGCACAAGTTGTAGACTTGTGTAAAATTTTTGATTTTACCAAATTGGTTAACTGAATTGAACTGACATGTTTATTTTCTTGTTTTTCAGTATGGCTGACTACAAAGAAGTGATGGAGAACAACATATGTGCTCACTTGGATCTTGCCACCAAGAACGCCAAGCATTTTAGAGAGATCATTACTTTTCTCAGGAGTTCTAGGATCTTTGCTGCTATATCTACAGTCTATGATCTATATCAGTCACACCAGCGGGATTTCTGGAGATCAGCAGATATAGACTGTGAGGTTGAGCCACATGTGATTAGAAGAAAGGTGCGAGGGCATGATGTCGTAGTCTCTGCTGAGCACATTAGGAGGATATGTGGATTTTAGGATGCAGCAGATCATCCCATTCTACTTGATCGCTATCTTGTTCGAGGATGCTTTATGCGATGCAAGTACGATGGTGACTTGGGAGTAGGAGTTCTCAACAAAGCCTTTCTATCTCCACAGTTCAAGTACTTAGCATACGTACTTATTCACTGCTTGGGCTCGAGGCGCGGGGGATTTGGTGAGCTGAGGGAGACTATAGAGTGTGATTTTGTTGCTTTGGTGCTGAATCTACCATTCAACTTCTCTGAGACGGTAGGAGAATGTTGTTCTTAAGGGAGACAAGAAGTTCCTCATGTACCCTAGATTCCTTCCGCAGATCATTGATGCTCAAGTACCTAACCTACCGAAGACCAGCTCAGACATCATTCGGTTAAAGCACATGAACGACATTAGTCTTAACAGAGTATTATCATACAGAGGAAAAGAGACGAAGCATCCAATTCGTGCTCTATTTGGTCATCTCCAGAACCCTGAGTACATTTCTCCCGGTGGAAGGAAATGGAGACACGACGATTCTGATTCGAATAAAGAGGATATTATAGTACCAGGTGATGATGATGGAGATGATGGTGGAGATGCCGGTGCTGGTGATATGGGTGGTGGTGGTGCAGGTGTTTCTGGTGGTGATGATGTTGTTTCTGGAGCTAGTGGTGATGCTGCTAATATGGGTGGTCTGATGCACGTGTTGGTGGCTCAGGTGCTGGTGATGAGGATGTAGATGTTGATGCCTTACTAGACTTGGATTTCATGGCTACTACTGAGGCCATCGTCTCTACTCCTCTAGAGATGGCTAGTACTACATCAGCTGAAGATGAACAAATGGAAGATGTTGATGAATAGGATGAGGATGAGGATGCCTCAGATGATTCTGATTCTGAAGACACTGGGCCACATGTGGTGACCACATGCTTTAGATCTCAAGTTGTTTTTTTTGAGACAGGAGATATAGAGCCTGATAGGGAGGAGATCAGGGATCCATCATTTGTCCCTGAGTTTGACTTCTCTCCTCCCCCACGTATTTCCATTTCTACCTCTGCTGCTGCTGTCCAGTCCACATCATCTACTCTTGCCAAGAGAAGAAGGACTAAGTTTGTCCTATAGAGGCGGTCAGAATTGTCTTCTGGTGTAGCAACCACTTTTACATCAGCTGCAACAGTTGTAGTTTCTTCACTGACCAGGTCACGGGCTACTCCTTCTCGTATTACTATTGCCCATTCTGACTTCCTCTGGTGCTCCCACTGCAGTCTTTACCGATGCTTCTTCTAGTCCCTCCACCCCATGAGTTGATCCGTACATTCCTACTGTTTCAGTGACTGAAAAGCTCAATACACTGAACAGCAAGAGACTGATGGAGAGGAACCATCAACAGGAGGAAGCCATTGCCCAACTCACGCAGAGGGTCATTGAGCAAGATGCTCTTCTATTACAGGTTGCTGACTAGCGTGCTGACTTGAGGGCTAGATCTGCTCAGCAGGAGGAACAACTGCTTAAGTACATTGATGAGCATAATTAGTTGGCATTGACTGCCTCTGGTTTTACTGATAGGATCCTAGCTCTTGAGGCCGAAAACTCGCGGCTGATAGAGCAAGTTGAAAGCCTCAAAGAGGCTACTCCTAGGATCGAGGGTACTGAAGCTACCTCCAATGATTCAGATCAAGATGAAGAAGAAGACGAAGAATAAGAAGAAGAATCTGATGAGGAGAAGGTTGACTACGAGGATTCTAATAAAGACAATGATTCAGATGATATGATGATAGTTCCGGAAGTGGGTCTGCCAGTTCTTCAAGTGCATCAAGGCAGCAGTCCCCTCCCACTGAGATCCGGACCAAGACTAAGCATGACAAGAGTGCCAAGCCTCCTCCTCCTCCTCCTCCTCCTCCTCCTCAGACTGAAGATCCGAAAGCTACTGAGGAAGTTCAAGCTGTGCCTCTGAGACGTCGTTTGGATGAGAAGTTGACCATGATTCTGGACACTCAAGGCATTATACAACACTCAATTAGTTACGACAAGGAGGAAGGAGAGATTATTCACTGTTTGACTAAGGAGCAAATTGCTGAGCTGTTCAGGTTAAATCCTGACGAGGTCGTCATTGATGACACCTCTGCTCTTGTTTCTGATATTCCTTCTCCTGAAACCCTTTATGATGTTGAAGAAGTGATTTTGGAGGATATTACTAAAGAAGATGACGCAAAGTATACTTCAGCTGAGGATGAACTGCCTACCTTTACTGATCTTTTTGGTCAACACACTAAGGAGGAACTGACCAGGAAAATTGACGAGAAGATTAGTGGCAGCGAGTCTTCAGCAGAAGACATCCATAATAGAAAAGAAGAATGGAAAGCTTACTGGGAGGTCTTGAAGAAGGAGAGTGGTGCAAAGATGCCAGCTACACACACTTAAGTATACAGGACCAAACGATACAAGGCCGGAGGTCAAATACAGAGTTGGGCATACTTTCATGATCTGCAATGCTATGGTGTCAAGAGAGAACAAGGGATTCAGTATTTCAAGCACCCTCATGACTTCAAGACGTTGCCAGGATTTGAAGTCAACCAAATCACACATTCGAAGATGCTTTATAGTGGAGATTCGGGGATGTCAGCTTGGTTCTCTAGACAGATCTAGTATGAGTATAGGAAGAGGTGGATAAACTTCAAGCCTCTGGAACCAGAAAGATACTATCAGCCAGAAATCAATGGAGATATCCGTAGACACAAAGTCATCCTGAAGTGACTGCCTCCAAGAGTAATGAAGAAGATTCCTTTACAGAAGATGCGTCAGGACTTCTTGGACAACTTCCGATGGTGGTATTATGATAGGCGAATGGCAGAGGCTGTTATTTTGATGTGCAAAGACAACAAGTGGGATACAGAACATATATTTGATCCTATGTGGCTGACGAATCTGTCACATAACGATGTCAAAGCTTTGTGCAGATATCATATTTTCTTTGATGTAGAAGACATGGAACAAGCACTACAATACATGAGAGTTATCCGAATCTGCATTTTTTTTTGGGATTCATGCTGGAACAGACTGGAAAGCTATATCAGACAAGTATTTCAAGAAAGATGCTGAAAAGTGAAGAACTAGGTCCAAGGGGGAGTATGTTAGTGTATGAAATGTCCCTAGTTCAGCTTGTTGTATGGTCTTTGATGTATAAAGTTGATGTTATTAATGAAATCAGTCTGTCTATATTGTTCTTAATGTTTATTCAAGTTTATATGTGTTTGACTATGTTTAACTATGATTATATATGTCTTATAGACCCATTCGTGCGAATGACCATAAGAATGAAGTCATACGGGCGAATGAACGCCTAGCGAATGACTAGGGCGAACGAATGAGTCATCCGTATAACTCATTCGGTTGACCAAGCTGATTCGGCTGAGCCATTCGCCGAATGAGTGTTTCGGCCACTCATTCGGCCGAATGAGTACGGTCTATATATACTTGTTCAAACAGTTTCAAACCTAACTTTTCCGAGCCTCCACTCTTCCCAGAGCACTCCAGTGTCATACCCTTAGGGTTTTTAGTGGTTCCTTGCTGTCCAACTTCGATTCTAACCCCGTGGTGTTCGATCTTGATCCAAATGTTCACTCCTCACCTTCGGATCGCCACGGGGCCTGTTGGTTTCTATTGGAAAACCCTGGAATAGGATTCCGCATTATTCCTGAGGCTGTCGAGCAGATCTACATAGGAACCGGATTGTTTCCGGGCTCCAAATTGGTCCTACAGTACGAAACTCACTTGAGATATTGAAGTTAACAGATAACGCGCAGACTTGTGTTTGTGATTTAATACTGCATTAGTTAATGTTATATAAGTTGTTGGACCGTGAGGAGTTACTTAACTAGGAATATCCGACTTTAGACTCAAGGTCAAAGCCTAGTTATTCACTCCCTCTTAAGTCTAACACTTAGTCATTTTTAGGTTGTTTAGTTTTGCTAGAATAGGAGAAAACAGAAAAAGAGCACAAGGAATTTTTGGGAAAATCAATCAAGTAATTCAGGGAATGTTGAGGTATAAATACCCAACATTCAATGTTACAAGACAAGAAATAATAAGACAAACAGCTGACACTGTTACAAACACTGATAAAGCAGAGAGGTATAACAACTAATAAAAATTCAACAACAACGGAAACGTAAGTCTTCATAAGGTCTTCAGTGTTTCGTGCTTCCAAGGTTGAAGTATTTGTTGAGTGATCTGTGTTTATTCTACGGAAGGCATTCTTCGGAAACTAATCTTTCGACACTGATCAATAGTTGTTATTAGTCTTCCGAACTGTTGTCTTCCGATAAGAAAAATCAGCTATTGTCCTTCAATAAGAAAAGGATCCGCGATCGTTCTTTTGTGGACTATTCGCGGTTGCTGAAGTGTTGTTTTCTTAACAAGCTGGAGAGTGTGGTTGAGGCTCATTAGTGTTGTAAGCTTTGGATCTGTAATGTGAATTCTATTAACAGTTTTATCTATGTGGAATCTAGATAACACCTATATGAATCGAAGATATCACAATCATGTTCCTAAATATTATTTTCATTTATAATGAAATCAATTACAACTTGCACACAGCAAAGAACACACAATTCAGTCACACACATTCTATTCTGAAAAGTTTAGACTCTGTTCAGAACTACTGACAAAAACAGCAAACCTACAAATATATACTCAAACCAGACGAACCTACACAAGTCAAATGAACCTTCACGAACCATTAGATTCGCCAAATGAACCAATAGGTTCGCTGGACGAACCTTTACAAAACACAACACACAGGTTCGTTTGCATTAAAACAAATGCATAGATTCGTGGGCCAGACGAACCTAGCATAAACCTATCACAAACCTTTCTGACTTAACCAAAACAGACTTGAAAGCAAGCTATTACAATATGCACCAACAAACTCCCCCTCAATAGTTGCTGCAAGTCTTCAAAATCTTGATCTTTGGTCTTCATTCATCAGTTCGAGTTCCACTCGATTACTGATCTTCGTAAACGTTGTATGCTGCACGTACAATCACAGATCTTCGAATCTTTGACAATCTTTCAGCTTCAATCCTTGCATCTCTTTAATCAATCTCTTTTTGTAAAGCCATCAACTCCACATACAAATAATTAACATCTTCCCAATTACATCCTGAATGAATTCCCAATGTAAAACACATTCTTGCAATACTTTGGAATTGTAAAGCCATATCCTTATAACTAACTCCAACATCATGACAACCCTCTATTGCATAAATCAAAGCTTCATCAAGAGTTCCAATATCTTGTTTAGAACAATTTACAAGCCACACAGGATCAAGTAATCTTATAACCCTCCATTGATTGTTTTCTTTTAACAGAATAACAGCTTCAGAAGATCTTTCATCATAAAACCACAGTTTGAAGAATGGAGTCCAATCTTGTTCCATTTTCCTTAGTCTAGGCCTTGAGTACACCCTAGGCTTTGGATAAACATATGACTTATGCTTCAACACTGAAAATTGAGGAACTAACCAATTCCAGCATTTCTTTGCTTCACGCTTCAATAAATCTCAAATCTTTCATTATGATCAGTTTGAAAACGCTTTATCATATTTAATCTTGAAAGTTGCATACATTCAAAGGATGGTAATGACATCAGGTCATAAGATTTTCCAAAATATTGACACCCATCAACTCTCTTCACAACATAAGAACCCTTGTTCTTCAAATCACTTGGAATATTATGATAATAACCATAACTCAATATCCTCCCATGCATCTTCGATTTTGATCCAATCTTAAATATTGAAGCTTGTCTTGAATGTTTCAAAGGAGCAGGATGATCAAATTTCTCAATAAATTGTCTGAAGATAATCAAATTATCAATAATATACTTTTGTTCTTCTTGATTCCCTCTCCACAGTTCCATTGGTCTTTTAATCTTCAACTTATGACTTAACACAACTTGACACTTATCATTAGTTTCAACATCAAATAATTTTGTCAAAGTTGGTTAGTTATACAGATTTTCATAAGAAGAACCACCAACTTCAAATTCAACTGATCTTCCTTCTCCAATAGGCACTTTTTCAGAAATACTTACATTTTGAAGCTCATTCACATTCACCCCAAACAATCGAGCAAGTTCTTCCTTTGTGTAATCATTTTCAATCTCACCTTCTTCAAGTACTTTCCCTTTAATTGATTCATCAACATCTCTTTTTAATTCTTCTTCTCCAGTTTGTTTGAACAACTCAGCAAGTGTAGGTAATGTTTCATCAATAACATTCTCTTGACATTCCTTATCAGTAATATCTTCAATCTCAGTTTCTTCAAATTCTTTTTCTTGATTTGGATCAATAGCAGAAACTGGATTCACATCTAAAGAAATTCTTGATGGATTGTAAATCACAATCGCACCAGTAACATAATTTAATCCATTTGATCCACTAGCACCAGCTACACCATCATCACCATCACCATCATCATCATGATGGGTATCAAAACCTGGATGTTCATCATAATCAGAATCCTCATAATCTACTTTCTCTTCATCATCTTCATTTTCTATATTTACATCACCAGGATCAACAATATATTCTCTAGATACATGAAATTCTACATCTTCATCAATTCTTTCTTCAGTATGAATAGCTGTAGAATATTCACCTTGAATATCACTTAACTTTTTCTTCGATAACTGATTTTCTTCTTCAAGAATAACTATCTTTTCATTTTGCTCCCGAGCGACTCTTTCCAAAGAAATAATTCTATCATTCATAGTTTCTTTTTCTCTAAGATCCTCTTCTCTCCATCTCTGTAATTGAGGAGGAGGTGGTGGTTGATCATAATCCATGTGTTCATTTTCAGAACTAGAATCATCATTTCTCCAAGCATCAATAAGTGGTGCAACATAATTAGCTCTTGCACAATGACATATTAAATCATTTGTAAGCACAACATCATTACTCTTCTGATGTGTCTTTACTTGACCCAAACTTGAGTTTGTCATGTGCTTTAACTTCAACCTATCATCCACAGCTCTTGTCAACCTCTGTTCAGGAAATCTCTCATCAATAAGCTTCTGCACAAATCTTGGATACATCAAGAGCTTGTCCTTGGCTTTTGTGTTATTATCAGATAAATATCAGAAAATCATTGCAGAGAAGTTGAATGGCTTGTTTAGAATCAAAGAAACAATCTCTGATCTCATAAGATCTCTCAACTCATCAAAGGTACTCCTCCTCATACTCATACAATGAAGCAGTACATGTGCTAGAAACTTGTACTGGAGAGGCAAATTTCCTTTCTTGATTGTGTACTCACTGTACACTCCAAAATATTTGATTCTCAAGAAGCAACCTTTAATACATCTTTCAGGAATCAAAGACATTCCTTCGGGTTCTCCACCAAACATCAAAACTCTATGAACATCAGCTTCACTAATTCTCATCACTTGTCCAAGCACACAAGCCTCAATAAAAAAAATATCATCAACAGTGATCAATCTAGCTGACTCCAAGAATCTTTGAATATGAGATCGATAGATGTGACAATGATTGGATATAGCATAATAAATCCTTGATCTTCTCAAAAACTCTATCATAGGTCTAAAGTCCTTGCCATTCTTGGTTGTAGGATCCAAATAAGCACAAATGTTATGTTTGACACCAAAAGCCAAGTTTGTCATATCTGCAATTAAAACAATGTACCATAAACATAATTAAATTCATGATTAAAAAATAAAAAAAATTCTAAGTCTTAAGTTCCAGCAAACCTATCCCTAAGCCGAACCTACACATGTGAACGAACCTAGATTACAGACAAACCTATTTCACATTGACGAACCTGAATTTCAAACGAACCTAGTCAACATGTGCGAACCTTTGGTCAAACGAACCTCTAACAATTAAAGGTTCGGTCATTGACATAGAAAAAGTTCGGCACGAACTTTTCTATGTCAAACGAACCTGTAAACCAACAAACCTGTTAACCAACGAACCTTTTTAGAAATTCAAATAAAAATTCAATTTTATGAAATAGATCAGATTAATCACATCAATATATTCGCCACAAACCGATCAACAACTTTAATGAAAGAACTTTTTATAATTCTTTGATTAATTATGGTTTATTCAACTATAAAGAGTTCGACTAACTGGAACTTAAAACCTAGATCTATACAAATTCAACCGGTGAAATTTCAATCCATATACTATTTTGAAATCATGACAACACTACAAATCCAATGATATATAGCAAACCATCAGACAATCACGAATTCGAAAACTCAGTTCCAAACAATCAGAGGTTCGTTTCTAGCAGTCACAGTGAAAGTGACGAATAAAATACACGAACCTTTGCATTTATACTTCCACAAGGTTCAGACGAACCTTTGAACGAACCAATTTAAACGGACCTTTAAACAAACCTTTTTGTACGAACCTCTTGAACAAACCTTCTTGGACGAACATGTGGACAAACCTTCTGAACGAACCTATGAACAAACCTTTTGAACGAACCTATACACAAATCTAAAATAGGTTTGACACACCTATTCCACAAATTCTTACAAACCTTTGACATTTTGACCTTTTCAGATTCAAACATAAATAGTCCAAACAAAATTTGGTGTTTCAGAGTTGAAAAAAATAAATCAATTATTATTGATTCCACATCAGATATAAACAAAAATCTTTTTGGATTTTTTAAATTTTATATTAAAACACACCAAAATTTCATTTTTGAAAGAAAAACTGTAAAGAAACATGAAAATGAATAAAAACAAATACATATATTTGGTGAGAAAGATCCAGACGTAAGATCATATTGCATTGCAATCATTTGCACAAACTGATTGAGTTAATGAATGTGTTAAATAACAAATCACAATTCAAAGATGATTGCCAGTATGTGAGTCCAAATTAACTTTAATCACTTAGTTAAGATATCAATTAAACCAAAACAATCACAGACTTTATGTTCCTTATTCACTTGAACACATCCCCATTTTGTGATTTATTAACCAAACAATGATGTTCTTGAAACAATTTAATTCAAGGATGTGACTAGTTTGATCATGCAAAAACAAGATAGAATTTCTTTTGAAAACAACAAAATATAAAACAAGATAGAATTTCTTTATGTTCCTTTTTGATTTTTCAAATTTTTCTCCCCCTAAAAAACTAAAACACAAAACAAAGTAAAAAACGTTACAGGAGAAAAAAAATATCTTATGTTGTTTCAATAAAAATGATTATGAAGGAAGTTGATTTGGTATAACCTCACCCATGACCCGAATTCCGTTAAGTTTGAGTAAATACTCAAAATGAGTTCTTTCGAAGGCCTTGGTGAGAAGGTCTGCACGTTGCTCATTTGTGTGTATCTTTACCACATCAATGAGTTTCTTTTCATAGCAATCGCGCATGAAATGAAACCGGATATCAATGTGTTTGAAATGCGAATGACACACTGGGTTTTTAGTAATAGCAATGGCAGCCTCGTTATCAACATGGATCGGGGTACAAACAAAATTCAAACCATAGTCTCTCATTTGCTGTTGTATCCACAACACTTGTGAAAAACAATTGGCAGCATCTACGTTCTCTGCTTCGCACGTTGAAGTAGCTACATAAGTTTTCTTTTTACAATGCCAAGAGTCAAGCCGTTCCCCCAAGAATTGTGCACCACTAGTTGTTGACTTAGCATCTGTCTTCAATCCTCCATAGTCAGAGTCACTGTAGGCATTGAAGGAAAAGTTATCAGCCTTAGTATACCACAGACCGGTATTTGGTGTACCCTTCAGATAACGAAGAATCCGTTTGACTGCTATCAGATTTACACCTTTGGTTTAGATTGATATCTGACATAGATGCTTGTAGCAAACACAATATCTGGCCTTGACGTAGTCAGATACATCAAACTTCCAATGATACCAAGATAAAGTGTGGGATCAACAAACTCCCCCTTAATATCAGGCTCAATCCCGTGATTAGGCTGAATGGGTGTGAAAATTGGTTTTGAATCAAGCCTGCTAAACCATTTTAGCACATCTTGAATATATTTGGTTTGATGTATGAAAATCCCATTATCGGTTTGGTCTACCTATAAACCAAGGAAGAACTTGATATCTGACATCGTACTCATCTCGAATTTATCAATCATCACCTCTTTGAATTCCATGCACATTTGTTCATCGGTAGATCCAAAGATGATGTCATCCACATATATCTGAACAAGGAGAATATCCTTGCCCTTTTCCCGAAAGAGCAAAGTTTTGTCAATCTGAACCCTATTGAACCCGTGTTCAATAAGATGAGTCGATAAGGTCTCATACCAGGCACGCGGGGCCTGATGGAGACCATACAGTGCTTTGTCGAAGAGGTAAACCTGATCCCAATGGATTGGATCCTCAAAGTCCGGTGGCTGACAAACATACCCTGTTTCCATCAAAGGGCCATACAGAAAAGCAGATTTAACATCCAACTGAAATACTTTGAATTTCTTGTGAGCTACAAAAGCAAGAAAAAGCCGAATTGCTTCTAACCGCGCCACAGGTGCAAAAACTTCATCTTAATCAATTCCTTCAACTTGTCTAAAACCCTGAACCACTAAGCGAGCTTTGTTTCGTACTCTTACGCCTTTGTCATCTCGCTTGCATCGCAGCACCCACTGTGTGCCAATACTTTTCTCTCCTTTTGGAAAGTCAACCAAATGCCAAACCCCCAATTTGCAAAATTGATTCAATTCCTCTTGCATGGCCTCCACCCAGGCAGATTCACGCAAAGGTTCATTCACAGTCTTTGGTTCTGTTTGAGAAATAAATGCTGATTGCATCCAGAGCTCTTGACTGCCATGAGTTTTCTCTAATTCAACATACATACTTTCCTCATTTGTAACTTTATTACGTGTCTGCACTCCTACAATAGGATCTCCTATAATTTGATCAAGTGGATGATTGACATGAACACGTGTGACATGCATTTGCTATACAACCACATCATGATAATGATTATTGGTGTTCTGATCATGATCTTGATCTTGGGAGATAACATCTTCAAAAACCTCATTTTCATCCTCTGATGACCAATCTTCAGTATGAACCTCTGAAGTACCTTCCCCATGTGGTGTAATGACTTCATTTCTAGGTTGATGAGAAATTCCTTGTTCATCTGAATTCTGCGAATCATACAACTTTTGTAAGGTTATTTCATCTTCAGAAATAGTTGCAGACTTATTAAAAGACTCGAACAACTTATTGTAATCGAAAAGCCAATCTGGACCCTTTCCATTTGGTATAGCTGTATGTTGTTGGACATCCACATGATACCATAATTCCACAACACCCGTACGTTTGTTAAACACACGTTTGTTTGGAAGACTATAGCCAAGAAAGAAACTCTTTTCAACTTATGAATTGAATTTTGAATCCTTTTTCAGCATTATGCAAGGAGCCCCAAAAGGTTCCAAATGTTCCATATTGGGCTTCCGATTTTGAAGCAATTCATAACTAGTTTTATTGTGTATTTTGACAATTAAAACTCTGTTAAGGGTAAAACAAGAAGTAGCTACAACCTCACTCCAAAAAGTAATGGGAAGTTTAGAATCAACTTGCATCGTTCTTGCAGTTTTAATCAAGGTCATATTCTTTCTTTCAGCCACACCATTCATTTGAGGCTCATATGGTGCACTGAATTGTTGCTGAATGCCTTTGGAATTACAAAATTCCTTCATTTGATGATTCTTGAACTCAGTCCCATTGTCAGATTTTACACGCCTCACCCACAACTTATATAATGTCTCCAACCTATTAATCAACAAAACAAAGTTTTCATAAGTTTCTAATTTATGTTTCAAAAACATAACCCATTTAAATCTTGAAAAGTCATCAGTCACCACAAAACAATAAGAATCACCACTTATACTCTTCACATTGATGGGTCCAAAAAGATCCATGTGAAGAAGTTCAAGGGGCATGTCAATAGAAAAAAATTTCTTTGTTTTATGAGACTTCCTTTTCTATTTACCCATTTTACATGAGACACACACATCTGGAAGTATAAAATGATTTACATGTACACCATCAACCAAATGATTAAGTACAAGATGGTTCATTTTCCGGATGTGTATATGTCCCATCCTCCTGTGCCATGAACGTGCATCTTGTTTAGTAGCTTTGGACACTAGGCACGTTTCCACATTATTTACTGTCCCCGCTTTTGCCATGTCAAGCACATAGAGATCATTGCTACGCTCAGCTGTCATTATAATCCACTCATCTGAAATCTTGAATCTTTGCTTGAGCACGTAACACCTCTCTTTATCAAACATCACTTTGTAATCTTTATCACAAATTTGCGAGACACTCAATAGATTGTTAGTTAACTCTTTACAAAAATTAACATTGTCAAAAGAAACCTTCCCATTTGTCAAAATGCCAATCCCTGTAATTTTACCTCCTTTGTCTCCAACAAAGTTCACATAGCTTCCCTTCACAAGCTTGACATCTCTTAACAAGCTCAATTCACCAATCATATGGCAGGAACATCCACTATCAACAATCCAACGATTGTTAATATGGCCCGTGGATGCAACCTGCACAATAAATTAAAAGAAACTTGTTAGGACTCAAAAGGGATGACCCCCGCCATTTCAGCGTTGAGTCTCCCGGAATGGACCCTTTCCATTCTTCTGTGATGACTTGATTGAATAACCATCACCACTCGTATCCTCCTTCACTTGGTTTATCTTTCCTAGAACTCCCACTTGAATATTAGGACACTTAGCAGAAATATGCCCTTTACCACAACAAGTAAAACACTTGTGTGTTTCTCTTGGTGAGAAAGACCACAAACTACGACAATCACTCGAACTGAATCCTATATTGCAGTCAGCAACCAAATGACCCGTTTTACCACATCGGTAACACTTCCTCTCTTTAGTTTGGGTTTTTGGTTTGGGTTCATCATAAAAACTTGATGAACTGAAAGGTCTTGAGATAACCTTAGAAGATGAAATTTTGTTTCTTAAACCAGTTGAAGTTTTATTTGAATTATCTAATTTATTTTGAAAATTCTTTGATTTAACCTTTTGCCCAACCCCAAAATTATCAAAGAAGAACTCCACCTTCTCCACTTTCTTAGACATCACATTTTTCTTTTGAAAATTTCCACTAGTCTCTCCGTGATGTGTATTATATCATCTAACATACACAATTGGTTTAAGAGGAGTGGTTGGTTTGATCCTAGTCTCTAGTTTAGAAACCTGTGTGGATTTAATTACCACCTTCTCAACCTGTTTAATTTCAGATTTTGACTGCTTGGTCTCAACAGTCTTTTTCTCAACACCTTTTCCTTTGTATCCATTTTGTCTCAAAATTTCGAAAGACTATTCTCACTCAGTGTTGTCTTCGATGATTGGGGCATCACTGTCAAGTGATACCTTTTCATCAGAAGACGAGACTCTAACATTTTCAATAACATTTTCAGACTCAGACTCGTTTAAAGAAGTTGGATGCACTTCCAGATTAGGGTCAATTTGTGGCCTTGGAACATAGCTTGGGGAGGTGGTAATGCATGAAATCCAAAGCCAATAGTATAATTCGATGACCTTTGCAGAAAAGCAAAGTAATCGATAACATACTGAGAATTCTGATAATTCTCGAGCTTGCTTTTGTGCATTTATGCCTCTGCTGTAGCTGCTGACAATTCTACTTTCAACTTTTGTACTGACTTGATATGCACAGAAACAGCATGATTATTTTGCAAAACATTAATTTTTAATTCCTCATTTTCTTTACCCAAATCTACAATCTTTTTATCAAATTTTTTTCTCTTGAAACTACGTTTTTGTTAGCTTCAGTTCACTCGATCAGTTCAGCTGTCAGTTCAGCATTCAATTCCTTCAACTTTTCAATTACCTCCAAAAGTTCATTATTTACCTCCTCAGCCTTTTCTTTTCCCTTGGTTTCTTCTTCATCCATAGAAGCATTTAGCTGACAATGATCTTCAACTTTAGAATCTTTCACCATTGAAGCCATAAAAGCACCCATTAGATCATCATATTGTTTTCCCCAGTTGTATCCTTCATCTGCTTGACTGACTAGAGCTTTAGTTGATTCTTCAAACTTCTCCTTTTGCTTTTTATAAGCTTCTTTTTGCTTGAATGGGTTTAAGTTGCCTTGCTTGTTTGTATTTTTGCATTCTTGAGCAAAATGACCCAGTTCACCGCAGTTGTAGTGGTGTGGCTTTTTGATTGAATCCTAACTTTGTGTTACGATCAAAAGTGAACTTCTTTCCTGTTTTCTTTTCATACTTTTTAATTCTTCTGATTGCACTAGCCAAAACCCACCGTGTGTCAATCAGTTCCGTTTCATCCTCATCTATCTGCTCGTAATCTTCAAAAGTAAGATTAGAATTTCCTATCCTTCCATCTATCTATTCATCATACGCGCTGAACACACATGAAAGTACTGACATGTGATCTCTGACAGCCTCCAGAGTCACTTTTCCCAGATTTGTAGTAATTAATAAAATTGAAGTAACATATGAAGAATGAGACTTCTTCTCATTCCCAGAATAAGATGAACTTGGATTGGTGTAACTAGTAGATGCAGATGGTAATGAAGTACTCTTAGTAGTACTTGAGACAAAAGTTGTATGTATTTTTGCTGACTGGACAGGAGGTGTAACAACTGATGCACCATAAAGTGAAGGATCCTATGTTACATCAACTCTTCTAGCTTTCCTCTTATCCTTCATTTCTTGTTCTTCTAACTTTTGAATAAGCTCCACAAGTATCATTCCTGGAAGATTTTCTCTGAAAATCAATACCAATGAATTCCACTTATCTGGCAAAGCGCTGCAAAACAATCTATCTTCTCTTCTTCTGAATACTGAACACCAAATTTACGTACTTTTGTCAACAAGTGTTGGTATCTAGTATTCAAAGCATCAAGACTCTCAGTGCCTATGTAGTTAAAGTTTTCAAATTCTTTCCT